>JANAVB010018199.1:12061176-12441176 GCA_029216955.1 Iris pallida
TCTCTGATCATTTCATATCCTGCTTAGACATATTTCCTGGATTAAATTACTTTACTTGATACTGTCACGTTGGTCACACAGATTAGTACTATATGGATCCCTTCTTGAGATGTTATCCCTTCATGGAGCATCGGGGTACTCTATGTTCTGTGCGTTTCACTTACATGGCGTATCACTATGCTTCTTTGGTTCTTTGATCACTTGTGACATATACCCATATGATCACAGAGTCTTCTTTGAATCCTTATCCCATTTATGGGACTACTATGTACCACCCTTTGGGGGCTTATCACCCTTTGGAGGCTTATCACCCTTTGGGGGCTTATCACCCTTTGGGGGCTTATCACCCTTTGGGTACTTATCACCCTTTGGGGGCTTACCACCCTTCGGGGGCTGTTACATAGAATCATAACATAATCTGGTTGGATCCTTGTGTATTAATTGGGGGTACGGGGGAGTATAAATAACCATGTGAATAATTCCAATATAGAATAGCCATGTATGCCTCTTTAGTATAGCCGTGTACAAATGAAGCCGTTCATATGTCGACTTTGTACTCTAAATCACTAGTCACTGGTAGCTCTCTACTTATAGTAGATATTTCTATTACAGTTCTCTCTCTGTTTACATACTGCATTTCTTTCAGTGTCTATATCTTACTTTACTGCATAATTATATTTTCTAACCTGCTATTAACTATTGAGATGTACTGTGCTCGCTCCTGTCCTGACTGGACCTGTTGATAAATTTTACAGATAGCTTGGAGGTTGCCTGCTAGCCTAGAGGAGACACATTAGAGGTTGTTTAGTTAGCCATTTTCAGTTGTCTGGAGTTGTATTTACTTTATGGATTACTGTATTTGAGCTTTGAGACGTATTTCTGGGTTTGTGTATCTTAGACACTTAGACTTCTATCTGCTGTATCTATTTTGGATTTTATGTTTTATCTATCTTCCATTATGCTCTACCTTAGATGTGATTGAGTTTACATTCTGCTATGTCACCCCCATTCGGGGAGTATAAACTGTATAGCCTTATACTGTTAGATGTATGTGACCTAGGATAGCGTTCTACCGCCGATACTGCGGCGTAGGATGGACGTACCCACGTCTCGTGCCCTAACTCTAGGGTGCGGGTCGTGCCACGTATTGACCTAGAAAAGGTCAAGAAGCATGTAATTAATACATTTAAATACACTGTTTACTCTAAAACACCAATAACTCTGTATATCATATATATAGGTTTGTGTGATATCACTTTGGGCATCGATCATCATTTACTGCTCAGGACCACAGGCAAGTATACCTTGCCTTTCTACACAGCTTTATTTACATGCACTGTCTTATATTTATATCTAGTTTTTTCTCATATTGTTGACATGTATCTTTTATATCCGGCTTGTATATATTTGTATCATTGCTATATAGACCGTATTCACAGTTGGCTTTGTATCTTATTGGTCGTGTTTACTTATGCCTTGAATGAGTCGTGTCATGGGTCGATAAGTCTTGAACTGAACTGTTTTTCCTCCTTGTCTTGAAATCTTGAAGCTAACCTGCGAGTCCACAATAGGGGCAAGGGTTAGTAGTTATCTGTGTCTTAAGTTAACCTGCGAGTCCACACTAGGGACGAGGGTTATTTGTTATTGGTCCTCACCTGCGAGCCCACACTAGGGGCGAGGGTGATGCTAACCTGCGAGTCCACAATAGGGACGAGATTAGTAGTATATGGTTCACACCTGCGAGTCCACATTAGGGACGAGGGTGATGCTAGCCTGCGAGTCCACACTAGGGACGAGGGCTAGTAGTTGTTCAAACCTACGAGTCCACACTAGGGACGAGGATTTGAGTATTCGAATTGGCTATCCGTTGATATTGTCCTTTTGTTCTTCTCTAGCAGTTTATTATGTATAGACAGTGTACAGATTCGTGTTTATTCATTGCTCAGTTTTACTTATTTATTCTGTATTTTTCTCCATGCATAATAAATTGTTAGAAAGGCTCATTTTTATGTATCTTGCTAGTCCTCTGTGGACCTGATAATCTCTTCAGGTTTAGTCGAGTTTGAGTCAGGAGCAGTTGAGCAGGTTGAGTCAGCACCAGACCGCAGAGCTTTGTAGTTGAGGTTTTCTTGATTAGAAGGTTGTATTCAGTTAGTGTATTTCATGTATTTGTTTTCTCTTTCCGTCTATTGGTAATGGATTTGTGTCCACCGGACATGATATTGAATCTTGGATACATTCAGTTATATTATTCGTCTTCTTTGGTATTTCATTGATCGTGGTTGATTCGTTATTTTTCTGTGGATGAGATATAGTTTACCATGATATTCTAGTTTACCGTGACTTGTGTATAGACAGCATACTACCGCCGATACTACGGCATAGGCTGGGCTTAGACACGTCTTGTATCCAAAAAGCGGGTGCGGGTCCTGACAAGTTTTTTGGTAGCCCATGCAGGTCTACATTAATCACTTCGGTTACGTCACTGTGCCACCGTAAGCATACGAATAGGATTAGACACTTAGGATCTCATCCACATGTCTTGACTCATTACTGTTCTCTAATACTTGATTTCATTGAATCCTTGATTTGCATCTTGCTTGAAAATGTCTTCAACGGCTAAAGTGTTTTCTTTGATTAGCAGAGTTAAGATGGACACTCAAGACATGAACAATGCTACACTGAACACTCCATCGGCTACAGGAGGCTTTTTCACGTACATGACTCCACCGACACAAGAAGGCCAGCTCACTCATATGGGCAATCAACCGCAACTCTCAAGATTCCGCAGAAGCGATATTCCACCAGCTCCACAGTTTTCTCCGTAGACCCCAGCACACCAGCATCCACAGCAACCACAAGCAGCCCCACGTCAAGTCCAAGACGTTCCCATCTGCCAGCATAGCTCGAAGAAAGGCCACATTCAAGAAAATTATCGCGGCAGATTAAGGTTGTGTTGGATTTGTGGATCCAACCAACACTTGTCTCGTAATTGTCCGAAGAAGAACGCAAGTGCCCCACCACTACCAATCGCAGAAGGAGGACGAGCCTTGCCATGATCACGGAGGATGCGACAATACCACAAGGAGCAAATGGCAGAAATTCCAGTAGATACTCGCAGTAGTATAGATACCTTTTTAAAAATTGTTTGAAAAAACATTGAATTTCTGTATAGCAGGTTATTATAGACTATGAAATCAAGTGGATTGCAGTTCCTTAAATTTCAAGGACGAAATTTGTTTAAGGGGGTAGAGTTGTCAACCCCTTGACCAGATTTTTTTTCTCCCTTTTTTCTTTTTCTCGAATTTATTAAATTAAAAACATTCTTATTTATCTCATATATTGTTATTATCTCATACATATGTTTGTTATGTTATATTCTTTTTCTCTTGCAACAAATACCAACAGAGGACCTAATAGGCAATATATAAAAGTTGGGGGCCTAAGTGCATAGGTGATATCACTTTTTAAAACTTCTGTTTAAAATTTCAATTCGAACCAACCCATGGGAGGGGTTATGTGAGAAATCACATTTTTAAATTTCAGCCATCCTTTTCCCCTGCTGTAGCCGAAGTGCTAAAGCTTACAATGTATTCAATTCAAATCCAAACTATCTTTGAAACCCAGAGATAAGCCAAAATCTATTTTTAGCTAGGTCTCCCATATCAAATTCCCTGCCTCTTAGCCGTAAAAATTCAATCATGTATTTGAACCTAAACCAAATTCAAATAGGAGTGTTAAATTTGAAAGTAGGCATACACTGGATAAGGATCAAACTCAATTCAAATTCTTCCAGGAATTAAAATCTGAGTTATCATCTATCCGATCTTATCAAACTCCTCCTCTGACCTAATCTAGAAATACTTATATATATTCACGATGGACATGACAGCCCCAAAACCTTTGGAAATCCTGACCATCTACTTCTTTCCTACCGCAAAGGAGGAGCAACTCGAGTTTACCCAGAAAAGAGAAGGTACGTGCATACACTCATAATTTTGCCATTAATGATCCCTCTTACCAAAACATTAGAAAGGAGTATGATGGTAGAGATTCAGACCCTGTTTTAGACTCATGAAGTTATAAGGTTTAATGGAGAATGTAGGCTTCCCAGTCATAGGATATATAGAGGACAGGAGTATGGAGGACTCCATCATCCCAGTTTTTCGAGAGTGAGGCAACCAGGCCCCTGTATCATGCCTTTGGTTGGCAATTATTTTGAACTGTTTCTTTCACACATATAACATTCTATGATTCAAATTTAGTTTGGGTAACTCATGACCTAATTATCATGTATTAGGAATTTCGAGTATTTTTGACTCGGGGGTACAACTCTGGTATACCTGTCTATATTAGGAATCACTGTTAGGACTTGGGTCAACCTGATAACAAGATTGACACACCACTTGACAGTACACCTGGGAGTCTTGCCTTACGAATTATCTGTTCTATAGCCTGGGGGTCCCTTTAACACCAATATCGGGTCAGATAAACCACACCAGGCAGTGGTGAGTATTGATATTAATCTTCGATTATCCAATGGATGAATACATTATGCTAATTAATCCCCTACAACTCTTGGTCGAACCTGAATCTGGCAGTAGCAGGGACACCCTCCAGCATGGAGTAAGGGTAGATGCGTATGGGTAGACCTTGTACATGTTGAATTTCAAATCGACTGATATCCTTGGAGTATCAGATCATATCATGTATGTTATCCAGTCCTGAGATGGACTGTGCAGTCCCAGGATTTCCATGCCCTGTTCATGCCTATATTATGTCCCAACCTGGGTTATTTTCCATCCCTTGTTATTTCACTGCGTATCAAATGGTTTCAATCCTATTTCTGTGAGTATCAACCAATTGATCTCAAATTGTATTAGTTGAGCCATATATAGGAGGTTGCACATAGCAGTCCCTGTACATGTGCATTAGTTAAGAGAGTTGCTGTCCAGTCCTCTATTTTACTGTAATTCCTCTGTTTAGTACCTTGTTCAGTCTTGCACTTTAACACATGTGTCATACTTTTAATTATGAATAGTGATTCAATCCAGGTGGAAGGGGATTACCTCAGTTAGCTTTTCCATTTTGAGTCAGTCAAATCACTTTGTATCAATTGATGTTTAAGCAAGAGATGAATTCAGTTGGGAGGGATTCATGGGTTTCAGTCAACCTTATCCAACGAATCAGTCCAGTAGATGTTAGTTCATCTTGTATTGATCATATTATTCAAATCTCATATGGCATCAGTCCACATAGCCTTAGAGTCAGTCCCATTTATTCAAAGGTTCAGACCACCTAGGTTTTGAGTATGTTTCAATCCATTCTTTATACTAAATGTCAATATCCTTCATTATACATCCAGGTATACACCTTGTTCCCTTCATATCCAGTTCTCATTTGTCCAATTGACTGATACTCTTAGAGTATCAGCCCATATACATATTTATTGCAATCCACTAACTGTATCAGTCCTTAGCTTCACTGTTCAGTCCATATCCTACCTTGTAGTGGCAGTCAGTCCTTATTGTATTGTTGCCCTATCCTTTATAGCAGTCCTCATTCAACTTTTATTTGATTAGTCCCTACCTTCATTCCAGTTCACTGCCATTACATGTACAACCCATTTATTATATATATTCAGTCAATTTCGTTAAATTCAGTCCTTAGTTTAGTCTTCTTGGTTCATATTATCCAGTATCATTCCATGAGGTAAATGAGAAGGGACTCAGGTATGTATGTATGTTAAGTTCAGTCTCTATTTTTACTGGTTCTGTCCATATCATTCACTTACCTTTAAACCATGTTCAGTCCTATTTTTTTATCAGTAATAGAGTCCCCCTTTCCTTGGATATCAGTTATAGGACTGGGGGAAACTGTAGTAGGCTCAGTCCTAATATATCACTATGTATCAATCAGTTAGCAAAGGGGGTTTCTTGTGCCAATATACTACAACACAGTTATCTATCTATCTCTTTCTATATATATGTAAACTCAAACATATTGTGAGGATATTAGATCATGTGTATACATATAGAATGTAATAGACTATTTTTGGGGTACATGAGTACTGAGTATGTATATTATGTAGTTGGGTATAGTGAATGGTTAAGGTATTGATATATAAAATAGGTATTGGTATCATTAGCCTATGGGTCAACCTTCATAGTTTTGGGTATGGTGAGATAGGACAGGTATGATGGGATATGGTTTTGATACTACACTGGCCTAGCTCACTAGAATAGCCTAAGTTAGTCAAAACCCTAGATTTAGACTAGATGGACCAAGTTTGACCCAAAGTTGACTAGTTGACCAAGTTGGACCTAGTTCGACTTGTATTGACCTAGAAAAGGTCAAGAAGCATATAATTAATGCATTTAAATACACTGTTTACTCTAAAACACCAATAACTCTGTATATCTTATATATAGGTTTGTGTGATATCACATTGGGCATCGATCATCATTTACTGCTCAAGACCACAGGCAAGTATACCTTGCCTTTCTACACAGCTTTATTCACATATACTGTCTTTTATTTATATCTAGTTTTTTCTCATACTGTTGACATGTATCTTTCATATCCTGCTTGTATATATTTGTATCATTGCTATATAGACCGTATTCACAGTTGGCTTTATATCTTATTGGTCGTGTTCACTTATGCCTTGAATGAGTCGTATCATGGGTCGAGAAGTCTTGAACTGAACTGCTTTACCTCCTTGTCTTAAAATCTTGAAGCTAACCTGCGAGTCCACAATAGGGGCAAGGGTTAGTAGTTATCTGTGTCTTAAGCTAAGCTGCGAGTCCACACTAGGGATGAGGGTTAGTAGTTATTGGTCTTCACCTGCGAGCCCACACTAGGGGCAAGGATGATGCTAACCTACGAGTCCACAATAGGGACAAGGGTTAGTAGTATATGGTTCATACCTGCGAGTCCATACTAGGGACGAGGGTGATGCTAGCCTGCGAGTCCACACTAGGGACGAGGGCTAGTAGTTGTTCAAACCTGCAAGTCCATACTAGGGACGAGGGTTTGAGTATTCGAATTGGCTATCCGTTGATATCGTGTCTTTTTGTTCTTCTCTAGCAGTTTATTATGTATAGACAGTGTACAGATTCGTGTTTATTTATTGCTCAGTTTTACTTATTTATTCTGTATTTTTCTCCATACATAATAAACTGTTAGAAAGGCTCATTTTTATGCATCTTGCTAGTCCTCTGAGGACCTGATAATCTCTTCAGGTTTAGCCGAGTTTGAGTCAGGAGCAGTTGAGCAGGTTGAGTCAGCACCAGACCGCGGAGCTTTGTAGTTGAGGTTGCCTTGATTAGCAAGTTGTTTTCAGTTAGTGTATTTCATGTATTTGTTTTCTCTTTCCGTCTATTGGTAGTGGATTTGCGTCCACCGGACGTGATATTGAATCTTGGATACATTCAGTTATATTATTCGGCTTATTTGGTATTTCATTGATCGTGGTTGATTCGTTATTATTCTGTGGATGAGATATAGTTTACCATGAGATTCTAGTTTACCGTGACTTGTGTATAGATAGCGTACTACCGCCGGTACTGCGGCGTAGGCTGGGCTTGGATACGTCTTGTATCCGAAAAGCGGGTGCGGGTCGTGACAAGGTTAAAATAGGATTTTAGAAGATTTACTACAGAATTAAAATAGTATTAATTAATTTAATCCATTAGCCACTTTCTAGAACTTTTAGAATAGGAATCGTTGATCTAACTTGTAATTGTTTTTGTGTCGGGATAGATCGGGCTACAACATCTTGAGTTGTGACTTTATCATCTATCGGAGCGGGCAAGTATCACTATGACCTATGTTTCCATTATTTTATACTGCATGTATCTTTGTCTCGTCTTTTCACTATTACTCCCTTATGGTTCATGATTGTCATTGTTCATGATTACTATTGTACACGAGTATTAGAATCGACTGGATATACATACATGTTCATGCCTTACTCTTTGTTTCCTATTGTTTACAGTTTATCATATTTCTAATGTTTATCGTAATGGCCATGTATTATGAGTGAGTCGGGCGGGGGAATACAACAAGTAAGCATGTGGTAGACGAATTGAATACAGACCCCCTATACATTGATTGCATAATATCAGTCATGCACCACATGTATGACTGACGGATATCCCAAGCCGTCTACATGCTGAAAGTTGGTATTCTAAAACACACAGTACACGTGACTTAATTATTGTTGCCCTATTGTTTATTGTTCTTCTTTTGTCAAGTCTACCTACCTTCTTATTGTCATTATGTCTTTGTGGTATGTCAAGTCAACCTTCCTATTATTATCATGTCTTAGTGGTTTTTCATTATCATACAATGCCATGCCTATACTTATCCCAGTAAAATTCCTTTTATCGTTCCTTCATGCTTGTATACTATATTGTGTAATGTAGTGTTATGGTGATCTTTCTCCAATCCTGACTGGATAACTATTTTTTCAGCTTTAGACGACGAGATTTGCCCCGAGGTCTACGGTGAGTATGTTGGCGACCCTGACATCACTGGCGTGCCCGGTTCCAGCACTTTTGTGAATTAGCATATTTCCTTCCTTATGGATTCGCATTAGTTAGTAGTTATAGTTATGGAGTTTAGTTGTCTATTTTATTTTCTGCTATCCGGGTTTGTTCCCGAGACTTTCTGAGTTGTAGTGGATTATTTCATATTTATAATGTTGAGACTATTGAATATTTTGGTAATTATTGCTGGCTTTGTTGTGGATGATATATATGTGTGTTGTACTTGTTATGGACCATTGTTATCATAGACAGCGTACTACCGCCGATACTGCGGTGTAGGCTGGACTTTGCGATGAACTCGTATCCCAAAATTAGGAGCGGGTCGTGACAAGTTTTTATGGTGGCCCATGCAGGTCCAATTTTGCAAAAGACTGCAAACTCATGGTAGTACTTAAGTTAGCTGTACTACTACGAGCCTACGAATAGAATTGAAGTTAGGAGGTTATACCATCCACAAAATAGGATTTTTAACCCTACGAGTCTATTTTTTCTTAGGATCTTATTGTCTCTTAAAATGCATCTTGCTTGATTCCGTCCGTGATTTCTTCGATATGTTTGAATCTACCGTTCTAACCATATCCTTTCATTCCTTTTAGTTCGCAATGGATGAGACAAGGCGCAGTACGATCAGTAAGGGAAAAAGGGTAGCTAAACCTTATGCTACTCCCGAGCCCGAAGTATCAACGACAGAGAGTACAGAATTCGTAGAGCCCTCTAACCATCATCCAGATAGAGTTAGTGCTGAGGATCTTCCACCACCACCACCAACAGCCCCAACCCAAGGAGTAACTGTGGATGGAGCTCATCTCCTTATGATACTCTAGGGCATGATGGAGACTCAGTAGAGACATGTAAATTGTCAGGATAGGAGCGTAGAAACACGACAAGATCGCATGGGTACTATCGATGTGTTTTGCAAGATGAACCCACCTTCCTTTACCGGCTCAGAGAAACCTATAGAAGTCACCAACTGGCTAGTGGAGATAGAGATACTACTAGAGGCATCGGAGCTGCCACCGGAGAAATGGATAAAAGCAGTGAAGTTGGAGCTCATGGACAATGCACATCATTGGTGGACGACACAAGAAAGCATGTTAGGCAAGAATGTGTTATATGAAGAGTTTACGGACCTCTTCAATACCATGTTCTTCCCCACCACTGATCGGAAGGAGCTGCGGGATCAGTTCATACGACTAGAGCAAGGGAGCATAAAAGTGGAAGAATATGATACAGAATTTAGTCGCTTGAGTCGTTTTGCTCCTACTCTTGTATCTACATAAGAAGAGAAGGTAGAGAAGTTCCATTCTGGGTTGAATTATAAGTTGCAGAGTTTGACAGAATCAGTAGACCCAACATCCTATACAGTTATCTTGAATGCAGCTAGGCGTCAAAAATCTATCCTAAGGCAGAAAGTAGCTTCCCAAAAGAGAGGTAGAGATGGTAGTCATCAAGGACTATCAAAACGTCCTAATATTTCTCAAAAGACCCTTCAAATCCAGCATCAACATCATCCTCCAACTAGGGTGGTATCATCCCAGCCACAACAACAGCCTATCCCGCCCAAGCATAAGTGTAATTATTGTGGAAGAGAAGGACACAAGTGGGACCATTGTAGGAAGAGGATAGGACTTTGTCTCTTTTGTGGATCACCAAACCACCAAGTGCGAGATTGCCCCGTAGCACCAGCTCATAAGCTAGTTTCGCAACAACAGTCTGGAGGAGCACAATGTCAAGGACAAGCATTTGTGGCTGTGACTCAACCCCAAGACATAGGTAACTTAAATATGTTTCCTTGAAAGCCATCTTTAGTTTTAGTTGTTATGCATGCTTAGTTTATTATTGGTCAGTTCCCTTATGTTCCTAGACATTATCTCTCCGTGACTTAGCTTAAGAAATTATTGCTTGTAAAAGTTAGGTATTATACTATGCTATTTATGATGTTTTGATTTTTGAGGACAAAAATCTTTTAAGGGGGATAGTTTGTAGCATTTGGGTTCCAAGAATTTATCTTCTATTTTGGGGAATTTTTTTATTTTATATTAGTTAGAATAAATTATTAACTAAGATATTGAATTGGGATCGTAATATTTTTGCCTAAACCTATAGGTTAGGTATATGGAAATTAGGTCGTATATGGTCTCTTGGGCCCCTAGATAGTCCTTAGTACAATATTTCACCATTTTAGAATTTTCAAGATTTTATGAAGATTTTTAGAGAATTTTATATATGATTTGTAAAACTCCTAAATTTCTACTATATTTTTTTTTTCGATTTTGGTACTGATTTAATTTTTTTTTCGTATTGTACGTCGCGTAGTCGTATTGTACGTTGTGCACAAACGGCATATTTCGTAATTGCTCGTCGAGTGCGAATATGTGCGAGCGTACATATTTATTGAAAAACATTTTTTATTTTATAGTTCAAACAATATATATAATAATTATTGTATTGTATTTTGCTGAAAGTTGTCTATTGAGATGACCAAAATCTTATTACTTTATTTATTTATTAGTGGTAATTTGGAAAACTATTTTATGTTCCTTACATATGAGTTACATTAAATTAAATTTATATAGTTTTATTTTCAAAATTATTAAATATAAATATTTTATTATTCGTAAAGATATTTAAAAATAGTTATTATTTTCAAAATTAATATTATTAGTATTTTAGAAAAAAATATTTTAAAATTATTGTGGCATTTAAATCTTGATTTAAATTTATGGATTCATTTAAATAGTTAAATATTTGCAATTTGATTTATCCCATTTGATTTTTAAACTAGAATTTAATTAGATTTAAATTTGATTTGTATTTGGAATTTGGATTTGATTTGGGTATGAATTTCTTGAATTGATTTAAATTATTAGATTGAATATTCTAATTGGGTTTAAACTACTCCTAATTGGGAATTCCTACATCCTATAAATAGGCAGGTACTCCTCCATAAATTTCTCACATCCGGAAAATCCTCCACAAATGTGTCATACGATCGTGTCTGTGTCCATTCGTTCTTATTCCATTATTTGTACATATACAGTGCTCCTCCTCCGTGCCGACAACCCCGGCATGATACATCAAATCTCTAATCCCTAGTTCCTAACCCAATCCTAACTCTACCCCGTCCATCTCGCTTGATTCCACGACAGCACCCGGCCATCCACGGTCTCCGCTACCCTCATCGCTAACCCCGCAAACACCTTCCTGTCGATTACCCGTCGCCAATACCACCACCCGACACAACCCATCACCCCCACCTGGACCACCATTACCGCCACCATCTTGGTCGAACCAGCGCCAGAACTCGGCCAACTCACCACCACGGTCAGCCACCCCAAACTACCACCATTACCACCCCCATCGCCGTCTACATCACAGCCACCCGCTCACCCGATCGCAGCCCCAAATCCGCCACCGGATAAACCGCCAACTCTACCGGAATTTCGTCACCGGCAACACCCCAAGTACTATCATAACACCACCACCACCACCATCAACCAACAGAGAAAGCAAAAAAAAATCAAAAGCCCAAAACCAGACGAGACTCACCGGCCACCGAACTCGCCGGCGAAACGCAGTCACGTCGACCACGCCAACCCCGCTTTTCCCCCGCCCTCGCCAAATCCGGTCCGTGTCCGAATCGCCGACGGCCGATCTGGCTGCCTGCCGCACCAGCTCGCCGCACCGCCGTCGCGTCTCCGTACTCAGGCGATCGGCGGCGGAGAAACCCCGCGTTTTGTGAACTTTTGAAGTATTTACCTAAAGTATTTTATATCAAGTTAAAAATATTGTTTTGCACTAAAAAGAAATTTTTTTTGGATTTTTAAGTAGTTAATTTAATTATTGTAACTAAAAAAGGCTATGTTACTTAAATATCTAGTGCTATTATAAAAGATATGTAATATTTTGCAAAATCTATAAAAATAGAGTTTTTGGCCTGCATTGGCTTCAAACTAGATTTTAGCCTTAAATATATTATGATTTCTAGATTTTACTATTTAATTAATAAAAATATAACTTTTTAACTAAATATTCTATTTTATAAATCTAGAATTTTTACCTAAACACTACGTTGACCAAACGTAGAGTTCGCCCTAAAATGACTTCCGATTTTGGGATATTTGTTTGAAAACATATTTTGACTAAAAATTTATGTTTTAAGTATTATAAAATATTTTTTAAAAACTAAATATATTATTTGACTTCCTACGGTTTTCTCCATCTCGTGGTTCAGCCCATCCTTCCTATCCTTTTATCAATTCTAGACTACCCTATGTCGACCTTAACTATTTCGACCATCCCAGACCTAATGGAACTGTCCGTGCCACCATCAGAGGTCACCTTACGTAGTTGTAACATCGAAGTCGATCTTGTGCCACCTTTATTGTACCACACCAGACAGCTCATCAGGCATCACAACAGGCAAGTATACATTGCTAATTAACTGTCAATTATTTATTTACTACATTATTTACTTTATTTTATATTGTTAGTTCCCTTTGATATTAACTACGCGTCCAAGCCATACTTGGGTGGAAGCGACTTTATTAGTCGTTATTTTATTTTATGCATGATGACTTAGTGTTAGCGGACTAACTTTTTGTTGGAGGATATCCTTATATCTTCTTTGGCTGTGACACTCACACTACACGATTTGATGCATTTTATTAGGGTCACGACTTATTGACTAGCTATCTCTAAAGTCGTGTGACGGTAGATGATCGTAACTACTATGACTAGGGTTTTAGAGACTCAAGCAGTTACAAAGCTGGACGAGCCATGGACATGACTTGAACAGTGTGGGATATATTGGGGGAGGACAGTCGCTAGTGCGTATGGAAAGCCAAACAGGTAAACCACAGTCTCCGGATGGAACTGTGGCAACATATTTGCAGATACCCTCTGACGTTTTGGACGTTACGGCCGAATATAGATGACTGGATGCCAGTTACGTACACATTGCCTAAAATCCCACCCATGCGCATAAAAGTTGTCCTCTAAATTGCACAATAGGCGGTTAGAATCTCCTTTGCATATTTATGTCTAGTTTATATATTATTTTATTCTGACAGTTCATATTAGCTTGTTCTTCCTGTATCTTGTTACGTCCGTCTGAGGACCTGGTTTTTTCCCAGGTGTGTGTTCATGTCTTCCGCAGGTATTCTAGCCACCGTGGTCTTCTCCATTCCTTCGAAGTCGAATGCGTTTGGTTCATCTTGCCATTTTATTTGATCGATTCTTGTACATTGCTTTCATTATGATAGTTGGTAGTGGACTTTGTCTCCACCCAACGATTGTATCATAAATATTCGAGTTGATATTTATATTATTATTCTTTTCATTGTGGATGAGATTTAGTTTGTCTTGGATTACTACATTTTACAACTTATGTATTCATACGAGACTTATGTATTTCGTATGAATACAGCTAGCATGTCTACGTACTTGGTCCTACGTATCTTGGGACTGGGGCGTTACATAATTTTATTAATTTTCTAAGCTTCTATGATTTACAATGAGAGCACTCGAGAGTAGTTATGAGGCCAAAAAATTTATTTGGGGGTCTAGAACCCGTAAAATATTTTCAACATTTTTCTAGGAATTTTTAGGAATTTTTTGAGATTTATTTGGAATTTTTAGGATTTTTCTTGAATTTTTATTTAATTTTTTGAATATTAAAACCCATTCTTACCTCAATTACCCAGTCAGCCGCAGGGGGGCCCACCCGTCAGCCGCTGAAGCGGGAGGGGCAGGCCCACATGGCAGCGAGAGGGGCGGGTGGCGCTCGGTCTCCGAGCCGCCCACAGATTCCCAGCTCGAGCCGGCTTGGGGCTGCTCCTAAGCCGAGCCAAGCTCAGCTTGCTCTAGGCCGTTGGATTAGAGCGATGGGTGCACATGATCGTACCACGTGTCCCCCAGCTGATTCAAGCCACCGACTTATTTCCTATATATATTAGTATATTTTAGGTTTTTGAAACCGTAGAATTAATTCAGCAGTTTTTTTTTTGGGAGAGTTCGGTAGAGTTCTTCGACTTCGCGCAGGGTTTGCCGTTGATCTAGACGTCCTTTTTGTGTGCTGTTTTTTGTTAGAAGCGTATTGAGGTTAGGTTTCTGAATATATAACTTATTTTTAGGTATTTTGATCCCAAATTTCTGAATAATTATTTGAGTGTCGGTTGTCCAAAAATCAACATATTGTACGGTTTTCGAGATTTCGAGTGATCCCGAACTCCGTTTTGTGATCCGTTTGAAGTTTTAAAAAGCAGACAACGAGCTCTACAACATATAATTTTTCCAGAAATTTAGAGTTTCATCTAGTATTTTATTATGTTCCTAGAAGTCAGATTTGGTCAACGGTTCATCGATTTGGTCATGATTAGCCATAATGACGATAACTTTTGACCAAATCATGATTTTGCGGTATGGTCAATTCCAGTGCACTCATGGCACTGAAATCTACCATGTTGCACACTCAAAGTTTTGAATTCATAATGTTTGACTAGTTAATCAATAGTATGCCTCGGTTTGCGTGCTACGGGTCCCGAATTTGGAACCGTGACTTTTCTTGACCAAATATTTGTGTGTAGATTGTTATTTCAGAATTAAATAGGTTAAAACAGGATTTTAGATGATTTACTACAGAAATAAAATTGTATTAATTTATTTAACCCATTAGCCCCTTTCTAGAATTTTTAGAGTAGGAATCGTTGATCTAACTAGTAATTGTTTTTGTGTCGGGGTAGATCGGGCTACGACGTCTTGAGTTGTGACTTTATCATCTATCGGAGCAGGCAAGTATCACTATGACCTATATTTCCTTTATTTTATACTGCATGTATATTCGTGTCATCTTTTCACTATTACTCCCTTATGGTTCATGATTGTCATTGTTCATGATTACTATTGTGCACGGGAGTTAGAATCGGTTGGATATACATACATGTTCATGCCTTACTCATTGTTTCCTATTTTTTATAGTTTATCGTATTGCTAATGTTTATCGTAGTGGACATGTATTGTGAGTGAGTTGGGCGGGAGAATACAACAAGTAAGCATGTGGTCAACGAATTGAATATAGACACCCTATACACTGATTGCATAATATCAGTCATGCACCACACGTATGACTGACGGATATCCCAAGCCGTCTATATGCTGAAAGTTGGTATTCTAAAACACACAGTACACGTGACTTAATTTTTGTTGCTCTATTGTCTATTGTTCTTCTTTCGTCAAGTCTACCTACCTTCTTATTGTCATCATGTCTTTGTGGTATGTCAAGTCTACCTTCCTATTATTATCATGTCTTAGTGGTTTTTCATTATCATACAATGCCATGCCTATACTTATCTTCAGTAAAATTCCTTTTATCATTCCTTCATGCTTGTATACTATATTGTGTAATGTAGTGTTATGGTGATCTTGCTCCAATCCTGACTCGATAACTATTTTTTCAGCTTTAGATGACGAGATTTGCCCCGAGGTCTACGGTGAGTATGTTCACTACAAAAAAAATGATGTATAACGACACTTTCTTGACGACACTTGTTAAATAAGTGTCGTTATTTTTTGATTTTTATGACACTTTGTTAAAACATGTCATTGTAATAGAATATTTATCATCATCTATGACACTTTTTTAAAAGTGTCGTAACCATATATTTAAGACACCGTTAGAATGTCATCTAATATTAAATGACAAAAAATAACATATTTTTAGAGTCATCCAAAATTTTGAGTCTTCCGCTCTTTATTTTTATTTTGGCGCCTTTGGCTACATTTTCTTTATTACTGCACACATTAGTACTAACTCTTTCTCACTCTTTTCTCCCTCTCTCTCTCACGCGCTCTATCTGACCTAATTTTCAAGGCCGCCATACAAGTGAAGGCATGGGGTCACGATTCACGGTCGTAGTTATTTCCAGATTGAAGTATTAATTAAGGTTTGCCCCTCTCTCACATTTTCCCTCTCTCTAATCTAAGTACTAATTAAGAGAAATTTTTTGGTCTTGCTGGCAGCAACCAGGTTCGATGGAGACCGCGAGCCGCGCTCGAACTTGTACGTCGCCCTCGTCTACGATGGCGAAGTGGTACTGTTGTTGGGCGACCTGGGGGCCAAGGAGGCCTGCAGGAGGATCGGGTCCTATCCGTCGGCGATCGAAGCGACGGTTCTGTCGAAGAAGAAGCACGTGCTCGGCAAGAAGGGGAAGGTCTACGACATCGTGATCGAGTGTCACGACCCGCACCCACCGTGAGGGTACGAGTACGTAACAATGCCCAGCCTACGCCGCAGTGTCAGCGGTAGAACGCTGTCCTAGGTCTCAATGCATATAACAGTATAAGACTAAACAGTTTATACTCCCCGAATGGGGGTGACATAGCAGATACAGTCTCAATCACATCTAAGGTAGAGCATGATAAAGATAGATAAAACATAAAATCCAAAGGAGATACAGGGGAGAAGTCTAAGTGTCTATGATACATAAACCCATAAATATATCTCAAAACTCAATACAGTATTCCACAAAGTAAAATACAACTCCAGACAAAATGAAATAACTACCTAAACAACCTCTAATGTGTCTCCTCTAGGCTAGCAGGCACCTCCAGGCTATCTGTAAAATTTATCAACAGGTCCAGTCAGGACGGAAGCGAGCACAAAACATCTCATGCAGTTCATATCGAGTTAGGAAATATAAAGCATGCAATAGAGTAAAGTACATGAAACGCTGAAAGAAGAATGTATAGAAAACAGTAGAGATTTAATAACAGAAAATATCTAAATATGATAAGTAAGAACTGTAAGGAACATGTGATTTAGAGTACAATCTGGTTATGTAAACGGGCTAGGAAAATGCATTGGTAACTCTATTGTACGTGGGTGTATAATAGACATATACAATAGTTATACAATGTTGTACAATAGGATTTGAGTACATAACCAATTCTACTCCCCCTCCCCAATCAATACACAAGGATCTACTCCAGTTACGTTATCTTATACAATAGTATACAATGTTATACAATGGATGTACAATGTTATACAATAGTGTACAATGGTCTATTCCTGGGGCTCATGTGATAATGAGAGTACAATATGCACAATGAGTATACAAGGATATGGGTATTCAATAAATACAATATGAAAGTGAAACGCACGTCACAATATGTATTTAGTGAATACAAGGAGATAACATCTCAAAAGAAGATCCATATAGTACCAATTCGTGATAACAGTCAGGTCAGCATCAAGTACAGTAATCTAGAGCAAGAATGTAAATCCATACAAGTATGAAACGGTCAGAGAATGTACTCGCCTGATGTCTGAATGTCCAAAGTAAATATACTATCCGAGGAGAGGTATCTGGCTCCTAATTAGAACAGCACAAGTCACAACATGTCCAGAAGGGTAATATAAAGCACTACAATGCATTCTACATGAATCTAGGTCAAACTAGGCCAAAGTCAACCCTTGGTCAACTATGGTCAACTGCACTAGTCATACTAGGTCAAACTAGGTCATGTCCTAACCCAGTAAGTCTTACTAGGCCTAACCAAGACTATCCTAGCAAGCACACATCAATACAAGGCTATACAAGCCAACATACACCCAACTCTATATAGCATGCAATTATTCAATACTCAAATAGGCAAGAATTCACATTGGATATACACTAGGTAATCTATTACTTTAAGCTATATATGTCTACACATATATAAACATGCATATATTAGTATTCAATATTAGGTCTATAATCATGGCATTTCAAATGGTTATATAAACTTATATATTACAACACAATATGCTAACATATATATAATATACATACATAGCTAAGTTAACTATATTCATAAATACTTATTTAAGAGGCTATGTGTGTGTATGTAAACATGGCAAAGGGACAAGTGAGGGTTAAATGGGCATACATAGTATATACATATCAAAGAGTGTCAAAGTGTAAGTGAACAATGTGTCAAGTGTGATAGTGTCAACATAGTGTAAGGGGGTACATGAGGTAATATAGGATTTGTGTTAACATAGAACATTACATCTCATTAACTTGTATATTGCATACATTACATCTATTATTACATTACATTCATGCTTGCATTCATTCATCATTCATTTATTCTCTTGCACTACTATATGCACCATACATTACATACTATGGAACCTACATATTCATTACAAGCCATACTTATACATGCTTACATTAGATAGGATACTTACACCTCATACATCATTTATTTAAATATTTACTCATGCTTGCATTCTCTATTTAGTTACATAATGTATATACATTAACATGGGTTAAAATCAAATAGAACATTATATTACACACAAGGGTGTACAAAATGCATATGCCTAATAGTAACTCCTACTAATAATGAATACTGTAGCATCTCAGTATGAACTAAACTCTATGATTAAAGTATGTTATAGATCTATGTGTTAGCTTTCCGAAACTTTAAACGGATCGCATTTTCGTTTTCGGAAACTCCCGGAATCGCGAAAACACCGAGAACGCATTTGTTTTTCGTACAGCTGACACTCAAATAATTCTCCAGAAAGTTACAGAAAGAATTAGGCCTATTAATATATGTTTTTGGAAAGCTAACTTCAATACGCTTCTTTTAAAAAAAACGAAAGATTAAACCGAGCTTTGAGCTAGAAGTATGACATTTCTAAGTTAGGGCTGAAATTAAAAACGTGGATAAAAATCATGACGGATTTAGATAGTTTGAGCCAAAAGAATACACAATATATATCCTAATTATCCACAATAATAATAGCAATAATAATATGAGAAACCACACTCACAAATTTGATTATATAATCATCATGAACCATTTATTACATATATAAATATAGATACACTCTCATTACAATATATATATATATAAATCTATATATGTAACATGAACACATCCACAACACAAAGGACACTCCTATGACCTCCAAATGGACACAAAATAGACACAAATGGAGATACAACCATGGGGTCATTCCTATGGGTTCAAAATAGACCTATATACATGAGGAAATGAAAAGAAGAAGGGATTTATACCTCCCGGTAGATCGAATCGAAGAAAAACCTTCCCGGAGCGACACCGACACGTAGAGATTCCAAAAGGACACGAACGAGCTCCGAATCCTCCCAAACTTGGGTAGCTTCCTCCTTGACTAGAATGGAGAAGGAAAGAAAAAGATTTGGTGGTGAAATGGAAGGATTTGGTGGAGAAATTGCTAGGGATTGCTCTCTAGGAATTTGGGGAAGAATAAGAGAGAGAAAAATAGATAGATAATGACAAATGGGAGGCTCATCCCTATCCTTATTGTGGCTGGCCATAAAGGTGGTTTTGTCCTATTAGAAAAAGTCCAAAAGCCCCTACTAACCTATTCTATGAGTATTAGGAAAGGGCTAATTGGTTGGGGCTAAATTAGTCATTCTAAAGTCTCTAATCACACTAACCTTATCCATAATAATTAGTCTAATCTCTAACTAAAATATTTCTATCATGTGGACTAAAATTAATATCATGTGGGCTTTGCCTAACTAGTGTGTGGGTCCCACTAGAGTCAAACTACCTCCGGGTCCCCGTTTCAAGTCGGATTGAGTTGAAATTCGAACCCGACTCAAATAACCCCAAAACAATATCATAAATAATAAAATGATATCAAAATAATTCAAAGAGGTCAAATACAAAAATATCCTTAGGCCAAAAATGACATTAAAATATCATAATCACATGGTTAGGCTCTAGGTCAAACAGTCTCTAGGGTTTCACTAGCAAAACGTCAAAACCACAAGTCATGAATTTAAATAGTTTAAAATAATTTAAAAATCACTAAAAATCATAATATAAAATAAATATCATTAAATAATAATTATAATTATAAAATTTCAAAATTACCCTCATCTGGAAAACTGGGTGTTACAATCCTACCCACCTTATAAAAATTTCGTCCTCGAAATTAAAATGTTCGTAATCCTTCTAGGTCAAACCCCCACAATCAAATCTCAGAACTTAAATAAATCATACCATCAAAAGGACGACATACAGGGTCATGGCATACGGTGGTAGTGAAAGTCTCATCTAGGTATTCTAGTCATGCTAAACCAAAACGGTCATAGGGTATCAAAACACACAAGCAATCTAGGGTGCTAAACAGAAGTTACAAAAACAACAAACCATCAAAACTGTAAGGCAGTCTACCATCCTATATGAAAACTGATACTTATCATAAAAGTAAAGAAAAGTAACTACCCATTATCTTTAAAGGATTCAGAAAAAAAAATAAAATCAAAATCAAAGTTAAGGAATGAAAGCCAATTCCATGGAAAATTTCCAATCACAATACGTATTAAGAATATTTAGTCTTGATACGATCTAAGTTGATCAAATTGGAGGAAATCAAGATTTAGGCAATATGGAGGACAGGTTCAACAAAGTCTGAGATCGAGCATACAAGGATAGAGATTCAGGTCACAATCAAATTTAATTCAATTAAGTACAACCCAAGATATAAATATGATAAGAAAAGATAATCGAAGTTGATTTGGTCGGATTAAGGAAACTAGGATTCAATGATATTGAAAAACTCCTTTTAGAGAAAACAGGAAAAGATTTCATACGAAGTCAGCAAATCATCCCTCTCTAATACTATCAGTTTATCATTTGCTAAACCATATTCTTTTTTTTTCTCACAAGTCCCAATATGAAAATCAACCTCTATATAACTATCATCGAAATTTTATAACCTTCAGTCATCTAAACCTTTACCACAATCACCATAGACAAAATCTTTAAGTTCCAAAACATTTTTCACGAAATATACCCCTCTTTTTAGGAGTCAACACTTATTCATTTAATCAAAATTTCAAATTCCTTCACCTCGTTTTAAATTAGATCCAAAACCTCTAAATCCAGTTTATGGAATCCTTGGACTTGTTTAAATCGAGTCTCGTATTCACTAAACTCCAATACCACTATGTCACACAAAATTTATTCTTTTTTTATAAATCAACCTTCATATTTTCTTCAACGTTCACCTTCAAATATTTTTTTTTTGAATTCTACAATTTTCTTCCAATCATCTAAAATAATTTATATAACGTAAAATCCTTGTGTTCTCTCTGTCTCTAGTCACCATCTTACAATATATAGTTCAATTTTGCATAATCATTTTATTCGATTAAATTCTCCTTTCCATCTCTAAATTTCTACATAGCCTTGTAATAGTTTCCAAGAATCAATAACAAAGATTTTTAAGTTCTCAAAACTAGATTGACCTTAAACATCCTCATTAGTTTTGAAATACATCCATGAATTATTCATAACCCACTTTCTGTGATTGTTTCTAAATTGATAACATTTATCCCTCGATTTCATTTTAAACCTTTACCACATCTCCATTTCAAATTTTTCATATTTGACATCCAACATTCTGATTCCTACAAAATCATCTTATGATAACCAATTACATCATTTCCGAACTAGATGATTTATATCACTTCCTCAACATTTCTCAGATAAAAATGATATAAAGATTCAAGAGTTTTCAAGGTATAGCTGACAGAATTATATATGAGACAGGGAATTGATATAATCAGGACAGGTATATAAGATAAGGAATGATGGTAGTAAAAATATTGGCAGGAAAAGAATGATAATAGAATCTGTTCTGCTTATCTATTTAAAAGAGGGACCCATTTTTTTTGAAACAAGAATTATAATACCAAATCCAAAATAAGGCCTAGCAAAATCATTGGTTTATTGTATTAAGAAGAAATAAATTTTTGTAAGAAGTTACACAAGGTTTATAAAAATAGCTAAAGCTACATCCTAAGTAAACAATGAGAAACAAAACAAAACAAAACAAAACAACAATAATTCCTTCTCTTTTTTTTTGAATGACTGAAACAAAAGTAGCAAAAACATGTTCGAAAACATTTAAGGTACAATCTGACAATCATATGCGTCTATCCAAAATTATGGTACTCTAAATTCTCGTCATACTAGTGAGCAAGGCTACGATAATCACAGAGTCCTTGACTTATGCACATACCTCTAGAATCATGGTATTTAACATTTTCGCGATGCCGTTAGCTTGGCTGCGAAAACCTTAAATTTCCACACCCGAGAAATATATCCAAAATCAGACTATATGTCCTCACCATGCTGGCTAATGTGACTATAGAAGACAAGATTTCCATAACTTAGATGACCTAGCCCATATAATTTTATCTTGCCAAAAATTAAATTAAATCAACAATGAATACCAAAAAAAAATCAAATTTATCAACGAACATCAAAATTCAGAAATAAACAAAATCCTTCAAATCATAAAACTACAAACTCGGATGCTATAGCTAACATCAAGATTCAAATTTCAACAATCTTCATCAAAATCAATAAATACAAACTCAAATTCAATAATAATCCATCAAAATCAAATTCAATAGCAGAAAGTAAAGATAAATCAAATCAAGAAAAAAAAGAAAAGAGTTTTTAAATCGGAGTTAAACAAGAATCTCATGGGTCGTCCCAGGAATCTCTCAAGGGTTCCTAACTGTGATTGAGTATCTTCAAAATATATCCTATTCCTAGTGCAGGCTGTAGTGATACTCTAGTTCGAATACTACTACATAAACTCGACCTGCATGGGCCACCACTAAAAACGTGTCACGACCCGCACCCACCGTGAGGGTACGAGTACGTAAAAACGCCCAGCCTACGCTGCAGTGTCGACGGTAGAACGCTGTCCTAGGTCTCAATGCATATAACAGTATAAGACTAAACAGTTTATACTCCCCGAATGGGGGGGACATAGCAGATACAGTCACAATCACATCTAAGGTAGAGCATGATAAAGATAGATAAAACATGAAATCCAAAAAAGATACAGGGGAGAAGTCTAAGTGTCTATGATACATAAACCCATAAATATATCTCAAAACTCAATACAGTATTCCACAAAGTAAAATACAACTCCAGACAAAATGAAATAACTACCTAAACAACCTCTAATGTGTCTCCTCTAGGCTAGCAGGCACCTCCAGGCTATCTGTAAAATTTATCAACAGGTTCAGTCAGGACGGGAGCGAGCACAAAACATCTCACGCAGTTCATATCGAGTTAGGAAATATAAAGCATGCAATAGAGTAAAGTACATGAAACGCTGAAAGAAGAATGTATAGAAAACAGTAGAGATTTAATAACAGGAAATATCTAAATATGATAAGTAAGAACTGTAAGGAACATGTGATTTAGAGTACAATCTGGTTATATAAACGGGCTAGGAAAATGCAATGGTAACTCTATTATATGTGGGTGTACAATAGACATATACAATAGTTATACAATGTTGTACAATAGGATTTGAGTACATAACCAATTCTACTCCCCCTCCCCAATCAATACACAAGGATCTACTCCAGTTACGTTATCTTATATAATAGTATACAATGTTATACAATGGATGTACAATGTTATACAATAGTGTACAATGGTCTATCCCTGGGGCTCATGTGATAATGAGAGTACAATATGCACAATGAGTATACAAGGATATAGGTATTCAATAAATACAATATGGAAGTGAAATACACGTCACAATATGTATTTAGTGAATACAAGGAGATAACATCTCAAAAGAAGATCCATATAGTACAAATCCGTGATAACAGTCGTGTCAGCATCAAGTACAGTAATCTAGAGCAAGAATGTAAATCCATACAAGTATGAAACGGTCTGAGAATGTACTCGCCTGATGTCTGAATGTCCAAAGTAAATATACTGTCTGAGGAGAGGTGTCTGGCTCCTAATTAGAACAGCACAAGTCACAACATGTCCAGAAGGGTAATATAAAGCACTACAATGCATTCTACATGAATCTAGGTCAAACTAGGCCAAAGTCAACCCTTGGTCAACTATGGTCAACTGCACTAGTCAAACTAGGTCAAACTAGGTCATGTCCTAACCCAGTAAATCTTACTAGGCCTAACCAAGACTATCCTAGCAAGCACACATCAATACAAGGCTATACAAGCCAACATACACCCAACTCTATATAGCATGCAATTATTCAATACTCAAATAGGCAAGAATTCACATTGGATATACACTAGGTAATCTATTACTTTAAGCTATATATGTCTACACATATATAAACATGCATATATTAGTATTCAATATTAGGTCTATAATCATGGCATTTCAAATGGTTATATAAACTTATATATTACAACAAAATATGCTAACATATATATAATATACATACATAGCTAAGTTAACTATATTCATAAATACTTATTTAAGAGGCTATGTGTGTGTATGTAAACATAGCAAAGGGACAAGTGAGGGTTAAATGGGCATACATAGTGTATATATATCAAAGAGTGTCAAAGTATAAGTGAACAATGTGTCAAGTGTGATAGTGTCAACATAGTGTAAGCGGGTACATGAGGTAATATAGGATTTGTGTTAACATAGAACATTACATCTCATTAACTTGTATATTGCATATATTATATCTATTATTACATTACATTCATGCTTGCATTCATTCATTTATTCTCTTGCACTACTATATGCACCATACATTACATACTATGGAACCTACATATTCATTACAAGCCATACTTATACATGCTTACATTAGATAGGATACTTACACCTCATACATCATTTATTTAAACATTTACTCATGCTTGCATTCTCTATTTAGTTACATAATGTATATACATTAACATGGATTAAAATAAAATAAGACATTATATTACACACAAGGGTGCACAAAATGCATATGCCGAATAGTAACTCCTACTAATAATGAATACTGTACCATCTCAGCATGAACTAAACTCTATGATTAAAGTATGTTATAGATCTATGTGTTAGCTTTCCGAAACTTTAAACGGATCGCGTTTTGAAACTCCCGAAATCGCGGAAAACACCGAGAACGCGTTTGTTTTTCGTACAGCTGACACTCAAATAATTCTCCAGAAAGTTACAGAAAGAATTAGGCCTATTAATATATTTTTTTGGAAAGCTAACTTCAATACGCTTCTTTTAAAAAAAACGGGAGATTAAACCGAGCTTTGAGCTAGAAGTTATGACATTTTTTAGTTAGGACTGAAATTAAAAACGTGGATAAAAATCATGACGGATTTAGATAGTTTGAGCCAAAAGAATACACAATATATATCCTAATTATCCACAACAATAATAGCAATAATAATATGAGAAACCACACTCACAAACTCGATTATATAATCATCATGAACCATTTATTACATATATAAATATAGATACACTCTCATTACAATATATATATATAAATCTATATATGTAACATGAACACATCCACACCACAAAGGACACTCCTATGACCTCCAAATGGACACAAAATAGACACAAATGGAGATACAACCATGGGGGTCATTCCTATGGGTTCAAAATAGACCTATATGCATGAGGAAATGAAAAAGAGAAGGGATTTATACCTCCCGGTAGATCGAATCGAAGAAAAACCTTCCCGGAGCGACACCGACACGTAGAGATTCCAAAAGGACACGAATGAGCTCCGAATCCTCCCAAACTTGGGTAGCTTCCTCCTTGACTAGAATGGAGAAGGAAAGAAGAAGATTTGATGGTGAAATAGAAGGATTTGGTGAAGAAATTGCTAGGGATTGCTCTCTAGGAATTTGGGGAAGAACATGAGAGAGAAAAATAGATGGATAATGACAAATGGGAGGCTCAACCCTATCCTTATTGTGGCTGGCCATAAAGGTGGTTTTGTCCTATTAGGAAAAGTCCAAAAGCCCCTACTAACCTATTCTATGAGTATTAGGAAAGGGCTAATTGGTTGGGGCTAAATTAGTCATTCTAAAGTCTCTAATCACACTAACCTTATCCATAATAATTAGTCTAATCTCTAACTAAAATATTTCTATCATGTGGACTAAAATTAATATCATGTGGGCTATGCCTAACTAGTGTGTGGGTCCCACTAGAGTCAAACTACCCCCGGGTCCCCGTTTCAAGTCGGATTGAGTTGAAATTCGAACCCGACTCAAATAACCCCAAAACAATATCATAAATAATAAAATGATATCAAAATAATTCAAAGAGGTCAAATGCAAAAAATATCCTTAGGCCAAAAATGACATTAAAATATCATAATCACATGGTTAGGCTCTAGGTCAAACAGTCTCTAGGATTTCACTAGCAAAACGTCAAAACCACAAGTCATGAATTTAAATAGTTTAAAATAATTTAAAAATCACTAAAAATCATAATATGAAATAAATATCATTAAATAATAATTATAATTATAAAATTTCAAAATTACCCTCATCTGGAAAACTGGGTGTTACATCGAGTGCGAGATCGGCAGGGACGACGACGGGGCAGGACGGACCCGGAGATGGTGGTGAGGATCGACGGCGATGTGGTGGTGCACATGAAGCACCTGCAGTGGAAGTTCTGAGGGAACGAGATGGAGGTAGCTGTTCGGACCTGGGCCCAGGCACTTCTACCTCTCCCTCTTCGGTTTATTTTTGATTCTTTGATTGTTTCTATAATTGGAGATTTTTGTTCTTGTTCTAATCTATAGGGAGGCTGGGGGGCCAAGCAAGTGGAAATAATATTTCCCTGTCGAAAAAGCAGTATCCGGGGGACATATTTGGAATGAGCGGCGGGTATGCTGCTGTTATGTGAAGAATGCACGCAAGGTGTTCGAAGAAATGTTTATAGACGGAAATGTGAACAGATATTTGTTGTAGTACTTCTATATACATTCATGTTGAGACTACACTTCCTTTTTGTAATTTATTTAAGTCTTTTTCCAAACAAATGGTCTCTAGTTAGCATATCCTTAAAATGTTTTACTACATATTACAGAATCAAATACTAGAGAGGGTTTTTTCCTGTTTAAAATGGATGGACTTGCAGCGAACAGGTATATGCTGATCCTTTCCTACATTTGCACATCTTCTCTACTGCTTGTTATCTCACCATGCAACTGAAATGACACGGTTGGTGGACCTACCCATCTTTTACTTGTATATTAAGAAACTAAGGCTATCACTCAATATCATCCTCTTTTTTTAGAGATTAAGCTTTGCTAAAAGAACTTCAAGGAAATCTACTATAGAAAAGAAATATTGATCATGATACTTACTATCATTAGTATCATTTATCTTGATATTGTAAATTACTTACATTGTGCCTCTATATACATATGCTTGTTTGACCATGTGTGACTATTGTGTTTTCTTATGAAAATTTACACTTACTGAAACTCAAAGGGACACTTATGCTTGTAACTCCAGAAGACATAGTTGTTATACAAGGGATGAGATTAAAAAGTTTCAAGAAAACCAAGATGAAATGGGATCATAATGGATTCCGAAAGTTAATTATAATTCTAACTAGAGCTGGAAAAATATTAGCACTGCACACTGGTTTTCAGTAGAAGCTGGGAAAGCCATTATAAGAGGGCATTCATTAAAGAGCAAGTGCAACCTTGATTTTGCTGATGAATATTGCTTTAAGAGCAAAGATTTATGGTTTGTTGTTCTCTCTTCTGAATCTGAGAAGATTGCTACAATCACAACAAGGAAGGCGAATAAGGTTTGTTTCTGGTACCTTTTCTCTCTAATTATTTGTTGCACCACTCTGTGTAGATAATTTAAGTTAACATTCTTTCAATTATTTTGTAATGATGTAAGTTGGTGGTAATAACCCGGTATAAGATTAGTATTTTTTTAGTTTATTTAACTATATGAGCTAAAGATATTGTAAATTCTAATATGAATCCTTCTATTATATACTCACCATAAGTTAATGTGGGGCGAAGGTATAGAGGATCAATATGGCAATTTCTCGAGTACATATATTAGCCAAGGTCAAACCAGTAATAGAAGAGTTCCATACCTTCGGCCACCCCAACCACATTTCCTGATCAGAAAAACATCTGATGATAGCAAAGCGACTACAAATACCACAATGACTAGGTCAAACCTGACTTCTGCTCCCGTACCACCCTACATGTTTGAAGAGAATTCTAATGATTCTTCTGAATATGATCCACAACAAGTGGTTAAATCTTAATTGGTGCTAACAACAATGGTTCTCTCTTTTGTTATACTTTATGACTTACCTAAGTAACTTAATATGGATTTTGTTTGTATACAGGAAAGGAATATAGAGCTAGCATTGTTCCAGTCCAATCAAAAGACAATATGCGAAGCAGGAGAAACCATCAGTAGATTCCTCTTGGTATGTTCATCTTATAATCACACTTCTCATTACATCTACATGTCATATTTCTTCTTTCCTAGTTTGATTTCTTATTGGTAATGGTTTTATTTTTTTCATCATCTACCAACCTCTGTTATGATCAGTTGATAACAGAGATTATCGTATATAGTACTTGGTACACAAGGAGAACCCCCATATAACCAGGTTCAATCTACAACAACTGTTGCCGCTAACTCTCATAACCCACCTACCTATGTATCCTGCAAGCTAGGCGCATCAGCTCTCACACCCTGAATATTTCTATAGTCTGCTTAATGCTCAATATGATACCTCTCACTTATCTAATACACAAACTTTCACACATTAACTGGTGCACATCCTTATCTTAGGTATTACACCTGCAACACACTTTAGTCCTACTCAGACTTGCACATATACACATGCACAAAGTACTGCAGAACACTAACCTATACACAGGATTTATCCTATGGGGGCACACATGACCTTCATGAATCCGTATCCTACTACCCTTCTAGCCCAGATATAAACACACACACATATATGACAAGTACTCATACACTCTCTAAACTGACTATGCAACACACTGCAGTTTAACTGTACTGCAAGAATTCCTCTGCTGCCTACATCTTAATGCACATACTGCTGGAATTCCTCTGCACCACAGGAATTCCACCTATACTTCACACACCTGATATGAACTGAACCCCCCTAACTGTGATACTACCAACACCCTCACCATCTCACTCACACACACAGAATACCTAGGCTCGCCCAACTCTATTAAACTTTTAATTGCCTGGTTTTGAACAAGTACATTATTTTGACTAGCCATCCCAATAATCCATGCTGAGGTTGTCGTATCCCTGGTTCAAAGTTATGAAGTTCTTGCGCCACAGCAACATAGCCACCATGTTTGCGAAGATCTGGTAGTTGTGTAGTTAAAACCAGTTAGTTATAGATCAGTAGGATGACAAACATCAGATTGTGCACATAGAAGAGCAATATAGCATCCATCATACTTTAGGTATTTTCTTACTGCCAAACTGGCAAAATGGAAGGTTTATTACTTTTGCAATTACCTTTATTTGCATTATTAAAGAATTAACTTGTAAACAAAAACACTTATGTAGATTATACAATGAGTAAGATAATATATAGTGTTAGTCCAGAACATGTTTGAATGGACAGAACTGAGAATGACAAAATAATATGTACATAGTGACATGGACATGGCATAATTCTGGCATATCCTTGTCTTGTCCTACAAAATATTTCATTCCAAATCCTTTTCGGTGCGCGTGTGAGCATGTGTGTGCTACTGGAGGGGTGAATCAGTCAGTTTTAGGCCCTCCAAATCGAAGTTCGCAGTGTTGGCCGATACCGATCCGATACAGTTTGGTATGTCCCATTCCGATACTCAGGAATCCTGATACATACCGATACCGACATTGGGGGACTACTAAGAAACAACATTAAAAATATTAAAATTATGCCTAAATGTATAAAATATATTTTCTAAAATGTTAATAATTTATCGATGATTACTTGTTTTTCGATACCAAAAAATTCGATACTGTCGATACCGTCGATCCTGATACTCGTAGGAATGGTCCGATACCGATTTCGATACCGACACTTTGAACCTTGCTCTAAATCCTCTCAGAAACATATCGTTCTGGACGATACTAAAAAAACTTGCATCGAAACTTACCACTCACATCAACATTCTCAAGAACATGTAACTTTTGATAAACCAGTTTAGCAATGAGGAAGTTAATGTCATTGCAGGTGCATATATAAGAGAGACATAAGATAATATCAATGCACCCCAACGGAACACAGAATTAAAAGTCAATGCATGATGTCCTTCCAAAATAAACAAGTTGGCGCGAAGATTATCCACTTTAACTTACCTCATGAATAATAATTTACTCAAAATGTTTCCAATATTTGTACAACGCTAGAAGCCTAAAGGAATACCTTTCCCCATAAAATAGTTTGTCAAAAAACAATATAATAAACCATAACATAGTAAATATCTTAAGCAACAAAGAAAGTCTGCATTAGTACTTTTACAATATCGATGTCTAATAGAACTTCTTTTTAACCTAAATCTATTACAAGCATGTAATAATTTAACCATGACAACTTTGAATTGGTAAATCTAACTACTTCCATACACCATGATGTTATTAAAATTGTTCTTCAAAAGGTAATATTACCTTTGCATCAACTCTGAATCTGATGGCACTTGTAATCTCTGAATCTGATGGCATCTCTCCATCAACTCTGAATCTGATGGCACTTCTGATCGCACTTGTTCTTTAAAAGGTAATATTATCTTTTCATCACGTTAATGGATATTTGTATCAACTCTAAATCTGATGGCACTTGTAATCTCTCCATCAACTCCTGCATTTAAATATATGGAGAATGTGCAAAGTAATAAGCAAAGCGCTAAACTTAATACTTGGTGCCATAAATAATATTGCCTATATAGTTAGAAGGTTTTCTTAAATAATAAAGATTACAAGGTCCTTGACTAAAAAAATAAACGTCAATCATGTGCATAGATACTGAACAGCCTCATACTTGATGAGGTAAAGTGCAAAACCATTTTGACAGATCATTTAACATGAATTGTACACAGATCATTTTTAGATCCATATTTGATGAGGTAAAGTGCCAAACCATTTTGACAGGTAATTGGTGTTCTTGATTTGGATTGATACGTCATTGTTGTCAATTTGTAGTCTCTTGTAATCTGATTATCTGGAAATCATCCAGACGAACAATGATATCAAGACTGCCTTTATTTTTTTGCTTGAACATGGTTGTACCACTTGTTTCCATATGCCTTTACTACAAATGTTAGTCACCCCTAAACGTGCATTTAGGAAACTTAACCATATCAGTATAGGGTTCTTATATAGCTAGCTAGACTGAAAGGGATGCATAATGAGTCTCCTTTACACCAAAAGTTTGAGATTTGCTATGACTATTTTTCTTGGTCTTAAATTGCTTTTGCACTTTGTTTGTTTGCTTATGTTCTGATGTCCTGTGAACCCTCAAACATCAAGTTTTGAATATATGCTATATGCTGTTTTGAGTATGTGTATGCTTAAAATATTGTTGACACTTCTTTACTTCTTTTCCAGGTTCCTCGTGACAGTAACTCACTTTTGTCGTGGTTCTCAAGGCATGATCCTAATCCGGATGAGGACGCTAAGAAGTAGGACTAGTAGGACCTTTTTTATACATATTATTTAATAGACTTTGTTAGTCTTAAATCATTGAATCCTATCTTCTTGTTAACATTGTTGGTTTTGGTACTTAATTATTTGTGAACATGGTTTGTTTTGGTTAATTATTTGTGAACATGGTTGATTTTGGCTAATTGTTGGTGAACATGGTTGGATTTGCCTAATTATTGGTGAATATGGGTTTTGGTTAATTATTTGTGAACATGGTTGATTTTGGCTAATTATTGGTGAACGTGCTTGGTTTTGCCTAATTATTGGTGAATATGGGCTTTGGTTAATTATTTGTGAACATTGTTGGTTTCGATATATATATATATATATATATATATATATATATATATATATATTTTATATATATATATATATATATATATATATATTTATATATATATATATATATATATATATATATATATATATATATATTAAATATATATATAATATATATATATATATGTTATATATATATATATATATATATATATATATATATATATATATATATATTAAATATATATATAATATATATATATATATGTTATATATATATATATATATATATATATATATATATATATATATATATATATATATATATATTGATGACATTTAAAATGTGTCATAGAACTTGGTTTATATGGTACATAAAAAGTGCCATGAAAAATATTCATGACATTTATTTATTGTCATTGAGTAAATTTAGATGACATTTCTAAAGTTTGGTGATTTCGACGACACCTATCAGCTGTCATTCAAACACGCTAAAATGACAAAAGTAAAGTTAAACTCTTTTTCCTCTGTTATTTAGACGACACATAAAAAGTACCCTAAAAATATCAATGACACTTTGTAAATATCATAGAATGTTTTTAAATGACATCTACAAAGTGCCTTAATTTTGATCACACTTATGAACTGCCATTGAAGCGTGTTAAGATGACACCAATAAAGTGTCGTGGAATAAGCATTACATGACATTCAATAAATATAGTCGTCAAGTTATTGCACGACACTTATCGAGTGTCGTTGAAAGTAAAAAAAAACTTTCTATGATACCCCCTCTAGACAACACCAAAAAAGTGTCATGAAAAGTCATCAACGACACTTTTAGAGTGCCGTTAAACACTTTTTTGTTGTAGTGGTTGGCGACCCTGGCATCACTGGCTTACCCGGTTCCAGCAGTATTACGAATTAGCATATTTCCTTCCTTATGGATTCACATTAGTTAGTAGTTATAGTTATGGAGTTTAGTTGTCTATTTTATTTTCTGCTATCCGGGTTTGTTCCCAAGACTTTCTGTGTTGTAGTGGATTATTTTATATTTATAATATTGAGACTATTGAATATTTTGGTGATTATTGCTGGCTTAGTTGTGTATGATATATACGTGTTGTACTTGTTGTGGACCATTGTTATCATAGACAGCGTACTACCACCGATGCTGCGGCGTAGGCTGGACTTCGCTACGAACTCGTATCCCAAAATTGGGAGCGGGTTGTGACAAGTTTTTATGGTGGCCCATGCAGGTCCAATTTTGTAAAAGACTGCGAACTCGTGGTAGTACTTAAGTTAGTTGTACTACTGCGAGCCTGCGAATAGAATTGAAGTTAGGAGGTTATACCATCCACAAAATAGGATTTCTGACCCTATGAGTCTATTTTATCTTAGGAACTTATTGTCTCTTAAAATACATCGTGCTGGATTTCGTCCGTGATTTTTTGATATGTTTGTATCTACCGTTCTAACCATATCCTTTCTTTCCTTTTAGTTCGCAATGGTTGAGACAAGGCACAGTGCGATACGTAAGAAAAAAAGGGTAGCTAACCCTTATGCTACTTCCAAGCCCGAAGGATCGACGACAGATAGTACAAAATTCGTAGAGCCCTCTAACCATCAGCCAGATAGAGTTAGTGCTAAGGATCTTCCACCACTACCACCAACAGCCCCAAATTAAGGAGTAACTATGGATGGAGCTCATCTCCTTACGATACTCCAGGGCATGATGGAGACTCAGCAGAAACATGCAAATGTTTTGGAGAGGAGCATAGAAACATGATAAGATCGCGTGGGTACTATGGATGGGTTTCGCAAGATGAACCCACCTTCCTTTACTGGCTCGGAGAAACCTATAAAAGTCACCAACTGGCTAGTAGAGATAGAGACACTACTAGAGGCATCGGTGATGGAACTGGGGATTCCCAGGATCCTTCCTTTGGTGTGCGTATTGATCGATAGAAAGTTAAACAGATCTAATACGTGTTCTAACCCTTCTTAGGCGGAAACTAGGGTTCACGAATTATACCTGCGACGGAAAGGAGACAAGTAATTCCTGGCAATCTCGAGCGGACAACCCCAAGATCTTCTGTACATATTCCTTCCTCGAGTTGGACGTCGTGTGGACGACGATCTCCCAACTTTTTCTTCTCCTTGGCAGCACTCTCTTTCTCTCCTTACGTGAATCACGAATTTTGAGAAAATTTCAGATTTCTGATCATTAATCTGGCGGCCAAAGAATAGAGGATATATATAGGCTACGACAGGGACTATGAGGAGAAATTAGGGTTAGGCCTCCTAACGGATCTGGATATCCTGTGTTCAGCCCGAACACACAATCCAGGCCCATTAACAATAGCTCGGTCCACTAATGAGCTATTGTTGCACTACCTCCCAAATCACAAATTATGTTTGTGGGCTCCTTTTATTATATGCTCGTTTGGCTCCCCATGTTAAGATATCGTATGTCCGTCGATCAAATTAAGTTACTAACAACTATATTGATTCGTCATCTTTTATCCTTAAGTAGTACCGCTCAACTTTATTTGTCATGTCGGATATAATCCACCTGCAGGGTTTACATGACAATCCTTATGAGCTCCTTAAGAGGACATCATCAACCCGATGTATCGGGACATGGATTCTATTTATAATCAACAGCCTATCATACATACAATGTTATTACCCAATTCATAGAGGTTGTTAATCCATAATGAATCTCACTCTTTTATGAGTCAAAGTAATGCATATTGCATATATATATTCGTTATTATATCCGGATTAGGAGTACAAGCATCTATAATAACAGAGGTATTTGTTCTCTTATGTAGTCAGTACAAAGAGAACAACCTCAAGTGGTCCTGTTCAATACACACAAAGTATACTAGTGTAAACCTATAGTCAAGATAGACTAATACCAGATTACACTACAACCTTTTCAATAGATTGTCCAAGTCCATCTAGGTTGTGAACTATTTATATACTCGATAGGAAACTAATAATATGATCTTCTGTATGACACCACACACCATATTATCTACAATATAGAATATCAGACATTTGCATTAACACTTGCAACAAATATAATATGCAAACATTTGCCCATATGATTCTCATTCAAAATTTAAAGAAATAAGGTTACTACAAAAGTGATACTTTTAGTATATAACCCTAACAATCTCCCACTTATACTCAAAGTATTGCTTTTCAGTATACTGTTACAAATCTCCCACTTATACTTAAAGCCATGCTGCTACACATCTGACTCCTATTCCCTCAACATGACTGTCAAAAGCCTTAGCTGGTAAGCTCTTTGTAAAGGGATCAGCTAGGTTGTCGGCTGATGCTATCTTGATCACAGCAACTTTTCCTTTCTTTACGAAATCTCGTATCAGGTGGTACTTACGCTCAATGTGTTTGCCTGTCTTATGGGCTCGTGGTTCCTTCGAGTTTGCCACTGCACCACTATTATCACAATAAAGTGTAATAGACTTAGGCAAACTAGGTACCACATCTAAGTCCAACAGAAAGTTTCTGAGCCAAACCGCTTCTTTGGCTGGCTCAGAGGCTGCCACATACTCGGCTTCCATGGTGGAATCAGCAATACATTTTTGCTTGATACTCCTCCATACAATGGCTCCACCTCCCAAAGTAAACACATAACCTGAGGTAGATTTCCTGGAATCCCTATCTGACTGAAAATCTGAGTCTGTATACCCCAAGGGAACTAAACTATCTGCCTGGTAAACTAGTATATACTCTTTAGTCCTTTTCAGGTACTTCAAAATATGCTTTACGGCAGTCCAGTGCTCTTGTCCTGGGTTAGACTGATATCTGCTGACCATGCCTACAGCAAAGCAGATGTCTGGTCTCGTACATAGCATTGCATACATTAAGCTTGCTACTGCTGAAGCATAAGGAACTGCCTTCATGTTCTCTATCTCTTTAGGTGTCCTCGGACAATGCTCCTTTGATAGAGCAATTCCATGTCTAAAAGGTAAGAAACCTTTCATAGAATTTTGCATACTAAAACGAGTTAGTACAATATCGATATAGGAAGCTTGGGATAAGCCCAACATCCTTTTCTTGCGATCTCGTAGAACATTGATCCCAAGGATGTGACCTACTTCTCCCAAGTCCTTCATATCAAACTGTTTGGATAACCATACCCTTACATCAGATAATACCTTCACATTGTTTCCAATGAGCAAGATGTCATCCACATAAAGTACTAGGAACACTGCCACATTTTTGTCACACTTTCTGTATACACATGATTCATCCTGACATTGATCAAATCCATAGGATTTTATCACCTGATCAAAATAGATGTTCCAAGATCTGGAAGCTTGCTTAAGTCCATAAATGGACTTTTTGAGCTTACAAACAAGATGCTCGTGGCCCTTTTCAATGAATCCGTCTGGTTGCTTCATATAGATGTCTTCCTTAAGACTTCCATTAAGGAAAGCTGTCTTGACATCCATTTGCCAAATCTCATAATCGAGATGAGCTGCAATAGATAAAAGAATCCGAATAGACTTAAGCATGGCTACAGGAGAAAAGGTTTCCTCATAATCGATACCCTCTCTTTGAGTAAAACCTTTTGCTTCAAGCCGAGCTTTAAAGGTTTCAACATTACCGTCTGATCCTCTTTTTCTCTTATAGACCCACTTGCATCTAATGGCTTTTACACCAATGGGTGGTTCTACAAGCTCCCAGACCTGATTAGAATCCATAGATTCTATTTCAGATATTATTGCTTTTTGCCAAGATTCTGCATCTTTATCTTGGAGTGCTTCATTGTAGGTACAGGGATCATAATCTTGTTCCTCAGGGATGAAGTCTGATGACTCTCCCAAGAATATATATCTATCAGGTTGTATCACAACCCTCCCACTACGACGAGGCACTATCGGTTGTGGTGTAACATTTGTGACACGTTGTACAGTTATTTGTGGTTCATCCTCTTGTACTGTTGGTACTAAAGTACTTGGTGTCTCACGTCTCAGTTCTTCTAGAACAACTCTACTTGTGGGTTTATGGTTCATCACATAGTCTTCCTCTAAGAATCGGGCATTGGTGCTAACAATGACCTTCTGATCCTTAGGACTATAAAATAAACCTCCTTTCATTCCTCTTGGATTGCCTACAAACAAGCGTACTTCTGTACGAGATTCCAACTTATCTGCTTTCCCATTCAGCACATGTGCTGGACTACCCCAAATGCGAACATGTTTCAGACAAGGCTTACGCCCAATCCACAGCTCTGTGGGAGTAAGAGGTACTGACTTAGAAGGAACCAAGTTCAAAATATAAGCTGCAGTCTCTAAGGCATATCCCCAAAACGAATCTGGCAAATCCGAATAACTCATCATTGATCTAACCATCTCCATAAGAGTTCTATTCCTTCTTTCGGCTACACCATTCTGTTGGGGCGTTCCAGGTGCAGTCAATTAGGATACAATTCCAGCCTCTGATAAATAATCCCTAAACTCTCCAAAGAGGTACTCGCCACCACGATTTGATCGTAATAACTTGATGCATTTTCCATGACGTTTCTCCGTTTCAGCCTTGTACTCTTTGAATTTCTCAAAGCACTCAGACTTACGGCGTATCAAATAAATGTATCCATACCTTGAATAATTGTCAATAAATGTGACAAAATATTTAAAGCCACCTCTAGCTTGGATAGTCATGGGTCCACACAAATCAGAATGAACCAATTCCAACACATCTTTGGCCCTATACCCCTTTGCCGTAAATAGCCTTTTGGTCATTTTACCTTCCAAGCATTATTCATAGACTGGTAGTGCCTCCACTTCCAATGAACTCAAAGGTCCATCTTCAACCAGTCTTTGAATCCTTCTTAGGTTAATATGTCCCAATCGTAAGTGCCAAAGATATGTTTGGTTCATACAAGAAGGTTCTTTTCTCTTATTTAAGTTAGATGACATATTATTCATTTCCATAAGTTGCATTGTGGGTGAAATAGGATTAATGACATACAAATTATCAACCAATGCACCAGAACAGATAAAATGTTTATTCTTTCTAATAACAATATTGTTATTAAAATAAACTGAATATCCATCCTTAACTAACATAGAAACAGAAACTAAATTCCTTCTAAGTGAAGGTGCATAAAGACAATCTCTCAATGTCAAAGACTTATTTCTACCAAAAGATAGAGTAACATCTCCTAATGCAACGACCGATACTTTTGTAGCATCACCCATAAACAAGCATATCTCTCCATCACTGAGCCGTCTGGTTTCCTGGAACCCCTGCAATGTATTGCAGACATGATTAGTGGCTCATGTATCTACACACCAGGTGCCGGTAGATAACACCGCTAAACATGTTTCAACTACTAGTAAATGAGATATAACTTCTTTGTTCTCTTGTTTGAGAAGTGGACAATCAGTCTTCCAATGTCCTGACCCTTTGCACTTGAAACATTTGTCTTTCGGCTTTTTCACCGCGCCTTGAGGTCCCATGCCCTTCTTTGCTAAGTTGCATATTTTTGAATGTTATTCTTCTTCTTACCGCCTTTTGGCTTAGAAGTAGAAGCCTTTTCAGAAACAAAAACATGACCACTCTGCCTAAAGAGATTCAGCATCCTGTAGCTCTTTTGCAAGTTCTGCCAAACTATACAACCTTTTGTTTATATTGTAATTAAGGCAGAAATTGTCAAAACTTTTAGGCAGAGTCCCGAGAATGATATCGACCTGGATTTCCCCATCGATTTCAGCTCCAAGGATCTCCATCTCATTCAGATGACCCATCATCTTGAGAACATGATCCCTTACTGGTGTGTCCTCAGCCATTTTTGTATTCATCAAACATTTCATAGCAAACTGCCTAGCTGCTCTACTCTTATGTCCGATGAGTTCCTTGAGGTTATACATCATGTCATAAGCTGTGGCCATGGCCTGATACTGATGTTGTAGTACATTTGACATAGATGCCAGAATGTAACACCGTGCCATCTCATCTACATTTTTCTACTTCTTATAAGCCTCTTTGACCTCTTCATCAGAGTTAGCATCAGGCTTAGGTAGGCATTCCTCAACAAGTACATATTTGTACTCCTCAGCAGTCAGAACAATGTCCAAATTACGTTTCCAATCAATATAATTAGGTCCAGTAAGTTTGTTTTCTTTAAGAATCACCATAAGTGGACTGAAAGAACCCATTTTTTAAAAAACCTGAGAATCACATAAATAAAATTATGTAGGGCAAAAAAAACTTTTTGAAATAACTAAATATTGATTCCCTCAAAACAATAATAAGAAATTCACCAACACCTTGAACACCATGAATTTAGCATGCCACGATAGTGTGGACGTATACAAATTCAACTTTGTTCAAGTAGATTTTTCTTATTAATTTTACTATCATGTCAATATAACTCTATGACAAATAAAATTAATATGCTGGTCTTGCTTTGGTCATACAAATAATAGCAATGACTCCGATGGGGAGGATACCATTATTTGTATCTAAGTGTATACCATTACTTAATACTAAGTCCATTACCTTATAATGAGTTCCTTCAGATGGAGAAGTGAACACATACTAGGTAACTTTCTATAATTATCCCTAAGGAAGTTTGTACTGGTGATCCATAATTATACTCATCCGATATGGAGGAAAGCACTAAAGCCAACACGCAAGTATAATTACATCACCTACAAACCAGTAATGGAGACCTTAGGATTTATACTAAATAAAAATCCTCTCCCACTTAGTTATTTAACAATGAGGGTTTTTTACTAGTTGATATTATGTCCATATTGTCCATTATTAATGTAGGCTTGGTTTTTAAAAAAACAACCACACAATAATAAACATGCATAATTAGAAAAAGCAAAATGACAAAAATAAGAGAAAATATCCAACTATTATGGTCATCTTTGCTGCTCCGTCCTCAACTATCCGAATCCAAAATCTGGCGCTGCGCAGATTTATACGGGGTTCGACCTCTTAGTTATTTAACAATGAGGGTTTTTTTTAACAATGAGGTTTTTTTTTAACAATGAGGTTTTTTTTTAGGTTTTGGGTGTCGATTCCTTCATCAAAAATAATCTGTCGGCCTCTGGATTGGTCAAAACCAGCATCTCGTCCGGCGTCAGAAACAGCCACCATCGCTATCACGATTGATCAAAAATAATTAAAATTACATCAATCCTATGCCTCCCGAAGGAGTTCACACATAATCTAGATTGAAAAATTAAATTAATAAGCACGATCAACCCTCGTAATTTTAATTAAATCTATAGCAACAACAACATCTACGACATGTCCGTGGTTTAAACAACACAATCAAAAACATGCATTGGACCATAATAGTTGGATCTAAGATGCCTGCAAAACCGAGTTAGAACAGATCTACATCTACCGACTATTACATAGCACAAGTTTTATTGGACAACATGGACATATCAATCAATACGTAGATCCAAAGTGGCTTTGATACCAATTGATGGAACTGGGGATTCCCAGGACCCTTCCTTTGGTGTGGGTATTGATCGATAGAAAGTTAAACAGATCTAATACGTGCTCTAACCCTTCATAGGCGGAAACTAGGGTTCACGAATTATACCTGCGACGGAAAGGAGACAAGTAATTCCTGGCAATCTCGAGCGGACGACCCCAAGATCTTCTACACGTATTCCTTCCTCGAATTGGACGTCGTATGGGCGACGATCTCCCAACTTTTTTTTCTCCTTGGCAGCACTCTCTTTCTCTCCTTACGTGAATCACGAATTTAGAGAAAATTTTAGATTTCTGATCATTAATGTGGCGGCCAGAGAATAAAGGATATATATAGGCTACGGCAGGGACCATGAGGAGAAATTAGGGTTAGGCCTCCTAACGGATCTGGATATCCCGTGTTCAGCCCGAACACACAATCCAGGCCCATTAACAATAGCTCGAACCACTAATGAGCTATTGTTGCACTACCTCCCTAATCCCATTGTGGGCTCCTTTTATTATATGCTCGTTTGGCTCCCCATATTAAGATATCGTATGTCTGTCGATCAAATTAAGTTACTAACAACTATATTGATTCGACATCTTTTATCCTTAAGTAGTACCGCTCAACTTTATTTGTCATGTCGAATATAATCCACCTGCAGGGTTTACATGACAATCCTTATGAGCTCCTTAAGAGGACATTATCAACCCGATGTATCGGGACATAGATTCCATTTATAATCAACAGCCCATCATACATATAATGTTATTACCCAATTCATAGAGGTTGTTGATCCATAATGAATCTCACTCTTTTATGAGTTAAAGTAATGCACATTGCATATATATGTCCGTTATTATATCCGGATTAAGAGTACAAGCATCCATAATAACAGAGGTATTTGTTCTCTTATGTAGTCAGTACAAAGAGAACAACCTCAAGTGGTCCTGTTCAATACACATAAAGTGTACTAGTGTAAACCTATAGTCAAGATAGACTAATACCAGATTACACTACAACCTTTCCAATAGATTGTCCAAGTCCATCTAGGTTGTGAACTATTTATATACTCCATAGGAAACTGATAATATGATCTTCTGTGTGACACCACACACCATATTATCTACAATATAGAATATCAGACATTTGCATTAACACTTGCAACAAATACAATATGCAAACATTTGCCCATATGATTCTCATTCAAAATTTAAGGAAATAAGGTTACTATAAAAGTGATGCTTAGTATATAACCCTAACAATCGGAGCTGCCCCCGGAGAAACGGATAAAAGCAGTGAAGTTGCAGCTCAAGGACAATGCACATATTGGTGGGCGACACAAGAAAGACTATTGGGCAAGAATGTGTTATGGGAAGAGTTTATGGACCTCTTCAATACCATGTTCTTCCCCACCACTGTTCGGAAGGAGCTGTAGGATCAGTTCATACGACCAGAGCAGGGGAGCATGACAGTGGACTAATATGATGCAGAATTTAGTCGCTTGAGTCATTTTGCTCCTACTCTTGTATCTACAGAAGAAGAGAAGGTAGAGAAGTTCTATTTTGGGTTGAATTATAAGTTGCAGAGTTTGACAGCATCAGTAGACCCAACATCCTATACAGTTATCTTGAATACAGCTAGGCGTCAAGAATCTATCCTAAGGCAGAAAGTAGCTTCCCAAAAGAGAGGTAGAGATGGTAGTCGTCAAGAACCATCAAAATGTCCTAATATTTCTTAAAAGACCCTTCAAATTCAGCATCAACATCATCCTCCAACTAGGGTGGTATCATCCCAGCCACAACAACAGTCTATCCTACCCAAACCTAAGTGTAATTATTGTGGAAGAGAAGGACACAAGTAGGACAATTGTAGGAAGAGGTTAGGACCTTGTCTCCTTTGTGGATCACCAGACCACCAAGTGCAAGAATGCCCCGCAACACCAGCTCATAAGCCAGTTTCGCAATAACAGTCTGGAGGAGCACAACGTCAAGGACAAGCATTTGTGGCTGTGACTCAACCCCAAGACATAGGTAACTTAAATATGTTTCCTTGAAAGCCTTCTTTAGTTTTAGTTGTTATGCATGTTTAGTTAGTTTATTATTGTTCAGTTCCCTTATGTTCCTAGCCATTATCTCTCTGTGACTTAGCTTAAGAAATTATTGCTTGTAAAAGTTAGGTATTATACTATGCTATTTATGATGTTTTGATTTTTGAGGACAAAAGTCTTTTAAGGGGGATAGTTTGTAGCATTTTGGTTCCTAGAAATTATCTTCTATTTTGGAGAATTTTTTTTATTTTAGTTAGAATCAATTATTAACTAAGATATTGAATTAGGATCGTAAGATTTTTGCCTAAGCCTATAGGTTAGGTACAAGAAAATTAGGTCGTATATGGTCTCTGGGGTCCCTAGATAGTGTATAGTACAATATTTCACCATTGTGGAATTTTCAGGATTTTATGAAGATTTTTAGAGAATTTTATATATGATTTTATTAATTTCCTAAGCTTCTATGATTTACTGTGAGAGCACCCGAGAGTAGTTATGAGGCCAAAGAATTTATTTGGGGTCTAGAACCCTTAAAATATTTTCAACATTTTTCTAGGAATTTTTAGGAATTTTCTGAGATTTATTTGGAATTTTTAGGATTTTTCCTGAATTTTTATTTAATTTTTTGAATATTAAAACCCATTCTTCCCTCAATTACCCAGTCAGCCGCAGGGGGGCCCACCCGTCAGCCGCTAAAGCGGGAGGGGCAGGCCCACATGGCAGCGAGAGGGGCGGGTGGCGCTCGGTCTCCGAGCCGCCCACAGATTCCCAGCTCGAGCCGGCTTGGGGCTGCTCCTAAGCCGAGCCAAGCTCAGCTTGCTCTAGGCCATTGGATTAGAGCGATGGGTGCACATGATCGTACCACGTGTCCCCCAGCCGCCTCAAGCCACCGACTTATTTCCTATATATATTAGTATATTTTAGGTTTTCGAAACCCTAGAATTAATTCAGCAGTTTTTTTTTTGTGTGGGAGAGTTCGTTAGAGTTCTTCGACTTCACGGAGGGTTTGCTGTTGATCTAGACTTCCTTTTTGTGCGCCATTTTTTTTGTTAGAAGCGATTGAGGTTAGGTTTCTGAATATATAATTTATTTTCTGGTATTTTGATCACAAATGTCTGAATAATTATTTGAGTGTTGGTTGTCCAAAAATCAACACGTTGCACGGTTTTTGAGATTTCGAGTGATCTCGAACTCTATTTCGTGATCCGTTTAAAGTTTTGGAAATCTGACACCGAGCTCTACAACATATAATTTTACCAGAAATTCAGAGTTTCATCTAGTATTTTATTTTGTTCGTAGAAGTCAGATTTGGTCAACGGTTCATCGATTTGGTCAGGGTTAGACATAATAGCGATAACTTTTGACCAAATCGTGATTTTATGGCATGGTCGATTCCAATGCACTTATGGTGTTGAAATCTACCATGTTGCGCACTCAAACTTTTGAATTCATAATGTTTGACGAGTTAGTCAACAGTATGTCTCGATTTGCGTGCCACAGGTCCCGAATTTGGAACCGTGACTTTTTTGACCAAATATTTGTGTGTAGATTGTTATTTCAGAATTAAATAGGTTAAAATAGGATTTTTGATGATTTACTATAGAATTAAAATAGTATTAATTAATTTAACCCATTAGCTACTTTCTAGAATTTATAGAGTGGAAATCGTTGATCTAACTTGTAATTGTTTTTGTGTCGGGATAGATCGGGCTACGACGTCTTGAGTTGTAACTTTATCATCTATCGGAGCTGGCAAGTATCACTATGACCTATGTTTCCTTTATTTTATACTTCATGTATCTTCGTGTCATATTTTCACTATTACTCTCTTATGGTTAATGATTGTAATTGTTCATGATTACTATTGTGCACGAGAGTTAGAATCGGTTGGATATACATACATGTTCATGCCTTACTCGTTATTTTCTATCGTTTACAGTTTATCGTATTGCTAATGTTTATCGTAGTGGACATGTATTATGAGTGAGTCGGGTGGGGGAATACAACAAATAAGTATGTGGTCAACGAATCGAATACAGACCCCCTATACAATGATAGCATAATATCAGTCATGTACCACACATATGACTGACGGATATCCCAAGCCGTCTACATGCTAAAAGTTGGTATTCTAAAACACACAGTACACGTGACTTAATTATTGTTGCTCTATTGTCTATTGTTCTTCTTTCGTCAAGTCTACCTACCTTCTTATTGTCATCATGTCTATGTGGTATGTTAAGTCAACCTTCCTATTATTATCATGTCTTAGTGGTTTTTTATTATTATACAATGACATGCCTATAGTTATCTTCAGTAAAATTCCTTTTATCGTTCCTTCATGCCTCTATACTATATTGTGTAATGTAGTGTTATGGTGATCTTGCTCCAATCCTGATTGAATTACTATTTTTTCAGCTTTACACGACGAGATTTGCCCCGAGGTCTACGGTGAGTATGTTGGCGACCCTGACATCACTGGTGTACCCGGTTCAAGTACTGTTGTGAATTAGCTTATTACCTTTCTTATGGATTCGCATTAGTTAGTAGTTATAGTTATGGAGTTTAGTTGTCTATTTTATTTTCTGCTATCCGGGTTTGTTCCCTAGACTTTCTGAGTTGTAGTGGACTATTTCATATTTATAATTTTGAGACTATTGAATATTTTGGTGATTATTGCTGGCTTAGTTGTGGATGATATATATGCGTGTTGTGCTTGTTGTGGACCATTATTATCATAGACAGCGTACTACCGCCGATGCTGCGGCGTAGGCTGGACTTCGCCACGAACTTGTATCCCAAAATTGGGAGCGGGTCGTGACATTAGGCCATAACTTCGTGTACAGTCGTCGGTTCGAGACGAAACTTGTGCCAACAGGATCGTATAAAATTTTTGGTCTGGTATGCTAAGTTGGTTTGATTCTGAAAAGGTCGACCGGAATGCCTTTTTGGCATGCCCACGACCTGATCCAACAGGCAAAATTTCTGTACGGCCCACCGAAATCCAACTTTAGACATACGGTTGGGTTCGTATCATCAAAACGGACCCATAGACATATAGTTTGACAATTTTAGCGATCGTAGGTACTGGCACGCTTTTCGGTGCAAAATAGGTCCAACGACAGACATCGTTTTGACCGAAAATTATGATTTTGCCCCTGTGTCCAGAATTTGACTTTTGGGCAGGCATTTCAAGACATATCTTCTATACAAAAATTGTTCATGATGTTTGTTTCGGCATCTGAAGCTGCTTACAGATTTGGACCTTATTGCTGACAATTCTGACTGTTGGATTTTGCTACTTCTCTTACCACCCTCAGACAAGATACCTTGCTATTTGCTATTTATTTATTTTATGTCATATTTTATGCATTTATTTACTATTTCTTTTATGCAAAATTAAACTGTGCTACATTGTCATAAAATAGATACATTATACTCTATAGTTTTATTTCCCGTTATTTATTATTTTTATACGCATTAACCTTAGATTTAGAGGACCACCCTTTGTGGTGTTGCATTCATAGGCCTTGAAACGTTTGTGCCACGATAGGATTAACCGCTATAAGCCGTACGATAGGATTAACCGCTAATAGGATTGCACGATTAGTTTGACTTAGCGATTATAGAGGTTATGTGTTTTGAAGACAACATATATATAGACATGGGGTGAGGAGGACATATCCTTAGCGTATGGGCTACTATGCACATTTTTCTTATGACCGCACGCTTCGCTGGAGATGCGGGTTGACGACACCTTTATTTTATTACCGGCCACTGACGTTCAAGGAACGGTTATGCTTGAGGCCCCTGGTGCCCCAAGAGGGAACCATGCCAATCCTATTTTAGCCAGAGAGCCCATGCGTTAGAGGTTAGTTCTTAAACTGTATTCACTTAGAACGGTTTGGCTACCTTAACCATTAGGTATAGGTACTTTTGGTTTGGGAACTTATATTTGATCGCGACTTGGAACAGTAACTTGTCGCGGACTAGTTTGCCACATCTTGTCCTTATTTTGTAGTAGGTGTGGCTCACTACTTTGATGAAAAGGTACTGAACCTTATTGTGGTCCGGATACTATATTGGGTTCATGGCATGGAAAGATATTTCATCGTGAATTAGGGTGCCATCTCCTGTCCTTATTTTGGCGTAAGTCCTTAATGAAGGCACGAAGAGAGTATTTATAGAGAAGGGCCAAAACCCTAATCCTAATCCTAATCCTAATTCAATGGTAGAGTATTGTACCATGTTATAATCCAATTGACTTGTTTATTGAGCAGTTTATATTCAGTACTATGGCATAATATTATGTGTCTTGTTACGTCCCTTTGAGGACCTGGTGATCTCTTCAGGTGTGTGTTCTTGTCTTCCGCAGGTATTATAGCTGAGGTCATGATCTTCTCTATTCATTCGAAGATGACGTATCTTGGAATTTTCTAGTCTCGACAAATTATCTCATTTTCCATGTATTACTTTTCTTTTAACTAGTTGGTAGTGGATTTGTCTTCGCCCAACATCTTGTATAAAGGCAATTCGTGGTTGATTATATGATATCTTTTATTCCTTTATTTTGTGGAGGAGATTAGTTGTCATGGTTATTGCATTTTACAGCTTACGGATATTTATTATACGGCTGTATGTCTACGTTCCTAGTCCTACGTATTTTGAGACTGGGGCGTTATAGTCTCTGTGCGAGTCGCATGCGCAGAAGCCACGCTGCTGTGCTCCTACACGCTGAGCTTCTGCGCTTCTATGCTGCATTGCTGTGAGACTGCACGCAGAGCTGCTGTGTTGCGTTGCTGCACACAAAGATGTTGTGATATTGTACTATACATCTGTGCAGCTGTGCACAGGCACACGGGTTGACGTACTGGGTAGGCATTGGGGCGCAGTGGTGTATGATGTGGATGATTGGTAGCTTTAAGCGTTTATGGAAAGATTGAGTTAATTAGTCACCTCCGTCTTTTATGGAATTTGAATTTAATTCATTCAAATCACTCCATTATTCGCTCCTATCTTTTTATAATCAGTTACGGCCAGGATTAGGATTAGGGTTTTGGCCCTTCTCTATAAATACTCTCTTCGTGCCTTCATTAAGGACTTACGCCAAAATAAAAAGACGAAGAGAGTTGTGTCGCTACTGCCATTGAAGTTCTTCGAGTTCGTAAAAGGAGATGACAACAAGCATTCCAAAAGTTCTTTCAAACTTGCTGGTTCCTGGGAGGAGAACGCAATAGGGCGAATCTTTCTTTGAGCAACGGTGATCTTTATCACCCCAGCAAAGTTGTTGCATCAACTTCAGTTGAGAATGAGTATTCATCTTAGTTGCATCAACTTCGGTTGAGAACGAGTATTCATCTTCGTTGTATTAACTATGGTTTAGAACGATTACTCATCTTCATTGTATCAACTTCGGTTAAGAACGATCAACAGAATTGTGGTCATCTTTTTTTGCCTGCTAAGTTGCTTTTATAATCCATCTCACTCTTTTTAAGAGATTGAGGTTTCCATCTAATGATCTATTTCGGAAATAACATATACACAGTATATACATAATATAGCGTCAGAATCATACTGAGAAGCTACCAAGTCCAAAATTTAAACCTATAAAAAGCAACATTAGAATAATTGGAAGATTTTTCATTGAGTGGTTTGATTCCCGCAATTCGTATGTATACTGTCGATATAGGACTCAAGTCCATAATGTTGCCAGTAGAAAATCCTAGCACATTTGATTTCAATATATTATCTAGTAGCTAGTTGAGAAAAGTACTAGGTTAACAATAGATCTAGTTATATAATTGGAAATGTAAATAAAGCACATGAAGCAAACAAACCTGTTGTTGACTATTCCCTATAAATGTTCTTCTTGTTACTAAATGAAACAAGATTTCATCAACACTCCCGAGATCTACCAAGCAGATAAAAGATCAATAAAAGAAATATTCGAGGAAAACAGGGAAAATTAGTTTTGTTCCTATTTTTTTTAATCAAGTTCAGATTAAAGAATAATTTGTGTCAAAGTTTAAATTAATTCAATGCCTTGAAAACAGGGCAACCAATTCATTCTTATGGGAAGGCAGGTTGTCACCCGGACGCCCCTGGACGTTGTGGAGTCAAGCCAAACTACAATCCGAGATGTTTGATCTCTTCCAAACTACAAACAATAATAAATTAAAGAATCCAAAATAATCTAGACATTGATACAAGTAATCAGATTTAAATCATATTACAAAAAATATTCAAAATTTCTAACAATCAAAGATAGTTAATTTCTTTTAACAATCTAAAAAATATGATGAGGCACCATCTAAAATTATAACATAGGAAGGAAAAAATTGGTAAACCATAAATTAATAAATTTCTCCAAATCAAAACCCTAACCTAGAAAGAAATGACTTGAAGTAGAAACCAACGTCATCGGGAACTCGTCGTCGTCGGAGTAGGAGTGGTAAGGGTTGTTGATCTTCTCTTATATTTCTTCTTCTTGGCTCTCTGCTTCTTCGAACCTAGTGACATGGCAATTCTTTGAGATTTTAGGGTTAGAGTTTAGATTGAGAGAGAAAGAGAGGTAATGAAAGAATGGTTGTGGAAGTAGTGGTGGTAGTGTTGGTGATGGTGGTGGTAGCGATAATTTTAACTACTCCTCCACCCCTGTCTTATAGTCCAACCCAATTCTCGACCATCCTTCTCGTCGTCAGCCCGTCAAGACCTTCGTCATTCGCCCTCAGGATGCTGTGGAAGGGGTCGGAGGAGGGTTCAAAGGAGGAACGAACGACATCAACGTAGTGGATTGAGAAAAGGGCCATCGGGGTTCTAACGGGGTTGTAGTTTTGGAAGAAGTTTTAAGAAGAGATGAGAGAGAGAGAAGGTTTGAGAATAGGACCCAGCTTCGGTTGCGGGGATGCGTGGGTTTTTGTAAAAAATTTAGGAAGTTAAAATTTTAAAGGAGTAGGGAGGCAAAAAATTTAACAAAATTTTGATGTTTAAATAACTGTTTATATCTGTAGAATCCAAATATAGTATTTTGGGGAAATGGGTTTTGGTATTAAACAACAATATTAATCTGTTGAAAATGTAATAACAGTTTTGATACGTCATTGTTGGACACAAATAAATGTTGCAAATTGCCCATTTTTTGTAGTGTGACATCATCATCATCAAAGGAATATTCTTCCTTAGGTCGAGGTGTTGTCCTCTATGGAGGTGCTGTTGTTGTAGGTGCTGACTGACCTACGTTGATCACTAAGGTTTCTTTGCCTTTATGATTGTTTTGGTGGCTACTGCTGCTGGTAGCGGGATGTTTATCTTTGTCAAGATTAGGCATCGGAATGCTTAGTTGCTTAAACTTCTCAGTGTTGTCTTCAACTGCTCTGGAACTTACTATGAAAGAACCCTAATCTTGAAATTATGTAGCTCCCATCCACATGCTGATGACTGGTAACAAGTTTGATTTGCATGTATCTATCGTCAATACGTCCAGAGTACCTACAGGCATTTTGAGTGCCTCATGTCGGAAGCGCTCAATAAAACGTTCAACCGTTTCATTGGGCCTCTGTTTGATTTTGGTAAGGGCTGACATGGTCATGTCGTGAGTCCCTTCATAGAATCATTCTAGGAACATTTGTTTCAATGCGGCAAAGTATGTGATGCAACCGTCTGACAAACTTTGATACCAGTCGTAGGCAACTCCGACAAAGCATCCAACGAAAACTCTGGTAAGTAGAGCATCATTCTGCTGAAAATGGTCAGTCATTATCTCAAAGTGATTGATATACTGACTCGGTGATATGATGTTGTCGAATAGAATTATGGTTGGTGGCTCGTATTTAGGGGGCAAGGGAACTTCCTTCTACTCTGCAGGATATGGTTGCTTGATCCCTAACTTCTGTAGACCCTTTTTCTGTTTGAAAGGTTCAAACTGGTTTTCTAGAAGCTTTACTATTTTGAGAGGGTCTTCTGATGCTTGAGGTGCAAGATATTGATTCGAAGGATTGGGAGGTGGAACTGCGTGATAAGCACCACCCCCAGTACCATAATGACTTAGAGTAGCCTGTGTTAGAAGGTGTGTGACCTCCAGAACGATGGTATTTAAAGGCGGTTGTACTCTAGAGCTAGTGTTGATAGGCATCGTACCTGCTGCATGTTCTTGGGTTGGAATTAGATTCACAACCGGTGGAACGACATGTTATGTCATGATGACTGTGTGCATGCTTGCAACTCTGTCAGCCATGGCCTTTAGATTAGCTTCTAAGGCAATGATTCTTTGCTCCTGGTTAGCAGAACTGGAAGCGTCTTGCAGATTTCTTTGATCGAAGAAGTTTCAGTTGGAATTAGAAAGATTCCTTTGACCAAGAAAGTCTCGACTTTTGGATCTTGTGTTTTAGTAGTTCCCTTCAGTCGAGTCTAGGGTCTGATTGCAGATTTGTCGACCTGAAGGTCGTGATAAATTTTACCTCGAGTGCCTTCCACCCCCAGTAGTACTAGATGCCATGTTAACAGATGCAAATACCAATTCATCTTTATCCACCAAGAGCATATTGGGAGATTGAGAGTGATCGGAAGAGCTAGAGTAGTTCAAATGGTTGAACACCACTCGTTTTGCCAGCTTGCAGCAACACTTGATGTCAATTTCATGTGAATAACAGCAACGTTTGTCATATATGAACATGTCATTGTCAACTACCAAGATCATTTTAGGAAAGCCAGGAAAATTCAAGCGGTCAAACACAGACCATTTGGCTATCTTGCAGCAGCACTTGATTATGATTTCATGATGCTGGTTATAAGGATGTTCAATTTGTGGAGTCATCACTGTATGAGATGCACCCATCGTCTTCCATTTTTGTACAAGGAGTTTGCGGAGATCAGGTACAGAATAAGAAGAAGGAGAAGGCAGACTCTTCCTTATTAAATTAGGAATACGATGCCTATTCTTATGCTTTTGTGTTCCCTGCATATACAAGGCAGTACTAAGCTCATTAGCATAGGTGAGTGGATTCTGGCTCTTAGAAGCCTTCACCATGCATTAATTAGTGATTGGTGTCGACTTCACTGGAATCTTTTGGCGAACCATTTAATTCGTCTCCGTTCACCAGTTGAGATAGATGCACATGTCAGTATCTTATGCCATTTGATTATTGGTTTGAGACACTTCCCATTTTTTTGCTCCGTTCTTGATATGTGCAGAGTAGGAAGATTATGGCGCTGGCCTGATTGGCGCGGAGCAGCCCAGTGCCAATAAAAATGTTGTAGGGTAAGCAAGATGCGTTGGTACTTTGCGCGCATTGGCATAACACATTTGGCGCGACGCCTCTGGACAGAAGGAAGTGAATTCTGAATTGAACCTATTTTATGGGAAGTAGAGTTCTTGTTTAGAGATGTAGCTTTGGTACTTATTGGTGCAAAGGCGTAATCAAATAGGTTTTCTGCCAAGTCCAAGACTGGGTAAGAGTGGGGAATGGCCATAGGGCACTTTCCTTTGTCTTGAATTGTAGCAGTAGCAATTGGTACGACATTGGACTTTGGAGTCCATATGGTGCGTACCTTGCTCTTGGCAGCATCAATGGTGGCATGTTTGGCAGAAGCGCGCTTTGCATCCCTGGCGCCAATCATCCAAGACATGACAAATTCGACAAATTTGGTGGCAATCTTTGGAAGACAGATCGCCTAGGATGTTGATCAACTGTCTTTGAGCAGCAACAGTTGATAACAATCTTTGCACAGTAATATCCTTGAAGAGACACGACTTTGTTTGATAACATCTCTATTAATTACGTTTGTCCGTAAGCATATCACACAGATCAACATAAGGATGTATGACATCCTTTCCCTTCTTACGTTCTTAGACAGAGTTCGTGCATGGGAAAGTTGGTTTATGAACTCGTCAACCTATTTTATGTACTTGGGAGAACCCAGTACTTAGGTCTTGAATTTTTTTGCCATGGGACTCATTTTGTGTACATTCGAAGGCAATATACATTGTTGGCCCATTGGTTATGGTCAAACCTAATTTTAGCAATTGATCTAACCTTGTCTCGATATAAGGGCTACTTGGACAATTACTGAGAACTACTACAGCTACCGTTCAAGACTTGAAGCCAGTTTGCCACTGAGTGTGTATTTCCTTTATCAATGTAATTTTCACAATTTATTGAGTCTAAGAATATGATATACACCAAGTCGTACTGGCAAATAGTCTACCCCAAAATGTTTTTAAAATATCCTTATTTTGAAAATAAACCTATTTACAAAAGCTCCTAACTTCTTGACTTTTCAAAAAGCCAAAAATAAATTTGCAAAAACCCTAACAGAACACCAAAAGAATTCAGCCCGAGTTCGGTCCGAATTTGCCCCGAGTTCGGTTAGAGATGTTGGAATTCTGAACTTGGTCTCCCCGTAGTTACGGATGCAACGACTATTTGCCGATATTCTCTCAAAGAATTTTGCCCGAATTCTGTTCAAATTCTGTCTTTGGAATACCTATAAATAGAGAATAATTTCCATCATTTCAACACACATCTCTCTTCTATTCTCTTTAAGCTTAATACGTTCTTCCGAAGTGTTCTAAGCCTTTCATTTTCAAATCTCAAGCCAGTTACAATCCTCTAGTCGATTTGCCAGTGCAGTACGGTCAAGAAGTTTCAGGACGATTGTAATCAGAGGCTTGATTGAAGAAAGACACTTTACAATTGATGTTGGTCGAGTACTTCGAATCAAAGCTCACATTGTAGAAGTTTTAAGAACTTCGCATAAAAACTTGTACCATTTTTCCATATTGGATTTGAACTGGAAGCTAGAGTTCTTCCGACTGGACTGGTCCTCACAATAGGGAAACTAGTATAAATCCTTGTGTTTTTGTTTGCTCTCTGCTCTCTAATTATCATTTACATATTTATGATATATATATTCTGCGATCTTGTTGCTAACGATTTTTAAATAGCTAATTTTCTGCTGCCTACTCCATTCATAAACTTCTACGAGCTCTCACGAAGAACTAGATTCCAAAGGCTACTGTAATTATTGTAGGAAACGATCTCACTACTATGTCTCTTGAAACACTCATGGGTAAGCTACTTACTCACGAGCTGGAACTTCAACACTTTGAAGAAGTTGCACCAAAGGAGAAGTCGATCGCCCTCAAATCTCAAGACAAAAGATCTGTCGAAATTGATTCCAACAAAAGTGACTCTGACTCTGAAGATCAAGCTTTCCTAGTAAGTAAGTTCAAGAAGTTCATGAGATTCAATAAAAGAACAAAAGAGCACAACAACAATAATAGCAACAATGAAGAAGATCCAATCTACTACGGTTGCAAGAAGAAAAGACACATCAAGAAGGATTGTCCGACAACATCGTCATCAACCCGGAAAAGTAAAAAGTATAAAAAGGGTTACCTGAAGAAATCAACATCCAGAAGATATGCTAACACAAGCATATGCCATGAAAGTGAAGCCAGCGACTCCGAAGATGAACAATCAGACGACGCTACAAATGTATGCTTAATGGCATATGATCAGGTAAACACTAACCCCCTGTTTGATACATATGATGATTTTACCTTTGAACATTTAGGTAAAGCCTTTAGTGACCTCTTAGGTGACTATAGAAAACTGCGTAGCAAAAACTCTAAGAAGGTACTCAAAGAGTACAACGGTGAAATAGGAAGTCTTACCGACCTACTAGCTGAGATTAGAAGTAATGATAATTCTAGTAAGGTAGATGAGATTTCTTCTGTTAAGTTCCAATTACACGAGACCACAAGGCTATCCGAAGAGAAAGACAAGACCATTATCAAACTAGAGGAAGACTTACTTAAAGAGAAGAAGAGACTTCAACAAGCACTAGTCAGAAATGATGCACTCAATGCTGACTACATACACTGTATGACACTTCCAAAAAGTTAAAAAGTCGGTTAGGAAAATAGCCTGAGGTTGTTGCTTCTACCCTAACACGTGGCAGTTACCGAAATACTGGAGCACTGTCAAACCCAACACCGTCAGACCAAATCCAACCAAATCTTTGCCCAAGAAGACTAATAGGCATGCATTTTATTACAACTATCCAACTAGAAGACCAAGACCTACTAATCATGCACAACATACTACTTCTAACACTCAACATGCTAGATGTCATTATTGTGGCATCATTGGTCATATCTTTCCTACATGTAGAGTAAGAAAGCTAGTTGATTTGAAGTTATGTGCATGGATATCAAAGACTAACATTTCAGGACCCTACAAGAAATAGGTACCAAAAGTTTTATCTACAAATTCTCTTGTAGGTGGAACACCTTATACATGCTAAAAGTAAATGGATCCTCGACAGTGGTTGCTCACGGCACATGACCGGTGACACTTCATAATTCGTAACACTGTCGAAGAAAAAAGAATGATACGTCTCATTCGGTAATTATCTTAAAGTGTATATAGTAGGTATTGACGATATTTGTAAGGCTTCCTATCTTATGATTAAAGATGTTTATCTAGTAACCGAGTTAAAACATGACCTTCTCAGCATAAGCCATGTAGCTGATCATGGTTATGGTATTAATTTTGTTAAAGACAAATGTACTATAGTTGATATCTCAACTGGTAGTAGTATCTTTGAAGGTATTAGGAAAGATAATATATGTGTTTTCTATTTGTTTGAAGATGCTAACAAAGAAGGTAGATGCTTAATCGTCAAGAATGATGAGAGTCAACTATGGCAACATGGACACAATTTCAAGACTATCCACGAAGAAATTGGTACAAGACTTACCGGACATCACCTTCAAGAAGGATACGATATGTAGTGAATGCGAAAAGAACAAAACTAGCGAAGAAGCCTCGTCTTTATATCCTATCCAAGGATCACTCGTTTCACCCATCCAATCGAACGATGGGACGTTCAATGGATTTTACTTTAAAACTCATGACCAATCTTTATTGTGGTATGCAGATTTCTATATTTGCAACATACGCATCGGTGCACTGATCAAGTAGACTATCTTTCCATCCCATCAAACCTATTTTGAACCATTAGGATTGCACAACATTGTCACTCATTCATTTCCTATTTCAACTAATTTAAACAGTTTCAAGAATGAACTCTACTCTCCTGATGGAGTTCATTCTGGAAAGTTCAAAGCTGCACATTTGAACTTATTTTTCTATCAATTACATCGTATCGTCGATTACACCATCTTACCCAAATCCACTTCCAAGGACGATGTGACTACAGTTGAAATGTCTGCTTTATACAATATTCGTAAGGGGATTCTGTTTTCTGTCCCCAAGACTATTATTCAGATGATGGGTCGTTGTCGCGAAAGGCACAAGAACCTTGCTTATATGATGATTCACTCGATCATCTTTCAGCACTTCGACATTGATCTATCAACTTCCGCTTCTAACTCTGAGCCCAAGTATCTTCAGCTATCTTGTCGTAGCACAGCTGTTCCTCCTCCTCTCGTCCTACTGCACCGTCTCCACCTCCTCAGGAATACCCTATGTCTTTTTAGGATCTCCACCAGCACCTATTTGATGTGTGGCGTGCTCAGCTGGATGAGCACAACACTTTACGAGCCTTTGTGACTGACACATTGAGGGAATACGACTTTCGAGATGCTAGTCGATTTCAGGCCCTGGCAAACTCCTTTACGAAACAAAGTCTTAACCAGAATGGTTCGTATGCCAGTTCTCTTCCACGAAATCCTACTGTATCTGTCTACCACTATAAGGATGAGGCGGTTCCTCACTTCCTTTATCCCGGTAACGCTTATGACTAGTACCGTGGTTCTGGTGCTACTCTACACCCTTCTCATATTGCTGGCACTTCTGGAGCTGGTCCTTCTGGACATGGTGGCGATGCTGATCGCAATGATGACGATGACTCTGTTTAGCTGCTAAGATTTTGATCTAGACGTTATGATACTTTGTCAAGATAGTATCTGATTTGACTCTACTTTTTGTCTATGTATGCTTGGAAATGCTCCGACATTCTAAGATAGTAATTTATTATTATTTTTAGCACTACTATGACTGTTTGATGAGTTGATACATTTTCAAACTCCTATTAGTATGTATTTACTATTTCAGTGTGTATTGTTCTCTCTTTTATTCCTAGTATGCACTTCATGCGTTTACTATTAGTAGTATTATTTTAGTTTATGCTTCATTCATTGAACTACCTGTGAAATATATGTCATTCTTTTATATATCTTATATATTTTTTCAACGTTAGTTTCTTAAGCATGAATTACAGTAGAGCTTCCCTATTTGCAATTATTTTGCTAAGTAACAACCGGGGAGAAAATAGATCTAACATCTTTTACAGGATACATGAATTTTTTTTAAGGAAACAATACCATAAAATACAGTACAATACCTTACAAATTTTTTATTCTTTTTAAATCAAGATCGAGATGTTATATCAGTCAAGGTTTGTCAATTATCAAAATAGGAAAGATTTTTGGCACATTGGTCTTCGTCAAACCTAATTTTAATAATTGATCTAACCCTGTCTCGATATAAGGGCTACTTGGACAACTGCTGAGAACTGCTACTGCTATCGTTCAAGACTTGAAGCCATTTTGCCACTGAATCTGTATTTCCTTTATCAATGTAATTTTCATAATATATTGAGTCTAGGAATACGATGTACACCAAGTCGTACTGGCAAATAGGCAACCCAAAATATTTTCTAAATATCCTTATTTTGAAAATAAACCTATTTACAAAAGCTCCTAACTGCTTGAGTTTTCAAAAAGCTAAAAATAAATTTGTAAAAACCCTAACAGAACACCAAAAGAATTCGGCCCGAGTTCGGCCCAAATTTGCCCCGAGTTCGGTTAGTGGATGTTGGATTTTGAACTTGGTCTCCCCACAGTTACGGATGCAACGATTATTTGTCAAGATTCCCAAAGAATTATGCCCGAATTATGTTCGAATTATGTCCGAATTCTGCCTTTGGAAAACCTATAAATAGAGAAGAATTTCCATCATTTCAATACACCTCTCCCTTTTCTTCTCTCTAAGCTTAATATATTATTCCAAAGTGTTCTAAGCCTTTCATTTTCAAATCCCAAGTCAGTTACAACCATCTAGTCGATTTGCTAATAAGGTACGGTATAGAAGTTTCAGAGTGATTGTAATCAGAGGCTTTATTAAAGAAAGACACTTCACAATTGAAGTTGGTCGAGTACTTCGGATCAAAGCTCGCATTGTTGAAGTTGCAAGAACTTTGCATGAAAACTTGCAACGTTTTTTCAGAGTAGATTTCAACTGGAAGCTAGCATTTTTTCGTCTGGACTAGTCCTTATAAGAGGAAAACCAGTATACATTATTGTGCTTGCATTTTCTCTCTACTCTCTACTTTTCATTTACAAATCTGTGATATATATATATATATATTGTGATCTTGTTGCTAACGATTATTAAATAGCTAATTTTTCGCAGACTACTCATTCACCCCCCACTAGAGTATAGCGCTTTACATTTCGTTCCTACACACACGAGTTCACAGCATGTGAAAGAGAAGCACATGGGGACTCGAGCGCATAGACTTCAGTTTGTACGACTTTATGTCGCCTGTGCACATAATACAGAGAAGCGCATGAATTAGAGCCTCTTCGTGACGCATAGAATCTGTCAAAAAACAAAGTCTGTGGAAGGCATATTTTTTCTCCAGTCATGCATCTAGAGTTCTATATTTAGGCAAAATTCGTCTCCTGGTTGACCAAGTGTGAGGCAGAAGTTCCAACATTTAAATGTTTGGCATCGTAGTATTTTACTCTGCCATAAATTAAATGTTGTGTATTCTTTTTGCCAAAGTTGGAGCAAGTAGCTCTATCACGGATGACAGCCTTCTTTTTAGACGCAAGATTGACATGCGACTTCATAGTGTTCTTTTTCCTACGGAAAGTATAGGGTTTGGTTGATAGCTCACTGGTAGAGCCACTCCTAGACACATGATGAATTTTATGCGTCTCAACAGTAGAAACTTCTTTGGAAACAACCGTGACTGATACTGAGCCATGCGCCTCTAAGATGTTGTTTTGGCCAACATTGGCCAAAGCCTTCCCCTTGCCATCAGCGACGTTGGGAAGAGCAGAGAGAGACATTGGGATGCAAGCTTAACGAGCACGCTTGGCTTTTTGTCCCTTGGCGGCCGGAGCAGAGTCTTTGTTCGACAACATCGCTTCATATACTTGTTGGTCAAATTACATGACCAACATTTTTTTAACCAAACTAAGCTTTCTTACACCAGATTGCGTCACCACTATCTCATCAGTGAAGAAAGTCGTCCCCAGCAGTGTCGTCATTTTTATTTCAACACAAAAGTTCAGAAAGACTGAAACCTTTCAACAAGAATCTTAACAAGAATTCTGAGTACAATAAAATCTAAAAATTATGGTAATGAAGATTAATTCTACTTCAACATTTTTACTCCGTTGATGATCCGATGTGAATGTTGATGAAGCTTGTCTGTTGATGAACTTTTGACAGCGAAAGAAACTTTATAACTAAAAGCTCTCTCTGGAAGTTCTTAGTGTTGACACAAAGTCACAGTCAACCAAATATTGACTACATTGACCAAATAATACTTGTATTAATTCAATACGACACACGACGACTGCATTCAGTTCAAGACAGATGACAGCTCAGCCTTCAGCTCTCAGTGTGTTCTGGAGTCTGTATTTTATGATTTCATTGAGTCTAGATTTATGTACTCTGAGTTATGCTGAGCTCTTGGAACTTAGTCTACAAGCCTACCCAAAATCCCAAGCTCCACCAAAACCAAATTGCCCACAAGTCCCTCTTAGGACCATTCTGTGCTCTGGAGACAGAGTTCGGGCCGAACTCTGCCTCCACACAGAGTTCGGGCCGAACTCTGTCCCCTAGAAATCAGGAACCCTAATTTTAGGGTTAGCTGTTTGCTAGCTGTCCAACGGCCAAATTTTTGAATTTCCTTACCCGAATTCTGGCCGAATTCTGTCCCTAAAATCAGTATAAATAGGGCATGAATTCTCTCATTTTGAATAACTCAATCTTCTCTTCTCTTCTCTCCTACAAGCTCTATAAGCCATACCCTTCTCATCTACTAGCCACAAGCCTCCTAAGTCTCGAGTGCTCAGCATCTCTCATTTAGGATTCTTGTGCAAGAGTGAAGAAATCGCTTGGACAATTCCAAGCAATCGCCACTGCGATTCTCTGTAAGAAGTTGACGTGCTCTTCTGAAGTAAAGGCACGGGTTGTAAGCTACTATTTCACAAATAGTGGATTTAATCCTGAGCTAGAGTTCTCAGGCCTGGACTAGTCCTCCACGAGGGAAACCAGGTTAAAATTGCTGTGTTTGCGTATGCTCTCTTGTCTTTCATTTACATTCCGCATTTTACTCTGATTATTTATTGTTAGTGAAAGAGTTAATTTTTAATTGGTCATTATACATATATACTCTATTCACCCCCCCTCTAGAGTTGCCAAACTGTTCTTCAATTGGTATCAGAGCTCTGTTCTCTTTATAAGGACTAACATCCTAAGAGCTGATCCATGGCAACCACACAATCCTTGATCTCCAATCATGGTGAAGGTCAGTCCACTCATAGGCCTCCCCTATTTGATGGGACTAACTACACATATTGGAAAACAAGGATGAGTTTTTATCTGAAGTCTCTAGACTTTGACCTGTGGACTGTCGTAACTGACGGTTACAAAAAGCCCGCCAGAATATTTGTCGATGGTGACCTCATTGAGAAGCCACACGACAAATATTCTGTCGAGGAGAAGAAACAGGCAAGTCTAGATGCTAGGGCTATTAATGCTTTATTCTGTGCTATAGACAGGAACGAGTTTAACAGGGTCTCTACATGCACCACTGCTCATGAAGTATGGAGACTTCTGGAAGTGACGCATGAAGGAACCACTCAAGTCAAGGAATCAAAGATAAGCCGTCTCACTCAAGAGTACGAAGCCTTTAAGATGAAGCCAAATGAGACGATCACTCAAATGTTTACAAGATTCCTCGACATCATCAACCCGTTATCCTCGCTTGGTAAGCAGTACTCAAACCATGAGAAGATCCGCAAGCTACTCAGAGGGTTACCAAAGATTTGGAACCCTAAGGTGACAGCCATCATAGAAGGAAATGATCTCACAAGTATGTCTATGGAGACTTTGATGGGCAAGCTCATGACTCACGAGCTTGACCTCAAGGACTTCGAAGAGCCTGCTCCGAAGACCAGGGAGATAGCACTCAAAGTCCATCGACGAAAGGTTGATCACGATGAGACTGAAGACGATATCTCAGATGATGAAGACCAAGCTCTCATGGTACGTAACTTCAAGAAATTCCTTCGCTTCAATCAAAGAAAGAAGGAACCACAAGAAGACGATGAAGAAGATCCAACTTGCTATGGTTGCAAAAAGACTGGACACGTCAGAAGAGACTGTCCGCTCTTAAAGAAGAGCAACCGGTATGAAAAGCCCTACAAGAAGAACTCATCAAAAAGATATGCCAACACAAGCATCTGGCATGAAAGCGAAGCAAGTGACTCCGAGGAAGAAAAGAACTCTCCTCAAGACAAAGCAAACGTTTGCCTCATGGCAAATTCCACCAAGGTATCAAACAAAACTTTAGATGACTTCTCTTTTGATGAACTTGGCGATGCTTTCACCGATTTACTTGATGATCACAAAAAGGTTATCGGTAAATACAAGCATGCCAAGGACAAAATCAAAAGTCTAGAAGATGAGATACAAAGAATTTCCTTGCTTCTTAATAATGTTAGAAACACATCTCCCACAAATGACACTGATGAAGTATCCAAGCTTAAATTAAGCTTACATGATGCTGAAGCACGCATTGAGCAACAAACTCAAGAAATCACTACTCTCAACACACTGCTTGCTGAAGAAAAGAGTAGACACAAGATTTCTATGACTAAGATTTATGGCTTAAATATTAAGGTTGATGAATTACAAGCTGTTTCTAAAAGATTAGAAATCAAATTGGGAAAACAGGTTGCTAAACCTCAAACCCAATCACATGAGCACAACACCACTCATGCTAGTCAACCACATCACCCTCATACAGCACATAACCATGCATTTATATACACAAACTTTCACAAACCGCATGCACGTAAAAATACTCCTCATACTCATCATATTGCACAAAGACACAACCAATATCACTCTACACATAGACAAAGTCATCATACCATACCTCATCAACATGCCATGCCACGTAGACAAAATCATCATGTTATGCCACATAAGCAAAATCATCATATCATGCCACAACATCACACTATGCCATATAGACAATTTCAGCATGCCACTCCTCACAGTCAATATCATCATGCTATGACACACAGACATAATCATCATGTAACTCACTCTAAGTATAGTCATCATTACCATGCTAACTCTCCAAATCATCCTCATCCTGTTGCTCATAGATATCATTCTCATGCTCCCAGTATAAATAAAAATGCCATCTGTACTTACTGTGGAAAACATGGACACATCTCACCACAGTGTAGAATTAGAAGACTGGTAGACAAGAAAATATATGCTTGGTTTCCAAAAACTAACTTTTCAGGACCCTCGAGAAAATGGGTACCAAAGGTCACATCTACTCTTGATGTAGGTGGACCTTTCCTCCTCAACTGAGAGTAAGTGGATTCTCGATAGTGGATGCTCGCGACATATGACGGGAGACACAAATCTTTTTGCATCACTATCGATGAAAAGAGAAGGATACGTATCCTTCGGTAACAATCTCAAAGGGCACATAATAGGTAACGGTATCATTGGTCATCCTCCTTCTCCTGTTATAAAGGATGTCTGCCTAGTGACCGAGTTAAAGCATAACCTGCTCAGCATTAGCCATCTTGCTGATCATGGATATGATATTAACTTTGGACAAAACTGTTGCTACATCTACGATAGGTCAACAGGAGACATTGCTTTTGAAGGGAAAAGAGAGGACAATATATATATTTTCTATCTCTCTATAAATACTAACAATGCAGGTAGATGTTTATATGCCCACAAAGACGAACGACTACTTTGGCACCAGCGTCTCGGTCATGCCAACATGGATGCTATATCCAGGCTTTCTACCAAGAAGCTAGTGAGAGGATTGCCTGACATCACATTCAAAAAGGACATGGTATGTGCCGAATGTGAACTAAACAAGGCAACTAAATCCTCATTTCATTCCATCAACTCTGTAAGTACTACTAGACCCTTGCAATTACTCCATATGGATTTATTTGGTCCTAGTAGAATAGCTAGCCTTGGTGGCAAACTATATGCTTTTGTTATTGTTGATGATTTTTCGAGATTTACTTGGGTTTTCTTTCTCGCTAATAAGAGCGATGCTATCTCTGTTTTCAAAGTTTTTGTAAATAAAGTTCAAAACGAAAAAGGCTACATGATTACTCGAATCCGAAGTGATCATGGAGGCGAATTCGTAAATTCAGATTTTGAAAGTTTTTGTAATGCAAATGGTTTTGATCATGAATTTTCTTGTCCTAGAACTCCTCAACAAAATGGTGTTGTGGAGCGGAAGAATAGGACTCTTGGCGATATGGCTAGAGTCATGTTGAATAAATTTTCTCTTCCGAAATATTTTTGGGCAGAGGCTGTAAGTACAGCATGCCACATTTTGAATAGGGTGCTTATTCGTCCCATTTCGAAGAAAACACCCTATGAGCTTTGGTTTGGGAGAACCCCAAATGTTTCTTATTTCAGAGTTTTTGGCTGCAGATGTTTTATCCTTAACACCAAAGACAACTTAGGCAAATTTGATGCCAAAGCTGACGATGGTATCTTTCTTGGTTATGCTGCCAAAAGTAAGGGATATAGAGTTTTCAATAAACGCTCACTTATTGTGGAGGAGTCAACTAATGTGACTTTTGATGAAGATAACAGTGCAGTAAGTACTCTTGATGATGATGTTGTGCCATCAACTTCCTCTACTCCAATGAATACTTCAACTGAAACTAATTCTCTGGAGGGTTTGCCTAAGAAATTCTCATTCAAACCTTCTCATCCAGAAAATTTAGTCATAGGTGAAGTTTCACGTGGAGTTACTACTAGATCATCATTAAGAGACTCTGTTGCTAGCACTGCCTTCATTTCACAAGTAGAGCCTAAAAACATTTCTGAAGCTTTTACTGATGAATTTTGGATCTCTGCTATGCAAGAAGAACTCAACCAATTTGAGAGAAGCCAAGTATGGGAACTAGTTCCTAAACCGGCTAATCACTCAATAATTGGTACCAAATGGGTGTTTAGAAACAAAGTAAATGAAGATGGTTCAGTCACACGTAACAAAGCTCGTCTAGTAGCTCAAGGATACAACCAAGAGGAAGGTATCGACTACGATGAGACATATGCTCCTGTTGCTAGACTAGAATCCATTCGGATGCTTTGTGCTTTTGCCAATCATCAGAACTTTAAATTATTTCAAATGGATGTTAAAAGTGCTTTCTTGAATGGCTTTATTAAGGAGGAAGTTTATGTCAAACAACCCCCTGGCTTTGAAAATCACAAATTTCCCGACCACGTGTTCAAGCTAAAGAAAGCGCTTTATGGCCTTAAACAAGCTCCCAGAGCTTGGTATGAAAGGCTAAGCAGCTTCCTGCTTGAGAAAGGTTTTTCTAAAGGGAAAATTGACACTACACTGTTTATCAAATCTTTCAAAGACACCATTCTATTAATTCAAATTTATGTTGATGATATTATTTTTGGATCTACTGATGAAACTCTTTGTCAAGAATTTGCCAAGTGTATGCAGACAGAATTTGAGATGAGCATGATGGGAGAGCTCAACTACTTTCTTGGCCTGCAAGTAAAGCAACTGACAAATGGAACTTTCATCTGTCAATCGAAGTATACCAAGGACATGCTGAAGAAGTTCGACCTTGACAACGTCAAACCAATTAGCACGCCAATGGCTACTTCAACCAAACTCGAACCAGATGAGAGCGGCAAACCTGTTGATCAACGTAAGTATCGAGGTATGATAGGCAGCTTACTTTATTTAACTGCTAGTCGCCCCGATATCATGTTTAGTGTTTGCCTATGTGCTAGATATCAAGCAAATCCTAAGGAATCTCACATGACCGCGGTTAAGCGTATCTTTCGATACCTTAAGGGTACGGTTACAGTGGGCCTATGGTATCCCAAGTCAACATCATTTGACCTCATCGGTTACTCTGATGCTGACTTTGCTGGATGCAAGGTCGACCGTAAAAGTACGAGCGGCACGTGTCATTTGTTAGGAAAGGCTCTAGTCTCATGGTTTAGCAAGAAGCAGAACTCTGTCGCACTATCCACAACAGAAGCTGAATATATAGCAGCTGGGCGTTGTTGTGCACAGATTCTGTGGATGAAGCAAACCCTTGAAGACTATAAGTTATCTTTCATGCATATTCCTATATTCTGTGACAATACTAGTGCCATAAATTTGACTAAGAACCCTGTCTGTCACTCACGCACTAAACACATTGAGATCAGACACCACTTTTTGCGTGATCATCAGCAAAATGGCACGATTAACTTAGAATTTATTGACACTGATCATCAGCTAGCAGATTTCTTTACTAAGCCACTATCCGAAGAGCGCTTTAATTTTCTTTGTCGTGAACTTGGAATCTTAGATGAAGCAGTCATAAATTGAAACTCACCTGCATAAATATCGAGTATATTGTGATTCCTTTACGAAGAATTTGGTATGGGTACAAGCCGAAAGGGCCCTTCTGACAACAAGGCGTAAAAGCCTAAGTGACACGGTGCACTAGTCTTCAGGACTACCGCTAGCTGGGATCCGGCCCCTGCAGCTAACCCATGGCAAATTTGGACTATTGAACTGCAGTATATGTCCTTATTTATTATATGGCTTGTTTCGATTTAATATTGCCTAATTGACATTTTCTAAAAGTTCATTCTACTTTCTGTATACCTCTTATTTGCATTCAACACTCTTTGTTTTCCCCGACTATCATTTTGTTTATTTATTAAACATTTTCTTCCTGACTTTTGCCTATTTTCAGTTCTGGACTATTGAACCAGAACTCGGGCCGAACTCTGCCCCTATCAGAGTTCGGGCCGAGTTCGGTACCTAGGTTCCAGAATCGGGATCTGGCTCCACCGTTGGATCTTTTCTAATCCTATGGTCAATATTTCACCCGACCAAAGACAAAGCCCTACTTTATGTCGGGATTCCTTCTCTTTCCTCCCATATTTCCTTCTTCTCCACCTCTTCCATCTTCTTCCTTCCAAACCCTAACCCTAGTTCTTGATCTAGAGGACTCTATTTCTTCTCAAAATCAAGGGAAAGGGGTTTTTCAACGTTCTCTTCAACTGTTTGACATTATTTTCAGGTATAACTCTCTCTTTCTCTCCATTTCAAGTTATCCAATTTCTTGTAAATGGCTCCACGCTTGTCCAATCGCGGGAAGAGGATCCGAACCGAGGGTGCTTCCTCTTCGAATCCTCCTCCTCCGATTGAACAAGTAGTTGAACAACACCCCATTCATCCGTTGTTCAATCCGCCGAGTCCCGATGACCCTAACACATACGACGACCGTCTATTTGTATCGCTAGACGCCTCTAATGAATGGTTTAGCGATTTTAGGACTCGTCCGGTGTTTGGGGGCCATCCCATCAATTTCACAATATTTTCTCAATATGAGTCTTTATTCCATGATCTTTGTTTGGATGCTTTAGTTGCTTCAAATTCTGTCATCTACCGTAGTGCAATCCAAATGTTCTATTGCAATTTAACTTTTGATGCAACACACATCTATTCCCGGGTTGCCGGTATTGACATCGCCTTCAATGATTCTGAGTTGGGGGATTTTCTTGATCTTGTTAATCTTGATACTTGGAATAAACTTGTGGAAGCACGTCAATTTCAATTTGTTGGCGATACTTCTCTTGAAGGATTCAAGGAGGAATTATGTGCTCCTAACATAAGTCCTCGCAAACTTATGGCCAAGCATCTCAACCCCTACTTCTATGAGCTTCACCGAATGGTTTTTAACACCATCTTACCCAAGGCTGGCTCAACAGATGAAGTCACTTATCTTGAAATCTCCGCCTTATATCATCTCCACTATCGTATTCCATTCAACTTTCCACGGACTATGATGGATTGGATGATCAACTGTCGGAAGAAACCAAGAGCTTTGGTTTATCCTCTCTATCTTCCTTTAGTTTTTCGTGCTTTCATCATTCCTATCCATGATTGTCCGTTCCTGCCTGCACCTGCTCTTCTATCCAAAGCACGACGCCTTCAGCCTGTCGCTGCTTCTGAGTCATCTGAGCATTCTGCTGATGAGGAGCCTGACGCCCCTCCTTTTGGTCAGGATGCACCACCTCCACCTGCCACTCTTGAGTCCATTCAGACCATGCTCCGGGATCGTTTTACTCTTGAGGACGATCGCTGGACACAGCTGGACTATCGTACCACTCTGCAGATGAGTGCTCTCGGCAACTCTCTGCATGATATTCGGTACTCTCTGTCTCAGCATCTGCACATTCCCATGGAGAGGGATCCAGCGCGCGCGGGTTATCGCATTGATGATCCGTGGGTTATGCGCTACATGGATCCGGATGATGCTTTTGTGGACCCTCGTCGCTTCTTCCATGGTCCATCAGATGTTCCAGGACCTTCTCGTGCTCCATGATGGAGACTGGCTACTATCTGCTGCTGCTGCTACTGATGATGGTCTTAGTTACTTTTGCTTTCAGTTATTTAGTTTATCATGGATTTATGTAGCTGGTTTTATGTACTCTGTTTATGAGTTGACCACTTGGTTTGGTGGATGACATTATCTATCTTTATTATCATTCTCTGTCAGTGCTTATTTTGCTTAAAATTATACTGTTTCTTCTCTTAGTGTGGTTGCATTACTATTCATTGCTTCTTATATTGCTAACTGCCAAAAGGGGGAGAAACATATGTATATTTTTGTTTTGGGAAACTATTACTGGTTCTATGCATTCGTATATCTGTGTATATCTGTGCTTCTTGCTCTGGAAAATATTATCTATCAGATCACAGGTACTATGCATTTTGTACGGGGGAGAGCTATAGTTTCTAGTTTCTAGCTCGACACCGCTCATGATTTATGGGGGAGCTATTTTCGCTTAGCTCAGGCATCGTTTATGGGGGAGCTATGGAGCTATATTACAATCAACTGTGTCCAGGTATGAATATTGAAATATACATATATTATTTTGTCAATTATCAATATGGGGGAGATTGTTGACACAAAGTCACAGTCAACCAAATATTGACTACATTGACCAAATAATACTTGTATTAATTCAATACGACACACGACGACTGCATTCAGTTCAAGACAGATGACAGCTCAGTCTTCAGCTCTCAGTGTGTTCTGGAGTCTGTATTTTATGATTTCATTGAGTCTAGATTTATGTACTCTGAGTTATGCTGAGCTCTTGGAACTTAGTCTACAAGCCTACCCAAAATCCCAAGCTCCACCAAAACCAAATTGCCCACAAGTCCCTCTTAGGACCATTCTGTGCTCTGGAGACAGAGTTCGGGCCGAACTCTGCCTCCACACAGAGTTCGGGCCGAACTCTGTCCCCTAGAAATCAGGAACCCTAATTTTAGGGTTAGCTGTTTGCTAGCTGTCCAACGGCCAAATTTTTGAATTTCCTTACCCGAATTCTGGCCGAATTCTGTCCCTAAAATCAGTATAAATAGGGCATGAATTCTCTCATTTTGAATAACTCAATCTTCTCTTCTCTTCTCTCCTACAAGCTCTATAAGCCATACCCTTCTCATCTACTAGCCACAAGCCTCCTAAGTCTCGAGTGCTCAGCATCTCTCATTTAGGATTCTTGTGCAAGAGTGAAGAAATCGCTTGGACAATTCCAAGCAATCGCCACTGCGATTCTCTGTAAGAAGTTGACGTGCTCTTCTGAAGTAAAGGCACGGGTTGTAAGCTACTATTTCACAAATAGTGGATTTAATCCTGAGCTAGAGTTCTCAGGCCTGGACTAGTCCTCCACGAGGGAAACCAGGTTAAAATTGCTGTGTTTGCGTATGCTCTCTTGTCTTTCATTTACATTCCGCATTTTACTCTGATTATTCATTGTTAGTGAAAGAGTTAATTTTTAATTGGTCATTATACATATATACTCTATTCACCCCCCCTCTAGAGTTGCCAAACTGTTCTTCACTTAGCAAAGATATAACATACGTAGGCGCTTTTTGTCTGTGCATATGTGTGCGAGGAATACAATGTCCTCTATTTATAGCTTTTCTTCACTCGAACAGCTATGCGCGTATGTGCAAAAAATATACATTCTTCTGCTCAGGGATGCATGAAACTGGATAGGTCCATGAGCACAAAATAATACGTGTGAGTGAACGTGTACTTAATTCATGTATGACTCACCACATGGTTTTGAACGTGCCACACGAAATACTGGCATGGCCAGACACGATCTCTACATGGAAAATAGAATAACTATGCGTCAAATAACACTTGAACGCACAGCTTTTAAATGCATACTGCAAACAACTGTCTCGGAAGTAGTCGCATAAGGCTACTCTTTTTGCAGCTATCGAAGTATAATGATGATGGTGTGTAATCATTGACATCTTCCTCGTAGTATGATCACTTCATATTGTTCGAGGTTTGTCTTTTTATATAAGAGACAAGAAAACGTCATGCGTCAAATGGACCATGCACTCGTCTTCGACTATGCGTCTTTTTAATCAGTATTCAAAAACCCATAATGCTTCAGGGACTGCTTCAACCTTTAAACTTTACATCTAGACGCATAACATCTATGCGCGCACTTCTTGTATTTTTTATGCTTCTTCAGCGATCACTTTGAAAAAACTAAATCACAACAAAATACTCTTATATATGAAATAAGGTTGGAGAATACTATGGATCACACATTTGGCTATTTTCTTAACAATAATTCTATTTTTCTGGATCAAGTTGTTGCTAGGATGGCATTGCGCTTAGACCAGCGCCACATAGGCTATGGATAAAAGATATATTGATTTTATTAGCGTTAATCGATGCTTGATCGAGTTAAGAATATTAATCGATAATGATCATCTTGAAGACTTTAATCAAATATAAGATTGTTATGGACTTCAATAATAACATCATAGGAAATTAAGCTAAGCCTCACACCTTCTATTCACAAAGTCTTATGAAGAAGATAACATCGATCATCTTTTTTTGTTAATTATGTAACAAATATTTTATCCAATGTGACCCTAATTTTTCCCCTTCCTATTATGTAGATCTAAAAATCACAAAAAACCATTAAATAAACCTAATTATTAATAGCTCGAGAAAGAAATTTTGGAGTATCATTTTTCATCTGAATGTGTTATAGTCATATTATGTGTAGCACCCAGTTTTTCAAATGAGGATAATTTTGAAATTTCGTGTTTATAATTATTTTAATAATGATATTTAATTCATGATATAATTTTTAGTGATTTTAAATTATTTTAAAATTATTTAAATCAATGACTTGTGGTTTTGACGTTTCGCTAGTAAAACCCTAGAGACTGTTTGACCTAGAGCCTAACCATGTGATTATGATATTTTAATGTCATTTTTGGCCTAAGAATATTTTTGCATTTGACCTCTTTGAATTATTTTGATATTATTTTATTATTTATGATATTATTTTTGGGTTATTTGAGTCGGGTTCGAATTTCAACTCAATCCGACTTGAAACGGGGACCCGGGGGTAGTTTGACTCTAGTGGGACTCACACACTAGTTAGACATGGCCCACATGATATTAAATTTAGTCCACATGATAGAAATATTTTAGTTAGAGGTTAGACTAATTATTATGGATAAGGTTAGTGTGATTAGAAACTTTAGAATGACTAATTTAGCCCCAACCAATTAGCCCTTTCCTAATACTCATAGAATAGGTTAGTGGAGGCATTTTGGACCTTACCATAATAGGACAAATAGCCCCATATGGCCAGCCACTTTAGGAGAGGATAGGCTCAAGTTTATTTCATTATTCTCATCCACACTCTCTCTCTTGTTCTTTCCCAAATTCCTAGAGAGCAATCCCTAGCAATTTCTCCACCAAATTCTTCCATTTTGCTACCAAATCTTCTTCTTTCCTTCTCCATTCTAGCCAAGGAGGAAGCTACCCAAGTTTGGGAGGATTCGGAGCTCGTTCGTGTCCTTTTGGAATCTCTACGTGTCGGTGTCGCTCCGGGAAGGCTTTTCTTTGATTCGATCTACCGGGAGGTATAAATCCCTTCTCCTTTTCATTTTCTCATGCATATAGGTCTATTTTGAACCCATAGGAATGACCCCCATAGTTGTATCTCCATTTGTGTCTATTTCGTGTCCATTTGGAGGTCATAGGAGTGTCTTTTGTGTAGTGGTTGTGTCCATGTGGGAAAATCCTAAATTTGGACACACTATGTGTTGTTGTTATGTATGAATGAATTATTACATGTTTAATCTCATATTTTTGTATTGGAGATGTGTTATATAGTGTCTCATATATATATATATATTAGTGTAGAGAGTGAGTTCTTGATATATTATGTTATATACTTGTGTTCTTTTGTCTCAAACTACCCAAATCCGGCATGATTTTTAACCACGTTTTTAATTTCAGCCCTAACTTAGAAATGTCATAACTTCTAGATCAAAGCTCGGTTTAATCTTCCGTTTTTTTTAAAAGAAGCATATTGAAGTTAGCTTTCCAAAAACATATATTAGTAGGCCTAATTCTTTCTGTAACTTTCTGGAGAATTATTTGAGTGTCAGCTGTACGAAAGACAAACGCGTTCTCGGTGTTTTTACGATTTCGGGAGTTTTCGGAAACAAAAACGCGATCCGTTTGAAGTTTCGGAAAGCTAACACATAGATATATAACATACTTTAATCCTAGATTTTAATTCATGCTGAGATGGTACAGTATTGATTATTAGTAGGAGTTACTATTCGGCATATGCATTTTGTGCACCCTTGTGTGTAATATAATATTCTATTTGATTTTAACCCATGTTAATGTATATACATTATGTAATTAAATAGAGAATGCAAGCATGAGTAAATGGTTAAATAAATGATGTATGAGGTATAAGTATCATATCTAATGTAAGCATGTATAAGTATGGCTTGTAATGAATATGTAGGTTCCATAGTATGTAATGTATGGTGCATATAGTAGTACAAAAGAATAAATGAATGATGAATGAATGCAAGCATGAATGTAATGTAATAATAGATGTAATGTATGCAATATACAAGTTAATGAGATGTAATATTCTATGTTAACAGAAATCCTATATTACCTCATGTACCCCCTTACACTATGTTGACACTATCATACTTGGCACATTGTTCACTTACACTTTGACACTCTTTGATATGTATACACTATGTATGCCCATTTAACCCTCACTTGCCCCTTTGCCATGTTCACATACACACACATAGCCTCTTAAATAAGTATTTATGAATATAGTTAACTTAGCTATGTATGTATATTATATATATGTTAGCATATTGTGTTGTAATATATAAGTTTATATAACCATTTGAAATGCCATGATTATAGACCTAATGTTGATTACCAATATATGCATGTGTATATATGTGTAGACATATATAGCTTAAAGTAATAGATTACCTAGTGTATATCCAATGTGAATTCTTGCCTATTTGAGTATTGAATAATTGCATGCTATATAGAGTTGGGTGTATGTTGGCTTGTATAGCCTTGTATTGATGTGTACTTGCTAGGATAGTCTTGGTTAGGACTAGTAAGACTTGCTGGGTTAGGACATGACCTAGTTTGACATAGTTTGACTAGTGCAGTTGACCAGAGTTGACCAAGGGTTGACTTTAGCCTAGTTTGACCTAGATTCATGTAGAATGCATTGTAGTACTTTATATTACCCTTCTGGACATGTTGTGACTTGTGCTGTTCTAATTAGGAGCCAGACACCTCTCCTCGGATAGTATCTTTACCTTGGACATTCAGATATCAGGCGAGTACATTCTCTGATCATTTTATATCCTGTTTAGAATTATTTTCCTGCTTTAAATTACTTTACTTGATACTGTCACGTTGGTCACACGGATTGGTACTATATGGATCTTTTCATGAGATGTTATCCCCCTCGGGAGCATCGAATACTGCATGTTTTGTGCGTTTCACGAATCATCACGTATCTCTATGCTTCCTCTGATTCACGAATCGCTTGTGACACATGTACTGTCATGTTCATAGAGCCATTATGAATCACCTTCACGTATCACTCATTTTATGAGCGATGTGAAGTTTTACGAATCTTAACATAATATGAACAGATCCTTGTGTATTGATTGGGGATGGGGGAGTAGAAATAGACATGTAAATATTATCCAAGTAGCTGTAGTCATGAATCACTTACTTAGCTGTAGTCATGAATCTCCTATGCCATTCACATGTTTATATTTTACTCTGACCCACTAGTCACTGTTAGTTCTCTATGTATAGTAGATATTTCTATTACAGTTCTCTATCTCTGTTTACATACTGTATTTCCTTCAGATCCTGTATCTTACTTTACTGTATGATTATATTTTCTTACCTGCTATGATCTGTTGAGGTGTACTGTGCTCGCTCCAGTCCTGACTAGACCCGTTGATAAATTTTACAGATAGCCTAGAGGTTGCCTACTAGCCTAGAGGAGACAGTAGAGGTTGCATAGATAGCTAGGGTTTTTACTTATAGTTTATTTTCAGTCATCTTGAGTTATATTTATGGATTACTGTATTTGAGTTTTGAGATGTATTCTGAGTTTGTATCTTAGACATCTCTTTTCGATTTCATGTTTTATCTATCTTCCTTTATGCTCTACCTTAGATATGATTGAGTTTACATTCTGCTATGTCACCCCCATTCGGGGAGTATAAACTGTTTAGTCTTAAACTGTTAGATGTATTGAGACCTAGGACAGCGTTCTACCGCCGACACTACGGCGTAGGCTGGGCGTTGTTACGTTCTCGTTCCCTAACTCTAGGGTGTGGTTCGTGACATTATGATTTGAAGACTCCCTACCCAGAAAGATGATGTGTTTTCGATCCATGTACGCTATGATATAACATGATCATAGAACATCATATTAAGGATGTTAGCCCAATAATTGTATCATGTTTTTGAATATGGATAATCAATTAAGTTTAACATATTGATGTCACTATTATTCTTGTAATCACTATCATATTGCTACTGTTTGTTCATATTGCTACTTAAACTTAGCATTATCCTATTGTTTATTAAATATATCATACTACTATGTTTTTATCATACTTCTTTGTTCGTCTAACATGTTATTTGCAGACAAGAAATAAGTATGATCAAATAAAGATATATGCAATAAAGAATTAATGATGGACAAAAGACGATATTATACTAGAAGATTTTTCTGAACCGCCCAACGACCTATCCGGGGCCTCATGTTCGGAGGTTCTGCTGGCCGGTCAGATTTCTAGATCTATTTATCTTTGGACAATATCCATCAAGGAAAAAATGAATCTTTAAGTCTGCTCAAATGTCAAGGAAAAAGACGTCATCAAAGGGCTAATGGTTTTGCATATTTCTTATGTATTTTTATCTTTATTTGAGTCTAGAAAAATATGTAAGATTGATCGGATCGGTAATGGTTTAGCTATTTTCAGTACATAAAATACAGCCTTCCTATCTACAAAATTTCTATTCAAAGTCCACAAACAAAATAGCCCAAAATCCAACAATTGGCATAAAATAATTCTATTAGAACTCTAGCAGAACTAGGTGCGAGTTCAGCACGAGTTCTGTCAGGGTGGTTTCAACCTATTTTTGAATTTCTTGAATATCTTTATCTAACGTTCGAATGCGATATTTATGCATACGAACTCTGTTCGAATTTGATTCATAAAAATACTATAAATATAGAGGAACTTTTCCATTTCCAAATCATCCAATCTCATTCCCTTCTATATTCCTTTAAGTTTTTTCTACGAGCTACACTTTTAAATCTAGACTATACTACTCATAGCCAAGCCAGTACAATTTTAGTTCAATCTTAAGTTTGGTTTTGAAGACTTGTATCAGAGGCTACTTCAGAAAATATTCTAGTTTTTAATCGCCTTCTTGAGTAGGTCGTGCACTCGTCGCCAAGCACGGTGTCATTAAAGTTGGTCGTGTACTTGTCCCCAAGCACGGTGTTGTAAGAGTTATAAATACTCAGTTAAAGCTTGTGCCATAGTAGATTAACATCGAGCAGAAGTACTCGAGACTAGATTAGTCCTCAATATGGGAAACCAGTATATATCGCTGTGTCATTGAGTTGGAATATTCTTAACTCTTTACTGTAACTTATGTACTATTATTTTATTTGCTCTCACTAGCCATAGTACATAACTTTTTTAATTGTGATATTTATTCTGTTGCATATGTACACACTCTATTCACCCCCTCTACAGGTGCTCAATGGCCCTACAAAAGCTACCAATTATATTTAAAATTACATCAATCATATGCCTCCCGAAGAGTTCACACATAATCTAGATTAAAAAATTAAATAAATAAGTACGATCAACCCTCATGATTTTAATTACATCGATGAACAACAACAACAACCATGACTTGTCCATGGTTTAAAACAACACAAACAGAACATGAATTTGACCATAATAGTTGGATCTAAGATGCATGTAAAATCGAGTCATAACAGATCTACATCTGTAGAAGCATGAAAATTCAGGCGTATCAAGAGAACCAAAGTTTCTATGCGCCATAAACATTATGCACCGAAGACACAGGACAAATGTCAGTGCATCATTCAAAGACAGTAAAGATAAGAAGCACATGGAAAAAAGATTTTTATTTATATGAAAATCTATCACATGGCTTTTTTATTACAAGTCTACTACAAAAAGCCTAGTCTAAATTCTATGGCTAGGCACATCACTCTGACGTGTCAGAATAGGCTCATCATTCTTCCTCATCAGAGCGAGTCACTTCCTCATCAACGCATAAGTGCTTCGGCTAATAAAGCAGTTATTGAGCAGAACGTGGGTTGGCAATTAGTCCAAATCCGACGGCTCTTTCAGCATAACAAAAGTCAGGGCATGACAACCCCACAATATGCATGCAATAGGCATTCAAACGTCATCTCGTAGAAGAACACTGCCTGTCACTACAAGAATCAGGGCTTTTCTTGACAGTAATTTCCTGTCAAGAAATGGGTATCTTGACGGTTGCAGATCCGTCAACTAGGCCGGAGTCAAGAAAAGACCCCCCCTTTTCTTGACGGTCGCTGACAGGACTTTTCTTGACGGTATTTGGCCGTCATATTAAGTAGTTTTCTTGACAATTTTTAGCCGTCAAGATAGCAGTTTTTAGAAAACCGTCAACTTAGGCAAAAACTTTTCTTGACTCTGGCCTAGATGACAGCCTTTAGCCGTCAAGAAAAGCATTTGTTTTGACGGACAAAACACGTCATGAAAAGCAGTAATGCACGGCTATTATACAACATGATATGAATTAAAGTTGACGTTTGACAACCGTCAGGAGAAGCTATCCAAAGTACCATCAAGCGAAGCATGCCAAAATTTTGTCAAGAATTATATAATATCAATCAACCACACATAATATCAATCCAAAAGCTACACACATTAAATTACTATAAAATCCAAAGTTTATATTAACAAACTGTATTGTTCATACAACAAAAACTTCCAACACACATCCTAGCACATGTATTTTTTACTTGTCCAACCACAACATAATCCAACCATAAAGTACACATCCCATAACTGTTGTTTCCATACCATTTAAATATCCAAACCACAAACAGCCATCACTTGTCACCACAAAACAAAACCCACCAACACTACAAAAATAAAACAAAAAAGTAGCAAACCATATCGGAGCACATCCCTAGCCATATGCACAACATTCCCCTATTCACAGCATGCATGCAGCTTCATTTTTCAGCAAGTTCCTGAGAGAACAAGAACACAAATATCAACTCAGTATTACAGAATCTGAAGGCTAGCTATATTGAAAAAGTGTAAAAGTTAGAAAGAAATATCTCACAAAAACTTCCAAGATGCTCTAAGATATCCTTATTTGACTGGTGGTTTCCATTCAGCAAGCACTTTGATTGCCCAAACAAGAAATTTTTTGAAGCATTAGAATATTTAGTTTGACTTAATGAAAAAAAATTCTTCCTTACAGACTAGCAACAATACTTGCATAATCCTATAGTTGTTGAGTTTGTGTGGTATCTGGGACCCTTATATCACCTACTTAACCCCAAAGGGCATAAAGTCATTTATTTGGAAAAAAAAAAATCCTTTTAAGCATTCATATTGGAGGCCAGTGACTAAAACTCAGATAAGTTATTTAACAAGTACGAGTGCTCACCTTACTTGCCTCCATGAGGATTGATACTCAACCCAAAAGGCCTCCAAATCGCTGATACCACTATACCTATCACATACTCAACCCAAAAGACCAAAACTGATACATAAACCCAAGACCTAAAGCCTCTGAACTAGTTTAGGATATCAGATATCTACTCTAACATTCAAATCAGAAATCATCCTAACTAACATATCAATATATATACCTTCATAAGAAATTAACTATACAACTAATCTATTGATACCTCAAGCTAACACTCTAACATCTAAAGACAACCCCAAACTCTGGTACAAACTAACATCTAATAAATCTGATACTAACCTCACATCTATGATACACAACTGTTTCTTTGATACGTACAATAGAACCCAAAGCCAAACTCTGAAACTCAAACCCTCTATAGATATCCTAAGCCCAAAACCAATGGCCAACTGCCCTGCATTGCTCCTACTGCTACTGCTACTGTAAGCTACTGCTACTGCATTTGCTATTACAAATGCTCAAAGAGCCTGCTGCTGCTGCATGCTATTGCTCTGCTAATGCAAAAACAGGCAATGGCCAAGGCAAGCCAATGCTTGCTGCAACACCAAGGCAAATAATTGCCTTGGCAAGTTGCTGCTACTTGGGCTACTGCCGCTGCTTGCATTATAATGCAACGCAAGCCCAAACATGCCTGCAAGCTGCCACTCAAAGCCAAGGCAATGGCCGATATAATCCATCATCAAAAACTAACCACTATCATACATTATATAATTTTTCGTGAGTAATGGGGGGGTCATTAAATAACATAGAAAAAATGATAGTCAACAAATTAAATAATCCACTGATACTCAACGAAAGTATAACATAGAAAAAAATAACCTGGACATAGAAATTGATAGATAAAGTATGGGCTCAGAGTTTAGGAAAGGCTTCTTGAAAAATATTTTCAACCCCAATGTGTAGCTAATAAACAATTCGTCTGTCACGACCCGTACCCTAGAGTAAGGGCACGAGACGTGGTTACGTCCAGCCTACGCCGCAGTGTCAGCGGCAGAACGCTGTCCTAGGTGACAACATCTAACAATATAATTCTAAACAGTTTATACTCCTCGAATGGGGGTGACATAGCAGAATATAAACTCAATCACAACTAAGAAAGAAGAAGCACGATATGATATAGAACTCAAAGAAATACAGATGATCAGAAAGTCTAAGATAACATCTCAGCAATATCCAGAAAATACATGGTCTCAGCTACTGAATATGAAAGAATATATACAACTCAGATCTCGAAGGCAGAAATAAAGTCTAGCTAAACCAGTCTCAAGACAACATAAGTAAGATAAGGCCTAACTAAGCTAGTCTAGGCAACGAGGGTAATGTTATCAGCTAGAGCTGGGTCCTCCTGAGAGTCCAGCTCACAAGTGTCGTCTAGGGCTATCCCGTAGAAGGTATCCACACAGGCCTCCTCCTTGTCCTCTGTAGTATTTTTAACATGTCCAGTCAGGACAGGAGCGAGCACAATACATCTCAACAGTTCATAGCAGGTTAGAAAATATAATCATGCAGTAAAGTAAGATACAGATACAGAAAGAAATACAGTATGTAAACAGAGAGAGAGCTGTTATAGAAATATCTACTATAAATAGAGAACTATCATGTGGCTAGTGAGTCAGAGTACAATATAGACATGTAAATGGCATAGGATGATTATGACGCTACACTATGGAATGATTCTGATGCTACACAACTTGGACATTATTCACATGTCCACTTCTACTCTCCCATACCCCCCAATCAATACACAAGGATCCAACCAGGTTATGTTATGATTCTATACAAAGGCCCCCGAAGGGTGGTACATGGAAGTCCCATAAATAGGGATTCTAGGAAACCCAATAAATGGGATAAGGATTCAAGAAAGACTCTATGATCATGAAAGTACATGTCACAAGTGATCAATGAACCAATGAAGCATTGTGATACGCCATGTAAGTGAAACGCAAAGAACATAAAGTACCGATGCTCCCTGAAGGGATAACATCTCAAGAAGGGATCCATATAGTACTAATCCGTGTGACCAACGTGACAGTATCAAGTAAAGTAATTTAAAGCAGGAAAATAATTCTAAACATGATATGAAATGATCAGAAAATGTACTCGCCTGGTATCTGAGTGTCCAAGATGAAAGTACTGTCCAAGGAGTGGTGTGTAGCTCCTATTTTGAACAGCACAAGTCACAACAAGTCCAGAATGGTAAAATGAAGCACTACAATGCATTCTACATGAATCTAGGTCAATCTAGGCCAAAGTCAACTCTTGGTCAACTCTGGTCAACACTAGAAGTCAAACTAGGTCAACTATGGTCAAACTAGGTCTAACAAGTCTAATTTAGGTCAAACAAGTCTATATTAGTCTATACTAGGTCACACAAGTCTATACTAGTCTAATCAACGCTAAACTAGTCTGAACAAGGCTAAACTCGCCTATGCTAGTATACCAAGTCCATACAACCTATACACATAAGTCAAACCAACATTATACAACCTATATTGCATCTAGGCCTACACATGGAGATCACATAACACATACATATATATATACATACACATGGCTACTTATATGAATACCATTCATACATATATATAATACATATATATAGTAGCACAACACATATATAATATATATGATACCTACCGAGATACATAATATACTTAGATGCATATTACATACACATCCATATATAGATATTCACATATTATATATACATTACATATATATACATTAGGAAGATAGCAAGATAGAGAGTGAGTGTGTGTATGTGTGTGTCAAGAGTGTGTAAACTAGAGTGTGTTTCAGGAGTGAAACCTGTGTGAGATGTGTGTGTGTGAGAGACACTTGTGTCTGTGTGAAAGAGTGAGTGAGGGAGACTAGAGTGAACTGTGTGTGTGTGTGTGTGTGTGTGTGTATCTGAGTGTTAGCAGTCATAGGGAATGAGTGTGTGTGCATAAAGAGAGAAACTTGTGTGTGTGGATATATATATATATGTGACAGTGTTCACATGATGAAAAATTTCAGGAAATGTAACAGGAATACCCAACTACGGTTTACATCAGTGCATACAAGTGATTCTCAGGAATTTAAGTTCGGTTTCAGGTCTGAAAAACCCATTAAAACCTAACTGGCAGTTTACATTAATCAATTTAATCCTGCTCTCAGGTTTAGCATATTCCAAGTTCAACAAAATCTCAGTTTAATTCAACTCATGACAGTTCCAAACTCATATAACTGGCAGTATTTTATACACCCAATTCGAGATCAAAACACAACCTAAACCACCTAAAATTTGACATATAGTTAGATTACTTATAGGAGAACAATAATAGGATATAAAACATGTAAAAAAAACTTCATTCAATTTGGTTAAAAGACTGTCTAAATTCGAATTGGAAAAACTGGAAAAATGCAGGAATTATAACATGTATCAGGTTTTTGTGTAAATGGGAAATTAATGGTTTAATTCATTCTAAAATGTAAATCAAAAGGTTAGTAATGAATACCCAACAAGTGTTCGTGTCCAGCATACAGTTCGTGTCCCACCACAATGTGACATGTCGTGTCTACATACAAACAAACACAAATCGAGCATACAGACACTGCAGTGCACTGTCTCGTGCACAAGTGCACGCGTGTCGTGTACACAACATAGATCAAACCAAGACACGTATCCAAAACCTAGATTCGCCACTTATAGGTCTACCCACGTGTCACCCTGTTTTGGGTCGACGTGTCCCTGTGTCCAAGCTACAATCGCGTATCAGAAACCAAAAACTCGACTGATACAGTCAGTAAAATCCCAGTGCGGTGATGATTTCACCCTCGACACGCCATGTGGTCATCTGAAACTTAACATGTGGCATGTCAAATACTGCTCCATGGCGTGTGTCAAGTTTCGTGTCCAGTGGTCACGTGTCGTGTCCGGTACAGCCCCCGAATAGCAGGACAGCATGTGCAGTGTGGTTCCCTCGTGCTCGTGTCCAATTTCTGACACAACACGACATGAAAATGATCCCAGTCCAAAAGAAATCCATAAGCGAGACAAAAACACAAATTCCTATTTAAATACTTTCACAAAAATAGATCAAAATGCCCTTTGGGGCATTTCATCAAACACTTAAACCAATGGCTGATACGTGTCCATTTAGGACACGAAAAGGACACAAAATCTTACAAAAATCTAGGGTTAGCTAGGGGACCCTTAGATCTAGGTCAATCTGCAATAAAATCAGCATCTAACAAAGAGTTTTAGTGATTTACCTAATAGTGTCACAAGTCCTCAAAAAGCTACAAGGAGGGGTGTCTCCTTGCTCCCGAAACTCCACCAAATTGCTATAAAACTGAGAAATAAATATACCAACAGCAAAAAAACTTAATTTAGAACCTATTGCAATTTGTTTGAGGGAAAAGGGAGTTAATTTGGATTTTTTAGGAATTTATGAAGATGGAGACTCACCTCTTTCTAAAACTTGTTCTTTCCTAAAGAGGCTTAACCTAATGGAGGAGAATATTTATAGGGTGGGAATCCCTAGACTAGGTGGCCGGCCACATGGATTAGGGTTAGGGTTTGGCTCATGGCTAATGGGTTGGCTTAGTCAAAATAATGGTTCAAAATCACAAGTCATGACTTGTGTCTAAAAGCCTTCTATTCTAACTTGGGTTTAAATGACTAAACCATAGGTTAACTCTAGTCTAACTAGGGTTACATGACCTAACCAAGTCCAAACACAACTAGGATTAGCTTCTAGGTTAGTCTACCAAGTCAAAGCTAGTCTAAGTCAACCTAGTCAACCCTCATTCAAATAATTCCAAAATAAATCCTAAAAATTCCCATAAATTCAAATAAATTCTAATAAATTCAAATTACCTTAAAATGATAAAAATACCCTCAAACTAGAAATGTGGTAGTGAAAAATCTATCCTCCTTAAAATAATTTCGTCCTCGAAATTTAAGGTGATCGTACTCCTTCTAGGTTAAGCCCCCAGCAATCATAGTCTCAGAAACCTATTTAAATCATACAGTTAGAAAGTGTAACCTATGGGGTCATGGCATGTAATATCAGTCTGGGATCTCATCTAGTTACACCAACTATACTACAGTACTAGGCAATCACAAGGTATCAAAACATACAAGCAACGGATACATCAAATATTCTCAAAAAGAGATACTAAGGTTAGGTCAAAACTCACCTCCAGCTAGGTCTGAGAACTAGAACTCCCTCTTGGAAGCAGGGCCCTGGTTGGGGCAGGTATATCAAGATAGTGCTGCATCCAGTGTACAGCTAACCCACAGAATAGGCACAATCCTAGTCTCTTTCTACAGAAGTTCCACTTGTGCCCAGAGTTCTTATAGTAGGTACAGATAGGCTCTGGCTCAGCTGGCCTATGCTGGATAGGTGACTGGGCTGGGTATGATGATATAGGCTGGATATAGATACTTCTCAAACTCTGGGTAGGACTGGGTACTGCTCCTCGCCCTCTTGGAGCTAGGCTCTCCTCTTGGAAGCATAGAGTCCCGCAGACGTAGCAACCTCTGGTATTGCACCCTCATGGCCTCATCATGAACTCTCTGTGACTCCAACAACCTTACTTAGAAATATCCAAACACCTGGGCTGCATCAAGTAACAAACCTTCGGGTAGTGCAGTATGGGGTACCATCTCAAGTGGTGGGGAAAGGCCCTCGGTCTCAGGCAAATCTGCAGCTCTCTCCTGAACGACAGGAGATGAAGGAAGACTCTCTGGCGAGGCTACCACCATCTCCTCAATGGCAGGAGGTGCCACCACCCCCTGATCAGATAGAGGGATCACTACCTTCTGAACAATAAAAGGTAGAAGCACACTCTCAGTAGCTGCAGCTGCTCTCAGGCGACGGGCTCGGGTCATGGGTGCCATACTGGAAAGAATAAAAAATAACAATCACCAAGGCTGTACGACAGTCTACCATCCTATCTGAAAACTGGTAATTATCAAAAATAAAATAAATATAAAGGGGTACTATTTTAAAATCAAGATCAAAAGTTTAAGGAACGAAAGTCAATAGAATTGAAATCCAATTATGATATATATATATATATATAGAGTGTGTTAGAGAGGGAAAAGCTAGTATTATGTAAGGGTTATGTGGTTTGCGTGAAATATACATGAATGTGTATTGGAGGGTTTGGGTCTCAACTATAGCTATCAAGTTACACTATTCATGGCATATTGGTTAAGCAGTCTACAAGGCACAACCTATTTACTCATAACATGCATGGCTAACCATATATATAAGTATATCTATATGTATAGAGAGGTATAGATTTAATTATGCATCTACATACATTATAACATGTATACAGAACTATATATATATATATATATATATATATATATATATATATATATATATATATATAGCTATATGAACATAACATAGAGATGAAGGGTTAGGTTATCATGGCAGTTGTGAACATTAGTGTAGAGTGTCAAGTGAACATGGGTTAAAACTTGAAATAAAGGGTTCGATCTTTCAGTTTAGCTCAACATTACATATTAGCTCTGAAATTGAACTACACATTAGAAAGCAATGTAAAAATGTTAACATGTATTCAGTTTTCAAAATTTTGGAAAAATTCGAACATTAAAACCAACTCAATGTTTACCACAACCACAACCTAACATTTAAGAGTATGAAACCTGACATTATATACCTACACACAACAATATATACAGCTCAAACATTACCATTTAAAACTGCAAATTAAACTAAACACTTAGAATCCAGGGTTAAAGGTTTAATATGTACACAGTCTCAGATTTGACAAATTCAACACAAAACTCAACCAAACTCAACCAATTTTCTTTAAGACTTGAAACCCTGTATGTAACATACATGTGCAGTAATGTAAACAACAACAAATAACATGAAATTTAAATTTAATTTGAAATTAATCTGGGAAACGGAGAACTAGTCACTGATACTGTCCTATATTAGAATTATTGGGATTTTGAGAAATTAACATCAACATATTAATTTGCATTTAGATAGGTTGGTAATCAAGCGTAGCATGTATACGTGTCAAGCAAGCATCTGTGTCCACTATATATATATATATATATATATATATATATAAATATATATATATATATATATATATATATATATATATATATATATATATTAAGGTAATACAAGAAATAATGACAAGAAAAAATAATGATAAAATCTGTTCTGCTTATCTGTTTAAAAGAAGGAACCATTTTGAAACCAGATTTATAACATCAATCCAAGTTAAGGTCTAGCAAAAATCATCGATTCATTGTATTAGGAAGAATTTTATAGCAAGAAGTTACACAGGGTTTATAATAACAGCTAAAGTTACTCTTACTCCTAAGTTATTTGATGATGGGGTACAATTTATAACAATAGAATGGTACGATAGAGATGATATGTTTAAAAACCTTCTCAAGATACAATCTGATAATCATATGCGTTTGTCCAAAATCATGTTACTTAGAGTCCTCGCCATGCCAGTAAGCAAGGCTGCGATAAAAGATAGATTCCATAACTAGGGTATGCACCTCTACAATCACGTCGTCTGAAAATCTCGCTATGCCGACTAGTATAGCTGCGAGAAATTCCAAATCTCATAACCAAGATACGTACATCCGAAGTTAGGACTCTATGTTTTCGCCACGCCAGCTAATATGGCTGCGATAAACTACAAGTTCCATAATCAAGTAGATGTTTTACCATCCCTGTATTCCCGTCAACATATGTTACCAGAAAAATATCGTAACTCAGGCCTTAAAATTCATCTCGATAGGAAAATCAAAATCAACAACGATCCAACAAATCAAATTCAGTAATCAAGGAATGAGAGCAACAAAACAAGGGAGATGATTCAAAATAAAGTTTAAATAAGATTCTCAAGGGTCGTCCCAGGAATCTCTCAAGGAATCCTAACTATGATTGAGTACCTTCAAAAATATATAACCTAATCCTACTGCAGGCTGTAGTGATATTCTAGTTTGAATACCACTACAAAAACTCGACCTGCATGGGCCACCACTAAAAATGTGTCACGACCCGCACCCTAGAGTAAGGGCACGAGACGTGGTTACGTCCAACCTACGCCGCAGTGTCGGTGGTAGAACGCTGTCCTAGGTCACAACATCTAACAATATAATTCTAAACAGTTTATACTCCCCGAATAGGGGTGAGATAGCAGAATGTAAACTCAATCACAACTAAGGAAGAAGAAGTACGATATGATATAGAACTCAAAGAAATACAGATGATCAGAAAGTCTAAGATAACATCTCAGCAATATCCAGAAAAAACATAGTCTCAGCTATTGAATATGAAAGAATATATACAACTCAGATCTCGAAGACAGAAATAAATTCTAGCTAAACCAGTCTCAAGACAACATAAGTAAGATAAGGCCTAACTAAGCTAGTCTAGGCAATGGGGGTAATATCATCAGCTAGAGCTGGGTCCTCCTGAGAGTCCAGCTCACAAGTGTCATCTAGGGCTGCCCCGTAGAAGGTATCCACACAGGCCTCCTCCTCGTCCTCTGTAATATTTTCAACAGGTCCAGTCAGGACAGGAGCGAGCATAATACATCTCAACAGTTCATAGCAGGTTAGAAAATATAATCATGCAGTAATGTAAGATACATGTACTGAAAAAAATATAGTATGTAAACAGAGAGAGAGAGATGTAATAGAAATATCTACTATAAATAAAGAACTATCATATGGCTAGTATGTTAGAGTACAATATAGACATGTAAATGGCATAGGATGATTCTGATGCTACACTATGGAATAATTCTGATGCTACATTACTTGGATATTATTCACATGTCCACTTCTACTCCTCCGTACCCTCAATCAATACACAAGGATCCAACGAGATTATGTTATGATTCCATGCAAAGGCCCCCGAAGGGTGGTACATGGAAGTCCCATAAATGGGGATTCTAGGAAACCCAATAAATGGGATAAGGATTCAAGGAAGACTCTGTGATCATGAGAGTACATGTCACAAGTGATAAATGAACCAATGAAGCAAGTGATACGCCATGTAAGTGAAATGCACAGAACATAAAGTACCCGATCCTTCCTGAAGAGATAACATCTCAAGAAGAGATCCATATAGTACTAATCTGTGTGACCAACTTGACAGTATCAAGTAAAGTAATTTAAAGCAGAAAAATAATTCTAAACAGGATATGAAATGATCAGAGAATGTACTCGCCTGGTATCTGAGTGTCCAAGATGAAAGTACTGTCCAAGGAGTGATGTCTGGCTCCTGTTTAGAACAGTACAAGTCACAACAAGTCCAGAATGGTAAAATGAAGCACTACAATGCATTCTACATGAATCTAGGTCAATCTAGGCCAAAGTCAACTCTTGGTCAACTCTAGTCAACCCTAGAAGTCAAACTAGGTCAACTATGGTCAAACTAGGTCTAACAAGTCTAATTTAGGTCAAACAAGTCTACATTAGTCTATACTAGGTCACACAACTCTATACTAGTCTAATCAAGGCTAAACTAGTCTAAACTAGGCCAAACTAGCCTATGCTAGTATACCAAGTCAATACAACCTATACACATAAGTCAAACCAACATCATACAACCTATATTGCATCTAGGCCTACACATGGAGATCAAATAACACATACATATATATATACATACACATGGCTACTTATATGTATACCATTCATACATATATAATACATATATATATAATAGCACAACACATATATAATATATATGATACCTACCTATATACATAATATACATAGATGCATATTACATACACATACATATATAGATATTCACATATTATATATACATTACATATATATAAATTAGGAAGATAGCAAGATAGAGAGTGAGTGTGTGTATGTGTGTGTCAAGAGTGTGTAAACTAGAGTGTGTGTCTGGAGTGAAACCTGTGTGAGATGTGTGTGTGAGAGAGACACTTGTGTGTGTGTGAAAGAGTGAGTGAGAGAGACTAGAGTGAACTATGTGTGTGTGTGTCTGTGTGTTAGCAGTCATAGAAAATGAGTGTGTGTTCATAAAGAGAGGAACTTGTGTGTGTGGATATATATATGTGACAGTATTCACATGATGAAGAATTTCAGAAAATATAACAGGAATACCCAGCTATGGTTTACATTAGTGCATACAAGTGATTCTCAGGAATTTAAGTTCGATTTCAGGTTTGAAAAACCCATTGAAACCCAACTGGCAGTTTACATTAACCAATTTAATCCTGCTCTCAAGTTTAGCATATTACAAGTTCAACAAAATCTCAGTTTAATTCAACTCATGACAGTTCCAGACTCATATAACTGGCAGTATTTCATACACCCAATTCGAGATCAAAATACAACCTAAACCACCTAAAATTTGGCATATAGTTAGATTACTTATAGGAGAACAATAATAGGATATAAAACATGCAAATAACTTCATTCAATTTGGTTAAAAGACTGCCTAAATTCGAATTGGAAAAACTGGAAAAATACAAGAATTATAACATGTATCAGGTTTTTGTGTAAATGGGAAATTAATGGTTTAATTTATTCAAAAATGTAAATCAAAAGGTTGGTAATGAATACCCAACAAATGTTCGTGTCCAGCATACAGTTCGTGTCCTACCACAATGTGACACATCGTGTCCACATACAAACAAACACAAATCGAGCACACAGACACTGCACAGTGCACTGTCTCGTGCACAAGTGCACGCGTGTTGTGTACACAACATAGATCAAACCAAGACACGTGTCCACAAACCTAGGTTCGCCACTTATAGCGCTACCCACGTGTCATCCTGTTTTGGGTCGACGTGTCCCTGTGTCCAAGCTACAGTCGCGTATCAGAGCCCAAAAACTCGACTGATATAGTCAGTAAAATCCCAGTACGGTGATGATTTCTCGCTCGACACGCCACGTGGTCATCTGAAACTTGACACATGGTGTGTCAGACACTGCCCCAAGGCGTGTGTCAAGTTTCGTGTCCAGTAGTCGCGTGTCGTATCCGGTACAGCCCCCGAATAGCAGGACAGCGTGTGCAGTGTGGTTCCCGCGTGTTCGTCCAATTTCTGACACGACACGACATGAAAACAATCCCAGTCCAAAAGAAATCTATAAGCGAGACAAGAACACAAATTCCTATTTAAAGACTTTCATAAAAACAGATCTAAATGTCCTTTGGGGCATTTTATCAAACACTTAAACCAATGGCTGATTCGTATCCATTTAGGACACAAAAAGGATACGAAATCCTACAGAAATCTAGGGTTAGCTAGGGGACCCTTAGATCTAGGTCAATCTGCAATAAAATCAGCATCTAACAAAGAGTTTTAGTGATTTACCTAATGGTGTCCCAAGTCCTCAAAAAGCTACAAGGAGGGGTGTCTCCTTGCTCCCCAAACTCCACAAAATTGCTATGAAACTGAGAAATAAATATTCCAACAGCAAGAAAACTTAATTTAGAACCTATTGCAATTTGTTTGAGGGAAAAAGGAGTTAATTTGGATTTTCTAGGAATTTATGAAGATGGAGACTCACCTCTTTCTAAAACTTGTTCTTTCCTAAAGAGGCTTAACCTAATGGAGGAGAATATTTATAGGGTAGGAATCCCTAGACTAGGTGGCCGGCCACATGGATTAGGGTTAGGGTTTGGCTCATGGCTAATGGGTTGGCTTGGTCAAAACAATGGTTCAAAATCACAAGTCATGACTTGTGTCTAAAAGCCTTCTATTCTAACTTGGGTTTAAATAACTAAACCATAGGTTAACTCTGGTCTAACTAGGGTTACATGACCTAACCAAGTCCAAACACAACTAGGGTTAGCTTCTAGGTTAGTCTACCAAGTTAAAGCTAGTCTAAGTCAACCTAGTCAACCCTCATTCAAACAATTCCAAAATAAATCCTAAAAATTCCCATAAATTCTAATAAATTCAAATAACCTTAAAAATGACAAAAATACCCTCAAACTAGAAATGTGGTAGTGATATCGTCCCATTATGAAATTGATACTCCAAGTTATACTGATACTCACAAATTTTAAATGTGGTATCAGTACCCAAAAATTTAGCTCAATGTGTAAAATATATCAAAAACTTATACTGATTGCTCGAAGAAATAAAGGATCGAGGGATCAAACTTATAGTTGTGACATTCAACATGATAATTGATGCTTTGTGTAAAGAATGAAGGGTTGAAAAAGTTTATAAATTATTAGATGTGATGATTCAAAGAGGTTTGGACCTCGATGTAGTACCATACAATACCTTAATGGATGGAAATTGCTTAATACAAGGCCATGGAGTCTGGCAAACTTAGATTAAAAATATCCATATAGATGTCCTAGCAAACTATGCATCAAAGCTGATACCCCATGTGTTTTTATCATGCAATAAGAAATTAACTTTGCCCATAGAACAAATGCATTCTTAGTTTCTCACAAGGGGCACGTATTTTCTGGTTTTTAAATAGAACCAAAACAAGTTAACATTAAGTTTCTGGATCTCTATGTTAGGGTACCATCAGATTTGTTTAGTATGTATAATAATTTGTCAATGCTTCTTTAAAGTGGAATTGCATGATAGGATAGAAAAACAAACACAACTCTATGATGGCTGATTAACATTAATTTTGTTAAAAGCAAATAATCAAAGAATAGATGAGATAATTAAATAGCAATGGCAGCAGTACCATAGGGAATCTTCTTTCAAATAGTTCGATGCCAACCAACGAAACTACCGGAACCATCCCCAGAGGACTAAAAAATATGTAGTCACACAGACTCTTCATGGTGAGCAAGCACATGTATAAGCTATTCCTGAGAAAAATAACTTCATTCGGAATATTCATATGTTACTCAACTTGTTCGTGCAAGGAAAAGAGGGAGAACATTAGTCGATTGGAAGCCTATTTGGTTACAGAGAATTGGAACTTAGAAGATCATAAATTTCAGTTCCAGAATTGAACCACTCCAAAGACTTCAGTACTTTTGTTATACAAAAGCAGAAAAACAAATTCCAAGAATCTAATGAATATTATGTGCAGATCTTGTGGGCAAGTAAGGATACTTGCTTGGCTTCGAAATTAAAATATGAAAGAAATAAGGTATATAATCTCATCAAAATTTATTAAAAATCAAATAATATATACAAACATTATATAGGTAAAGCAAGTATATGCTAACATAAAAGAGATGAGTGCTGAAAAAGACTTACTTGTTAATGCAGCTGATACATTCACTTCAATTTAAGTCAATTTTCACTTTAAGATTATGTATTTTTTGCTAAGAATATGCATAAACAAGCAATTCAGAACATTTTTATGTTGTTGCTCCTTCCAATCTATTTTATCCATATTTTTTTAGTCTGATACCATCCAATATTCTTGCATACACACGAAAAAAATAAAAATATTTGAGAACTTCATATCATCTAATAGTGTAAAGAGGGATATATTTTCCATTCCACAAACTACCTATCCCTGTAGTCTCTGCAGCAGAGGCTGAGACACATATATGTGCATCCACTTTAGTTGCCTACTAAAGCTAATTATAATGATGCTTTAATTACAGCTACGAAGCACATTAAGTGGACAACCAATGCTCCTCAAAGAAAGAAGTGGATTACTAAGCACATTATAGATTATAGTTAACACTTATCTTATACAACCATTTCTTTGGCAATAATAATGTCACAGCAGAACATATAATGGGAAAATTTAAAGGGAACAGAAAAAAAATAATGAATGGAGGAGTTATACCTTTCGGCATCAATATTTATAGCATTCAAGAAGGCGATTAGGGCATCGAGCCCATTCTCTTGCACCGGTGTCACCCCCGTTTTTCGTTCTACGTATTTCTAGTATACGTATACGGGATCCTGATATTTTATTTTCCTGCCTGGCTAGCTAATTTCAGTTTAATCTTGATTAGGTTCGTCATGGCATGTAATGGTTTAACTTAGTTTATTTTGGGATGGCATGGTTTATTCATTGGTTCTTCATGTTAAACCTACCACCATTCCCCTTTATAACCCACCACCATTCCCCTTTATAACCCACCTAACTTTTCTCTCTCCTCCACTTTTCCATTAACTTTTCTTCCTTCTTCATTAAACCCACCACCAACCAAGAACACCCCTTAGGCAAGTGCAACTTGCTTCCACAAGAGAGCCCATTTTTATTGTTCCATTAGCTTCTCCTCATATTTCTAAGACACATTAAAACTTGTCATTTTCTATTTTGAGACTTTAATTTTTGTAGATCTAAAAATTAGTTATTTTTGGATTTTGGTGGTTTTGATCTATCAAAATTCTTTGTTTTCAAGTTTTGATGGTTCAATGTTGTAGAGAATTTTATTCTACCCAATTTTGACATTTGAAAAGTTGGATTTGGACTTGTTTTGACCAAGTTATGGACTTTTGAAGCTTTGGGTTCAAACCATGGAGTTCTTGCTGATTTGGAGAAGACAGTGAGCAGTGTACACGAGCTTTTTAGCGTGCGCCACTAAGTTGCGCGTGCTCTTTAGCGCAGCGCAGTCTGACTCATACGCTGCCTTGAAGAGGAGTCGTATGGACCTCATACGCTCCCTCGATGAGGAGTCGTATGGACCTCATACGCTGCCTTAAAGAGGAGTCGTATGGAGTCCATACGCTGCCTTTTGGAGACGTATGTCTTGCATACGCTGACTTGAGCGCAGCCTGACTTGAGCGTAGCCTGACTTGAGCGCAGCCTGACTTGAGCGCAGCCTGACTTGAGCGCAGCCTGACTTGGGCGCAGTCTGACTCAGGCGCAACCTGATGTTTAGGCGCAAGTGGACCTGACCCTACTTATCCTGGCGCAACTTGGCTAATGCCACTTGTTGGCCATAGTACCCCTTGCTCCCCCCTTGGGCGCATTATGTCCCCAAATTCCCCTTTTTATGATTTTTGTACCCATTTTATATCCTTACGCCTTTTGATGTAAACTCGACATGAACTCGATGTGATTATGACATTATTTATGAATGTTAATCAGAACAAGGCTTAGTGATAGAATTGTATGATAAGTGACCCACTGTGGTGCACTCTTAACAAGTAATTTGACATGATAATTCTTGATGGTGGTCCGTTGTGACGCACCCTTGCCTTGATAAGTAATCTTGATAAGCAACCCGACAAGATAACCTTGATACGCTGTTGTGATGGCTAACCTGACATGCTAAGTGAATTCTTGACACCGTGGGTGATTGTATTAAATATGCTTGTATAAGCAACCAGTCTTGTCTCGCATCATGTCTAGGACATGTATCCCTGGTTACCACGGTCAGGGATTCATACCGAATCTGACTAGGTTAATGACTAGATTGATCAAGTAGAGCATATAGAGAGGTATTCTGGCTACAGGCAATCCCGTTATCTGTGCGCCTTCCTTGATGGACCTGTAGCCTGCCGACGAGTAGGGCACATTTCCAGCTCACTATTATGTGGTGCACTACATGAAATAATTACTATGCACACTGTCATGTGTTGCATCCAAGTCACCTAACAAGGCATGATAACTCTAAGCTTGAACCTTGCGTCTGGATAACCTGGATAGTCTGCAGGACTTGTGGCCGTAGGCGTACCTCATTGTATCTTGCTAGTAACTAAGCTTGTGATAACCCTAGTTAGTTAAGTATCAAGCCGTACTCTTTGCTTGGCCGTGAATGATGGATGGAGTCCTATCTTGTTTAGTCTTGCCTAGATCCAGTGCAAGGATATCTCCGGACATGCTTGTTTATGCTTTACTTTATCGATAATTGGTTCGAGGCTATGTTCTGTTCAGGTGAAGGGTTACAACCCCGGTCCTTGTTTGGTTTACGGGTTGTAACTTGGTTACCGGAATAGTCCTTTAGTTATCTTATCGTTTATCATCATGTTTTCTTTAACTCATTTCTTATGTTATTTCACCTATGATTTATGTGCTGACATGCTGGTTTTAGTTCTTAAGTGAAGCCTTCTTTGTGGCACTTGCTCTTTCTGGGGTCTGACCCAGCTGGTTTTGTATGGCCGAATTTCGGAGCAGCTACCGAGGATCCTCCAACTTTTCTGCCAGATGGTGAACACTAGAAGGAATCCCGACAACTAGTGGGTTTTTATTTTGCTCTCCCACTCCCTTGTAAAAATATTCTTTTGAGACGTTTAGCCGCCGAGCAAGTGTTAGCTCGTTTGCAACTTTACTTACTGTCTGCCTACGGGCTGTAGCATGATTGACAAATCCTAGGGTTGATCATGTATGACTTAAACTCTTGCTAGTCTTCGCATTTTGTATGACTGGCTTCATGATCATCTGAATATGTAATGTATGGGACGCCTTACTTTGTATGTCTGATGATCTACCATCTTGTTATATCTACTCGCTTGCTTAAGATTAAGACACTAGGCTTGTTATTGACCTTAAGAGACTGATAGCTCGTAGTAAACCCTTATGCATCTAGACAGCCATGACCGTATTGAGTAGTGAGATTCACTTCAATATACGTAGTTGGCTGTGTCTGTCCCCCGCTCTCCAGTATTCTGGTTCTAGGGCGTGACACGGTTTAAGTGGTGGCCCATGCAGGTCTTGTAAATCAAGATGTGTGAGGGTTTACTGGATATATGTCTCAATCAGCACTCGTCCTTGATCTCTACTCGTGCCTTCTGATCTTTCAGAATCCTTGACCTGATCACATGTTTATGTCCTCGATCTATCATGGTCCTTTCTTATTATTCTCCATGTCGTTTCTTCAGCGACATTGTTCCTGGTCCTACCGATCAGCAAGGCGGAGCACCTCCTCTGGACCAACAGCAACCAGGAGACCAAGCCCAGCACTCTGGAGCGGCCTCCCGAGTCATGTATTCCGGGGATCCCGAAACCCCAGTTCAGCCAGTCCAGCTGCAGAACCTGACGATGGCACCTTGGTGGGTCTCATCAGGACATTGCTTGCATCTCAAGATCGTCGGGGCGATGCCCTGCACCAGGCAGTACAGGATGCCATGGGCCGTGTTGGTTATCAAGGGAACAATACGGCTAGCAATTTCAAGCGCCTCAACCCTCCCTTCTTTGATGGGAGTGAAGACGCTATTGCAGCTGATGCGTGGCTCCAAGACATTGAGATTATCTTAGATGCAGCCAAGACTCTAGAAGGAGAGAAGGTAGCTGTGGTACGTCTACAGTTATTGGACCTAGCCCGCACCTGGTGGGCGATGATAGCGGTTGGATTGGCAATACCTGTTCTGTGGGCGGTATTCAGTGACAAGTTTCAGATCAAGTACTTCGATGCTGTGGCTCGGCATGACTTACAGACGAAGTTCACCAATCTCAGGCAGATGAGCAGGACGGTCGATGGATATACGGCCGAGTTTTCAAGACTGAGTCGGTTTGCTCCCACTTTGGTGGCAACCGAGTTTGATCGAGCGCAGCGGTTCCAGCAGTGACTCCACCGAAAGATCATTCTAGCAGTGGAGCAGTTTGAGCATCAGACCTTTGATGCTATTTTACGGGCAGCTAAGAGGCATGAGTATACCTCACAGAGAATTATGGACAGAACTGGAGGGCGGAAGCGGTCCCATGGTCAGATGATCCAGTCTTCAGCCCCAGCCCCGACAGCTAGGGCCTTGACCATTGGAGCTCTAAGGAGGGCAGCATCAGTTATGTCGGTTCAGTATTCGACTCCGACGTATCCTCAGCAGCAGAAGCGGAGGCAGTCTTCCACAATGGGCTGCACTCATTATGGGAAGCCAGGGCATGTAGTGTCAGAATGTCGCCGAGCACAAGGATTATGTTTGGCTTGTGGGACACCGGATCACATGATAGGGTCCTGTCCACAGAGAGCTGGTTCATCCTCATCGGCCCAGACTAGTCCCTCAGTGAGGGGACCAGCACCAGTGCAGCAGCAGCAGTATCAGCCTCTGAGACCATTGCCGCCTCAGGCTTAGGCATTCCAGCAGCAGCGACCGCAACAGTATGCCCAGGTCCAAGCTCAGGTTCAGAACTGCCAGAGAGGTTTCCAACAGAGAGGACCAGTACCCAGAGGGCACAGTCAAGTGATGGCTTTGACCGTAGTAGAGGAGTTGGCATCAGGTGAGGTGGTGGCAGGTACCATTCTCGTCAACTATTTTCCTGCATCAGTATTATTTGATTCAGGTGCATCACATTTATTTATGTCTGCATGATTCGCGACACGGATAGGACTGGAGCCCGAGTCATTATCAGTAAGGCTCAATATACTTACTGGTAACGGACTTGTGGGTGTAGATAGGGTGTTTTCCTCGTGTCGAATCGTAGTTAGCGGTAGAGAGTTTCCCGCTAGGTTGATAGAGTTCCCGATGGCCGATTATGATGTAGTCCTAGGAATGGATTGGTTGAGGGACCAGTATGCTAGAATAGATTGCCATGTCGGCAAGATTATTTTTAGTATTTCCGGTGGGCCAGAGTTTTCCTTTTCTCGAGGTGGAGTAGAACCTTCTTCTCCAGCATTACGGATGACCGTAGCAGCAGCAGTTCAATTTTCCATAGTTGTAGAAGAGTTTCCTGACGTATTTCCCGAAGAGCTTCCAGGTATGCCCCCAGAGAGAGAGATAGAGTTCACTATCGACTTGATTCCAGGGACGGCACCAGTGTCAGAGAGAGTCTATAGGATGGCACAATCAGAGTTGGAGGTCCTGTACAAGATGATTGAAGAACTTAGAACCAAGGGATTTATTCGTGCTAGCGGATCACCTTGGGGACCTCCGATGCTTCTTGTGAAGAAGAAGGATGGTACGTCAAGATTATGTGTTAATTATCGTACCTTGAACTCTGTAACAATTAAGAACAGATATCCTTTACCAAGGATAGATGATTTATTTGATCAGCTCAGGGGAGCGGTAGTATTCTCGATGATTGACTTGCGGTCAGGGTACCATCAGATCAGAGTCAGAGAGCAGGACATCCCGAAGACAGCATTCAGATGGAGGTATAGACATTGGGAGTTCCTTGTTATGCCATTTGGAGCGACCAATGCGCCGGCCGTATTCATGGACCTCATGAATCGTATCTTCATGCCCTATTTGGACCTGTTTGTGATAGTGTTCATAGACGACATCTTAGTCTATAGTGAGAACGAGGCAGAGCATGAGCAGCATCTTCGTATAGTTCTTCAGATTCTCAGGGAGCACCAGTTGTACGTGAAGTTCAATAAGTACGAGTTTTGGTTGGATCGTATCTCGTACTTGGATCATATCATCACCAGAGGTGGAGTGGAAGTTGATCCCCAGAAGATAGTGGCTATAGAGACATGGCCAGTACCTAACACCGTTGCAGAAGTTCGGAGTTTCCTCGGATTGGCCGGCTATTACCGACGTTTTGTGTCAGACTTTGCTCGAATTTCAGCGCCACTGACGCAGTTGACCCATAAGGATGTGCAGTTTGCTTGGACAGCAGATTGTCAGAGTTCATTTGAGAAGTTGAAGCGAAGATTGATGACGGCCCCCATTCTGACACTTTTCGACGGGAAAGGAGGATTTTCAGTTTATTGTGACGCATCCGACAAGGGATTAGGATGTGTCTTGATGCAGCATGGTAAGGTAGTCGCTTATGCGTCACGTCAACTTCATGACCATGAGAGGAATTACCCAACCCATGACCTAGAGTTAGCAGCCGTAGTTTTTGCATTGAAACTTTGGAGACATTATTTGTATGGAGATCGGGTAGAGATTTTCACTGACCACAAGAGTCTGAAGTATGTGTTTACCCAGAAGGATCTTAATATGCGTCAGAGGAGATGGCTAGAGCTACTTGTGGATTATGACATCAGCTTGCAGTATCATCCTGGGAAGGCCAACGTAGTAGCAGATGCATCAAGCAGGAGAGCTGGAGTTTATTTTCTAACGGCGCAGCCAGAGTTGTTAGCAGATCTTCAGAAGATGAGTATTGAAGTTGTTCTTCCTTCCAGTGTGGCAATGATGGCCAGTATGTATGTTCAGTCCAGTATAGTTGAGAGGATCAAGTCAGCTCAGTCCATGGACTCTAAGCTTTAGCGGCTTAGGGCAGAATGTGTAGCAGGACGAGGACCAGAGTTATGTGTTCATAAGGACGGTACACTCCGATATGGAAGACGTCTTTGTGTACCCAGTGGTGATATCAGACAGGATATTATGGCAGAGGCTCACAGTTCTCAGTATTCAATTCATCCCGACGGTACGAAGATGTATCGTGATATTCGGCAGCATTTTTGGTGGAATGGCATGAAGAGGGAGATAGTTCGGTTTGTCTCTCGTTGTTTAGTTTGTCAACAAGTTAAGGCCGAACATCAGAGACCAGCTGGACTTCTTCAACCTTTATCGATCCCGAAATGGAAATGGGAGCACATTACCATAGATTTTGTAACTGGATTACCTAAATCCCCGGCTGGGAGAGATGCCATCTGGGTTATAGTTGATCGTCTCATGAAGGTAGCTCATTTTCTTCCTTTCAGAATCGGTCAGTCGACGGATCAACTTGCAGAGGTGTACCTCAGACAGATAGTCAGATTGCATGGAGTGCCAGTCAGTATTGTGTCCGACAGAGATTGAAGATTTACCTCGCACTTTTGGCGGAGTCTTCAAGAGAGTTTGGGGACTTGTCTCAAGTTCAGTTCAGCCTACCATCCGCAGACAGATGGTCAGTCAGAATGCACGATCCAGACTCTTGAAGACATGCTGCGGTCATGTACACTCGACTTCGGTGGTTCGTGGGAAGATCACATGTATCTCGTAGAGTTCTCGTACAACAACAGTTTCCAGGCTAGTATATATATGGCACCTTTCGAGGCCTTGTACGGCAGGAAGTACAGATCTCCTTTAGCTTGGGACGATATCGGTGAGAGGCAAATGTTTGGACCAGAGATGGTGACGTGGACTATTGAGGTGGTCAGACAAGTCAGAGATCATCTTCGAGTTGCCCAAGATCGCCAACGTCATTGGGCCGATTCTCATCGGCGTCCCCTTGAATTTTCTGTCGGCGACCACGTATTTCTTAGGATCTCGCATACCCGTGGCGTCATTCGATTCGGCGTGCGGGGAAAGCTCAGTCCTAGGTATATAGGGCCGTTTGATATTCTAGAATGAGTAGGTGATGTATCCTATCGTCTCGCTCTTCCGCCGTCGTTACGTGAGGTACATAATATCTTCCATGTATCCTAATTACGACGGTATATCCCGGATCCGAGTCACGTTCTTGATCATTCGGAATTGGTTGTTGGCACCAACCTTTTGTATGAGGAGAGACCCGTATCCATATTGGACCGAAGGGAGAAGATACTCAAGAACAAGACTATCAAGTTAGTCCGTGTTGCTTGGAGTCATCACTCTTTGGGTGAGTCAACGTGGGAGCGTGAGGATGATATCCGATCGCGATATCCCGACCTGTTTGACTCGTAAGGTATAATGTCTTTCTTATGCCATATGCTTAAGTTCCTTACTTGCATGAATGATTGCTTGATTGACTGCTAGTCATATATTGCCTGCAATTGATATAGCTTGCTCGACATCTCTAGCCTCTTGATTAAATTTCGAGGACGAAATTCTTTTAAGGTGGGTAGAGTTGTCACCCCCGTTTTTCGTTCTACGTATTTCCAGTATACGTATACAGGATCCTGACATGTATTTTATTTTCCTGCATGGCTAGCTAATTTCAGTTTAATCTTGATTATGTTCGTCATGGCATGTAATGGTTTAACTTGGTTTATTTTGGGATCGCTTGGTTTATTCTTTGGTTCATCATGTTAAACCCACCACCATTCTCCTTTATAACCCACCACCATTCCCCTTTATAATCCACCTAACTTTTCTCTCTCCTCCACTTTCCCATTAACTCTTCTTCCTTCTCCATTAAACCCACCACCAACCAAGAACACCCCTTAGGCAAGTGCAACTTGCTTCCATAAGAGAGCCCATTTTTATTGTTCCATTAGCTTCTTCTCATGTTTCTAAGACACATTAGAACTTGTCATTTTCCATTTTGAGGCTTTAATTTTTGTAGATCTAGAAATTAGTTATTTTTGAATTTTGGTAGTTTTGATCTATCAAACTTCTTTGTTTTCAAGTTTTGATGGTTCCATGTTGTAGAGAATTTTATTCTACCCAATTTTGACCTTTGAAAAGTTGGATTTGGACTTGTTTTGACCAAGTTATGGACTTTTGAAGCTTTGGGTTCAAACCATGGAGTTCTTGCTGATTTGGAGAAGACAGCGAGCAATGTGCGCGAGCTTTTTAGCGTGCGCCACTGAGTTGCGTGCACTCTTTAGCGCAGCGCAGTCTGACTCATACGCTGCCTTGAAGAGGAGTCGTATGGACCTCATACGCTGCCTTGATGAGGAGTCGTATGGACCTCATACGCTGCCTTGAAGAGGAGTCGTATGGAGTCGATACGCTGCCTTTTGGAGACGTATGTCTTGCATACGCTGACTTGAGCGCAGCCTGACTTGAGCGCAGCCAGACTTGAGCGCAGCCTGACTTGAGCGCTGCCTAACTTGAGCGCGGCCTGACTTAAGCACAGCCTGACTTGAGCGCAGCCTGACTTGAGCGCAGCCTGACTTGAGCGCAGTCTGACTCAGGCGCAACCTGATGTTTAGGCGCAACTGGACCTGACCCTACTTACCCTGGCACAACTTGGCTAATGCCACTTGTTGGCTATAGTACCCCTTGCTCCTCCCCTTGGGCGCATTATGTTCCCATATTCCCCTTATTATGATTTTTGCACGCATTTTATATCCTTACGCCTTTTGATGTAAACTCGACATGAACCCAATGTGATCATGACCTTTTTTTTGAATGTTAATCAGAACAAGGCTTAGTGATGGAATTGCATGATTAGTGACCCGCCGTGGTACAATCTTGACAAGTAATTTGACATGATAATTCTTGATGGTGGTCCGTTGTGATGCACCCTTGCCTTGATAAGTAATCTTCACAAGCAACCCGACATGATAACCTTGATACGCTGTTGCGACGGCTAACCTGACATGCTAAGTGAATTCTTGACACCGTGGGTGATTGTATTGAATATGCTTGTATAAGCAACCAGTCTTGTCTCGCATCATGTCTAGGACATGTATCCCTGGTTACCACGGTCAGGGATTTATACCGAATCTGACTAGGTTAATGACTAGATTGATCAAGTAGAGCATATAGAGAGGTATTCCGGCTACAAGCAATCCCGTTATCTGGGCGCCTTCCTTGATGGACTTGTAGCCTGCCGACGAGTAGGGCACATTTCCAGCTCACTGTTATGTGGGGCACTACATGAAACGATTACTATGCACACTGTCATGTGTTGCATACAAGTCACCTAACAAGGCATGATAACTCTAAGCTTGAACCTTGCGTCTGGATAACCTGGATAGTCTGCAGGGCTTGTGGCCGTAAGCATACCTCATTGTATCTTGCTAGTAACTAAGCTTGTGATAACCCTAGTTAGTTAAGTATCAAGCCATACTCTTTGCTTGGCCGTGAATGATGGATGGAGTCCTATCTTGTCTAGTCTTGCCTAGATCCAGTGCAAGGATATCTCCGGACATGCTTGTTTATGCTTTACTTTATCGATAATTGGTTCGAGGCTAAGTTCTGTTCTGGTGAAGGATTACAACCCCGGTCCTTGTTTGGTTTACGGGTTGTAACTTGGTTACCGGAATAGTCCTTTAGTTATCTTATCGTTTATCATCATGTTTTCTTTAACACATGTCTTATGTTATTTCACCTATGATTTATGTGCTGACATGCTGGTTTTAGTTCTTAAGTGAAGCCTCCTTTGTGGCACTTGCTCTTTCTGGGGTCTGACCCAGCTGGTTTTGTATGGCCAGAATTCGGAGCAGCTACCGAGGATCCCCCAACTTTTCTGCCATATGGTGAACACTAGAAGGAATCCCGGCAACGAGTGGATTTTTATTTTGCTCTCCCACTCCCTTGTAAAAATATTCTTTTGAGGCGTTTAGCCGCCGAGCAAGTGTTAGCTCGTTTGCAACTTTACTTACTGTCTGCCTACGGGCTGTAGCATGATTGACAAATCCTAGGGTTGATCATGTATGACTTAAACTCTTGTTAGTCTTCGCATTTTGTATGACTGGCTTCATGATCATCTGAATATGTAATATATGGGATGCCTTACTTTGTATGTCTGATGATCTACCATCTTGTTATATCTACTCGCTTGCTTAAGATTGAGACACTAGGCTTGTTATTGACCTTAAGAGACTGATGGCTCGTAGTAAACCCTCATGCATCTAGACAGCCGTGACCGTATTGAGTGGTGAGATTCACTTCAATATACGTAGATGGCTGTGTCTGTCCTCCGCTCTCCAGTATTCTGGTTCTGGGGCGTGACAACCGGGGCATCGAATTCTCTATTGTCTTTCAAAACAAAGAATCTACCGAATAAAAATGATCAATTATGCGAAGTTTTCCATCATCGACATCAGTTCTTACACATAAAAAATCCTAAAATTTCCAAACAAAGAATTTAAGAAAAACTAGGTCAATTTTGACTTCGAAAATGCAAAGTAAACACAAAAATGTCTTATCTCGTATCTACTGTGGTACGGCGGAGGACTTCCCAGAGAGGGAACCGCTACTTGTCATCGCTCGACGCTGCCGTCCTTGTTGAAGTGGATGCGATCCACCTTTTCCTTTTTGACTGATAAATTTTAGATCTTCCCTAAAATAGAACCAACTTCAAAGCCCTAAAATGATAAGTTTTACAAATTTTCAGAAATTAAGAAATGGAACCAACTTCAAATCCCTAAACTAAAAAAAATCACAAATTTGTAGAAATCAAAAAAGGAAAATGTTTTTTTTTCATCTATATCATCAATGTAACCCAAAAAAAGAAAGAAACCCTCATTAAACCTTAAGAAATGGTACCTCATGTCCTCGAGGTCGACGTCATCGTCGTCAAAATCTGCCTCCTCGGCCAAAATGACGTCAATGGTCGATCGTGGCATCGAAGCAGCAGAGCACGCCGTCGTGCCGCTTCTTCTTCCCACCGGACCTCTTCTTCTTTCCGAGATCGCTCTTTCTTTGCAAGGGGAGGATGACAAGAGATGGCACGGCGGAGTGCTCCGCTTCTTCAACGACTGTGATCGAAATGGCTGGGCTCGAAGAAGAGGAGTAGGAGAAATAAATAGAGGAAGAGAGAAAGGACTCGAAGAGGAGAGGACGAGAAACGGAGAGAGGAGTTATTTCTGAGAGAGATTTTTTCATCGAGAAAAATTTGCTGCTCCTTTCCATAAAAAATAATCACAGCCGTCAACAAATCTAAAAAAATTAAAAAAGTTACTATAATGGCAGCAAAAAAATTTGTGCCATTTTTTTTGCACATATATTAGTTGACGGTTTTTATCAATCCGTCAACAGAAAAAATTGTGTTTCTTGACGGATCCTCTAAAACCGTCAACTATTATGGTAAAAATTAGATAAATTAACTTAAAATGTGTGCTTGTTTGACGTATACCTAAAACCGTCAAGATAACCACTATTGTTGATGGTTTTCGACGGCCGTCAACTTATAAACCGTCAAGAATCGTCATTTTTCTTGTAGTAAGTAAGGTGCACGGGTACAAGCTATCTCGATGCATCTCAGTCTTCTGAAGGAGTTCTTCATCAAAATAAAAGCTTCTTTGAACAAAGAGATCTGCATCCCGTAGTGCAGCATCATGCCAAAAGATAGGATTGTTCGAGTTCGTCTTCGTCGAGAAGTTGGGCAAAATGAGAACGAACTCTCGTTCCCCACTGCTATTTATAGGCCAGGGCAACCAAAACCAATACGCAAGTGACAGTTCTCCCTAAAGTTAATGTGATAAACCTAGCATTAATGGTGATGAATCTGCCATCTCAAAATCAGCTAAGTCAAAAGTCATCAATTCGAGCCTCGAAACGCTCAACACAGTTGACTGGAGGGGATGCGCCACACAGCTGATGCACCCCACAGCTCCATGCTTGATGCACCCAGTAGTGCAAAAAAAGATGCGCCCATCTAAGCTGGTTCCCCATCATGCATTTAATGCTAAGTGACAGAAATCGTCAGCACACGCCTCAAAGACTGAGCAGTTGACAACTTTTTCATAAAACAAAGATCCGTCGACGTCAGCACCATCATTACCTGTTTTGTCGGCTATGCTCTGCCACGTAGCCGGCTAAATAATTGTATGTGCCTCTACAGCCATATGCTCAAAACTTTGTATGTGCCTCCACAGCCATGCGCCCAGACTTGTTGTTGTAAAACTCCTATTTTTATTATTATTATTATTATTTTATTAGACTTAAAAATTAATTTATGCAAATTATGATTTTTATTTCAGAAATGACTTTAGCCATTGTTAAATTTTGGGACACAAGACAACCATAAATTTTGGCACGAAAGATGTAGCAGTGTGCCTTGACTAGTACATTAGCCATGCCGGGAGAAGGCCAGCCATGTTGATGTCCAAACTAGAAAAATCAGACCAAATTGTGAATTGACTTATTTAAAGTATTTTAATAAAATATTATTTTATATATTGATTTTTAGATTACCCGCTTTGTCCAATTCAGCCCGAATTGGGCCCGAACCGAATTTAAGTCCAGGTAGGCATGTGGTGGGACAAAAGAGGCCATATAGACATATTTTATGTACGTAAAAATAATTTCTAAATTATTATAGAATTTTATGTACAATTTAAAATTATTTAATTATTTGTGCAATTATTGGTATTTTATTATTTAAATAATATTTTATAAAATAGTACATTTTGTGGACCCGGAAAAGGGTGTGTAGTGTAAGTGCACTCATTAGGACGATCTTATTAATTTATTATTATTAAAGTTATTTTGTGGAGATTTAATAACCATGTTTTTCTATTTAAATATTATTATTCTTTTGAGTTGATTTATTAAGGATTGAATTTATATATATGTGTAGATATGCTCAAAAGTATTAAATAAATGGATTGTTGACTTTTAAATGGTATTTGGATTTTAAATAATTTTTTTGGTGTATTTATGGATATATACATATATATATATAGATATAGATAAGAAAAAGATAAGATTTGTTTTAAAAAAAAGGGGTTAATGGGTGGTCGGCACCACCCGACCACCAAAGAAAATAGGAGCGGCACTGTAGCTATCCCGAAAAAAAACCCACCCTTTTTTTTCACGTAAGCAGCAGCAGCACTGATGGCCGCTCACCCCTCCATTAGATGTATATTTTTCACCCCTCCATTATATACATATATATATATATATATATATATATATATATATATATATATATATATATATATATAAAATATATATATATATATATATATATAAATATATATATATATATATATATATATATATATATATATATATATATATATATATAATATATATATGAGTTTTAGTAAATTAAAACCGTAATTTTCTTTCACCTCCTAATCTCTTCCATCATTCTTCCTCCTCTCTCCTCCATCCTCCTCCCTCTCCTTGGAATGCGTGCCAGCCTCGCCGGGGAGACAGCAGCCCCGTCCCGCGAAAGCAGTGACAACAACAACAAACACCACCACCACCAACGACAGAATTTAAAATCAAGGTACCCGACTTCTCCAATTAATTTCTGTAGAAAGCCCACATGACCCTCTATCATCCCCTTCAAATAGATTTATTTATTCTGCAATAAATTCCAGGTTTAATTAGATTAAAAATCACGAAAAATTAGTTTTCAAAAACCTTAAAAACCCCGGTACGAGGTCCGTCCCGGCAAACCGGAAGACCCCGTCACAAATCGAGAGTACCGAAGGGTCCGTATCGACTTTGCGGACGTGCGGACTTTGACGGAATTCAAGTTAGTTGCGTGTACGCGACAAATTTGATACGTATCGTCAAAATTTTTCGTATCGGGCCTTTTCGATATTTTCCAATTACTTTGTGCACACTAATCAAATCGCGATGAAACATGCGCCATTGGACTCGAAATATTGTTCTGGTCTTGTATGCCATGTTTGGTCCGATTCTACGACCGTTGACTGGGACGCCATTTTGGCAGGCCTACAATCCCACTCAACGGGTGATTTTGTGCACGGCTCCTCGAAATCCAAAATTGGACATACCGTTGAGTTCGTCTCCAAAAAATAAATTAATAAACATGTAGTTTGACGACTTTAGAGACCTTAGGTTCTGGCACGCATTTCGGTGCAAGGCGGGTCCAAAGACAGATATCGTTTTGACCCAAAATTATGATTTTGCCCTTGTTCAAGAATTTGAGTTTTGCATAGGCGTTTCCTAGGTATATCTTTTATTCCAAACTCGTTCATGATGTTTGTTTCGGCATCCGGAGCTCCTTGTGGATTTTGACTTTCATGTTGACGATTCTGACTGTTGGATTTTGCTACATCTCGCACCACCCTCAGGCAAGACACCTTGCAATTTGCTGTTTAATTATTTTAGCTCATATTTCATGCATTATTCATTATTTTCTTTATTCAAAATAAACTGTGATACATGGCATAACCTGTTAGAACTTATTGTTCATTTATATTCTCCTGCTATGTATTATTTTTTTACACATTAAACCTAGATTTAAGGGACCAACTTGTGTGTTGCATACATAGGCCTTGACACATTTATACCACGTTGTTGTGAGTCATATATAGGACTCGAACATGCATGATTGGCTGGCCACCAGTACGTATAAGCCATGCGTTAGAAAATAACTGCTATTCGAATTGCATGCTAGAAGACTTAGCAGTTATGAGTTGGCATTGGGTGGGGAGAACATGATTAAAAGTTGATTACCACCCTATCTATCGTAGACTCTCTCGCTACTGAGGAACGATAGGTAGACTATATGCTATAGACTCGCTCGATACTGAGGAATAATATATGGGGTTGTGACTCGCTACTGAGGTACTGCATTGGTATTTTCTTGACTTGACCCGGTAGTCATGTGACCATAAATTGTTATTAAAACTGTATTCACTTAGATTTGGTTAGGCGCCCTTATTCGTTAGGTACGAGTAATTTTTGTTTGGGTACTTGTATCTGACCGTGGCTTGGAATAATAACTTGTCGCGAATTAGTTCGTCTCATCTTGTCCTTGTTTGGTTGTAGGTGTGACTTACTACTTCGATGAGAAGGTATTGAACCTTGTTGGGGTCCGGATAGTATATTTGATTCATAGCATGGAAAGATACATCACTGTGAATTAGATTACCATCTTCTGTCCTTGTTTGGTTGGGAGGATGGTACGCTAATTCAATAGGTACGTGTTGGACCATGTTATAATTTAATTGACTTATTTATTTGAGCAATATTTATTCAGTTTATATGGCATGATATTATGTGTCTTGTTACGTCCCTCTGAGGACCTGGTTATCTCTCCAGGTGTGTGTTCTTGTCTTTCGCAGGTGCTCTAGCTCTAGCTGTGACCATCTCTATTTCTTCGAGGATGATTGCGCTTAGATCGTCTTCGCTTCGCTAGCCAAAATTATTCTTTTGTATATCTTGTACTTCTTTTCATAGTTGGTAGTGGATTTGTCTCCGCCCAACTATATGTATCAATGACAATTTATTATCATTATATGACATCTTTTATTCTTATATTTCGTGGATGAGATTAGATTACTCTTGGTTTACTGCATTTTATAGCTTATGTATTCATACGAGGTTTCCATATATTGGAGTATACTTCGTATGTATACAGCTGGCATGTCTATGTACCTAGTCCTACATATTTTAGGACCGGGACGTTACTTATTTTTATGGTAGCCCATGCAGGTCGAGTTTATCACTTCGGTTACGTTACTGTACCGATGTGAGCCTGCAATATAGGATTAGAGTCTAGGATTTTCATCTACATACTTGATCACCTTCCTTGGTTTCCAAATTCTGAACTCTCGTTGCCTCCCTTGATTTTTGCATCTTGCTTGAACTCTTTCTACCAACACCCTATCCTCTTGTGCTTAAACATGGTTAGAAAGATGACTACGCTACTATATACTTATTGTTCAACCATATGGCTAGAAGGATTACATTGGTAATTGGAATACACGGAGACCTTAACTAAGTTATAAAAGGCATTTTCTGAAAGTGTGATTTAATGGTTAGCAGTTTCTAAGTTGGGATATTACCAAAAAAAAGTTTAACCTTGAGATTTCTAAGTAGTAATCACCGGAGGATTGATAGAATCTTATTGGATACTGCAGGAAAATAGTTAGAACCTATATACAACTGATTTGAGAAATTAAGTTGATTTTGAGGTTTGATATCATGAATTATTGGATTATAGTTATACATCTTTGAGCGGATATAAAATTGGTTTGGAAATGATCTTCAGATTGTAGAAGTGGCAGTATGAATTATTTAAATTAAGTCATACAGGTTGCACTTAATATGTTAATAGGATTCAAATTTTAAGTGGAAGTAATGATATTAAAATTTTGGTTAAAATATTTGGAAGATATGAAAACGATTTGTTTAAGGAAAGTTTTAAATTTGAAATCGTGTCCTTGATTGAAGATTTACAAAACTATTAAAATTTTGGGTTTAAAAAGTTGTGATTATGTTTGCACGACTTAGAAGTAGAAGTTATGGTTGGTGAGTGCGTTAAAATATTGAGCTGTAAATTTTAGACTACTTTATAATATGCTAAGAGTTTATATAGAGGGTTAATTAAATTTTTAGAGTATTAAAGTTATGATTTGTTATGGAAGTTTATTTTTATACAGATTCATGATTGATGAACTCTTGATCTTAATAGTTGGATTTGAAAATATTAATTTTGGAAAAGTTAGTAGTAACATGATAAAGGTTTACTTCGAGATTATGGAAGGAATTTAAATCTTAAGTCATGATTTAGTTGGACGGCTTAGAGTGAATACAAATTATGGTAGATTTATTTTTGAAAGTTTTTATTAAGAAACTTTTGGAGGGGAACTTGAGGTAAAATTTTAAAAGGTAGGCCACCAAGGTAGCCCTAATATGTTAGAAGTATTCCATACAATGCCATGTCACTCATGACTATGATAGTAGTATACACACAAGCGTTGTGTCATCTACCAAACTATGCGACAATATTCCAACCTCGACTTACTCGACCTTCCCTCGTGACCTACTAACCGTTTGCAATTTGAATAGTAATTTGATTGTTCCTTAAACTGTAACCATATAGGAGACTATTTTCTCTCTAGAACTGTGACCCTAAATTATATTATTGGATTCATTAATTAATCTTATTTCATGCTTTAACATGATATTCTTTATTTTATTTTATTTTTGGCATTAATTTTCACATCTTGAACTCCTACTTTCTATTTTAGATCTTTTGGCGTCCCTTACTGTGACTTGGATATTTGGAACACAGTACTAGACTTTTTCTTCCAACAAATTTTAAATGTAAGACCTAAACGAGCCCACCTTCATATAGATATATCATGTCCCACTAAAACCCGTCTCCTTGTACACTATTTTCATGATATGACCTTCTGATCAAAATGGCTAAACTATAATCTTTACCATGATACCGATATATTTCTCGACCACGGATAAGGATTCAACCTCGACCAAATTCTTTCGATCGATATGTGATTTTGTTCTACTTAATTCCTTAAATGCTTAAATTTGTGCTTTATCTTGATTTCTTGACCCATTGTCCCATCACACTACTAGCTTAACTCTTGTAAGTTGGGTAGAATACCTCACGACCCAACAAAGCCTTTGTCCTTGTGACCCATGTTAATAAGTTTACTCAGACTACAAAATTCAGAGGACCCTAACTTAGCTAGTCAATCAAGCCAACTGCACAGGACCAAACTTCGGGCGGAACTTAGATTTTTAAAAGATCCTGGACTTTTTAGTTTCCTTTATCATTCTCCCTTACTTGTATTTTAACTGTCTTATACTGCTAATTAGCCTCAGTTTTACAAGATTATTTCTTTACCAAGCTTGATCATGACATATTTTATTTGGGTGCACCCACTAACATATTGTCTAATCAGAACCAGTACATGATGGTCTGATCAACCTATTGCACTTTGGTTCGCCTTCGTATATTATTCTATGTAGATAGAGACATAGTTAAACTTGCCTTAGAGTCTCACCCACGACGGCCTTGGCAATTCTCTTTTGAATTATTTTTCGTCGTCTATGAACCACGTATGGTACTCAATAGCATCTTCTTGAACGCTTTATTGTTCTTGTCTTTTACTTATTTTAGAGAGACAATGCACTGTACTTGAGAAATAGACCCAAGATATCACTTTAGTCATGTGGCTATATCCTCGCATTAAACTACACTTCTACCCCTCAACCCCGTCTACCCTATTGTTCCTAAATTTCGAGGACAAAATTCTTGTAAGTTGGGTAGGATGTAAACCCCTATTTTATTATTATTATTTTTATTATTTTATTAGACTTAAAAATTAATTTAAACAAATTAAGATTTTTATTTCATTAGAAATGACCTTAACCATTGTTGAATTTTGGGACACAAGACTACCATGAGTTTTGGAATGGAAGATGTAGCAGTGTGCCTTGACTAGTACATTAGCCATGCCGGGAGTAGCCTAGCCATGATGACGTCCAAACTAGGAAAACCAGACCAAATTATGAATTGACTTATTTAATGTATTTTAATTAAATATTATTTTATATATTGATTTTTAGATGACCCGGTTTGTCCAATTCAGCCCTAATTGTGCCCGAACCGAATTTAAGTCCAGGTAGCCATGTGGTGGGACCAAAGTGGCTATGTAGACATATTTTATGTACGTAAAAATAATTTCTAAATTATTATAGAATTTTATGTATAATTTAAAATCATTTAATTATTTGTGCAATTATTGGTATTTTATTATTTAAATAATATTTTACAAAATAGTACATTTTGTGGACCCGAAAAAGGGTGTGCAGTGTAAGTGTACTCATTGGGACGATCTTATTAATTTATTATTATTAAAGTTATTTTGTGGAGATTTAATAACCATGTTTTCCTATTTAAATATTATTATTATTTTGAGTTGATTTATTAAGGATTGAATTTATATATATATATATGTAGATATGCTCAAATATATTAAATAATTGGATAGTTGACTTTTAAATGGTATTTGGACTTTAAATAGATTTTTTGGTGTATTTATGGATATATATATATATATATATATATATATATATATATATATATATATATATATAAAATATATATATATATATATATATATATATATATATATATATATATATATATATATATATATTGCTTAAAAAAAGGGGAGTTAATGGGTGGTCGGCCCCACCCGACAACCCAAGCAAATAGGAGCGGAACTGTAGCTATCCCGAAAAAAAACCCCACCCTTTTTTTCACGTAAGCAGCAGCAGCACTCATGGCCGCTCACCCCTCCATTACATGTATATATATATGAAAAAAAAATTATATATATATATATATATATAATTTTTTCATATATATATATATATATATATATATATATATATATATATATATATTATTTTTTTGAACCCCGAACTTTATTGAAGAGTAGGCACAAAATGCCGATGCCTTTACAAGGAAGCGCGAAAACGGGACGAAATGACAGAAAACAAAAAGAGCGAGACGCGCACACAAATAATAGGGGAGGGCGACCTAAGCCAGGGCCTCCCAGAGTGAGTTAGAGACATGAGAGCAACGTCTCTTAGCTTTGAAGCATTGTCTGATGACCTCTCTGTACAGCTGAGGATGAAGAAGTTATCGGCCTTCGTATCTGAATTTGTTCCTGTTTTTTCATATAACCCAAATCCCGGCAGCTGCTATGATCTGATGTTCGTGGGATCGGCTCCAGAAGGCCAGGAAATCGTAGAAGCCCCCAGTTGTCTGAGCCATACTAAGTCTATTGTGAAGCTTAGACCAAAGGCCTGTAGCCAAATCCCCCGAAATAAAAAAATATGCTCTGCTGATTCCGTAGAGGGCTCCTTGCAGCAGTGGCATCTCGAAGAAAGGCTGAATCCCATGGAGCTGATGGTGTCATCCGTCAAAATCTTTTGGCGAAGAGCTCGCCAGATGAGAATAGACCATTTGACGGGAATGCATTCCTGCCAAAACTTAGCATAAATAATGTTCGACACCCCGCTGCCTCTAACCACAAGTCTGGCGAAGGCAAAAGTGAATGACCCGCACGGGTTGGGGGACCATCTCCATGTGTCGATCGTGTTAGTAATCCAGAGATTAGCAGCAAGGAGTCTGAATTCCGCTGGGTGGCCAAGCCAATTTCTGACCTTCCTCCAATTCTATTCGGAGTTGCCCTCCCAAAGGTCCCTAATAGCGTACCCCGTAGGGGTCAGAATGTTGGGATGTATGATGTCATCTCCTAACCACCGCTCCAGACATGCTGGAGAGCGGCCGTCGCCCAACTGAAGCCGGATAAAGGGTTCAGCGATGATGTGGCCCCGAATAATACGGTACCATGATGCCGAGGATCTGTTATTAGAGCTCGCTTCTGACAGATGGCAGAATCTAGAGTACCTAGCTCTCATGAACTTCGTCCATAAAGAGGTCTCGGTGCGCAACTTCCACCAATGCTTAATGGAGCAGGCGCCCGCTATGTGGGCAAACCTGCAGAAGCCCAGACCTCCTTCTTAAGTAGGTTTGGCCATCATCTCCCAACCGGCCCAGTGATGTTTGTCCTTGTCGTCGCTTTGTCCCCAGAAGAACTTGGCGAAGAGGGATTCAAGAGAGTGGAGCACCTTCAGAGGAGGGGAACAGACGAGCAGGGTGTACATTAGGATGGATAATAGAACGTGTTTGATAAGGATCATTTTTCCCCCTGGGGATAAGGTGGCATTGTGCCATCCTGTAATAAGTTTACGGATCCTGTCAACGAGGTACTCGTATATTCCTGAGTTAGCCCTACCATACAGAAGCGGGCACCCGAGATATTGGAAAGGGGGTAGGCCGTGCTGAAGGAGGTCATGTTGGCAAGCAAGGTTGAGCGAGTTCTGTCAGCTTTGTGGTGGGTGTAGATGACGCCCTTGTTGTTGTTGACGTGCTGACCGGAGCAGGTGGTGTATCTGGTGATCGTACGCATGACGACCTCGATCGATCCGCAATCTCCAGAGGAGAAGATGAGATGTCGTCAGCGTAAGCCAGGTGAGTGATGAGGGGGCAGCCGGTGGTGGTGTGAAAGTGGTTGAAACCAGACATATTGGGCATACTATTAAGGCTTCTACCACTACAAGAAAATAGGCCTTTCTCGACGTTTATTCCTCCGACATTTTTGTAAACGTCGGCTAAGTCAGCATATAACGACGTTTTTTAAAAAAATGTTTGTCATAATCGGCATTTTTCTTCATACGTCGCACAATATACCAACGTTTGTAAACAAACGTTGATAATTACCTGTGTTTGCACTTAAACGTCGAGCAATATACCAACGTTTTTACACAAAGGTTGACCATTAAGTGCGTTTGTCTTTAAACGTCGAAAAATATACCAACATTTTTAAAACAAAAGTTGATAATTACCTGTATTTTTCTTTAAACGTCGAGCAATATACCAACGTTTTTAAACAAAGGTTGACAATTACCTGTGTTTGTCTTTAAACGTCAAGAAATATACAAATATTTAAAAAAAACGTTGATAATTACCTGCGTTTTTCTTTAAATGTCGAGCAATATACCAACATTTTGTGAAGAATGTCGCATACGCCTACAGACGTTGCCCCTGTTATGGCATGGTGAACAGAGACCCAAAAACTCTCTAATTCCTACGGATGAAAAAAACTGACTCAAACCCTAACCCTACCAATTCATATTTTTTTGCCATTTTTTGCACTCGGTTTTCAACTTTTCTTCTCCTTCTCCTCGTGCTCTCTCTCTATCTTCTGATCCCCCTTCCTCAAATCAGCCAATCTTCTCCGGTGATGGCTCCACATCGGATCAAACGATGGACTCTGTTCGAGTGGCGGCTTCTCCGCTCCTTCTTCGCTCCTTCTCTGTGGATTCGACTCGGTCGCCTGTGACTAAGTCTGCCTCGATGGGATCATCTTCCCAGAGCGGTTGAGTTTGCTCTTCGAAAGTATCGAGGAGACTTCGACAATGTTAGGTATATCTGATCATCGTCAACAATCACGAGCACCGATCTTCGGTGAGTATTCAACCTCTTCAACTTTTATAGAATTATAATTCTACGAGCTATTATCATCGGCTGATTGTTCGTCTCTGTCACGAGCAATTTTCAAAAACTTAGAACGAACCTCTGTTGTCAGTAGAGTACTCTTGTGCCTGAGTTCAGATGTGACACGCATCATCTTGTCTCCTTGCAGCTCGGATCGAACATAGGTATTCTTTTAAACTCTCTCTTCTTCTGTTGGTTAAACGTGCAAAAAATTGGATGTGATCTATGCTCGGGCACGTCGAAAACCTTACTAGTGGTTGCAAAATGCAAGTGACAGGAAGAAGCTTTAGTTAAAGCAATTAAAACATTCTAGTGCAGATTACTGAGATCATTCATAAAAGAAACATAGAAACTGGATCCAACTTATATATCAATATATGTATCATTTAGTGAAGATTTTAGTAGACTTCAGAAATTTTTGAACAAATTAATTTTTTCCAAAGAAATATGAATTTCCCAATTATTTTTCCTAGTTGCACATGATTCTAACATGTTCAACATGTATGATGTATAAAAGTCCAACATCTTAAGCATGGCTAATATTTGTTGTTGTTTTTATTAAATAGCTACTCTAAAGTTTTACTACTGCAAATATATGGCAAACCAAGTTTTGGCTAACTTCTCATAAATAATTTAGTGTATATAATACTTTCTTCCAATTGTCGAGGAAATTTTTTTAGTTTCTGATTAGTTACCTTCAAATAAACTACAACAAGGGCCTACTCTTGTTGAAAGTCGAAGTTCATATTATTTAAAACTCAATGTATATAAGGCAACTTTGATACGATACATATAAAGGTTCAAAGTATCATACAAAGATACTGAAGAAGATACATGATTTGATATTATGGATTCATTTTGATACAATACATTGGAAGATAAAACTGAATGAAAAACGAGATTATGATATGTTAGGTACATTAAGTTTAGTTCTGAATTATCTTTAATCCTGGACTAGTGTGTCAATTATGAATATTAAATGTATTGATAGTTTGATACATTAGTTATTGGAATCATCCATCTATATTCAGAGCTATACGTGACTGTCATGAATTCCAGTAAATGCACTTTTAAATATGGTAGTGCCTTGCATCTGTATTTGAAATGGATTATATGTTGGTTGTTTCAGTTATTTGACTTTTGAATATTTTCCAGTAGGAGTACTCACGAGTACAGTATAACATAATAGGTACAGGAAGAGTTAGGCCCCTGACATGGTCGAAAGGAATTGCTTCTTTGGTGTAAGTACATAAAAACAATAGTTTCCATAATCAATCATAAACTTGGTAGTTGATTGTATAGTTGTTGGTTTCTTGATTGTTCATTTCATCTTTTGTTTTTCGAAGGGAGGTTCATGTATCTTAGTCAATGAAGTCAGAAGATAAAGATTTTAGATTATCTATCACATGAACTCACCGAGTATGGTATTATATTATTAATATATTTTAACATGCCATTGTCAGTACTTTGTATTTTTGGAAGTTCCCTCTTGAAGAATATATTTCTTTGCGGACCATTTTGGTTTATTACATCTTTGTAATTGATATTTGACTTACATATTGTCGAAGGATGTATTTTTGGAGTTGCCATTCTATTATTAACTACATATTGGAGTTGCAATTCTGAGTGATTTGTGCGCCGACTAACTTTTGGTTATGTACAGTAAATAGAATGGCATTCTATTTGGAGTTGCCATTCTATATACTGGTCTGTGCAAGTCAAAGAAGTCTTAGGTTCCCTTGTGTGACACCATTTCTTTCATTATGATACTAATAAATCACTTAGTAGGCGGTAAGGAATGAAAGCACCGACACATGAATACATCCATTTAAAGACTCAGTTTGTGCTTATTTCATGTTTACTAACATATTTTTATCTTTTTAATGTACTTTTATACTTATGAAAAGATGAGAAAATAAGGATTATGACAACAAAATCACCTTAATATATCTCTATTTTGAGATAAAATAGTGGGAACAAATTTTCTATGCGTTTCATAAAGGATAATTATTAGCGAATTAATTCCCAAATAATATAAAGAAGATCACTTTAATAGAAAGATGGAAAATAAGTGTTACTTTAATATATATTTCTATATGTTTACTAATGAAGTATTTCGGCTAGCCTTTGTGACTATCCTTTGCTCCCAAGATTTCTTTTGTAAATCAAATCTATGAGTTTCTTTTGTAAATTAAATATCAAGTCCAGTACATTGATACCGAACAATATTTTACCCGATTCTAAAGCAACATATTCAGTGTAAGACTTGCAACTATATTGTGAGGCTTGAGCAAATTATATATACATCTTGTATTAATAGTTAACAATAGTTTCTTGATTTGGATTCTTCCGGAGAATTTCTCGATAAAGATTCTGTTATCAAACAAAGTCTTACTAGTTAATAGCTTATAAATTAAACTTTCGATAGACAATGGTCTTAGTCTCCTTTTAGGAAAGCACTGAGGTCATCGCTATCACACTTTTCTGTATCATGTTGCCCATCACCTCAACCATTGTGCTTTTTACCAATGAACTGCTAATTTTATGAATCGAGCACGATGGCAATACCATCTGAATAGACTTTTCTCTATGTATCAACAATCATATACTCTATTTCCCTTTCTCTCCGTGTCGACAAGAATTTATTAGGTCCTGTTGTCACAAGAAAAAAGAATTAATTTGGTCCTTTTCTTTGTGTATTAGCAATCATATCCTCCATTTCCCTTTTCTCTTCTGCTCTTCTTTTAACATCCTTTGACTGCCATTGGTTTCACCTTTTATCTTAAACTTACATATTTGTATCATATCCAAGTGATCAACTTGCTATTACTAAAGAGCCTGGTCGAAAACTTGGAATGGGAACAAACATGTATCCTTTACCTTTTATCTTAAACTTAGATATTTGTATTATATCTAGGTGATCAACTTGCTATTACTAAAGAGACAGGTCGTAGACTTGGAATGGAAACAAACATGTATCCTTCTTTGTCATTGCTTGGGCAGAATAAAGATGCATCGATAGCTGCTCTTCCTATTAATGAGTTGATTGAGAAAGCTTATGGCTTTGCTGGAGTTTTCCTAGGTTAGCTTGATCAATATCTCCACCAATTGTCTTTTCATATTTCCATAACTTCAATTTTAGTGACAACTGGTTTTGCTGCAAACAGAGCATAAATATGATATTGTAAATAAGTTACAAGAGAAGAAGCATATATGTGGCATGACTGGATATGGAGTGAATGATGCCCCAACCCTCAAGAAGGCTGATATTGGAATTGTTGTTGCTGATACCATGGATGCTGCTAGGGGTGCTTATGATATTGTCCTAGTATACAATGGTAGCCATCAAATGCACAATGTTATCTTTATGAGCATTGTTCTTATTTTTGAAAATTTTCACACCTTACCATGCTATTTTACAGAGAGATGGATGGGAAACTTTTCAAATACAAGAACATCATGCATTATCCAATCCATAAAATCAACTAAACTATCAGCACATTGGATATGAAAGAAGTAAAATGTCACGATTAGAGAATTCATTCTCGCTACTGGTACACAACATCCAGTTGTTAAATACATGGAATACACACAAAACCGAACCTTATGAAGATAATTTCAAAGGGCAAATTAAGCTTATACATAAGAAAAAGAATTGCAAGTCTTATAAAATTTCTTTGAATTAGTTTGTTTTTTGGTGATCAGTATTTTGTTCAACTTGACTTTATATATAGGCTAAGTTGTTTCTGATTGTGATATAGGGAATTAATTTCAGTACTGATACGCAAGGCTACATACGAGAGTGTTTAGGGTCTATATCAGCAAATATTATCGGAAGTGAGCTCAAGTCCTATAAAATCCTATCTTAAGAAAGAGGAAATAAGACAAATCATAACTAATAAATATTTCCAAAAGCAGTAAAGAGGAGAGGAATGGGGAATTGATTGGGTTCCATTGTTAGAAAACTGAACTTTTTAGATCTTCCTGATCTCTTCAGCAAGAAGGTATAATTGAACCCTAACCTTTTTGCCTTTCTATTTTTATGAACATTTTATGACAATCGTTTTCTTTCCTGTTACTCAACGTGACCCCTAACCACCCTTCCCCCTTTCTCTCCTTTTTGTTTGTTCGCAGATTGTTAATTATCGTGTTTGTAGGAAAGGAAAGGGGTTGATCCGACAATGATAAATTCCAGTTTGGTTGACAATAAGCTATACTAAAGGAAAGGGGGGCAGGATCCATAAAAATAATATACATGGGAATTGTATTGTTACAACAGAAGTATGGAAGGACTATCGCTTTTCAAAAAGTTTGTTTCTTCGCCATCATTATTATGCAAGGCCCACTGGTATTTTGTTCAAGATAGGACCACTCGTCTTCTATGACCGTTGATATAGTTCATTTGTATTTTTTTTATGAAAACTCTCTCAAATTTTCTAGAAATAGTATACGTTCTCATCGAGCGCGTTATCTATAACTTGTTGCAATTTTCCAAATTGGTCTTTCTGTTTGTAAAGATTTTCTTATTACCTTAATTCTCATAGACAGTCTCAACGCTGGTGCTTCAGGCAATGATTTAGATGGGTGAAAAAAATGCATATTGAAGGTTAAGGTATAAGATTACATTCTGAGTTTGAAGTCTCTTATTCAATCTGTTTAATGGCCAACAGCTTTGAAGAGCGCCTTGCCGCATAGAGGAAAAAGAAAGATGGAAGCCGCTGAACTTGGTTTCAGAAAACCATTGAGCAAGCAGGAAATGATAGAGAAGAAGAAGCAAAGGCTAGCAGCAATTGGTAATGCATGTCGTTTGAATGTCACTAGATAACACTGAACTACACAATAATGAATACCGGTGTTATTTGATGCAACATTTTATTTCTAATTTATAATTAATGCGTAGGTATGGCAATATATTTACTCAATCCCAAGTGCTTATCTGTAATTATAATATTGTAAGAGAGGATCTTTTAGCAATTTTTGCAGATCAACCTTTCTGTTTTCCATTTATTTTTACATTTGTTGTTAGAGCATCTTTTAGGTCTAACTTTCAAGTATTCCATATAAGAATCTTTCCTGAAATTGTGAATCTCATATTTGCAGTGCTAGATGGGATAGGGAAGGGTCTTGACCCCAGATTCGACATTACAGAATTGCTAAACCATTAGTAAAGTTGTGATATTTTTGCATATCTTAGGATTGATTACATGCTATGATTTCTGAGTTTTTTAATATTGGGTCTCACATGGACTATACTTTTTATGTTTAGGTATGCCTTAGAATTGCTAAAGTTTCAGGAAGCTGTTTTTTAAGTTATTTGTAAAGGCAAGCTTCTTATTATCTTTTTGTATAATTGTGTTGGTGTGCTTCGGATGCTAATGGCCTTTTAATTTCCTTTACAGGACTTTAGGAAAAGATGTGAGCGACAGTCTCGTGCCTCGTGCCTTCTATAAATTTATTTATACAGGTTGACATAATTGAAAAGCTTGCTGAAATTGTTCAATGCTTGGTAATGATTAAAAGTTTCACTTCCAACATATGACGTGCAATTCAAAAATTTGTTCAGTTTTTCTCATTGTGTTTTACATACTTTGGAATCCGATAGACAATTTCAAAGAGTTGTTATCGTCCAAAAATATCTCATGTATAAGTTCATGCCATGAGAGATTATGTTCATATCCTAACTGTTGCAAACTCAACATTATAGTAAAATGTTGTATTTTGACTTGTTTTATTTTGCTAAACTCGGTTGTATAATAAAAAATTGTATTCAATAAAAGTTTATATTGTAAATTATATAATGTTAATTGGAGTGTGGTTTAATTACTCATTAGAAAGCTGGTTAAATACAAGTGCATGACAAATATATTCAAATTATATATTTTTTAAATGGCTTTACACTATTCCGACGTTTTTGTTTAACGTTGGGAAATTATTGAAAAAATGTTGGAAAAACAATCCCAACGTTTTTGTAAAAGGTTGGAAAAGAAGTTTTGTGTCCAACGTTTTTCTTAAAACGTTGAAAAATTATTACCTATTATTGTACAATTTTTAACGCTTATTAAACGTTATTGCAAACGTCGTCTTTACCTATACCAATATTTATCTGAAACGTCGTAAATTCCCAACTGCAGCAATGACGACGTTTATCGAAAATATTGAAAAAACGTTGGATTAATCTATGCCAACGTTTTTGACATTTTTTCCGACGTTTATAAAATGTTGTAAAAAATCAATTTTCTTGTAGTGTGCTGAGGGCCTCAGCCGCAATGATGAAGATGGTGGACGAGAGCGGGTCCCCCTGTCTAACCCTACGAGAGGAACGAAAGAATCCCGCTGTCTGGCCATTGATGACGGTGAAGAACCATTCGTTGTTGATTGATCTGAATAGGATGTCGATCCATGGTTCAGAGAAGCCATAAGCCCTGAATACCCAGATCATGAATTGCCAGTCAAGCCGGTCATACGCCTTCTCCATGTCGAGTTTGATGGCCACGTTCCCCCCTCGACGGGAACTTCATACACGTGATCATCTCTTGGTCTAGGAGGATGTTGTCTGAAATGTTGTGGCCTTTGACAAACCCGCTTTGCTGTTCAAAAATGATCTTGGGAAGAGGTCGAACATCCGATTGGCGACGATCGTGGATATGATCTTGTTGGTGAAGGTGTAGAGGCTAATTGGGCGGAAGTCTTTGAAGGTTTTAGGATTATCTGTCTTGGGGATAAGGATGATGTTGGCGCTGGAAATGGACTTGGGGTATCTGGCCCCTTGGAGAAATGCTTTAGTGGCTTTAACTAAGTCAGTTTTAATGATGTCCCAGCAAGCTCTGAAGAAGATCCCGTTGAAGCCGTCCGGCCCCGGGGCGCTGTGCTCGTTAATGGACCAAAATGCCGCTTTGACCTCCTCCTCCGAAGTGGTGGCCAGCAGGGTAGCGTTATCGTGTTCGCTAATGAGGGAAGGGATAACAGACAGTAGCGTCACGTCTTTGACTACTCGGTCTTTGGTGAAAAGGTTGGAGTAGTAGTTCATAGCCGCAGCCTGAATACCGTCTTGGTCCTCTACTATATTATCGTTGTCGTCGATAATCCAGTATAATTTTAATTTGTTTCTGCGTCATTTGACGCAAGCATGGAAGAACCTAGTGTTACGATCTCCGTCAGTGTCCCAAGTCGATCTGGCTTTTTGCCTCCAAAAGTCGGTCTCCACTCTCAGTCTGGATTTAAGAAGGGATCTGGCAAGGTTGAGAGATGCACGGGCCTCCGGGGAGCTGTTAGTGACGAAAGCATCCTCCGCATGGGTGACGTCGTCCTCCACTTCCCTGATAGCCTGGAAGATGTCTCCATAGGCCTCTTTGCTCCAAGTAGAGAGGGCCTTGCGAGTAGTTGAAAGTTTAGCTTCCATACGGACCATGGGGTCAAGACCAGAGACATAATTCCACGTATTAGCCACGATGTTCTGGAATTGGGGGTGATGTCGCCAGAACTCGAGGATGCGGAATGTTTTCTTGTTGCTGGTGTGGTTTGTGCTGATATGGATGAGAAGAGGGGAGTGATCTAATTCAGTGGAGTTCAGGTGAGAGAGGTTGTTGATCAGTCCCATGTCGGCCCACCGATCGTTGATCAACGCGTGCCAGCCTCGTCGGGGAGACAGCAGCCCCGTCCCGCGGAATATAGTTATATATATATATGAGTTTTAGCAAATTAAAACCTTAATTTTCTTTCACCTCCTAATCTCTTTCATCATTCTTCCTCCTCTCTCCTTCATCCTCCTCCCTCTCCTTGGCACGCGTGCCAGCCTCGCCGGGGAGACAGCAGCCCCGTCCCGCGGAAGTAGTGACAACAACAACAAACACCACCACCACCAACGACAGAATTTAAAATCAAGGTACCCGACTTCTCCAATTAATTTATCTTCCAATTCTTGTCCATTTTTAGATCCATACATTTCTGTAGAAAGCCCACATGACCCTCTATCATCCCCTTTAAATAGATTTATTTATTCTACAATAAATTTCAGGTTTAATTAGATTAAAAATCATGAAAAATCAGTTTTCAAAAACCTTAAAAACCCCGGTACGAGGTCTGTCCCGACAAACCATAAAACCCCGTCACAAATCGAGAGTACCGAAGGGTCCCTATCGACTTTGCGGACGTGCGGGCTTTGATGGAGTTCAAGTTGGTTGCGTGTACGCAACGAATTTGATCCATATCCGTCAAATTTTTCCGTATCGGGCCTTTTCGATATTTCTCAATTACTTTGTGTACACTCATCAAATCATGATGCGCCATTGGACTCAAAATATTTTTCTGGTCCTGTATGCCAAGTTTGGTCCGATTCTGAGACCATTGACTGGGACACCATTTTGGCGGGCCCACAATCCCACTCAACAGGCAATTTTGTGCACGGCTTATCGAAATTGAAAATTGGACATAACGTTGAGTTTGTCTCGAAAAAACAAACTAATAGACATATAGTTTGACGACTTTAGAGACCGTAGGTTCTAGCACGTATTTCGGTGCAAGGTGGGTCCAACGACGGATATCGTTTTGACCCGAAATTATGATTTTGCCTCTGTTCCAGAATTTAACTTTTGGACAGACATTTCCTAGGCATATCTTTTATTCCAAACTCGTTCGTGATGTTTGTTTCAGCATCCGGAGCTCCTTGTGGATTTTGACTTTAGTGTTGACGATTCTGACTGTTGGATTTTGCTACATCTCGTACCACCCTCCGGCAAGACACCTTGCCATTTGCTGTTTAATTATTTTAGCTCATATTTCATGCATTATTCATTATTTTCTTGATGCAAAATAAGCTGTGATACATGGCATAACCTGTTAGAACTTACTGTTCATTTTTATTCTCCTGCTATGTATTATTTTTCTTACACAATAAACCTAGATTTAAGGGACCACCTTGTGTGTTGCATACATAGGCATTGACACATTTATACCACGTTATTGTGAGTCACATATAGGACTCGGACATGCGTGATTAGCTGGCCACCAGTACGTATAAGCCGTGCGTTAGGAAATAACTGCTATTAGAATTGCATGCTAGAAGACTTAGTAGTTATGAGTTGGCATTGGGCGGGGAGAACATGATTGAAAGTTGACTACCACCATATCTATCGTAGACTCGCTTGCTACTAAGGAACGATAAGTAGACTATATGCTATAGACTCGCTCGATACTGAGGAATATTATATGGTGGTGTGACTCGCTACTGAGGTACTGCATTTGTATTTTCTTGACTTGACCCGGTAGTCATGCGACCATGAACTGTGCTTAAAACTGCATTCACTTAGATTTGGTTAGGAGCGCTTATCCGTTAGGTTCGAGTACTTTTGGTTTGGGTACTTGTATCTGACCATGGCATGGAACAATAACTTGTCGCGAATTAGTTCGTCTTATCTTGTCCTTGTTTGGTTGTAGGTGTGACTTACTACTTCGATGACAAGGTATTGAACCTTGTTGGGGTCCGAATACTATATTGGATTCATAGCATGGAAAGATATGTCACTGTGAATTAGATTACCATCTTATGTCCTTGTTTAGTTGGGGGGATGGTACACTAGTTCAATAGGTGCGTGTTGGACCATGTTATAATTCAATTGACTTATTTATTTGAGCAATATTTATTCATTTTATATGGCATGATATTATGTGTCTTGTTACGTCCCTCTGAGGACCTGGTTATCTCTCCAGGTGTGTGTTCTTGTCTTTCGCAGGTGCTCTAGCTCTAGTTGTGACCATCTCTATTTTTTCGAGGATGATTGCGCTTAGATCGTCTTCGCTTTGCTAGCCAAAATTATTCTTTTGTATATCTTGTATTTCTTTTCATAGTTGGTAGTAGATTTGTCTTCGCCCAACTATATGTATCAATGACAATTCATTATCATTATATGACATCTTTTATTCTATATTTCATGGATGAGATTAGAATACTCTTGGTTTACTGTATTTTACAGCTTATGTATTCATACGAGTGTAGAAGCATGGAAAAGAATAAAGAAAGATCCATGCGGCCAGAAAGTCCCCTGCGGCTCAAGTATCCATGCGGCTCGAGCGTCTATGCGGCTCAAACAAGTCGTATGCGGCTCAAAGAGGAGCCACGTGGCCTACAAACAGCTCTCTCGTTTTGTATTAAATGCCTTGACGGCTGACAGCTTTGACGAAGTGACAGTTCTGACACAAAGATATCATTATGACTCCCTCATAATGACGAATTCATTGGGAAGCGAAGAAAATCTCTGACACAATCTCCCAAGATTCAGAAACTGGCATGCAGCCTTGACACGTGGACAGTTGTATGCAATCCAAGCGGAGACTCCCCCATGCGGCCCAAGCGGAGGCTCCCCCATGCGGCTCACGAAGACTAGCCCCATGCGGCTCATGAAGACTAGCCCCATGCGGCTCACGAAGACTAGCCCCATGCGGCTCACGAAGACTAGCCTCATACGGTCTATGAAGACTAGCTCCATGCGGCTCACAAAGACCATCCCCATGCGGCTCACGAAGACTAGCTCCATGCGGTTCACTCATGCGGTCATCGACACTCATGCGGCTCAAATCATTAACATGCGGTCCAAATGTTCAGGGGGCCACTCTTAGGCCGTCTTGACACGTGGCCAGCCTTATGCGGCCCAACTTTTCCGCGGCTCAGATTTCTGCTGTTTTGACACGTGGCATGATAACAGGGCACGTGGCATCAGATTGATCGAAATCTCTCAGCAAATCCCAATGAAATGTTGGGATCAAATCAGATCATTTGCAAATAAGCCAATTAAAGACACGTGTCAATTAGCATTAATTACCCATAAAAGATTTGATGCAATCACATTTATTGCTCAAATCTTGATGAACGGCCCAGATTTAATGATCCTTAGCCGCCGACTTTCAAGAATGGGCAATCATTGTAAACCCTAATGAGGCCCCCAACTCTTATAAATAGCAGGGTGCCATTCCCTTGCAGATAGACACACAGAGATAGAGAGATACAGAGGCCGACAAAGATAGATGCACATAGAGACATAGAGAGCCAGAGAGCCTGAAGAGAGAGCATTTCTTCATCAACGCCAAGCAGTTCTTCTACAGAGTCAAAAAGCTGCACCCGATCGTCCAAGGAGTAAGGCAGAGCGGCCGTCGCTTTCCCGAGCCTCTATCGCCACCCCTAGAATCTAAAATAAATAATTGTATTTAGATTGCTGTACCTAGGTTTTTGTCCCTATGCTTTCTTTGTACAAGCGAGTTTGTATTGTGAAGTAAGAGTCCAGTCCTCCGATAATTATTCTATTCTTTTATATTTTATGGCAAACACGATGGCGACTCTGCTGGGGACAAACCTCTCCACGGCTGAGGAGTTGGTGACGCAATCGGATGCAGCCAAATATGGCTCCACCCAACAGAAGATGGTCGTCCACTTTGACCAACATGCATTTGAAGAAATGCTCTCTGAAGGAAGTGCTGGCCCGATCCAGAAGCGAACCCGCACAAAAAAAGCTCGCTGCGAGTGGAGGCCAAAATCATTTGCTCCTCCACAAGCTCTGGACGGGGCACTCTCTGCTGTCCAAGACGATGAAGGCGATTCTCATACGGCTCCACATTGAGCCGTAGAGGACTCTGCTGTCCCCAAGTCCGACAGAGGAAAGCACTACGATGCTGGACTTACAGGGACAAAGAGCGACTCTATGCGCCCCAAGAAGAAGCCGAACACTCCTGTGGCCAATTCTGTCAGCCATATGCAGGAGGCTCATGCGGGGGAATCTGCCAGCCGCATGAAGAAAGTCTATGCGGCCAGATCATCCAACCGCATGAAGAAAACTCATGCGGCTGACACTCCCAGCCGCATGAAGAACGCCTATGCGGCTACGTTTGCCAGCCGTATGAAGATTGTTGATGATAGCCGCATAATGCCTACCCCGCGTGGCTCTGTCTTCGACCGCCTATCTTATGGTCCTGTTCTCTTCTGCTCCCGAGAAGATATATCTGACTCTCTCTAGCATCACCTAGACTCTTCCTACTATGTGCCCTTACGCACTAGAGCGAAGAAGTCGAGGACAGCGCGAGCTTGGCAAGCTCGGTCGGCTGATCCGGTCTCTGACCATCCTAGTGTCCCACATACTGTTATGCGTGTCTCAGATGGGAAGTTGTACAGAACCACTCGAGTCCAGCCCCCGGCAGAAAATGGACAGAGAGGTTCGCAAAAGTCTCCCAAAATCTAGGGAGCAGACATGGTCAATCCAGACCCATCTGACTTGCGTGAGGCCATCCTCCAGAAACGCAAGGAAAGAGAAGATGCATCGGGGTCCTCCCACGAACGTCACTGCACCCAAGTCATCGTCAACTGCTACTGCAATAATACGACGTTGCGAGAAAACCGGCAGTTCGTCTTTCAAAGACTGCAACAACCGTCTTCAGAAGACGAGGTACTTCCTGTCGTCTCCTGCAACTCTGCTCAGAAAGTCTCCGCCGATGGGAGAGGGAAGAAGACAAACGTTCCCAGCCCGAAGATTTCAACCACTTTGACTAAAAGACTGTCGTCTAAATGGGTGCCCAGCATCGAAGTTTTCCAAGGCACCCGTTCTAAGACGAAATTTGCTACAATGGGAGATTCGTCATCCACCCCACTGGGGGTTGCTGGAACTGGGGGTAGCACTCCTCCGAACCTCCACGACAATTCGATGTTCCAAGAAGACGAGCCGGGGGAGACAACTCTCCCATCAGATATAGCAAACCCCGACGTCCCCGAGGACATCCACAACTCCCAAGACGAGGCAAACTCAGAGACTGGGGGTACTGTTCCTTCCGAGTCCGAACCAGAAGAGAACATTCCCACATATCCCGATGACTTCTAACAACAGGGGTATGATTCGGAGGGTGCTTCCTCCACTGCTCCGTCCATCTCTCCTCATGTAAAGACGGTATTCATGACAGACAGCAGCCACGATGGTTCCAGTGATCGCCAACGCATCGACACTCTCGAAGCCATATTGCTTGCCTTGGTCAAGTCTGTGGACGAGATCAAAGCGGCCCTTCCAACTCTGCAAGGAGGGACGCCTGGCCAAACAAGCGTGGGTCCCGCGGTCAATGCGGACTCGAATTCAGCGACACCGAATCCGGGCAACAATCCTCCTGAAGTGACGGCCCCCACCGCCGTGGATGTGGCCCGAGAAGCAAGAAAAGAGGTCCAGTAGCTCCGAGCCATGTTTCACGCTCGAAAAAACTCTCAAGACATCAGAATACGGCAACCGTACCCTGCTGCCTAGAGGGATATTCTATTCCCACCAAGATATAAGCCGTTCAATATCAATCCTTATGATGGCAAGACATCAGCAAGTCGGTACATTACTTACTTTGAGGTCACCATCGACCATCTGCCCCATGACGATGCCATTCTCATACGATTATTCATCGGGGCATTGGAAGGGTCTCCTTCGACTGGTACCGCAACCTGTCAAACAACTGCATCCACTCCTTCGCCGGTTTCAAGCACATGTTCTTGGAGAGATTCTATGAAGTAGGGCAGGATATCACAATGTCCACCCTCATGGACGTCGTCCAAGGGAAGAAAGAGCTGACAAGGAACTATATCGAGCGGTTTCGCCAAACCGCAATGAAGCTGCCATCTGGAAATCCGGATTCCTCCTTGATTGAAATTTGCCAAAAGAGATTGCTCCCAACAATCAGTCTATGGATGGGCGAAAGTCAATTCAAGGACTGGAAGACGTTCATCATCAGTACCACGAGCGCCGAAGAACGATTGAAGAAGGCTCGCCAATTGGGCTTACACATCTCGGACGGAGAGAACAAGGGCAAGCGGCCTAATACCAACAACGACAATGGGGGTAGCCCCTCCAACAATCGGGACAGCAGGGGTAAGCAGGCTATGGTGGCCGACACAGCACAGAAACCTGAGCCAAAGTCGGCAGACAAACAATGGCCACAAATCACTTACTCCATTGAAGACGGTCACGTCAAGCCCATCTTGGACATGCTCATACAAGGAGACAGAATTCAGCTTCCTCCACCAAGATGGAAACCTCAACCGGCAGACATGGAGAACCCAAAGTACTGCCATTACCACCGCTACGTCCACCATGCCACACACGACTGCTACCAACTAAAATGGTACATCCAAAATCTCATCGATTCGAATGCTCTGGCCATCAATTTCGAAGAGGTAATTGATTGCTAATCTTCTACCTTTCCGAGATTAGGCTGCTGGCCTAGTGCCTCTTACCACTGCTCTGGCCATCGATTCGAATGCTCTGGCCATCAATTTCGAAGGGGTAGCCCCTCCAACGAAAACCCAAGACGGTGTGGTTCCCATTCCTCTGGCGATAATGGAGATTGCTAATCTTCTACCTTTCCGAGATTAGGCTGCTGGCCTAGTGCCTCTTACCACATCGCGAGGGGAGGTCATGTGGGTCCATCCAGACATGGTATCAGAAGTGACTCAGCCCACATCATCTCCCATTTGTAAGAAAAATAGTGGAAAAGTCAGGTCCTGCCGCACAATCTTGGCAGATATCGAGGAAGCTACAGCCGTCATCACTCGATCTGGGGCACAATCCCAACCCGTGGCTGACAACTTGGCTGAAAATCATCAGCCCGCTACAACCGACGCTCTGGGACCGGCTCAGCCTCCGACGACCGACAAGCCTAGGCCGAAGGAGACTCGCTTTGACAAATCCCTCCGAAAAGAGGTACCGCAGGGGCTGGAGAAGCCCTACAACTTCAACATCTTGGCACAATTGGCCAACACACCGGCCAAGTTGTCATTATACGAGCTTCTGAGACTCTCAAAGGATGTTCGTGCGGCTTTGAGCGATGCACTCTAAAATGCCGATACATACCTGGCCCAGGTCAACCTCACGGGAGAGAACCCGCCTGCAGATCTCCAAGACAGCGCCTGTACGGGAGTGATGCCCAACATTGTCTTCACTTCACAGGACATGCTCATCAAAACCAACCTGCACGATCGCCCGTTATACTATACTGGATACATCGGCGACGTAAAGGTGGATCGGATGCACATTGATCCTGGCTCTTCCATAAGCATTATCCCGAAGGGTCTGTTACATCATCTTTGCATCCTTATGCATCGCCTGACGCCTACAAGCACCGCCATCAGCGGTTTTAATTCGGACAGGAGCTACCCAATTGGAAAGATTCGTCTGAAGTATCGGATTGGCGATCTCCAATCAGAAGTCACCTGCTACGTCATAGATGCAGTCACTTCTTATAACATCCTCTTGGGGCGTCCATGGATACACGATTATATGATCGTGCCTTCTACGCTGTACCAGTGCTTCAAATATGTCGACAAACACGGCTTCGTGAGGACAGAATTTGCTGATATCGATCCCTTCAAAGGGGTCGAATCCTACTACTCAGACTCCTGCCTATACAAGAAGTCGAAGAGGCACCTTGATGAAGGAGATGTGCAAGCTTGTACCGAGACAGCCACAGGATCAGAAGAACCTCTGACGATCCACCTCCAAGCTCGCAAACCTAGCAAGTCTGCACCCCTGACCGCCACTCTGCGTAAGGACGCAATCAGCCTCTCGGCACAAGAAGAGCAAATGATAATTCGGCTGCCAAGGTCTGGCCAAGTGCCAAGACCCTCAACGGAACCACTGACAATCAGCCTGCCGAGAGTCGGCCAGCCGCAAACGGAGAAGCTCAATCCCTCCAATAAGCCAATGATGATACGACTTCCCAAGAAGGGTCATCACCCCAATGCAAGGTTTGGGACTTCTAGCGAATCAACCACTCCCCGTCCAGCATCGAGCACCAAGCTGGGGGTCGCTAGTCTGCCAACAACTCCACGCTCTGCTCCACCAGCTGAACCCTTGACGATCAAGCTGCCCAGGTCGTCTTCTCAGTCTTCATTTATACAGGGGGTAGCCGAAGAGGAACCGGAGCTAGCCAAGTATGTGGCTGCCCACACTGATGTTCCCTCCGCAGATGATGTAATCCCGCCAGAAAAGATACCTTACTTCATCAATAAAGGACTATCTTTGAACTACCTCGAGCTTAATAAGCTTTGTACAATGTATGCTATGGAACACGGTATAGGCACTCACCTACACACACAGGTGACAAATGTGTACACCGTAATCCAGCTTACTCCAGTTGAAGATGCTTACCACATAATCGAGGGAGGGGACCATCCGATCATCTTCGGCCGGAAGGACGACCCGCATCCCTTCACCATAGAAGAAGTCGACCTGGGATCAGATGTCGGGAGACTGCCCCTGTATCTTTATAGCCTCCAATCCAAATATCTCATGCAAAAATAGGGGTATGATCTGGAGATGACGCCAGGCTTGAACTACGGTACTGGACGACGATTACCTTTGAAGCCACCAGTCCCGGCTGGCAAACCATGAGACTACTATAGCAGGACTCGATGTGGGTTAGGGTATGTTACACCCACGACGACCCCTGAGAGTTTAGATGAAGAATATGACTGGCATTCACATACAACCGGATCACCAACTTCGGATTCAGATATCATCATCGAAGATGTATTCAGACAAGTCTTGTCAGTCAACATGGCATTCGCCGACGCTTATGAAGAAGATAAAGACATCCGTGAAATCCTCGAGTTAGAGCCGTGGGCCCAACAGCTGGATGCACAATGGGAAAAGCGGTTCGAACAGAGAGAACCTCCTACTGAAGATGAGGTCATACAAGTGGATCTCGGCAGCGAATCTTCTCCAAAACCGATCTTCGTCAGTAAAAGCCTAACAGATGAAGAGCGAGAATCGCTACTGTAACGTGTCAAAGAATATATCGATGTGTTCGTCTGGAGTTATGAAGACATGTCGGGGTTAAATCCCGATATTGCTCTTCATAAACTCAACATCCGGCCAGATGCAAAGCCAATCAAGCAACAACAGCGATGCTTCCGCCCAGGCATCATGGATGCTATCGAAGCCGAAGTCAACAAACTGATAGCCAGTGGCTTCATTCGTGAGAAGCAACATCCTGACTGGGTCGCCAACATAGTACCCGTCCTCAAGAAGAATGGAAAGATTCGAATCTGCATCGACTTCTACAATCTGAACGAGGCATGCCCCAAAGATGAATTCCCCCTCCCTATCACGGACATCATGATTGACAACACCTGCGGCTTCGAATGTATGTCATTCATGGATGGCTTTTCGGGGTATAACCAAATCAAGATGTCTCCTGACGACGAAAAGCATACATCATTCCGAACACCGATTGGCACATACTGTTACATAGTCATGTCTTTCGGTTTGAAGAATACTGGCACCATATATCAAAGAGCCATGAGTATCATCTTCAGAGACCACTTACGTAAGACGGTAGAGTGCTATGTTTATGACATCGTCGTTAAGAGTCGCTGTAAGGGAGACCATCTGCAGGATCTGAGGACGGTATTCAACCTGATGTGAGCGCACAATATGAAGATGAATTCCATAAAATCCTTCCTAGGCGTATCCAGTAGAAAGTTCTTGGGTTTTATCATCACCGCCCAGGGTATCCATGTAGACCCTGAGAAAACAAAGGCAATCATAGAGATGGGTCCCCCGAGAAATCTCTGCGAACTCAGAGGCCTTCAAGGGAGGCTAGCTTACATCAGGAGGTTCATTTCTAACCTCTCCGGGCGATGTTAACCATTTACCCATCTCATGAAGAAAGGCATCTCATTCGTATGGGACAAAGAATGCCAGCGTGCCTTCGACAACATCAAAGAATATTTATCGAACCCTCCAGTCCTGGTGGCCCCAGTTGCTGGAAAACCATTCCTGCTCTACGTACGAGCAATAGAACATTTCCTTGGGGCTTTGCTAGCACAAAACAACGATGCAGGCCATGAACAAGCCATATATTATCTCAGTCGAATGATGATTGTGCCAGAGCACCGATACACCGCTGTAGAGAAGGAATACCTCGTCCTGGTCTTCGCCATTCAGAAGATGCGACACTATGTCACTGGACAAACAATATATGTGATCTCACGAGTCAACCCTCTCACGGTCCTCATGACTAAACCAGGGGCACTTAGCTCTCGCCTCGCTACATGGGCAATATTGTTGTCCCCTTATCATATGATCTTCGTCCCACAAAAGGCTGTCAAAGGTCAAGCCCTGGGCAGACTTTTTGGCAGCCCACCCGAGCTCGGAGTCATCCAGAATATCTGAAGAGATCCCAGATGAGGTCGCCGACTCGCATGCAACCTCTCACGATGATATATGGCGAATGTTCTACGACGGTGCTTCGAGAACTGGACCCAAGGGCAACATCGTCGTCGGAGTCGGGGTGGTGCTGGTTTCTCCTTCCGGATTGGTGATCAATCGCGCTTACTCTCTCACAGAACCCTGCTCTAACAATATGGCCGAGTACAACGCCCTGGTCATTGGCCTCCAACTTACAAGAGAGCTGGGGGTAGAATATCTTGAAGCATACGGCGATTCTCAGTTAATCGTCAATCAGATCCGGGGCTCATACGAAGTTCGCCATGAAGACATGATCCCCTATCACCAAATAGCAATCGACATCATCTCGTTGTTCGAGGGGTTCTTCATCGAACACGTTCTTAGACTCTGAAATATCAAAGCCGATGACTTAGCAGGCCTGGCCGCTTCCCTAGCAGTGCCAAATCATACTCATCAATCAGTAGAGGTGATAGGCCACAAACTGGTCTGCCCCAAGAACAATGTTCAATTCGTGGCGAGTTATTCCGCCCAGATGATCGACGATGTCCCAGATTGGAGACAACCATTCATTGACTTCGTCATCTACGACATCCTACCCGAGAACCCAAAGGAAGCCACCTCCATCAGACGACGTTCTCTCAGATTCTTCTACGATACAGAGACGAAAATACTGTATCACCGATCCTATAATGGATTATTGCTTCAGTATCTGTCAAACGCAGAAGCCAATAAAGTCGTACGAGAAGCTCATGACGGTGTCTGCGGGGCCCACCAGCCTGGCCCTAAATTGCAAGACCGTCTTCGCCGAATGTGCTACTATTGGCCCACGATAGTAGCAGATGCGATAGACTATGCAGAAAGTACAAAGCTTGCCAAGTCCATGCGGACTTTATCCACCAACCATCCAAATTTCTACATCCGACAGTAGCGTCCTGGCCGTTCGAAGCATATGGAATGGATATCATCGGTCCGATCACTCCACCTTCCTCCCGAGGACATTGCTTCATACTCGCAATCACAGATTACTTCTCCAAATAGGAGGAAGCTATCCCGCTTACAGAAGTCAAAACATCAAACTTGATCAGCTTCCTCAAGGACCACGTCATATATCGCTTTGGACTGCTCCGAAGGATCATCCACGACAATGGTCCGCAGTTTGTAAGCCACGCCTTCTATTGGTTCTGCGACAAGCACCGTATCCAGAATATTGCTTCGACGCCATATAATCCAAAAGCAAATGGGTAGGCAGAAGCATTCAATAAAACCATCATCAAGTTACTCAAGAAGTTCGTATCGTCCAACAAACGCGACTGGAACGAGAAGCTTGGTGAATGCTTATGGGCGTACCATACTACGGTCCGAACGGCCACAGGGAACACACCATTCTCCCTGGTGTATGGGAGTGAGGCAGTTCTCCCATTGGAGACTCAAATACCCACACTCCGCGTCACCCTCACTTATCAATTGACGATGGATGATAACTACTGTCGCTGACTACACGAGTTAGAGGCCTTAGATGAAAAGCGCCTCCTGGCTCAGCAACGAATCGAGCTATACCAAGCACGCATCTCTAGAGCCTTCAACAAGAAGGTTAAAATCAGAACATTCCAAGTGAGCGATCTCGTTCTGGCAGTCCGGAGGCCGATGGTCATGACTCACAAGACCGCCGACAAGTTCCAGCCAAACTGGGAAGGTCCATTTATCATTGAGGCTGTATTCTCCAACGGTGCTTTCCACATCACAAAGCAAAATAGAGACTTGCTCATGTTGCCCGTCAACGGCAAGTTTCTGAAGAAATATTATGTCTAAACGACACATTCCAGATTATTGAGTCATGTACCCGCTGGTGCCGCTGAACTCACATCCACAACATTCCAGATTATCGAGTCACGTACCCGCTAGTGCCGCTGAGCTCACATCAACAACATTCCATATTATCGAGTCACGTACCTGCTGGTGCCGCTGAACTCACATCCACAATATTCCAAATTATCGAGTCATGTACCCGCTGGTGCCTCTGAACTCACATCCCGGTCACTCTTTCAGATAGTAAGTCATGTATGATCATACCTCTGAACTTTCTTCCTGGAAGAGATCCTCACTCATGATCCACTACCCGCACTCCCAATGCAGAAAAAGGGTAACCGATCCACAAATTTCTAAAACTGCCATGTCCTCATTACCTCTGAGTCGTTTCACTTCCGCCAAAAACAAATTACCCCTTTACATAGAACTTCTATGTCCTCGTTACCTCTAAGTCGTTCTATGTACCCTCCTTCATTGAGCCCACTCCTGTCATATCCTCATTACCTCTTAATGGGAAGGCTCCGTCGAAGAAACCTTCATGCTTGCCATGTCCTCATTACCTCTGAGTAAGTATGTTGGTCCTCTCTCGTCTTATTACCCGTACCCTGAACCAGGGTACGCCAAGGGTAATAGGTCCACAAATGTCCTCAGTTGACCACAAAACCTCCGTACTTACCATGTCCTCACTACCTCTGAGTAAGTATGTCAGTCCTCTCTCGTCTTATTATCCGTACCCTGAACCAGGGTACGCCAAGGGTAATAGGCCCACAAATGTCCTCTGTTGACCACAAATATCCTCCGTTGAGTCCACTCTTGCCATGTCCTCATTACCTCTGAGTAGGAAGAGTCCACGGTAAAACACTCATACTTGCCATGTCCTCATTACCTCTGAGTAAGTGTGTTGGTTCCCCTCCATCCTATTATCCGTATCCTAAGTCAGGGTACGCCAAGGGTAATAGGCCCACAAATGTCCCTTGCTAAGTCTCTTTGTACAGGCCCACTATTCCTCATCATGCCCCGGGAGCCCAGCTGTTCCATGGCATTCTATATCCCGATACTTGGAACGTCCACGACCACCTTGCCGTGAAACTGTTCTAAGTATCCCTAGTCAAACTTGTTACCTATATCTAAAACCAAGGTATGCCAGGGGTGACAGGTCCACAAACAAGTCCTCCAAGCGGGGCAAACATCACCATAATACCACAGGCACAACGAGCAATACAAATAAATGGTAGAATGGAAAGTACTCTTTATTTGAAAGACGAAAAAAGCATTACATGTTTTGGGACTACATCCCTCTCAAAGAAAAAAGAAAAAGAAAACAGGAACAAAACAAGAAGAAAAGGCCGACTATAGCTCGACATTACACAACTCCAAGAGGCGGTTTCTCACCAAGGCCGTGCCCCCGCTCAAGCCTCTATTTCGCTCGGCGCTCGACCTCCTGGGACAACTGCACTGCATCATTCAAATACATATATGCCTACCAGTCGTTCTCTATCTTCTTCAGGGCAAGTTCTAGATTGGCAGAAGCCCTACTAAATTTGTCAGCCTCCTGAATGGCAATTCCTTTTTTAGCACGAGCAGCTTCGAGCTCGGACTCCAAGAAAGCCAGCTTTCTCTGGAGCTCGAGGATCTGATCCCGGGTGTCAGCTACCCCGCGGGAGGTTACCGCTTCCCAAGCTGCACAATCTTCAGTCCGACGGTTCCATTGATTGTACAACTGAGTCAGATCTTGGTGGTCCTTCAATATAGTTGGCTTGATCGATTCTCGAGCAAGCCTCACCTTCTCCACTGCGGTCATGAGGAAATTGCGCTCTTGGATTATTACCGTGGGTAAATCAGCTTGCTGCAGCACGCGAAACTGGGCCACAAGACGATCAGCCTCTAACAGTTTAGGCTCCAAAAGCGCAGCCAGTCCCGCTCCACTGGGGAGTGTTCTAAGGATATTAATCTGGCCACCGGCGCATTGACGGGCCATAGAAAAGGGAGTCCCCCTCTCCACAGCTGCCTCAATCCTCCTCTTCAGATGGCGGTGGAAACTGTCGACCACATCCTGGGACACATCATCCAAAACTTTCGTGGAGGACGGTGTCAAAGGGAGTGTGGCAGGCAGTACCGAAGGTGTAGCCTCAGAACTGGCCGTCCCTGCCACCAGAGAAACAAATTCTATAAGAAAAGAGGCATGGCTGGCAGCTAGCTCCTCTTCCGCCGCCCGAAGAGGCTGGATACTTGGTAGAGCAGAAAGGTTAACTCCCGAAACCCTATTCGCAGAGGATGGCACGGAAAGCGTCGTTCCTTGCTCCAGTTGTGCTATCACCAAGGCTCCCGAACTTGACCTAGCTAGAAGCCCCTCAGTATCGGTTGGTAAAGAAGGAGGCACACGTGCTTCCATCAGATTCCTTCCGGTAGAGTCCACCCTGGCAATATCCATCACAGGCAATAAAGGGGTGGGACCTGCACATCCAAAGCAATAATTAATCCACGAAGGACAGGGTGATAGAGCAAATAAGCCTCCTCACAAGTTAAAAAGCTGGTTTATCTTACCAGAAGAAGAGCTCGGAAGCTGTAGCTCGTTCGAAGCTAGCATGGTCTCCCCACCCGCAGCCTCCAACTCAAATTCAACTGGTTTTTCTGCCCCAGCCACCCCTGAAGGGGAGCCAGCCAGGTCAGTGTCATCCTGTTGGAATTCAGTTGTCTCAGGGACAGGGGCAGTAGAGTCCCCGTCCCCATGGGTTGAGGTCTCAGCAAGGTGAGACCCCCGGGCCGCCTCCGGAAGAACCCCAGCAGGAGTGATGGCGGTGCACATATCATGGATCACAGTAGACAAGGCTGGATCAACTTCAGTAGTCGAGTCCCGAGAAACAGACTCCCCGGATGCCTGCAAGGAGCAAAAGAAAAATGATTAGACCGTAATTTAGAAAAAGAAGGAAAAGGCGGCTGAAATTCCAATCACCTTAGAAATAGCGTCAACATCAATAAACAGCCTACGACGTCTTACCGCAACCCGCTTTGTAGAGTAGGTCCTGCCATCGTCAGTAGACAGACGCCTGACTCGTGGGCGGGAAGCACCAGGCACAACAGGTGGATGATCCTCCACCTCTTTGTCTGGCACAGTAGGAGGCTGGTTCCCCACATCCTCGTCCGAAGAATGCGGCGAGTCATCGACGGCCTGCTCGTCATCCTCTTCGTCCGCCGCAGTGGGCTCCGAGTCTGGCACGGGAACCCTATTCACCCCTCCCTTTCTCTTCCTGGAACCCTCTGGCTTTTCTGCCAAGCCGGTCCCGACAATGAAGCTGGTATTTATGTCAAAGTTCACGGGAGATTTGCTCGCAGTAACGTGATAAAGAGCCACCATGTACAGAATATCCCCTTACGTATTAGCGTCAGGGACTGAGAAGCTAGCCCGGGTATGAACAACATTGTAATAATGCCACGCCCGGATGCCGTCAGGAACACTGCCCTCGAAGCCCAGGCAGGCACTGGGGCAGTCAAGGAACAGCTGACTATACCCGAATTGACGAGAAAACCTACTAGGCAAATAAAGCTCCAAGTATACATTATTTCGGTAATGATATACTAGGTGCGCAGGGCGAATGTTGCGCAGCCATAGAAGCATCTTTTCAGATAAGTGCTGGGGAGGTTCAATGCCATCAACGTGTACCCTCCTCACTTCTCTAGGGGTAAACTGAGGAAGAGACACAAAGAAGGCAGGCCCGTCAACTCTTGCCAACGCCCTCCGATAAGCCGGCATAGTGTCATACTCCCATGATTGATGGCGGTATCGAAAAAGGAAGGCGTCATCAGCGGTAACATCATCCTCTGTTCCGGGCATCATCAAAGACCGGTAATGCCTCAATAACCACCCCATGAGATAGTGGTATGGTAGCTCTATCCGCTCGAAGTCCAGCGTCGTCTCACGAGTAATGACTTTAGACGAAAAGGCACGGAGGCCATGGTGTATGCTACACACCATAGCCGGAAGAAGGGCCAGTCTTACTTTGAAGACGAGCTTCACAGCCGGAAGAATGATGTGGCGGCTGATCCTTTCAGTAGAACCTGTCCCTCCCGAGACTACGCAATTTCGTAGCCATACCATCATGAACCAGGCCAAGATTACTTTCTCCGACATCTGTCGGGTACCGTAGTGGAAATAACTGAAGGAGTCGGTGCGACTCCCAAACCTGTCACGGGTGGACCTCGACCTTTTGTCCTTCAACATCATGTCATTCACCTCCTCCGGGGTTTGAGGACCTCGAGACGAAACCCGACAGGAAGGACGTAATTTGAAAAGATACGCGACCCAGGCCGTACTATGGGGGGCGTTCCCTTCTGAGCTTTTTTCTTTCTTGATAGCAGTCTGGTGGCAGATGCTATGGTGGCACAACAGTTCTCGGTACACAGCGACGAAACCAGGAAATCGTCGATCCAGGTCATCGAATTCCTCGTTCGTCGAGGTATATACTTCAAAAGCCTCGCCTCCCTACGGTAGCTTAGAAACAACATGCATTTTATGGAGAACAAGTCCCAACTCTCCCCCGGGCGCGAAGAAAGTCCCCGTACGTCGGCTATACATCTTCAAAAGGGCCATGAACAACGGCTTGTTAATGGGCAATCCGTAACAGGTGCCTCGGATGGCGTAGTAAAGGTCAATCTCCCGAAGGAGTTCCTCGTAGTTCCTCAGGATCCATGAGGAAAGATTGGCCTATGTGGGAATGGGGTTTATCCAATTCAGCAGCGACAACCTGCCGACATGATAGGACCCCTTGCTAGCGAGCTGATTCAGGAAGGTATCAGCTCGGGTAAAAGTGAAGTTAGGACCAGACACATTTATGAAAGTACCAGGAATCAGCCCCATCACAGTCCAGTTGACTAACTCCCTTCTTGCACATGCTGACCTAATACTCATATTATAGTGGATGTTGCCCACGAACATCCTCTATTGGGTTGGAGTCAGAGAACCTGCCATTTTCCTGCCCAACGACACCATATTAAACTACGAGAGGGGAAAATACCGCTCCATCTCGAGAACATGGATATCCATCCCGTCCACAGTGAAGTCCCAGTTCTCAAAAACGTCCAGCATTCGGGAGTTCTTTACGGTAAAAGCATTCCCGAAGAGAAAAGCTGGTTTCAGATATTCTCCATCCAGTTTCCCGGAATTCATCATAGTGCAAAGAAAATGGAAAGGTTAGTTGTTGATGGCAGCCACCCTCTCTAAAGGCACATTAGAGGGAAGTTGATCTGTTATATGTCGAATTAGATCGTCAAGCTGCACACCCATGGCAAACTGAGCTGAACCCACTAGAAGCTCTTCTGCCGGGTTGGTTGGGAGGTTCACTGGAAAAGGACAAAAGAAACAAGATTAAAAAAATAGGTTAAAATGAAACCACTTAGAGTTTCTCAAAAAGGAGTTTCTATGAGCCTATACGGCTCGAATCGACGAAGCCTTATGCGGCCCAGTTCAGCTGAGTTTCATGCAGCACGGCTTCAATAGAGCCTATGCGGCTCGGGTCAGCACAGCTTCATGCGGCCCAATTTTGTTCGGAGTTCCATGTGACACTGATTCGATAGCTTATGTGGCTCGGATTAAAACTTATGCGGTTCTATCTCGTAGAGGAGTTTATGCGGCACGACTCAGCAAAATTCTATGCGGGCCAGGTTGTCAGGGATATATGCGGTTCCGCTCAAAGGAGGTTCCATGCGGTTCAAACCCGGAAGCAGTCTTATGGCTCAAATCTTTCTCAATGCGGCTCAAACATAGGGCAAGCCCTATGCGGTTCGAATATAAGAGGGTCATGCGGCCTATGCAACATATACGGCTCCATCATGATCGATCTTAGGCGGTTCAATAAAAACGAAGGATGAAGGCTTGTGCATATGTTATACAACAGAGCCAAGGGTCTTTGGGGTTCAAATTATTCAATTCCATTTTTTACCCTTGAAACCAGGGCGAACATTAGGATGCACTTCGGGCACGTCGGCCGATGAGGAAGCCACCTTCTTGTCTTTCGCGGCAGCGGAGACGACCTTGGAAGATTTGGGGGCCATTTTCGACAGTCGGAGAATAGAAATAGGGAAAGAAAGGAAAGACAGCAACAGTTGGAGACGAAGGAGAAAGTAAAGCAATCCCTCCGACTGAACTCATCCATATTTATAAACAAAATCAAGGTGCTTCGATTCTCGTACAGAACGAAAACCAACTCTTCGGTTATCGAGGCGAGCCGCCTAAAATGAAGGCCAGACTCCTGGGATCCAGCCCCGAAAAGTGACCTCAAAACTGATAGCAAATCAATAGCATTTAATGCAAAAGATCTCCATACGTGGCAAGATGACGTGGCAGAAAGTTCCCACTGCTGAGATAGTTATGCGGTCTAAAAGTCCCTGCGGCTGAGACACTTATGCGGCTCGAAAACCCCTGCGGCCTGGTCATCCATGCGGCCGAAACATCCATGCGGCCAGGACATCATATGCGGCCAGAAGAATATATGGCCATGCTTCTTATTCAAAGTATTTCAATTTTGCAAATTGAAAACTTTGAAGGGGATCTTGTAGAAGCATGGAAAAAAATAAAGAAAGATCCATACGACCAGAAAGCCCCCTGCGGCTCAGAGAGTTCATGCGGCTCAAGTATCAATACGGCTCGAGTGTCTATGCGGCTCAAACAAGTCCTATGTGGCTCAAAGAAAAGCTACGTGGCCTACAAATAGCTCTCTCGTTTTGCATTAAATGCCTTGACGGCTGACAGCTTTGACGAAGTGACAGTTCTGACATAAAGATATCATTATGACTCCCTCATAATGACGGATTCCTTGGGAAGCGAAGAAAATCTCTGACACAATCTCCCGAGATTCAAAAACTGGCATTCGGCCTTGACACGTGGACAGTTGTATGCGGCCCAAGTGGAGACTCCCCCATGCGGCCCAAGCGGAGGCTCCCCCATGCGGCTCACGAAGACTAGCCCCATGCGGCTAACGAAGACTAGTCCCATGCGGCTCACGAAGACTAGCCCCATGAGGCTCACGAAGACTAGCCTCATGCGGTCCACGAAGACTAGCTCCATGCGGCTCACAAAGACCATCCCCATGCGGCTCACGAAGACTAGCTCCATACGGTTCACTCATGCGGTCATCCACACTCATGCGGCTCAAATCATTACCATGTGGTCCAAATGTTCAGGGGGGCCACTCTTAGGCTGTCTTGACACGTGGCCAGCATTATGCGGCCTAACTTTCCTGCAGCTCAAATTTCTGCTATTTTGATACGAGGCATGATAACAGGGCACGTGGCATCAGATTGATCGAAATCTCTCAACAAATCCCAATAAAATATTGGGATCAAATCAGATCATTTGTAAATAAGCCAATTATAGACACGTGTCGAGGAATCCAAGGTTGGCATGACAAATCACGGAGATTTATGTCAATCAGCATTAATTACCTATAAAAGATTTGATGCAATCATATTTATTGCTCAAATCTCGATGAACGGCCCAGATTTAATGATCCTCAGCCGCCGACTTTCAAGAATGGGCAATCATTGTAAACCCTAATGAGGCCCCCTACTCTTATAAATAGCAGGGTGCCATTCCCTTGCAGATAGACACACGGAGATAGAGAGAGACAGAGGCAGATAGAGATAGATGCACATAGAGACATAGAGAGCCAGAGAGCCTGAAGAGAGAGCATTTCTTCATTAATGCCAAGCAGTTCTTCTACAGAGTCAAAAAGCTGCACTCGATCGTCCAAGGAGTAAGGCAGAGCGGTCGTCGCTTTCCCGAGCCACTATCGTCATCCTCCAGAATCTAAAATAAACAATTGTATTTAGATTGCTGTACCTAGGTTTTTGTTCCTATGCTTTCTTTGTAGAAGCGAGTTTGTATTGTGAAGTAAAAGTCCAGTCCTCCGATAACTGTTCTGTTCTTTTATATTTCATGGCAAACAACGAGGTTTTCATATATTGGAGTATACTTCATATGTATACAGCTGGCATGCTATGTACCTAGTCCAACGTATTTTGGGACCGGGGCATTACAGTTGTTGACCCCAAAAGTGATATGCTAAAGTCTTCTCATGCGCCAGATCCTAGGTGCATCAAAGTAAATCATCCTACAACAAATCAAAGATCTTTAAGCAATGAGCACGTGCCATGTGTTATTGACTCAGTTTTGCTCACGAACGGGTGCTAACCACCCAAGATCTCAGCAACAAACGAATTTCAACAACTGCCATATGTCAGCTCCCCTACAGCTAAATACTGTAGTCTTAAATAGACTAAATTCAAGCTTCTTGGCACAGACTCCATGTGCCAAACAAAGTCAGACATGTGGCATCCCTTCATGCAAGATTTCTAACATTTAAATCACTACAAGAATAAGGGCTTTTCTTAACGGTGATTCCCCGTTAAGAAATGGGTATCTTGACAGTTACAGATCCGTCAACTAGGCCGGAGTCAAGAAAAGTCCCCCCTTTTCTTGACGGTCCCTGACAGGGCTTTTCTTGACGATTTTTTGCCGTTATTTTATGTAGTTTTCTTGACTGTTTTTAGCCGTCAAGATAGCTCTTTTTAGGAAACTTCAACATAGGCAAAAACATTTCTTGACTCCGGCCTAGTTGACGACTATTTGCCATCAAGAAAAGCCATTCAACAGGATTAAGTTAATTGTTGACATTTTATAACCGTCAAGAGAAGCTGAAATCAAAATTCTATTTATAATTATATATAATGAATCGAACACACACATAATATCAATAATCTAGAATATTTAATACATAAAATAACCATAAAATCAAATTTTTATATTAACAAACTATTTATTGTTCATACACCACAAACTTTCAATATACATCCAACCACAAACATCCAACACTTGTCCAGCCAAAAACATATACAACCAAATTAATGTAGTTTCCATACATCTTAGATAACACCAAGGCCATGGCTTTCTTCTTCTTGTTCTCCTTGTGAAGAACAAATAGGCAACTCTAGAGGGGAGTGAATAGAGTTTATGACAAAAAAAATTCTAATTAAAAATTAAACTCTTTTACTAACAGTAAATAATCAGAGTAAATACGAAAATAGTAAAGAGCGAGAAAGCATACGCAAACACAGTCAATTTTAACCTGGTTTCCCTCGTGGAGGACTAGTCCAGGCCTGAGAACTCTAGCTCAGGATTAAATCCACTATTTATGAAATAGTAGTTATACCCCGTGCCTTTTCTTCAGAAGAGCACGTCAACTTCTTAAAAAGATCACAGTGGCGATGCTTGGAATTTTCCAAGCGACTTCTTGAACTCTTGCATAAACTCCTAACTGAAAAGTACTCAGCACTTCGAGGCTTAGGGAGCTTGTGGCTAGAAGATGAGAAGGGTATGGCTTGTATAAGGCTTTAGAGAGAAGAGAAGAGAAGATTGGATGATTGAAAATGGGAGAATTCATAGCCTACTTATAGGATATCAGATAGGCAGAATTCGGCCAGAATTCTGGGTCAAATATTCAAAAATTTGGCCTTTGGATAACTTGCATCCAGGCAACCCTAAAAATTAGCGTCCTGGATTTTAGGATGCAGAGTTCGGCCCGAACTCTGTATGGAGGCAGAGTTCGGCCCGAACTCTATCTCTAGAGCACAGAACTGGTCCAATGGGTAAATGGGCTTATTTGGATTTTTGTGGAGCTTTTGTTTTGAGGTATGGTTATAGGTTAAGTCTCAAATTGTTCAGTACGACTCAGTTTACATATGTCTAGACTCAATAAAATTGTAAATTACAGACTTAAAACATTTAGCATAGCAGGTGCGAGCTGTCCCTATCTTGTACTGAGTTCAGTCTTCTTGTGTCGTATTGAAATATTACAAGTATCATGTCGTCAATTGTATCAATATTTGGTTGACTGTGATTTTGTGTTAACAATCTCCCCCATATTGATAATTGACAAAATAATATTTGTATATTCAATATTCATACCTGGACACATTAAAGAGCAGTGGCATAGCTCCTCCGTAATCAGTGTAGAGCTAATAATAGCTCCCCCGTGAACATTGCTCTTGTCCTGTTGTCCTGATGCAAACTTTATTTCCCAAAGCACAGATACACAAGGATATGATAATGAATATAGCAAAATATTTCTCCTCCTTTTGGCATTTAACAAACAACCAGAAATAATGACTGGCAAGCACATCAAAAAATATAATAATAATAAACTGCATAAACAGATAAGCGGCAGAATAAAAATGTCTCAAGAGTCATATAAAAAGTGCTAATACAACCAAAGAGCAGAAGAAAAACAACTACATTAAAAAATACAGAAAAGCATAAACTACGATCCTCAGCAGCAGTAGCAGCAAGTAGAAATTCACATCCATCATCGAGCTCATGAAGGCCCAGCGTCGTTGGATGGATCTGTGAAGGAACGATGAGGGTCCATGAACGCCGCATCCGGATCCAGGTAGCATATAACCCAAGGGTCATCGATACGGTATCCATCGCGAGCAGGGTCCCGCTCTATAGGAACAGGCATAGAAGGATGCCGGGACATAGAGTATCGAATATCGTACAGTGAGTTGCTGATGGCACTCATCTGCAGGGTAAAAATAGATGTATCATTGTGAGAAAGGTTGCAATAAAATATTTGGATGGCATTAAGATATATAACAGAATTGGTAGTGACAAGTTCATCAAGACATAGATAATGAAATAATGAATCATATTGTGAAAAGATAGTAAAATTTATAGGATGACCTGCATACACAGGACGTGATCGAAAATCACTAAACCACTCATTGGAAGCGTCTAGTGATACAAATATCCGGTCTTTGTACATGTTGGGGTCGAGTGGACGAGGTGGGTTGAACAATGGGTGAATAGGTTGTTGATTAGGTTGTTCAACGGGTTGTTTAACACGAAGAGGAGCATTCGAAGAGGATGCACCCTCGGTTCAAAGTCTCTTCCCTCTATTGAACAACTTTGGAGCCATGAAATATTAAAGAAAATTAAGGAAATTTAGATGGAGAGAAGTGTGAAAATATACCTCAATTTGTTGATGAAAGAAGAAAGAGAATGGTGAGAGAATCCTTCTCCATGTATTTTGAGAAGAAAGATGCACTAGGATGGAAGAACTAGGGTCAGGGTTTGAAGAAAAATAGTTTGGAGAAGTTTAGAATGTGGCAATGGAGGCAAAAGAGGAGGAGAACCCGGTTTTAAGTGTAAGGGCTCGAATGGTCGGAACAATTGTTGACCATTGGATCATATTTTGATCAGCGGCTGAGCCTGCTTTCGGTTCTGGAATGGCCAGACCGAATTCGATCCGAACTCTGGGTAAGGCAGAGTTTGGCCTGAATTCTGGTTTCTGTAGCCAGAATAGAAATCAGGCTAGAAAAAAAGAGACTAAAAGGAATACGATAACGTATAGATGTATATATAAAATGAGAAAACCAAGTAGATAATTGCAAAAAGTTAACGCTGAATCAAAGTAAAGTTTGAAATTTTGAATTTTAGCATGTGATAAATAAAAGTATACCATGTAATAAACAAGAAATTATGCCACAATTTAATATTTTAAAGCTGCCATGGGGTAGCTGCAGGGGCCGGATCCCAGCTAGCGGTAGTCCTGAGGACTAGTGCACCGTGTCGCTTAGGCTTTTATGCCTTGTTGTCAGAAGAACCCTTTCGGCTTGTACCCATAACAATTTTATCATAAATAATCAAGACATAATCGATATTTATGCAGGTTACTTTAATGAATAACAGCTTCATCCAAAATTCCTAGTTCACAACAAAGAAAGTTAAAACGCTATTCGGATAGTAGTTTTGTAAAGAAATATGCTAGTTGATGATCAGTGTCAATAAATTCTAAGTTAATAGTGCCATTTTGCTGGTGATCACACAAAAAGTAGTGACGTATTTCAATGTGCTTCGTGCGTGAGTGACATATGGGGTTCTTAGTGAGATTTATAGCACTAGTGTTGCCACAAAATATAGGAATGTGCATAAAAGATAAGTTATAGTCTTCAAGGGTTTGCTTCATCCACAGAATTTGTGCACAACAACGACCAGCTGCTATATATTCAACTTCTGTTGTGGACAGTGCGACAGAATTCTGCTTCTTGCTAAACCAAGAGACTAGAGCCTTTCCTAATAAATGACACGTACAGCTTGTACTTTTATGGTCGACCTTGCATCCGGAAATCAGCATCAGTGTAACCAATGAGGTCAAATGATGTTGATTTGGGATACCATAGGCCCACTGTAACCGTACCCTTAAGGTATCAAAAAATAAGCTTAACGGCAGACATGTGTGATTTCTTAGGATTTGCTTGATATCTAGCACACAGACAAACGCTAAATATAATATCATGGCGACTAGCAGTTAAATATAGAAGACTGCCTATCATACCTCGATACTTACGTTGATCCACAGGTTTGTCGCTTTCATCTGGTTCTAGTTTAGTCGTAGTAGCCATTGGAGGGCCGATTGGTTTGACGTTGTCAAGGTCAAATTTCTTCAGCATGTCCTTTGTATACTTCGATTGACAGATGAAAGTTCCATTTAATGTTTGTTTGACTTGCAGTCCAAGAAAATAATTGAGCTCCCCCATCTTGCTCATCTCAAACTCGGTCTACATACACTTAGCAAAATCTTGACAGAGAGTTTCATCAGTAGAAACAAATATAATATCATCAACATAAATTTATACTAAGAGAATAGTGTCTTTGAAAGATTTTATAAAAAGGGTAGTGTCAACTTTCCCTTTTGAAAAACCTTTTTCAAACAAGAAATTGATTAGCCGTTCATACCAAGCTCTAGGGGCTTGTTTGAGGCCATAGAGCACTTTCTTGAACTTGAAAACATGGTCGAGAAATTTGTGATTTTCAAAACCAGGGGGTTGTTTTACAAAAACTTCCTCCTTAATAAATCCATTCAAGAAAGCACTTTTAACATCCATTTGAAACATTTTAAAATTTTAAAAGTTAGCAAATATGCAAAGCATCCGAATGGAATCCAATCTCGCAACAGGAGCATATGTCTTATCATAGTCGATACCTTCCTCTTGGTTGTATCCTTGAGCTACTAGACGAGCTTTGTTGCGTGTAACTGAACCATCTTCATTTACTTTGTTTCAAAAAACCCATTTTGTACCAATAATCGAGTGATTTATCGGCCTAGGAACAAGTTCCCAAACTTGGCTCCTCTCGAATTGGTTGAGTTCCTCTTGCATGACAGAAATCCAAAACTCATTATTAAAAGTTTCTACAATGTTTTTTGGCTCAATTTGTGAAATAAAGTCAGTACTAGCAATGGAGTCTCTTAATGATGACGGCTTGAAAGTGAATTTCTTTGGCAAGCCCTCCAGAGAATTGGTCTCAGTGGTGGTATTCATCGGAGTAGAAGTTGATGGCTCAACATCATAATCAAGAGTAGTTGCTGCACTATTATCTTCATCAAAAGTCACATTGGTAGACTCTTCCACAATTAATGAGCGTTTGTTGAATACTCTATATCCTTTGCTCTTGGCCGCATAGCCAAGAAATATACCATCGTCAGTTTTGGCATCAAATTTGCCTAAGTTGTCTTTGGTGTTAAGGATAAAACACCGACAACCAAAAACTCGAAAATATGAAACGTTTGGAGTTCTTCCAAACCACAGCTCATAGGGTGTTTTCTTCGTAATAGGACGAATGAGCACCCTATTTAAAATATGGCACGCTGTACTGACAGCTTCAGCCCAAAAATATTTTGGAAGTGAAAATTTATTCAGCATGACTCTAGCCATATCGCCAAGAGTCCTATTCTTCCGTTGCACAACACCATTTTGTTGAGGGGTTCTTGGACACGAAAACTCATGATCAAAACCATTTAAATTACAAAACTTTTCAAAATCAATATTTTCGAATTTGCCTCTATGATCACTTCGGATTCGAGTGATCATGTAGCCTTTTTCGTTTTGAACCTTTTTAACAAAAATTTTAAAAACTGAAATGGTATCACTTTTGTTTGTAAGAAAGAAAATCCAAGTAAATCTAGAAAAGTCATCTACTATAACAAAAGCGTAGAGTTTTCCACTAAGACTGGCTACTCTACTAGGGCCAAATAAATCCATATAAAGTAATTGCAAGGGTCTAGTAGTACTTACAGAGTTTATGAAATGAAATAAGGACTTGGTTGCCTTATTTTACTCACATTCGGCACATACCGTGCTTTTTTGAATGTGATGTCGGACAAGCCTCTAACTAGCTTCTTAGTCGATAGCATAGATATAGTATCCATATTGGCATAACCAAGACACTGGTACCATAGTAATCTTTCATCCTTGTCAGCATAGAGATATCTTCTTCACTGTTAGTATCTCTAGATAGATAGAAAATATAAATGTTATCCTCTCTTATCCCTTCAAAAACGATGTCTCCTGTTGACCTATCATAAATATAGCATTTAGATTGTCCAAAGTTAATATCATATCCATGATCAGCAAGATGACTTATGCCGAGCACATTATGCTTTAACTCGGTCATAAGACAGACATCCTTTATTACAGGAGAAGGAGGATGACCAATAGTACCATTACCTATAATATACCCTTTTAGGTTATTACCGAAGGATACATATCCTTCTCTCGTCGTCGATAGTGATGCGAAAAGATTTGCGTCTCCCGTCATATGTTGTGAGCATCCACTATCTAGAATCCACTTACTCTTAGTTGAGGAGGGAATGTCCACCTACATCAAGAGTAGATGTGACCTTTGGTACCCAAGTTCTTGAGGGTCCTGAATAGTTAGTTTTCGGCAACCATGCATGTATGTTTCTATCTACTAATCTCCTAACTCCACATTATGGTGAGATGTGTCCATGTAATCCATAATAAGTACAAATAGCATTCCTATTTATGTTAGAAGCATGTTGATAATGTCTATATGTAAAGTGGCGTGGAGTAGCATGATGATGATGTCTATATGTAGCATGGTAAGAGTGGCGCGGAGCAGTATGATGATGACTATTTGTGGCTGCAGGATGATGATTAAATCTATATGCAGTATGGTGGTATTTGTATTTATGTGCATCATGGTGATGATTATATCTATGTGTAGCATGGTGATTATGTGTCAAATTAGAATGATAGTTATGAGAAAGATTTCTACATGTATGTGGTTTGTGTGCTATATGGAAGTGGGTGTAGATATAAGCATATTTGCGTGCTGCAAGTGGATGACGTGTTTGACTATGTTGGACAGTGTTGTGCTTTGTGTGTGTCTTATGTGATTGAGTTTGAGGTTGAGCAACCTGTTTTCCCAATCTAGTCTCTAATTTCTTAGAGACAGCCTGAAGTTCATTAATCTCAGTATTCAAACCATAAATTTTAGTGATAGAGATCTTGTGTCTATTCTTTTCTTCAGTAATCTCAGTGTTGAGTGCTGTGATCTCTTGTTTTTGTTTTTTAGTACGTGCTTCGGCATCATGTAGGCTTGATTTAAGCTTAGACACCTCATTTGTGACTTCCGTGGGTGAAGTGTTTCTGATATTATCAAGCAATGAAGATAGTCTTTGAATCTCGACTTTATAACTTTTGATCTTCTTCTTGGCGTGTTTATGTTTACTAATGACTTTCTTGTGGTCATTGAGTAAATCATTGAATGCATCGCCAAGTTCGTCAAAAGTGAAATCATCGAGAGTTTTGCTATTTACCTTGTCGGATGTTGTCATTAGGCATACATTGGCAGTATCTTGAGGAGAATCCTTTTCTTCCTCGGAATCACTATCTTCGCTTTCATGCCAAATGTTTGTGTTGGCATATTTTCATGAGGAAGCCTTCTTGTATGGTTTCTAATATCGGTTGCTCTTTTTTGCGAATGGACAGTCTTTTCGGACGTGTCCAGTCTTCTTGCAACCGTAGCATGTTGGCTCTCCTTTGTCATCTTCTTGCGGTTCCTTCTTTCTTCGATTGAAGCGAAAGAATTTCTTGAAGTTGTGAACAAGGAGAGCTTGATCATCACCTTCGGAGTTGTCGTCTTCCGTCTCTTCAGGATCAGCCCTTTGTCGGTGAGCTTTAAGGGCAATCTCCTTTGTCTTAGGAGCAGGCTCTTCGAAGTCTTTGAGGTCAAGCTCATGAGTCATCAGCTTTTCCCATTAAAGTCTCTATGGACATAGTCGTGAGATCATTTCCTTCTATGATGGCTGTCACCTTAGGGTTCCAAATCTTTGGTAGCCCACTAAGTAGCTTGCGGATCTTCTCGTGATTTGTATATTGCTTGCCGAGAGAAGACAGGGGGTTGATGATGTCGAGGAATCTTATGAACATTTATGTGATCGTCTCATTTGGCTTCATCTTGAATGCCTCATATTCTTGAGTGAGACGACTTATTTTTGACTCCTTGACTTGAGTGGTTCCTTCATGCGTCACTTCTAGAAGTCTCCATACTTCGTGAGAGGTGGTGCATGTTGAGACCCTGTTAAACTCATTCCTGTCTATAGCACAGAATAAAGCATTAATAGCTCTCGCGTCTAGACTCACTTGTTTCTTCTTCTCATCAAAATATTTGTCATGTGGTTTCTCAACGAGATCACCATTGACAACTGTCCTGGCGGGCTTTTTGTAACCATCGGTAACAATGGTCCACAGGTCGAAGTCTAGCGCCTTGAGATAAAAGCTCATCCTTGTTTTCCAATAGGAGTAGTTTTTTCCATCAAATAGGGGAGGCCTATGAGTGGACTGCCCTTCACCGTGATTGAAAATCATGGATTGTGTGGTTGCTATGGATCAGCTCTAGGATGTTAGTCCTTGTTGAGAGAACAGAGCTCTGATACCAATTGAAGAACAAATATGCAACTCTAGAGGGGGTGAATAGAGTTTATGACAAAAATTTCCAATTAAAAATTAAACTCTTTCACCAACAGTAAATAATCAGAATAAATGCAGAAATAGTAAAGAGCGAAAAAGCATACGCAAACACAGCCGATTTTAACCTGGTTTCCCTCATGGAGGACTAGTCCAGGCCTGAGAACTCTAGCTTAGGATTAAATCTACTATTTATGAAATAGTAGTTACATCCCGTGCCTTTTCTTCAGAAGAGCATGTCAACTTCTTACAGAGATCGCAGCGGCGATGCTTGGAATTTTCTAAGTGACTTCTTGAACTCTTGCACAAACTCCTAACTGAAAAGTACTGAGCACTTCGAGGTTTAGGGAGCTTGTGGCTAGTAGATGAGAAGGGTATGGCTTGTATAAGGCTTTAGAGAGAAGAGAAGAGAAAATTGGATGATTAAAAATGGGAGAATTCATGGCCTATTTATAGGATACCAGATAGGCAGAATTCGGCCAGAATTCTGGGTCAAATATTCAAAAATTTGGCCGTTGGACAACTTGCATCCAGCCAACCCTAAAAATTAGGGACCAGGATTTTATGAGGCATAGTTCGGCCCGAACTCTGTATGGAGGCAGAGTTCGGCCCGAACTCTGTCTCCAGAGCACAGAACTGGCCCAATGGGTAAATAGGCATATTTGGATTTTTGTGGAGCTTTTGTTTTGAGGTATAGGTATAGGTTAAGTCTCAAAGTGCTCAGTATGACTCAGTTTACATATGTCTAGACTCAATAAAAGTGTAAAATACAGACTTAAAATATTTAACATAGCAGGTGCGAGCTGTCGTCCATCTTGTACTGAGTTCAGTCTTCATGTGTCGTATTGAAATATTACAAGTATTATGTCGTCAATTGTATCAATATTTGGTTGACTGTGATTTTGTGTCAACACCTTGTATATCCCCCACAGCATTGAGCCTAGCAACAATCAAGATTCCTCCAAGAATACTGTAATATCAAATATTACATTAATAAAAGTACTAAGTCTGAGAAAGGTAAGTTGCTGATAAGTTGATATGCAAATCTACAGAGAGGCATGAAAGTAAATGCCTAGTAGTGGTTAGGGGAAACATACAACACAGTAAACTTCTGCTCAAGTGCAATACTGACAACTATAACATTATCGAATGCATTAAAGTAAACATTTGAGTTCCACTATATCAACTTTAGAAATGTGAATCTTCCAAATTCCTGTGTAAGCCAAGTAATATGGGAAAAATTACAAAGTCGAAGATTGAAAGCCAGCAACATATGTATGAAAGATTGAAAGCCAAGTAATATGGTAAACATTTGAGTTCTATTATATCAACTTTAGCTCAATTACAAAGTAAAAAAACCTAGCAACATATGTATCAAAGATTGAAAGCCAAGTAATATGGCAAAAATGACCAAATGTCCATTGCCAAAGCAAAATTATGCAACTTTTCTTCCTCATTATATCCCCCAGTGAAACAACCGAACTAAAAAATAGATCTTCAGAAAACAAACCCAAAATTGATACCCAAAAAATGATACTGACATATAGAGGTTGAGCAACATATAGAGGCTCTCTATTCCGGGAAGAATACAGAGAACTTTATCTGGAATCTTTGTAAGCTCCATACATATAGAACTATGTACCTGATACAAAATAATAGTTCAGACAAAATGAATTAAAGCATAAAAGAGATGAAGCAAAAAGTCACAAAAATAGGCACCCTGTAGCAAATTCATGTGGTAAGAGGCCGTATAGGTATGGTGCAACATTGATTTTCCAGAAATGTAATATGACTTTATTTCTGTAAGTCAACTTATTATTCCTTTATCTCAAGTAATAAATATTGCCCCTTTGCAGCTCAAAGCAGTAAATATTTGCATTTAGACATAAATAAACATGTCAAGCACAAAGCTTATGGGCTTTAAAATCTACAAATAAAAAGATATCAAAGAAAATGTAAAAAAATCCTTTCTACTTTTCTAAGTGATTGGGGCACCCTAGTCCACCTTTCTAAACTAAAAGAAAATCAATTACTTACCTTATAGGGGACTCAATGATATTTACACTAAGGGGATGTTTGGATATTTGAATTAAATTTACTTAGGTACATGGGTGTTATATGTATTTCTTAAGAAGAGAGAGAGGGAGAGAGATTCTGTTTTCACAGGATGGCCCAATGTGAAATGAATTAAAGTCATATTTATTAGGTTTGGCCTATTAAATTTTTTTATTTTCATTCTGGGGTTATTCCACTTAAGTTACTGCAGTGAAAATAAGTCCAAAAGCTACTTCTGAACATATCAAAGTAATGGCAAGTATGTAGCTTTAATCTGGCGATATTTAGTAGTCAACAGGCTCTAACTAGGATTTTACTGATGAATTGGCTTTTCCTCAGGAAGATATATAATACATTCTAGATACTAAAGGATTACGTCAGCTACAGACTTTGCTTCATTCTGCACACCCATAAGACTACATATGACTTTAGATATACTTTCTGAGATGAAGTTATCATTTGGACTTGATTTGAAAAGATAACCAAATGAAGCAATTTTTCAATAAAGATATGACATTTCAACTACATATTATCTTTGAATGTGTCCAATTAACCAATTGAGCTTTCAGGTATCCTTTAAAACTAAACTATTGGGGTATCCAACTAACCAATTGAGCTTTCAGGTATCCAATTAACCAATTGAGCTTTCAGTGTAAAGTTCTGGTCTTCAACAAACCTCCTTTTACCATGTCAAATTCAAAACTAAACTATTGGTTTTCTAGCTGATGACAACTTGTCAAACAAGGGATAAAGAGATGATGCACTTCAAGTTAATATTCCAGTTCGTGCATGCGTAATAAGGATATTACAGTATGAGTAAATGTAAAACATCCAAGTTAATATTCCAGTTCAATGCTTGTCAAACAAAAGGTTGCATATACATAATTTATTACTCTCAAGTAAACCAATGCTACAATTAATGGTGTGAACCAACATTTTGTGGCTATTATTGATTCCTAACATTGGGTTCCTAATTACTAGCTGGGTACAGAGCAGGAATTTCCATTAAAAAGTGAGGAAGAGGGTGTTAACAAACTAGCAGCTAAGAAAAGTTTTCTACTCCAACTAGCCATTCACTCACCCACACATATACTTATTTGATCCGTATGACACGACAAGTTCCTCTCCCTTGAACACACACAAATCAAACTATTATCTACTCCTCTCTTCTACACACCCACGTTACTACTCCCTGTTCATACGCAAAACCAGCATGCCCATCATGAGGTCGCTAGGGAGCATACACCCTCACAATGGATGCCTAGCAGCTCATCTATTCCATATGTTAAAGAACCACACAACATACTCCTAAACTAAAATTCATAGGCCTTCGCCCACACACAGCCACTGAATTCTCAGGTCCCTTATCAATACATCGATCTAGAAACTTGCAATGGAGAATAAAGTTGCAACATACTCCTAAACAAGAGGCTGCGTATACATAATTTAGTAAGTTCACTCTACCCAAGAAACAACAAAAAAAGACAAGATCTGTGAATGATTATAGCAACCTAGATTGACTAATATCAGTTAAACTTCACTAGTACATGCAAACAAATAAAGTTGGAATTTCATGAATTAAAAAATGACACAAGGAAAGGAACTATTGTTGCAATAAATAGAATTAATATATATTGTTGGTTAAAAAATTGTGGTTGACTGTTTGTTAATGTTCTTTATTTTCAAGCATGCCTTGGTAAGCACATTTTCCTTGTAACATCAGAAAAAACATATCCTTCTTTACAATCTTAATAAAGTTAAGTAGAAATTATTCTTAGTTTTACTTTGGACGTAATTGCAAAGATGACAAAAAGCTCAAGATATATCACAACCTCTTATTACCAAAAGAGGTGGATTAGCTACAACAGGGTTTAACTAGTCGATATTTGATATTTTCTTTTCGAGTTTGGATTTCCTCATGTCGAACTTCTTGTTTTTTAAGAGTTGTCTCCTTGAATTCGGTCTTTGTTTCATTTATGACTAGTTATATTCAGACCTTTGTGTCGTTTTTGTTTCGTTAATTACCATTAATGAAGGGGCTCCCAACGTTTAATCAAAAGAGAGAAGGGGATGTGCTTCATACATGAACCCTTTGGATAGTGTAGCTATATAATAGTGAATTAACCTTGATTCACATAGGGCTCATATGCAATCCCCTAAACTTGCTTAGAAAAACTAATTCCTATGAATATGATTATTTTTTTTCTTCTGGCAACTAAGTTCAACCTATTGTTATTTCCATGCATGTTGATGTGCTAACATCATCAATAACAAGCCTAAGTGACAACATAGCAATAGTTCTTCAGCTATATATATATATAATATATATATATATATATATATATATATATAGCAAATTATAACAAGCAGTAAAATGGAAAAAAAGAGAAAATATAAGTAAGGACTGGTTAAAGGAACCTGTGACAATGACAGTGAGATGGCTGGCATCAACCCCTTGGGTGACATCTTCTACAGTAGAAGAAAAGCCAAAATCAGACGTCCCTCCTGCTCTCCATAGACAAAGACATTGAGAATACATATTGCAATAGATATTGTACGTTAAAGGAACTAGTGTTGCAATAAAAAATAACACAAGAAAAGGAACTAGTATTGCAATAATTTATATTTCCCATCAGACAGCTCGCAATAGCCAACAAGGCCAGGAATCTCACTCCATAATTTGTTCTACTTAACAAATTAAAATAAGAATGATAGATTTGGTATGTAAAAGTCTTGAAATCTGACATAGAAGATTGTTATTTTATAGTAATACCTAGCTCCAGCAGAAGAAAAATTAGCTCCTACAAGAAGGTTCTTTTTACCGGTTCTAGACTCGGATATACAGACGCAAAATTGGTACATAGTCTCAGCTGCAATTACCAACTTAAATAATAAAATATTAAAAAAATAGAACCAGAATAATTTTAAAATTTTGATTTAGGAATACCAAGTCGGATGAGAAGGCGGTGGCGGAGATCAGATTGAGTGTGGTGTCGAACACCGCACCCCCGACACCCACCGCCCGGCCCGTCCGCCCCCTCACATGCGAGACCAGCTCCCAGACCTTCTTCCGCACGGTTATCGCCACCATCGACAAAGTCCTCGAGGAAAGACTTTGATCTAGGGTTAGGGTTTGGGGATAACATCGGATGGATTTGGGGATTAGGGTTATATGAGAGAGAAAGGAGGAGGAAGAGAAAGAAGAGGATGAAGTCTCCATCTACTGCGAATGAGAGAAGGAAGAGAGGAAGGGAGAGCAGAGAGAGAGAGAGGGAAAGGGAGAGCAGAGAGTTATTGAGTAGAAAGAGTTTACGAGAGATCGAAAAAGTTGTTGTGCTCTCCAATCAAAAAAAGAATCATAACCGTCAATAGATGTAAAAATTTGAAATAATTATAATAATGGCAGCAAAATAATTAGCGGCTATTTTTTCGTAAATGCATTACTTGACGGTTATCAACAAAACGTCAATATAAAAGATGATCTTTCTTGGCGGATCCCTCGAAACCGTCAACATACAAGCTATAAATGAGCTAAAGTAACAAAAAAGGCCATCTCTTAACGTAAGCCTAAAACCATCAAGATAAACCCTATTGTTGACGGTTTCCGACGACCGTCAACTTATAAACCGTGAAGAATCATCATTTTTCTTGTAGTGAATGTTTAGCATCCCTTCTTCAACCTTCATCAAATCCTCAAAGCTATTCAACAGCTTTGACTCATCACCTTCCCAGACCACCTCAGACATTCAGAGCTCGAGATCATCTTCAGATCATCAACGGAGTAAAGAATCACCTCTCTATCGCTACGGTTTCCAGATAAAAACAAAAGTGTACAAGAAGGATTCTATCGAGATCCTACATTGTACTCTGTTCGATTGTTATTTATAAAAGTTTTGTTCAAACATTTTTTAATGGCAAACAAGCTGGGACTCTGCTGGGGACCACTTTCTCCTCCAACGAGAATGTTCTGTCACAATCTGACGACCACAAGCTCGGCTCCTCCTAGAAGATACTGGTGGTACGCTTCGATCAATAAGCATACAAGGAGTTCATCTCTGAAGGCAGCGCGAGTCCTTCGAAGCAGCTACCGAAACCGTAGAAGACTCGCCAAGTCTGGGTGAACAAAGGCGATGTGTCGAGCACCATAATTGAAGAGGCTGCGCCAGCACAGTCATCTCTTCCTGTTGACATTCTCAGCAAATAAGACGTTGCTACTGGTGCAGCCCATCTGCTAGGGAACCGCAGTGCTGACTGCAGCTCCCAACCCGCTTCTTCCCAGTCAAAGAAGATGTACCGACGGAACAAGGGCGCAACCTCTCTCCCGCACATGAACTCTGTTGTGGAGGGATAATACTCTATCTTTGACAAAATCACTCGCTATAAAAGGCAAGGAAAAGTTGGATTCTGAGTACTATGTACCTTCGCGGGCTAGTACGAAGAAGTCCAAGACAACACTGGCCATGCAACCTCAACGTGCTATGCCAGCAGCGAACTAAAAATGTTCGCTAAAATTCATACGCACAGTTGATGTTAAGTTGTACAGAGTTGACTCAGGCGCTTTGGAACCAGTAACGAGTCAACTCTTGGAGTCCTTTCCCATTTGGGCACATCTCCTGCGTGTGGAACCAAGTTGGGAGGGAAAAATATTGCGATTCTAAACCCATGTGCCAACGTAGGCTACATACATAAAATGGGTTCGACTCGTAATATGTGCTGCTCTTCCATCAATGATATGGGTACATTTCATGCACTAGAACTGGATGAGGGGGCGCATGACTCACATAACTACCCTGATGCTTGGCCTTGCCGTACACTTAAAGGGGGTACAAACGTAAAAATCTTCTCACACGATTAACGTAACATAATCACTCACAAACGTATATAGGGAGAGATGACTACCATGCACAACGTACCACTCATGTGGCATACTTGTGCTACGGTCACCATCAATTGCTGCTGTTGTAAGATAATAGCTCTACCACAAAGGCAGTCTGTACTCCAATGACTGCAATATGTCGCAACTGTCAGACGTCGCCTCGAAAAGAGGGTGCCAATTGACGATAAGGAAGAACCCTTGGTCGCCTCATGCCACGTCATCTCTAGTTCTCCTGTATTCGAGAGAAAAGCAAACTTTACCAACCCTCTGGCCTCGACTAGCTCATCCAAGAGCCGACAGAGAAGAAACAAAGTAATAATTCCGTCGACTGGGGTATTTCAGAATACTCGGTTGAGGATAAAGGCTGCATCAACTGCACAAGCTGGGGGTGATCAAACCCCGACTGTCCACAACAACCCCTCATTCGTGGATGAGGGTATCTATCATGAAACTGACGCTGATGTGGCTGGTGGTAGCAAGTTCGAGGGGTCAAAAGAAGAAGCACTCATGCCAACCTTTCCGCAAGAAAGTGAGGTTGAAAGTGAAGTATCGACCGATCCATCCACTTCGACCCATATCATGCATGTCTACATGACAGGGGTGGCAAGGAAGAAGAGGGAGATGCTTCAGCTCCAGATCTCATGTGCCACATAGATATTCTGGAAACGGGCCTTAAAACCCTTTCTACTACCATACAATCCTCGACTTAAGTCGTATTCGAGATCCGAAATACCCTGATGGTCCAAACTTCGAAAAGAGCTCTTATATCCACCAGTCCCAATCCAGGGGCTAATAGAGAATCAAATGTACCCTCCATCGGGTATCTTTGGGGATGGTTCATCACACCCTGCCCCGGACATCAGCACCCTCAGGAGTTGAACATCGTACCTTGTCTCAATCACCTGCTCCTAGCACTACTAAAGAACTGTTCGAGATGGTGAGGGACCAACGCAACCGTTTTGAGGCGAGAAATAAATAGAAGGAATGCCAGAAACTCAAAATTCGACAATCCTATACTCCTGAGTGGAATAATGTGGATTGTCCGCCAAGTATAAACCATAATAACTAATACCATTCAATGGGAATGAGTATTCCCGTCAATACCTCACCTACTTCTATTCCATGATAAGGCATCTTTCGAAAGAGGACACCCTACTCACCAGTCTATTCATCTGCACATTGAAGGGGGTAGCTTACAACTGGTATTGCAGCCTCCCTGACAACTCCATCTCTTTCTTCTAGGATTTGAACCGCCTTTTCCTTGCCCGATTCTCTGATGGCGGGAAACATATGACTATGTCTTCTCTTATGGAGATTACCCAAAAAAAAGAAGGAGACAGTCCGGGCCTACATTGAGCGCTTTCGGTAAGCATGTCTAAGGCTACTTTCTGGAGTCTATGCTAATGGACTCATACAGAAAGAACATGACATTGGCAGTCAAACTTTTGGTTGATGCCACCCAGTTTGCAGACTGGACTACGTTCATTATCAGTGCCAAAGCCGTTTTATTGAAGGCCCGTGAAGCTCGTCATCTGGGGGTTAGCTTCCCTTCATTCGAAGACAAGAAAAAATGCACTAGCAACAACAACAACAGTGGGCGCGAGCCAAAAGGAAAACAGGTATTGACAGTGAATACCTCCAAGGGCGTGTCGGCTCCTGCTTAGAATCCCCCGGCCGTACTGAAATAGAAGGAGGTTTACTCCTTGACGAAGATACTCTATAGTTCTTCGAGGTGCTGATGCAAGGCGACAAGATCAATTTGCCTAATCCTAAGAGCCCCGATGAGGTGGACAAGGTAGGCGACCCGAGGTATTATCACTACCATCGGTTTGTCAGGCACCCGACCCGGGACTACTACATACTGAAGGACAACATACAACACATGATCAATACGAAAGTCCTCTTGCTTGATTGCGAGGATAAGACATTCTCCATGAATATGGTGTTCCTTTAGTTTGGTACCCTGCCACCGACTGAAGCTCAAGACGGCGTCGTCCCCATCCCAAAGGCGATGATGGAAGTAACCAACCTTCCACCAACTCATGATAATGTGAGTGGGCTGGTACCACTCACCGCATCCTGGGACGAGATCATGTGGGTTCTCCAAGATCTCGCTCCAAAATTGACTCAACCGGGGGTACGTCCTACCTCCAAAACTAAAGACAGGAAGACTAAATCTTGCCGAATGGTCACTACCTCTTCGGAGGAAGCCCTTCCAGTACAAACACGTTCTCAGCAAAAAACCCAGTAGAAGAAGGCCCCAGCTGAGGAGATGCCTCCCGTCACCGCTACGGCTGCCCAAAAAGAAGGTCCATCTAAACCTTCAGCAACATATAATCAGAAGCAGAGGGAGGCTCATTTTGACAAGTCTCTATGAAAAGAAGGTGCTTCGGGGTTGACCAAACTTCATAACTTCGACATATTGAGGCAGCTCACAGGTACTCCGGCTCGGCTATCACTATCTGAGCTTCTCTGACTCTCTAAAGATACTCAGGATGCTCTATGTGAAGCACAGAAGGATGTTGAGTCCTTCATCAGTCAGGTTCAGCAGCCTGAAGAAGATCCGACTGCATGTTCGTACTGCCATAGTATGGAAAAAATCATCCCCACCATTACATTCACCCAGCAAGACATGCAGCTCAAGAAGAACCGGCATAAACGATCGCTATATTGCATAGGGTATATTGGTGCCATCAAGGTGGATCGGATTCAAATCGATCCTAGGTCTTTCCGAAGCATTATCCCTCGGACTCTGCTTTAAACATTGGAAATCCCGATGCATCGCTTGACTACATCTAATACCATAATTTGTGGCTTCAACACTAGAAAGAGTGAGCCTCTGGGCAATTTTTGACTGAAGTGTCATATCGACGATCTTTAGACAGAGGTGACTTGCTACGTCATTGACGTGAACATTAACTAAAATATCTTGCTAGGACGTCCGTGGATACATGAGTACATGGTGGTACTATCAACTCTCTACCAGTATATAAAATATGTGTCCACCAATGGCATAGTCATGGCAGAGTTTGCTGAGGTCGATCCTTTCTGAGGGATCGAGGCATTCTTCACTGACTCCAATCTTTACAAGTTAGTTCACTTGGACGATGAGGTTAACGACGATGATAATGAAGTAGAGGCCAAAACAGAGGTCGAAGCAGAAGCTGAGATGGCGACTGAAGTACCTCTGAAGCTGCGACTCAATGGGAAGCCTCCTTCGGTATCTGTCGTACTCGTAGCCAAGCTATATGGGAAGGCTCTGACTTTAGCTCCTTTGGTCGTCAAACTCCCAGGCCAGGCTCAAGGACCAATTCGGGTCAGACTCCCGAAGAGGTCTCAAACCCCTCTTTTCCAGATGATGGCTCCGCTGGTGGCAAAAATACGACGGAAGACTCCGGCACCTCCTTCCAAGGCTTTTTCGATCTTAATAGAAGAAGAATTAGGAGACTATATATCTGCTAACGTAGATGCACCTTCTCTCATTGATGTAATTCCCTCGAACAAAATCCTATATTTTATCAATAAAAGGCTGTATTTGAACTACTCTAATATTTCATACTAGAATACCATGTATACTTTAGATAATTCCTTACAGTCATTACAAACACAAATAATGACTATTAAATCATATAAACCGAGTTGTCCCGTACCAAGAAGTCTGCTATATAGTTCTGCCCCGGAACAAGGACAAAAGCCTATCATCTTCGGCAAGGTTGAACGTCATCAGGACCTTTCTCCAGCCAAACCACAATCGGATACTAGTAGATTGCAAATATACCGGTACACCAATCAAGCAAAGTATCTCATTCAGAAGATGGGTTACCACTTGAAAAGCGGCAAGGGCTTGAACTATGGGAAAGGTCGACGTCTACCCTTACGACTTTTAGTTCCAAAAGGGAAGCCACAAGATTACTATCACCGCACTCGATGGGGGGCAGGCTATGTCACACCGCCGACAACCCTAGAGAATTCAGAGGCTGAAAAGGTCGTGCACTCTCACTCATCTAAATATTCAACTTAGAATTCCAACACCAGTATCGGCCCAATCATCAGGAAACTATTGTCAGTCAACATGATAATCGTACATCCTCCAGAAGAAGAAGATGACGATCAGAAAGTAGAGTTCTTCAAGGAAGAACCCTGGACTTAATGCTTAGGAATGCAATAGGAATTTTGCTTCGAACTACGAGAATCTCCTACCGAAGTTGAAGTCGAGCAAATTGACTTAGGGGATGAATCCTCGCCCAAACCTATCTTCTTCAACAAAATCTTAGCAAGGGAAGATCGTGAATCCTTGTTTCAACTTGTTAGGGAATACATCGACGTCTTTGCCTGGAGCAATGGAGATATGCCGGGTTTGGACCCGTAAGTCGCAATGCACAAGCTTAAAATCTTACCTAACACTAAGCCTATTAAGCAGCAACAATGACACTTTCGTCCTAATATCATGAATGTCATTGAGAAAGATGTGGATAAAATCATAGATAGTGGATTTATTCATGAGGAACAACATCTAGACTGGATGGCCAACATCATTTCCATTATTAAAAAGACTAGGAAGATTCGAGTCTGCATCGACTTCGGGGACCTCAACTCTGCCTGCACGATAGATGAGGATCCCCTTTCGATCACTAACGTGATGATGGACAACACATGTAGCTTTGAACGCATGTCATTCATGGATAGATATTCGGGCAGTGAATGCATGTCTTTTGGGATGACGAAAAGCATATGTCGTTCAGAACTCCAAAGGGGGTTTACTGCTACATAGTGATGCCCCTTGGCTTGAAGAAAGCAGGTGTAACATACCAGTGAGCTATGAGCACCATCTTTCGTGTCCATCTTCACAAGACAGTCGAATGTTATGTTAACGACATCGCTGTCAAAAGCCGCCGGCGAGGTGATCACCTGCCATATATAAGGATAGTCCTTGATCTCTTACGAGCACACCAGCTCAAGATGAACCCAGCTAAATCCTTTCTAGGGGTATCTAGCAACAAATTCTTGGGTTTCATCATCACTGCAAAGGGTATCCACATTGACCCTGAGAAGACCAAGGTCATCCTTGGCATGAGCCGTCCGAAGAACTTGAGAGAACTTCGAGGTCTACAAGGACGCCTTGCGTAAATCCGAAGGTTTATAGTAAATATTTTTGGACGGTGCCAACCCTTCACAAAGATTATGAAGAAAGGAGTTTCTTATGTCTGGATGGAGGAGTGTCAAAAGGCGTTTGAAGTATCAGGGCCTATCTCATAAATCCCCCAATTCTAGTAGCACCAGTTGTAGGCAAACCCTTTCTTCTCTATGTCTGTGCAATGGATCATTCTTTCGGTGACCTAATGGCTCAGGACAATGATGCACGCTACGAGCAAGCTATCTACTACCTAAGAAGGATAATGATCGGGGCCGAATACCGGTACAACCCAATCGAGAAGGAGTACCTAGCTTTGGTATTCGCGATACAGAAGACTCGCCACAACGTCTCATGTCATACGATCCATGTCATCGCCCGAGTTAATTCACTCAGGGTCCTCATGACGAAGCCCGGAGCGCTAAACTCTCGATTAGATACATGGGCAATACTATTGGCACCATACGATATGGTATTCGTCCCACAAAAAGCTGTCAAGGGCCAAGCGCTAATTGACTTCTTCGCCGCACATTCGATCCCGGAGTTATCCAAACTCTATAAGGACATTCTGGATGAGGTGCTGGAGTCCAATGTTGCTGAAGAGAACTTCGTTTGGAGGATGTTATTCGACGATGCTTCAAGAATAGGCCCCAAGGGCCAGATCATCGTAGGAGTAGGGGTAGTCTTGGTCTTCCTAGACAACCTAGTCATCCAGCGTGCCTATTCCCAAATAGAGTCGTACTCCAATAATGTGGTGGAATACAATGCCCTCTTTATGGGACACTAATTGGCAAAACAATTGGGGATAGAATGCCTTGAGTCCTATGGCGATTCGAAACTTATCGTCAATTAGGTCCGAGGACAATACGAAGTCTGCCATAAAGATCTGATTTCCTACAATAAAGTAGCCTTGGAAATTTTCTCAACTTTCATTGAGTTCTTCATAGAACATATACCTCGGCTACAAAATCTGGAGGCTGATGCTCTGGCTGGCCTTGCTGCCTCCTTAACAGTACCTCTCTGGACTCAATACTTCGTTATGGTAACTGGTCAGGATTTAGTGTGTTAGAAAAATAATTTGTGCATGTGTTTGGACCATGTCGTGCCAGCGGATGTTGGCATGAACATCAGAGACTGGCAATTTCCATTCATAGACTTTGCAGCCTATGGGATCCTTCCAGATGACCCGAGGGAATCTGTGTCTGTCAAAAAGTGCTCACTCTAATTCTATTATGATACTAAAATGTTGTATCTTCGTTCTTACGACGGGCTTCTTCTCTGATGTTTATAAAATGAGGAGGCGCCGAAGCTCTTCGGATGGCCCATGACGGTACCTGTGGAGCTCATCAACCCGGTCCTATGCTTCTGGATCGACTTTGACATATGGGCTATTATTGTGTAACGCCCCAGTCCCAAAATACCTGGGATTAGATACGTATCATGCCAGCTGTATACATACAAAGTCTACTCCAATATACGAAGACTCGTATGTATACATAAGATGTATAATGTAGTATTCCAAGATAAACTAAATCTCATCCACAATGAAAAGAATAATAATAAAAAAATTCAACTTGAACATTTATGATACAATCGTTGGGCGGAGACAAAGTCCACTACCAACTATCTCAATGATATTAATGTACAAGAAAGCGATTGACAAAATGATAAAACGAACCGAGCATAATTCTCTACGAAGGAATGGAGAAGACCACGGCCTTGGCTAGAATACCTGCAGAAAACATGAACACACACCTGGGGAAAAACCAGGTCCTCAGAGGGACGTAACAAGACACATAATATCATGCCATAAACTGCATAGTAAGAGCTCAATAGAAAATATACATGCATAAAGGTTCCTAACCATTCTATGTGGATTGTAATTTTCTGGACAACGTTCTACACAGGGGCTGTCACAAGCATGTAATAAAGAGTGGCCAATAAGTAGTGCTCATCCGAGACACTATCGGTCGGGTAATACGTAGCGCTCATCCGAGACACTATCTCCCAAATATGTAAAATAAAAGTAGCCCCTATGCTAGTAGCTGTCCCCTCCCCCCAATGATATTATACGTGTGTCGTAACCGTGACACACAAACATGTGTCATTTCCACCACATTGTTTTAATATAGATAACTGTTAAGTCTTCTAATCATGCATCTATTGACAGTTATTCCTACGCATGCGCACGGGGGATCTGCCCACACGCAAGTGACCTCTATATGATACTCACAACTCTTACATACAACTCATGTACCATCGTGACAAGTCAATGAGACACACTAAATTTGACGATAGTCCCTTAACTCTAAGCCAATTGTATAAAATATAGTAATTTGCATCTACATATAATTTAACAAAACAACTTGAAAATAAACACAACATGCATGATATTGAGCAGAAAATTTAAACAGTAAAGGCAAGGTGTCTTGCCTGATGTGTCGCCTGGTGTAGTGCAATAATCTGATAAGTTTCGAGTGTCTAATAGTCATGGTTGATTGGTAGCAGTCCAAAGTCGCAAGTAGAAATAAGGATATCGGATTAGTCATAATTAGTGATGATGACAAAGAGAAAATTTTGCGTAAGTGAATACATATACTATTTTTTGAAAGTATTCTATATTACTTAAAAATACATTTTATTAGTTAAAATATACGTTTAGATGAATACTTGAAAAATTAAGATATATATATCGTAGAAAAGTAACTTTTCTTTAGTCAAAATATTTTAATAAAAAATATAATAATGAATGTAAAACCTTATCCATCCTAATACACATACAGAAAGAGAAAGAGAGCGAGATTGGGGAAATGGGGGAAGAAGAGTAGGTTTTTACCTCGGTCGCTGGCGGCGGAAGACAGAGCCGGCGCCGACGTTAGGTGGAGGCAGCGCGGAGGGAGGAAGAAGAGACGTGGAGCGGCAGTCGTCGCCGGCAACGCGCCTTGGGAGTGACGGCGGCGCGGGGTACTCGCCCACGCGGCTGGATGAGAAGGGACGGCGGTGCGGAGGGCTCTGTCGGCGGAGATGAGAGGGAGTACGACGGGCGACTCCGGAGGGGGACGACGCGGAGGAAGCCGGCCCGCGGCGGTGGTGCTGGACCTCGTCAGCGGCGGGCGGCTGGACATGGGGAAGGACACGAGTCAGTGGGGGGTTTTCAGGGGGAGGTAGAGGGATATGGGCCGGCGAGAAGTTCGCCACCGGGCGGAGCTCTGGGCGCCGGATCTGGGAGCTGCCCACGGTGGCGCGTCTATCGCTTCGTCCGCACAGGAGGCGGCACGGTCAGAGGCGAAGCTCGCGGGGTGGCGTGCTCTTGGAGGAGGCGGGGACTTGCCCGTCGTCGACGGTAGGAAACCCCATGGTGGCCGGCAGGCGTTGGTGGCCGAGCTCGACTGGAATGGCACTCCATACGGCTCGAGGAGAAGTCGGCCCATCGGAGGTGTGGGGACGGTGCCGACGGTCGAATCATCGGCACAACAGAGGAGGACTGGTGGTGAAGGGAAGGTCGGCAGTGCTGTACCGGCGGCGGAGGCAGGAAGCTCGACGCGGATGTCGTGGACAGGTGAGGGGTTTTTCTATGCTTAATTCGTGGTAATGATCTTGGGTTTTGGAAATTAGGTGGCGGAGGTGCCGGCCCGGCGGAGGCTGAGGTGGTGGATGTTGATGTCGGGGTGTGGAGAGGGCGATGTGTGGTGGTCGTGATGGGAATGATGGTTGTGGTGGTGATGCCGATGATGGCGACGGGATGGTGGCGATGAAGGTAGAACGGGTAGGGAGATGTCGTCGTATCGGGGAGTCGCTGTTAGGATGACGAGGAATTAGTGATTATTATCTTCATGTTCGGGGTGTGGACACGACGTGGATGATTGTACAAGTTGGAATAAGATTTGTGGTGGTCACATACACGATGCACGATATTACTATGGATGGAAAAACTTGGAGGAGTACCTCTCCTATATATAGGAGGTGGGAATTCCCAGTTGATAGCAAAATTAGGGGATTTAAATTCTCCTATAGATAATGCCATATTACTTAAATCGATTTAAATCTAATTCAGTATAATATAAATAAAACTTATCTTTAATTTAAAACCTATTTAAATTAAGGCAAATAAAATCTTTTCCAGTTTAAATTATCAAAATAATTCAAATATTTAGTAAAACAAAATTTAAAATATCTTTTCCATAAATATTAAAATATAGCCTTAATTAATTTTGAAAATCAAAAATATTTCTTACATATTAAATCATGAAATAGATTTTGTAATTAGCAAAAATATGTTATTAGTAATTTCCAAATTTCGCAAAATATTTGAAACACATTTCATATAACCCAAAATTTTCAAATCCCTACTTGTTTTTAAACAATGAAAAAATTAACTATTTTATATAAATATTTATCATGAAAACTAAAAAATTTTCTATATAAATAAAATCTCTAAAAAATGTTTTACAAAAATTTGTATCTCGCACATATTCGCACTCGATAAGACATATGAAAAATGCGAACTCGTACGCGACGTGTAATACGACTATGCGACGTACAAATACCAAAAAAAATTAAAAATTAAATTTATAAAAAAAATTAAAAAGTAGAAATTTAGGGTGTTTACATCCTACCCAACTTACAAGAATTTCATCCTCGAAATTTAGTAATAGTTAGGATAGGTAGGGTTGAGGAGGTAGAAGGAGTTTATTGAAATAGAAGTACGATCAGGGCATTGGGCGGGGAGGTATCTGCACGAGTAGGTGAATGACATTTGACGACAATAAGTCATTTGTATAGATGGAAGAAGAAGATTCGACAGATCTTAGTTTTGTAGATGACCATGTGTATGACACTCCTTAATGTCTGTATTCTACCAATCATTATTTTTGTCCCATGGTCGTGCAAGCTCTCCATTAGGCAAATTGGCGATAGTTTTCACCATCTCACTCTTAATTCAAAATTCCCATTGCGTATTTCAATCTCGTTATAACTCGAATATTAACTCGTCACAATCTTCTTAAACTTTCGCATTCCATAAAAATTCAACTTCCTTGAAACTTGAACTTCAAAAGAAATTTCTTACTTTCTTCCGAATATTTGTATTCCAATCTACTTCTCATCTTTAAAAATATCATGATCAAGTCTTCTTCTTTCAATATATCCATACCTATGTAATTATTTTCCACTATGTCATTCAAAGATTACAAACTCAATGTTAGGTATTGTTTCAAGATTTATATTGCATTAAACCTTAAGTCACTCCTCTTTTCTTTTTCTTTATTTGATTGATAACTAGTCTCAAAGATAATCTTATAAACTATACAAATGATTCGAAGCATACTCATGCATATATAGATTGATATTTAATCCCATAACAAAATCTTTTGAATTTAGTAATCTATAATCTCTTCTTCCTACATATTTTCCTTTAAGCTAGTTTCCTACTGCAAAATTTCCTTTAAGAATTTATATAAATTTCTTCACCCAATTTAGTCGAGAGTAAAATTAACCTCACCTTAATATGACCTACATATTTACATTCTTCACATAGTTAAATCACTACTAGTTTAAGAATTTACTCCCTTCTTGGAATCTAATAGGCTTCAACACTCTATTTTTCGTCTCATAAAATTTTCCTTAGCCATATATTGCCACGAAGAACCAATTTGTCATTCAAGAACCTACTCTCATTTGATCATAAGATATACTCCGCCTAATAAGGTTTATCGCAAGATGTCACTTATGCATTCTTAATCATTTTATTCAACTATACCACTACTAAACTCTAGGTTTTTTTTTTCTAACATCTTTCTATCCAAAGGATGTCATGATTAATTTTATTTCGCCTGAGGAAAACATACAAGGATCAAGGTTGCATAAACTATGGAGGATTCACAGTGAAATAATAGTAAGGCAATTTAAATGGGAAAGAAAAGAGGTAAGGGTTGCAATATTGAAGAGCGACAGATGCTATGAGTTTAAGTTAATGGAGATAAGACATGAAAATAAATGACAACGGTTAAGCTGTCAAGATAAAATGCAAGGTTAAGCATTTAAGAAATTTAATAGATCAGAATCATGTATAGGATCGACAGAATTGAGTCAAGATTGAGATATCTTCTCAAAGTTTGGCAGATCACTTAACTACACTCGAGTATATACAACTATCATGGCATTTAATGAGGAATACTTGTATCACATTTGGGTGACTTGCTTGCTTCTTAGTCCTTTACTAATATATAATCGAATTTCAAATTTCAAGTTCCTCAACAGTTTCGAAAAAAAAATTTCAAAATACTCCATCAAGTATTTAATCATAACTTAAAGTTAAATTTCCTTTAAATAAATTCCAAGTAACCTTCATCATATCTAATGCGGCACAACTAAACTTTCATAATAAGCTATCACTTTTAAAATTTTCCAATTCTCAAATATACCTTGAGAAAAACTCTTAGCCCGTTTCATCAATCACAAATCGTGTAACTCAAATTAAATCTCTTTTTTTACCAAAATTTATATCTCCATAATCAAGGCTTTAAACTTGAAATCTAATTAACTTTTTAAATCAAAGATCATATGACACAATTTAAAATTTTCCTTTAAAAATCTCTTTCATATCGTCCAAATATTTAAACAAAATTTTGCCATCATTTCTTCAACTCAAAATTAAATAAGCTTATAAATCGTACGACTCAATTTTAAACCTCAAGCTCTCTCAAACTAAACTCTCGTCTTCTCTAGTTGTCTAAAATCATAATTAAAACTCCTCAAATAATCTCGAGATAAACATTATAATATTACAATCCAAACCTTTTAGAGTTAACTGTAAATCATGCGTCATAATATAGAAACTTAAGTTATTTCTCAATCGATTTCATATCCCTAATAAATCGTAACTATTTTACCATTACAAAATTTTTTTTTGTAAATCCCAAAAAATTATTTTCTCGATCTAGCTATCCTCTTGTGTATACCATCTTGTAGTAACAAAATTCTAACTATCCTTTGAAAGTGGTAATATGCTACTACCCAACTTGAAATTAACTAATCCTTAAGATCATATCTCTATGCAAAATAAATGCCTTTATACTCAAATATAACCTCCATGGATATTATTTGTCAATATAAACCTTCTAGCCATAGGGTTGACCAATAAGTATATAGTAGTGTAGTCATCTTTCTAACCATGTTTAAGCACGAGATGATAGGAAAGATGTTCAAGCAAGATGCAAAAATCATGGGAAGCCACGGGAGTCGAAATATGGAAATCAAGGAAGGCCAAGGAAGGTAATCAAGTATGTGGATGAGATTCCTAGATTCTAATCCGATGTTGCAGGCCCGCTCGGTACAGTCATGTAACTGAAACGTCAAACTAGACCTGCATGGGCCACCACAAAAACATGTAACGCCCCAGTACCAAAATACTTGGGACTAGATACGTATCATGCCAGCTGTATACATACGAAGTCTACTCCAATATACGAGGACACGTATGTATACATAAGCTGTATAATGTAGTATTCCAAGACAAACTAAATCTCATCCACAATGAAAACAATAATAATAGAAAAATTTAACTTGAACATTTATGATACAATCGTTGGGCGGAGACAAAGTCCACTACCAACTATCTCAATGATATAAATGTACAAGAAAGCGATCGACAAAATGATAAAACGAACCAAGCACAATTGTCTTCGAAGGAATGGAGAAGACCACGGCCTTGGCAAGAACACCTGCAGAAAACATGAACACACACCTGGGGAAAAACCAGGTCCTCAGAGGGACGTAACAAGACACATAATATCATGCCATAAACTGAATAGTAAGAGCTCAATAGAAAATATACATGCGTAAAGGTTCCTAACCATTCTATGTGGATTGTAATTTAGAGGACAACGTTCTACGCATGGGCTGTCACAAGCATGTAATAAAGAGTGGCCAACAAGTAGCGCTCATCCGAGACAATATCGGCCGGATAACACGTAGCGCTCATCCTAGACACTATCTTCCAAATGTGTAAAATAAAAGTAGCCCCTACGCTAGTAGCTGTCCCCTCCCTCCAATGATACTATACGTGTGTCGTAACCATGACACACAAACACGTGTCTTTTCTACCATACTGTTTTAATATAGATAACTGTCAAGTCTTCTAATCATGCATCTATTGACAATTATTCCTACGCATGCGCACGGGGGATCAGCCCACACACAAGTGACCTCTATATGATACTCACAACTCTCACACACAACTCATGTACCATCGTGACAAGTCAATGAGACACACTAAATTTGACGGTAGTCCCTTAACTCTAAGCCAATTGTATAAAATATAGTAATTTGCATCTACATATAATTTAAAAAACAACTTGAAAATAAACACAACATGTATGATATTGAGCAAAAAATTTAAACAGTAAAGGCAAGGTGTCTTGCCTGATATGTCGCTTGGTGTGGTACAATAATTCGGCAAGTTTCGAGTGTCCAACAGTCATGGTTGATTGGTAGCAGTCCAAAATCACAAGGAGAAATAAGGATATCGGATTAGTCATGATTAGTGATGATGACAAAGAGAAAATTTTGCGTAAGTGAATACATATACTATTTTTGGAAAGTATTCTATATTACTTAAAAATACATTTTATTAGTTAAAATATACGTTTAGATGAATACTTAAAAAATTAATATATATATATATATATATATCGTAGAAAAGTAACTTTTCATTAATCAAAATATTTTAATAAAATATAGGAAGAAGAATTTTTTTTTTTGGCTATTGTGTGTTGTCAAAATAATTTAGAAAATACTAATTATCAAATTTATTTAAATAAACAGAATAATATACTAATAATTCTAATAATAGAAATCATAAACAAAAGTAATTCAAAATAATTTAAAATAATACTAATAATATAATAACAACAGAAATAATAATAATAAAATTAATAATAACAATAATTGTAGCAGTATTAATAATAATAACTATAATAATAATAATATGAATAATAAATTAATAAATAATAACTGTAACTATAATCTTAATAATTAATACTATTAACAATGATAGTTATAATAATAATAATAATAATAATAATAATATTAATAATAATGAATGTAAAACCTTATCCATCCTAATACTCATACAGAAAGAGAGAGAGCGAGATTGAGGAAAGGGGGGAAGAAGAGTGGGTTTTTACCTCGGTCCCTGGCGGCGGAAGGCGGAGCCGGCGCCGACGTTTGGTGGAGGCAGCACGGAGGGAGGAAGAAGAGACGTGGAGCGACGGTCGTCGCCGACAACGTGCCTAGGGAGTGGCGACGGTGCGGGGTACTCGCCTACGCGGCTGGATGAGATGGAACGGCGACGCGGAGGGCTCTGTCAGCGGAGATGAAGAGGGAGTACGGCGGGCGACTCCGGAGGGGGACGACGCGGAGGAAGCCGACCCGAGGCGGCGGCGCTGGACCGCGTCAGTGGCGGGCGGCTTTACGTGGGGAAGGACACGCGTCAAAGGGGGGTTTTCAGCGGGAGGCGGAGGGATATGGGCTGGCGAGAAGTTCGCCACCGGGCGGAGCTCTGGGCGCCGGATCTGGGAGCTGCCCACGGTGGCTCGTCTGTCGCTTCGTCCGCACAGGAGGCGGCGCGGTCAGAGGCGGAGCTTCCGGGGTGGCGTACTCACGGAGGAGGTGGGGACTTGCCCGTCGTCGACGGCAGGAAACCCCACGGTGGCCGGCAGGCTTTGGTTGCCGGGCTCGACTGGAATGGCACTCCACACGGCTCGAGGAGACGTCGGCCCATCGAAGGTGTGGGGACTGTAACGACGGTCGAATCACTGGCGCAGTAGAGGAGGCCTGGTGGTGAAGGGAAGGCCGGCAGCGCTGCACCGACGGCGGAGACGAGAAGCTCGGTGCGGATGCCGCGGACAGGTGAGGGGTTTTTCCATGCTTAATTCGTGGTGGTGATCTTGGGTTTTGGGAATTGGGTGGCGGTGGTGCCGACCTGGCGGAGGCTGAGGTGGTGGATGTTAATGTCGGGGTGTGGAGAGGAAGATGTGTGGTGGTCGTGATGGTGATGATGGTTGTGGTGGTGACGGGGATGATGGCGACGGGATGGTGGCGATGACGGTAGAACGGGTAGGGAGCTGTCATCGTGTCGGGGAGTCGCTGTTAGGATGACGAGGAATTAGTGATTATTATCGTCGTGTCCGGGGTGTGGACACGACGTGGATGATTGTACAAGTTGGAATAAGATTTGTGGTTGTCACAGACACGATGCACGATATTACTGTGGATGGAAAAACTTGGAGGAGCACCTCTCCTATATAGTAGGTGAGAATTCCCAGTTGATAGGAAATTAGGGGATTTAAATTCTCCTATAGATGATGCCATATTACTTAAATCGATTTAAATCTAATTTAATATAATATAAATAAAACTTATCTTTAATTTAAAAGCTATTTAAATTAAGGCAAATAAAATCTTTTCCAGTTTAAATTATCAAAATAATTAAAATATTTAGTAAAACAAAATTTAAAATATCTTTTCCATAAATATTAAAATATAGCCTTAAATTATTTCAAAAATCAAAATATTTATTAAATATTAAAACATGAAATAGCTTTTATAATTAGCAAAAATATGTTATTAATAATTTCCAAACTTCGCAAAATATTCGAAACACATTTCATATAACCCAAAATTTTCAAATCCTTACTTGTTTTTAAACAATGAACAAAATAACTATTTTATAAAAATATTTATCATATTGTTTTGAAAACTAAATTTTTTTCTATATAAATAAAATCTCTAAAAAATGTTTTACAAAAATATGTATCTCGCACATATTCGCACTCGACGAGACATACGAAAAATGCAAACTTGTACGCGACGTGTAATACGACTATGCGACGTACAAATACCAAAAAAAAATTTAATAACTCAATTTATAAAAAACATTTAAAAAGTAGAAATTTAGGGTGTTTATATACTGGCCTACTATGATGGCAGATGCCATTAAGTATGCCAAAAAGTGTCGTGTCTGCTAGTTGTACGTCGACTTCATCCATCGACCCTCGGAGTTTTTACACCCTACGGTCTCCTCCTGGCCATTCAAAGCCTGGGGTATGGATATAGTTGGACTGATTACCCCCTTCATCATTTACGGGGCATCGCTTCATCTTAGTAATCACTGACTACTTCTATAAGTGGACGGAAGCAGTACCTCTGTCAGAGGTAAAGAGCTCAAAGGTGATAAGCTTTATCACGCATCACGTTATTTGCCGTTTCGGGGTACCCGGAGGATTGTACATAATAACGGTTCGTAATTCATAAGCCATGCGTTCAATAGGTTCTGTGATAATAATCACATCCAGAACATGGCATCGATTGCTAACAATTTGGCGACGAATGGGTTGGCTAAAGCGTTCAACAAAACCATCAACAAACTACTCAAGAAAGTTATGTCCTCTAACAAATACGACTAGGACGAGAAGTTAGGCGAATGCCTTTGGCCTATTGCACAACGGTATGGACTCCGACGGACAAGACACCATTCTCCTTGGTATACTGGAGTGAAGCCGTGCTTCCTCTTGAAATTCAGATTCCCTCACTATTATAGGAACAAGTTGTAAAGCGCTATACTCTAGAGAGAGGGTGAATAGAGTAGGCAGCAAAAAATTAACTATTAAAAAGTTATTAGCAGTAAGATCACAGAATATATCACAGATATGTAAATATAAAAGTAAAGAGCAAAGAACAAATGCAAACACAAAGATGTATACTGCTTATCCTCTTGTGAGAACTAGTCCAGTCGAAAGAACTCTAGCTTCCATTTGAAATCCACTATAAAAAATACCGCAAGTTTTCATGCGAAATTCTTGCAACTTAACACGAGCTTTGATCCGAAGTACTCGACCAACTTCAATTGTGAAGTGTCTTTCTTCAATCAAACCTCTGATTACAATCACTCTCAAAACTTATATACCGTACTGCACTGGCAAATCGACTAGAGGATTGTAACTGGCTTGGAATTTGAAAATGAAAGGCTTAGAACACTTTGGAAGAACGTGGTAAGCTTAGAGAGAAGACAAGAGAGAATGAATTGGTGTGTTGAAATGGTAGAAATTTTTCTCTATTTATAGTTTTTCCAAAGGAAGAATTCGAGCAGAATTCGGACAGACTTCGGACATAATTCTTTGAGAGAATCTCGACAAATAGTCGTTGCATCCCTAACTGCAGGAAGACTGAGTTCAAAAATCCAATGTTCCACTAACCGAACTCGAGGCAAATTGGGGCAGAACTCGAGCCAAATTCTGTTGGTCCAGAGTTGATTTGGTTAGGGTTTTGCAAGTCGAGTTTTGGGCATTTGAGAAGTCGAACAGTTATGAGCTTTTTGTAAATGGGCTTATTTTCATAATAAAGGGATATTTTGAAATCATTTTGGGGCAGCCTATTTGTCAGTGCAACTCGGTATACATTGTATTCCTAGACTCAATAAATTGTAAAAATACATTGATAATAGAAATACAGGCTCAGTGGCAAAAATGGCTTCATGTCTTGAATGGTAGCAGTAGCAGTTCTCAGCAGTCGTCCTAGTAGCCCTTATATCGAGATAGGGTTAGATCAATTACTAAAATCAGGTTTGACCATGACCAATAGGCCAACAACCTCCCCCATTTTGATAATTGACAAACCTTGACCGATATAACATCTCGATCTTGATTTGAAAAAAAATAATCAAAATTTTTAAGGTTCAAAATATGTAAGGTACTTGTACTTATGTCTCATCTTTTGATAGTATTTTTTTCTGAAACAAATGTTAGATCTATTTTCTCCTCCGTTGTCACTTAGCAAAATAATTACAAAGAGAAAGGCTCCCCCGCAATCCATGCATATGTGACAAACGTTGAAAAACTGCAGAGATAATATATAAAGATATAACATAAATTTGACAGGCAGTTCTATGAAGGAAGCATATAGTAATATAGATAATGCTAGGCATAAAATGAGAAGTGCATACTATGAATAAAAGAGAACAATACTAACTAAATAGTAGAAGATGGATAATAATAAAAGGAGTTTGAATACATCAACTCAGCAACAGTCACAAAAGTACTAAGAAAATAAAAGATAAAGTACTACTATCTTAGAATGTCGGAGCATTTCCAAGCATAAATAGACAAATATAGAGTCTAATCAGATATCATCTAGACAAAAATAGTAACGTCTAGATCAAAAAGCCTCAACTGCTAAACAGAGTCATCATCATCATGATCAGCATCGCCACCATATCCAAAAGGACCAGCTCCAGAAGTGCCATCTCCATGAGAAGGGTGTGGAGTGGCATCAGAACCACAGTACCAGTCATAAGCGTTACCGGGCTCAAAGAAGTGACGAACCGCCTCATCCTTATAGCAGTAGCCAAAAATAGTAGGATCTCGTAGAAGAGGACTGTCATGTTGACCAGTCTGGGCAAAACGTAGATCCGCAAAGGAGTTTGTAATAGCCTGAAATCGACTAGCATCTCAGAACTCGTGTTCCCTCAATGTGTCAGCAACAAATGCTCGTAAAGAGTTGTGCTCATCCAACTGAGCATGCCGTATATCAGATAAGTGCTGGTGAATACCCTCAAAAGACATAGGGTAATCCTGAGGAGGTAGAGGTGGTACAGTAGAAGGAGTAGGAGGGACAGCTGTGCTGCGATGAGAGAGCTGAAGATACTTGGGCTCAGAGTCACGAGTACAAGTGGATAAGTCAATGTTGAAGTGCTAGAAGATGATTGGAAGAATCATCGCGTAAACAAGGTTCTTGTGCCTTTCGCGATAATGACCCATTATTTGGATAATTATCTAGGGGACAAAAAAGAAATCCCATGACGAATATGATATAAGGCAGACATTTCAAGGGTGGTCACATCGTCTTTGGAAGTAGATTTAGGCAAGACGGTGGAATAGATGATGTGATACAACTCATAAAATAATAAGTTCAAATGTGCAGCTTTGAACTTTTCAGTATAAAATTGATTGGGAGCACAAAGTTGGTTCTTGAAACTGTTTAAAGTCATATCTCCGAAAAATTTAAACTCAGCGATATCGTCTAGAGGAGCACCTTCATTAGGAATGTTTAGTATCTTTGCTAGTTCATTATCATCAAAGTGAATTTCAATGCCAGAAACACGGCTCTTAACAGGAAAATGTCATCGGCTAAGGTAAAATTACAATAAAATAGCCGAATTACATTAGTAGTAATAGGATTTCAATAAGTGACAAGAATTATGCAATCCTAATGCTTCAAAGTTAGTTTTGTTGGACGGAAAGATTGTCCACTTGATCGGTGCGCCAGGACATATGTTGCCAATTGAGAAATTCGCATACCATAATAAGGATTGTTCAAGAGTTTTGAAGAAAAACTCGTTGAATATCCCATCGTCCGTTTGGACGGGCGAAAAGAGTGATCCTTGGATAGGATCCGAAGAGAAGGCTTCTTCGTTATCTGTCGTCTTTTTTCTCTTGAAAGGGTTGTTGATTCTAGTCATAATTTCTAAATGTAACGCCCCAGTCCCAAAATACTTGGGAATAGATACGTATCATGCCAGCTGTATACATACGAGTAAATGAATGGCTTGTATGTATACATAAGCTGTAAAATATAGTAAACCTTGATCAAACTAAATCTTATCCACAACATGAAGGTTTAATGATATAATCAACTAGTTATTTTGTACAAACGTTGGACGGAGACATATCCACTACCAATAATTTAAAATAAGAAGAAATGTGCAAATAAATGATTTGGTCGAGCGAAGCAAATGACGAGTCCAAGAGCAATCATCACGAAGGAAAGAATGGCCTTCGCTAGAGCACCTGCAAGAAACCACAAAACACACACCTAGAGAGATCACCAGGTCCTCAGAGGGACGTAATAAGACACATAATATCATGCCATAAACTGAATAGTAAGAGCTTAGTAGAAAATATACATGCGTAAAGGTTCCTAACCATTCTAGGTGGAATAATGCACATTAGAAGACAACATTCTACACAGGAGCTTAGGTGTTCCGTATAGATGGAGAGAGAGAGTGGCAGTAGGTAGCGCTCATAAGAGACACTATCGACCATGGGCAGAAAGTAGTGCTCATCCGAGTCACTATCGGCACCGGGGCAGTAGGTAGCGCTCATACGAGACACTATCGGCCCAAATCTATGTGTGTACTGAACATGTAGCCCATACGATATTAATTGTCTCCTTCCTTCCTATGATACTATACATGTGTCGACTCCACGACACTGTTTGTTCTTTAATAACTGCCAAGTCTTTTACACAAATCTATTAGCAGTTATATCCTAACATACGGCCTGTACGCATCGATGTACAATCGATACGCAAGTCCGAAGCTATATACGACTCATAACTCACACACAACCCGTGGCACATCGTGACAGTTTATGAGATGCTCTAAACATAAGGTAGTCCCTTAAATCTAAGCCAATTGCATAAAATATAGTAATTTGCATCTACATATAGTTTTGAAAGAAACAACTTAAAAATAAACAAAACATGCATGATGTTGAGCAGGAGATTTAAATAGTAAAGGAAAGTGTCTTGCCTAGTGGGTCGCCTGGTGTGTTGCGATAATATGACAAGTCCAATCTTGTCCAATAGCCATGGTCGGTGTGTAGAGGCCCGAAGTCCATGAGAAAATAGGGAGGCACGATTTAGTCATGATAAAAATTGATAACGGATGGATTTTTGTGTAAGTAACTCATATATTATTTTATAAAAATATTTATAATACTTGAAAAATATATTTCATTAGTCCAAGATATTTTAGATAAAATAATTACTAAAAATGAATTTTTAAGTTGGAAACTACCATTTTTATTAGTTAAAAATAATTTTAGAAAAATACTAAAAATTTAAAATTGATTTAGGCAAAACTCTAAGTTGTCCAAAGTCAAAAAAATTAGGTAGGAAACTATATTTTACTATTCTTGGTCAATAATAGAAATCATTTTAAGATAATACCAAATTTTGGCAAACAAAATTTTAGATTCCAAAAAATCCATATTTTAAAATAGTGTAAGTAATATAATAGCATATTTTAGAATTTTCAAGGCGCAGTAAAAAATAAGTGTAGGGCTCAAGGCTCACTCTCAAATAAATTTGAAAATATTAAATATATATCAATAATAGCTTAACAAAATAAATATATAATAATGATACTAATGAATAATAATAATAACGATAATAATAATAATGATAATAATAATAATAATAATAATAATAATAGAAATAATAATAATTATAATGATAATAATAATAATAAATAATAATAATACTATATACATATGCTTATCTCTGTTAAAAGTGAAAAAGTCGAGAGAGAGAGAGAGAGAGGAAGAGTGAGGGAAGAGGGGGTTTTTTTACATGTGGACGGCTCCGGCACCGATGGCCGGCGGGCAAGGCGCGACGGAGTCGGAGGGTCCGGTGCTGGCAGGAATGGTGGTAGCGCGGAGGCTGGCTGCGCTACTCGCGGCGGTGGCAGCGCGCGGTCGGGCGGGAGTGCCTCCACAGGCGGGCGGCGGCGGAGATGAAGCGGGAGACGGAAAGTCGGAGGCGGAGGCGCGGCAACCGGGGCTTGGTGGAGGCGCGTCGGCGGTCTCGATCGGTGGCACCGCGGTTTCGAGCGACGTCCGGGCTCGCCATGAGCGGCACGGAGCAGTCCGCTCGTTGCGGACGCGCCGAATCTGGACGGAGAGATGCGGAGGTCGGTGCGGTTTCTTGTGGAGGCGCTCGCCGGCGTGGGAATGGCCTCTAGGAAGTCGACGACGGAGACAGGTAATGGCTGCTCTGTTGTTCTACTTCTTTTCTTGTTTTATTGTGATGGTGGTGGTGATTAGCGTGAGTGGAGGATTTGGGCTGTGACTTGGTGGTGAGGCTAGAGGAGGTAGGGAACGTTTGCTGGAGTAGAAGGGGGTCGGGGTGTGGAGTCAGGCTCGCCGAGATTGGGTTGTTGCGAACTCGGAGGGTGCCAATGAAGGGGATGGAGGATGTCGGAAAAGTCGGGGCCAGGATACGGTGGTGGTCGTGATGGTTATTTTAGGTGGTGGTGCTAATGGTGTTGGCGATGGTGCTGGTAGTGGTTTTGCGGATTGGGGGCGGCAATGGCCGGAGTCGGGTGGCTGCGGTGATTGTGAAGATGATGGTGACTGCTGGTAATGGGAAGATTATAGAATTAGGTTTTGAATTTATTAATGTCGAGGTGTGTCCGACTCAGAAAGGATTGTATCTGTACAATTGGGAATAAGATATCAGGTTGTGGAAATATTTGTGGAGATGATGGTGGAGAATTTAATGGGGAGCTCCCCTATATATAGGGTTGAGGACTCCTATTAGGATAATGACTAGAAATTGTTTAAACATTCAGTGGATAACGCCAACCTTTTGTTTAAATCAATTTAAACTCGATTCAATATAATCTAATACCAATATAGATAATCCTGCCTTTAAAATTTAAAATCTATTAAAATCAAATCTTTCTCAATTTAAATTATCATAATTAAATACATATTAAATCCAACAAAATTTTAAATATTATTTTCAAAATATTAAAATGATGAAAATAAATAATTTTGAAAATAAAATAATTATACTCTCGCATACAAAAATATAATATTTATCCAAAACCCGTTTTTCAAAATTACTAATTATACTTGTATATAAATAGCATTTTATACGACAAAATAAATGAAGTGTTGAAATTCTCTTTGCCCATAACCTTAAACAAATTTGAGTATTTATCACATATATACATATTAGAAAAACTATACTTCCTTTATAATAAAATCAAAAAAATAAGAAATATGTACCTCACACATATTCATACTCGACAAGCAAATACGAAAATACGAACTTGTACGCGACGTATAAATAGGAAAAACAAAAAATTAACACCAAAAATAAAAATTGTAGTAAATTTTTTAGGGAGTTTACACTAAAAAAAATTAAAATTCTAAGAATTTAAAATAGAAAGAAGGAAGAGATTATACCTTCTGAAAATTGAGTATGTGGAAGAGAAGGAGATTTCACGCACGAATCCAAAATTTAGATGGAAAACTCCAAAGGATTTGAGAGAAATTAATGGTGGAAAACGCTAGGGTCTAGAGCTCGTCCGCACGGTTGCTGCTCTATTTGTAGGAGGAAGGTGATGAATAGAAGGGGGCCACTTTAGGTTTTGACTTAAAACACCCGACACCAACAAAACTTGGGACGAATTCGGTACGAGTTTGGCTAGGGTTCTATTGAGGTATTTTTGTACAGAAAATGAAATGCCAGTTTGTATTCATTAATCCTTTTCAATTATTTAATTCCAAGTTTAGTTTTTTTAGATTTTACTTTAATATAATTAACATTATTTTACGAATTAAATTATATTACACAACAAATGTCTCAGATTAGCTATAGGGGTCTGTCGCAGCTAATGGAGGTTCATTGGGGAATGCTTAAGTACTATTTCGCTTCGATCTCAGTCGTAGTGACAAACAGACCCTTTGCAGGCTTGTCTCAAAAATAGTTTTTGCATATTGAAAAAAAATTAATAAAATAAAATTATTTAATATTATTGACATCTAAAATTTCTATTTTTTGACGTAAATAATTAAAACGATCTTCTGCTAATAGTTTCGTAAAGATGTCAGCCAATTGATTCTCTGTGTCTACATATTCTAGGTTTATATCTCTTTTTGTTTAATAGTCTCTAAGAACATGATGTCAAATCTCAATATGCTTAGTACGAGAATCACATACAAGATTCTTAGGTTACTAGTATTGTCACAGAAAATGGGTATGTGTGCATATTGTAAACCAAAATCTTCTAAGGTTTGCTTCATCCATAAAATTTATGCACAACAACGTCTTGCGATGATATACTCAGCCTCAATAGTTGATAATACGACATAATTTTGCTTCTTGCTAAACCAAGAGACTAGAGCCTTACCTAGAACACACGTGCCGTTAGTACTTTTACTATCTGCTTTGCATCCGGCAAAATTAGCATCTGAGTAACCGATTATGTCAAAGGACGTGGTTTTAGGATACTATAAGCCGATAAAAGATGTGCCTTTAAGGTATCGAAAGATAGGCTTAACTAAGCACAAGTGTGATTCCTTAGGGTTAGCTTGAAAACGTGCACACAAGCAAACACTAAACATTATATCAGGACGACTAGCAGTTAAATATAGTAAACTACCAATCATACATCGATACTTACGTATGTCGACAGGTTTGCCTTGCTCGTCAATATTAAGCTTGGTTTGTCGAAGCATGAAAAAGTGCAGCATCTACAAAACTGTAGGAGGCATTCATGTTTCACAGAAGTACAGGAAGTACTAAAATGGCTGCGCACATCAACTCAGAGAAACAAGAGAAGCAATGCATAAAAAATAGATCTTTATTAAATCATGGCTACAAAAGATCAATTACAGATTCTTCATGATTACATATAAAAACTAAAACACCTAAAGTCTACAAGTATGTAGTCTTAAGAAAGTGCGCATCCTCCCCACCAATGCGCAGCAGTGTCTGAGCAAATCACTTCCTCGTCATATCAAGCCACTTCCTAGTCAGACGTGAGGGAACACCACTATGGCTAATGAAGTAGCTATTGGCCAGAACAAAGTAAGTAGCTCCTGCTCGCGATACTGCTCGCGGCTCTTCTAGGATAACAGGGCATACAGCCCCACCCCAATATGGCTAATAAAGCCATTATTGAGCGGGGTAGAGCACAACCTGTAGGTCTTCGGGTTGGCAATCAATCCAAATTTGGTAGCTAGGATCTCGAAAACCTCAAAGATAATATTCAGGTTCAAACTCCTTATGTCAAACGCTCAAGTGCATCTCAAAACCCAGTAGCTATTCTTCTACAAGGACATATCTTCTTTAAATGAAGAGATCCACAACCAACAGTCAACTTGTGTAAGGCTAACGGTCGTTCGATGATAAGTCGGGATCAAGCATAATGGTGGGAATGCTAAGAGGCAATGGACGTGGCTCCTCAAAAAAGGTCCCTTATATATGCTGTATATGGTCCAACCCCAAACGCTACGTGTCAATCGGTCAAAGACCCCCAAATTAATAGGATGAGCCTAGGACTCAGCACAATGAATCTCATTTAATAGGTTCATTTGACTGAATCCTAGGACATGAACCTCTCAAATTCCCTAAAAGACGACAACAATAAAAGATACAGTGACTCAACAAGTAGCTCAGAACTCTTTAGACATTTCGTAATAATGCAGTAGCTTCACAAAGCTCTCGGAAGTCCATCATTGCTTCGTAAACTGCAGTGGCTTCTCAAAACTCCACCAACAGTCTCCTCGTCGCTTAAAAGTGCAGTGACTTAGCTATCTTCGAAACAAAGTCTCATCGTCGCTCAAAAGCGTAGTGACTCGGTCGTCTTCTAAACACAAGTCTCATCGTCGCCAAAAAGCGTAGTGACTTCGTCGTCTTCAAAAGACAGTCTCCTCGTCGCCCAAAAGTGTAGTGACTTAGCTGTCTTTGAAATACAGTCTTCTCGTCGCCCAAAAGTGTAGTGACTTAGCTGTCGTCGAAACACAGTCTCCTCGTCGCCCAAAAGAGTAGTGACTCCGTCATCTTCGAAACAGAAGTCTCCTCATCACCTAAAAGTGCTGTCACTACGTCGCCATTGAAACACAGTCTCCTCGTCGCTCAAAAGTGCAGTGACTCAATAGTCTTCGAAACATAAGTCCCCTCATCGCCCAATAGTGCAGTGACTCCATCGTCTTCAAAACACAGTCTCCTTATCGCTCAAAAGTGCAGTGACGACTCAGTTGCCTTCGAAACACAATCTCCTTATTGTCCAAAAGTGCAGTGACTCCGTCGTCTTCGAAACGCAAGTCTCTTCGTCGCCTAAAAAGCACATTGACATCAAAGCGTCACCTGAAGTGCATCTCGCATAGATGTTCAGTCCTTAGAGGTAGCATTGTTCCACGGGGCTAGTCTAGCACCTATATCTTTTCAGATATGACCCAACCAGTTCTTTAATCCATCGCACCTAAGATACTAATGGAGTTTAGTCCGGTTGATAGGAGCAATATCCAATCGGTTTTGTTTAAATCACCGCTCTGAAGATAAGAACAAAATTTGGTTATGTTTATAAAACAATATCCAATCAGGTTTATTTAAAACCGCCGCCCCAAGATAGAGACAAAATTCGACTCTTTGGATATAAACCAAACTCGTTCGGCTACATCTAAACAAAAAGTCTCAAGCAATAGATGTATGCCATGTGTCGTTTATTCGGTTATGCTGATAACCACACAAAGATCTTGTTAGGAGTGAATCTCAATGTCCACTACGTGTCTACTCAGCAGCAGCCCTTACCGTGCAGTGATAGTAGATTCTCTCATATCTCAACGCGGAATGCTCCTGCGTGCCAAACAAACCTCAAGCATGTGGCATATGTGTTAGGCCTATAAATAGAAGGAGTTCTCATTCATTAAAAGGTCGACATTTTTTTGACCAATCTTGAGCGTCAGTAAGTCAGAGCAAGTTCAAGTCATCATCAAATCGTCAACAGAATAAAAGAGCCGCTGCAGTGCTCGATCTCCATCGTCACACCTCTCCAGAAATTCTTGTACTTAAATCTCCTGTTCAGGAGTTCCTTTTTGTACTTTATACACGTTTGAATACAAAAGTTTGTTCAACCTTTTGCCATGGAAAACAAGATGGCGACTCTGCTAGAGACTTTTTTCTTCTCCAACGAGAGGGTAGTGATGCAATCTGACAACAACTTGCTGGGATCTTCTCAAAAGATGTTGGTCGTACGTTTCAACTAGCAAGCTTTTGAAGATCTACGCTCTGAAGAGAAGTCGAGTACTTCAAAACGGTTGGTAAAACCGAAGAAGACTCGATGTACCTGGGTGCCGAAGGCTGCTACGATGAGCAGCAAACGGAGGGTACTGTTTGCCATTAAATATCAAAGACAGGTATTACAGAAACACTGATTTTATTATAAACTCATTTGTACAAAGAAAAGCCTAAAAAGAAATCCTAGGAAACAATCTAAGTACAATTTTTTAGTTTTTGATTCTGGGGGTGACGGTAGAGGATCGAAAAAGTGTATCAACTCTGCCTTACTTCTTGGACTATCCGACGCAGTATTTAGCTCTTGAAGAAATTGCCTTTCGAAGATTGCCAGCCTTTTGCAGGGGTATGGTACCCTACTATTTATAGTAATAGGTGTTTTGAGCGGCATAGATGGCCCGTGGCCATATGGCTAATTAGCACGTAAAACCCACTCTTTGGCGGTCTGCTAGCGATTTGTTAGGATTTTATTGCAGCAAATCAGGTGGTTGAGACTTGGTCAGCCTGCCACATGTCCTATCGCAGGATAGGAAACATTTTGAGCCGTACGAGTCTCTCAGTTTTTGGCCATGTTGGGCCGTATAAGACTCATGCGGCTTAAGTCGCAGCCTTCCTTAGTCCGCATGTAGCTTAAGGACTTTTGAGCCGCATAGATTCTATATTTTTGGCCGCATAAAGCTCATGCGGCTTAGGTTACAGTCACCTATGGTCGCATAAAGCTCAGAGACTTTAGGGCCACATATGTTTGAGCCGCATAAGGTTCATGCGGCTTGGATGGCAATCCATATGGCCGTATGATTATGTCTAATCACATGAACCCTAGTTTTAGTGACATAACATTTTTTCTGATCACGTCTTATCTTTTTGTCAGAGTGTCAGAGCTATCATTTTTGTCAGTTTTGACAAAATTTGTCAGCTTTATCAGACAGACTGATCAACTTGGCCGCATATTTTTCTTCTGCGGCTCGAATTAGTCTGGTTATCGACGGGCCGCATAGGGTGTTGAATCTGTCATACGGCTCTCCTTTATGCGGACCAGTTTGGCCTAAAGTACTTATGTGACAAATTGTGATCTGCATAAACCCTATATTTTCCAAGCTTCTACAAGACCCCCTTCAAAGTTTTTAAATTACAAATTTAGAATACTTTGAATAAGAAGTATGGAGATATGTCAAGCCGCAGGGAGTCTTTAAGTCAGGAGAGACCTTTAGTCGCAGGAAGATCTTGCGTCGCAGAGAGACTTCGAGCCGTAGAGGGATCTTGAGCCGCAGGAAAATTTTGAGCCATAGAGAGACCCCATCCAGCCTGTCAGCTGTCACTGCTGCATTTAATTTCTTGATTCAGTTTTGGATTTGGGTTCTCTTTTCGAGATAAAGCCGACGGTTACTAGAGATAAAATCCCCAAGCATCGTCATTATCTTTAATGATCTCGAGAATAGAAAATGCACTTTTCGAGATAAAGCCGACGGTTACTAGCGATAAAATCTCCAAACGTCGTCATTATCATTACTGATTTCGAGAATCGAAGAGGCACTCTTCGAAAACTCTATAAATAGGGGTCATTCGGAGAGAGATTTTTCTTTTTCACCTTCTTCTCCTTCGTCTTCATCTTTCTGTCTTAATTTAGCCATGGTTCCAAAAGCTTCCAAGTTGACTGGTGCTGCGACCAAAAGAAAGGGACTTGCCTCTCCGTCGAGAGTGGCGGACTCTCCTTCCATTCACTCTAACGTGCAATCCCGTACCTGATGGAACTGGAGATTCCCAGGACCCTTCTTTTGGTGTGCGTATTGATCGATAGAAAGTTAAACAGATCTAATACGTGCTCTAACCTTTCATAGGCAGAAACTAGGGTTCACGAATTATACCTACGGTGGAAAGGAGACAAGTAATTCCTGGCAGTCTCGAGCGGACGACTCCAAGAACTTCTGCATGTATTCCTTCCTCGAGTTGGACGTCGTGTGGACGACGATCTCCCAACCTTTTCTTCTCCTTGGCAGCCCTCTCTTTCTCTCCTTATGTGAATCACGAATTTAGAGAAAATTTTAGATTTCTGATCAGTAATCTGGCGGCCAGCAAATAGAGGATATACATAGGCTACGGCAGGGACCATGAGAAAAAATTAGGGTTAGGCCTCCTAACGGATCTGGATATCCCGTGTTCAGCCCGAACACATAATCCAGGCCCATTAACAATAGCTCAGTCCACTAATGAGCTATTGTTGCACTACCTCCCTAATTCTAAATTATGTTTGTGGGCTCCTTTTATTATATGCTCGTTTGGCTCCCCATGTTAAGATATCGTATGTCCGTCGATCAAATCAAGTTACTGACAACTATATTGATTCGACATATTTTATCCTTAAGTAGTACCGTTCAATTTTATTTTTCATATCAGATATATTCCACCTGCACGGTTGACATGACAATCCTTATGAGCTCCTTAAGAGGACATCATCAACCCGATGTATCGGGACGTGGATTCTATTTATAATCAACAGCCCATCATACATACAATGTTATTACCCAATTCATAGAGGTTGTTGATCCATAATGAATCTCACTCTTTTATGAGTCAAAGTAATACACACTGCATATACATGTCCGTTATTATATCCGGATTAAGAGCACAAGCATCACCATAATAACAGAGGTGTTTGTTCTCTTATGTAGTCAGTACAAAGAGAACAACCTCAAGTGGTCATGTTCAATACACACAAAGTGTACTAGTGTAAACCTATAGTCAAGATAGACTAATACCAGATTACACTACAACCTTTCCAATAGATTGTCCAAGTCCATCTAGGTTGTGATCTATTTATATACTCCATAGGAAACTGATAATATGATCTTCTGTGTGACACCACACACCATATTATCTACAATATATAATATCAGATATTTGTATTAACACTTGCAACAAATACAATATGCAAACATTTGCCCATATGATTCTCATTCAAAATTTATGGAAATAAGGTTACTACAAAAGTGATGCTTTTAGTATATAACCCTAACAATCTCCCATTTATACTCAAAGCAATGCTTTTCAGTATACTGTTACAAATCTCCTACTTATACTTAAAGCCATGCTGCTACACATCTGACTCTTATTCCCTCAACATGACTGTCAAAAGCCTTAGCTGGTAAGCTCTTTGTAAAGGGATCAGCTAGGTTATCGGCTGATGCTATCTTGATCACAGCAACTTTTCCTTTTTTTACGAAATCTCGTATCAGGTGGTACTTGCGCTCAATATGTTTGCCTATCTTATGGGCTCGTGGTTCCTTCGAGTTTGCAACCGCACCACTATTATCACAATAAAGTGTAATAGACTTAGGCAAACTAGGTACCACATCCAAGTCCAACAGAAAGTTTTTGAGCCAAATCGCTTCTTTGGATGCCTCAGAGGCTGCCGCATACTCGGCTTCCATGGTGGAATCAGCAATACATTTTTGCTTGATACTCCTCCACACAATGGCTCCACCTTCCAAAGTAAACACATAACCTGAGGTAGATTTCCTGGAATCCCTATCTGACTAAAAATCTGAGTCTGTATACCCCAAGGGAACTAAATTATCTGTCTGGTAAACTAGCATATACTCTTTAGTCCTTTTCAGGTACTTCAAAATATGTTTTACGGCAGTCCAGTGCTCTTGTCCTGGGTTAGACTGATATCTACTGACCATGCCTACGGCATAGCAGATGTCTGGTCTCGTACATAGCATTGCATACATTAAGCTTCCTACTGCTGAAGCATAAGAAACTGCCTTCATGTTCTCTATCTCTTTAGGTGTCCTCGGACACTGCTCCTTTGATAGAGCAGTTCCATGTCTAAAAGGTAAGAAACCTTTTTTAGAATTTTGTATACTAAAATGAGTTAGTACAGTATCGATATAGGAAGCTTGGGATAAGCCCATCATCTTTTTCTTGCGATCTCGTAGAACTTTGATCCCAAGGATGTGACCTACTTCTCCCAAGTCCTTCATATCAAACTGTTTGGATATCCATACCCTTACATCAGATAATACCTTCACATTGTTTCCAATGAGCAAGATGTCATCCACATAAAGTACTAGGAACACCACCATGTTTCCGTCACACTTTCTGTATACATATGATTCATCCTGACATTGATTAAATCCATAGGATTTTATCACCTGATCAAAATATATGTTCCAAGATCTGGAAGCTTGCTTAAGTCCATAAATGGACTTCTTGAGCTTACAAACAAGATGCTCCTGGCCCTTTTCAATGAACCCGTCGGGTTGCTTCATATAGATGTCTTCCTCAAGACTTCCATTAAGGAAAGCTGTCTTGTCATCCATTTGCCAAATCTCATAATTGAGATGAGCTGCAATAGATAAAAAAATCCGAATAGACTTAAACATGGCTACAGGAGAAAAGGTTTCCTCATAATCGATACCCTCTCTTTGAGTAAAACCTTTTGCTATAAGCTGAGCTTTAAAGGTTTTAACCTTACCGTCTGATCCTCTTTTTCTCTTATAGACACACTTGCATCCAATGGCTTTTACACCAACAGGTGGTTCTACAAGCTCACCGACCTGATTAGGATCCATAGATTCTATTTCAGATATCAATGCTTTTTGCTAAGACTCAGCATCTTTATCTTGGAGTGCTTCATTGTAGGTACAGGGATCATAATCTTGTTCCTCAGGAACAAAGTCTGACGAATCTCCCAAGAACATATATCTATCAGGTTGTATCACAACCCTTCCACTACGACGAGACACTATCGGTTGTGGTGTAACATTTGTGACACGTTGTACAGTTATTTATGGTTCATCCTCTCGTACTGTTGGTACTGAAGTACTTCGTATCTCACGTCTCAGTTCTTCTAGAACAACTCTACTTGTAGGTTTATGGTTCATCATATAGTCTTCCTCTAAGAATCGGACATTGGTGCTAACAATGACCTTCTGATCCTTAGGACTATAAAATAAATCTCCTTTCGTTCCTCTTGGATAGCCTACAAACAAGCGTACTTCTGTACGAGATTCCAACTTATCTGCTTTCTCATTCAGCACATGTGCTGGACTACCCCAAATGCGAACATATTTCAGACTAGGCTTACGCCCAATCCACAGCTCTGTGGGAGTAAGAGGTACTGACTTAGAAGGAACTAAGTTCAAAATATAAGCTACAGTCTCTAAGGCATATCTCCAAAACGAATCTGGCAAATCCGAATAACTCATCATTGATCTAACCATCTCCATAAGAGTTCTATTCCTTCTTTTGTCTACACCATTATGTTGGGGCATTCCAGGTGCAGTCAATTGGGATGCAATCCCAGCCTCTGATAAATAATCCCTAAACTCTTCAAAGAGGTACTCGCCACCACGATATGATCGTAATACTTAATATATTTTCTATGACGTTTCTCCGTTTCAGCCTTATACTCTTTGAATTTCTCAAAGCACTCAGACTTACGGCGCATCAAATAAATGTATCCATACCTTCAATAATCGTCAATAAATATGAAAAAAAATTCAAAGCCATCTCTATCTTGGATAGTCATGGGTCCACACAAATCAGAATGAACCAATTCCAACACATCTTTGGCCCTACAACCCCTTGCCGTAAAAGGCCTTTTGGTCATTTTTCTTTCCAAGCAGGATTCACAGACTGGTAGTGCCTCCACTTCCAATGAACTCAAAGGTCCATCTTCAACCAGTCTTTGAATCCTTCTAAGGTTAATATGCCCCAATCGAAAGTGCCAAAGATATGTTTGGTTCATACAAGAAGGTTCTTTTCTCTTATTTAAGTTAGATGACATATTATTCATTTCCATAAGTTGCATTATGGGCGAAATAGGATTAATGACGTACAAATTATCAACCAATGCACCAGAACAGATAAAATGTTTATTCTTTCTAATAACAATATTGTCATTAAAATAAACTGAATATCCATTCTTAACTAACATAGAAACAGAAACTAAATTCCTTCTAAGTAAAGGTGCATAAAGACAATCTCTCAAAGTCAAAGACTTATTTCTACCAAAAGATAAAGTAACATCTCCTAATGCAACGATCGATACTTTTGTAGCATCATCCATGAACAAGCATATCTCTCCATCACTGAGCCGTCTGGTTTCCTGGAACCCCTGCAATGTATTACAGACATGATTAGTGGCTCCTGTATCTACACACCAGGTGCCGGTAGATAACACCGCTAAACATGTTTCAACTACTAGTAAATGAGATATACCTTCTTTGTTCCCTTGTTTGAGAAGTGGACAATCACTCTTCCAATGTCCTGACCCTTTGCACTTGAAACATTTGCCTTTCGGCTTTTTCATCGCGCCTTGAGGTCCCATGCCCTTCTTTGCTGAGGTTACCTGTTTCTGAATGTTATTATTCTTCTTCTTACCGCCTTTTGGCTTAGAAGTAGATGCCTTTTCTGAAACAAAAACATGACCACTCTGCCTAAAGAGAGATTCAGCATCCTATAGCTTTTTTGTAAGTTCTTCCAAACTATACAACCTTTTGTTCATGTTGTAATTAAGGCAGAAATTATCAAAACTTTTAGACAGAGTTCCGAGAATGATATCGGCCTGGGTTTCTCCATCGATTTCATCTCCAAGGATCTCTATCTCATTCAGATGACCCATCATCTTGAGAACATGATCCCTTACTGGTATACCCTCAGCCATTTTTGTATTTATCAAACATTTTATAGCAAACTGCCTAGCTGCTCTACTCTGATGTCCGAAGAGTTCCTTGAGGTTATACATCATGTCATAAGCTGTGGCCATGGCCTGATGCTGATGTTGCAGTACATTTGACATAGATGCCAGAATGTAACACCGCGCTACCTTATTTACCTTTTTCCACTTTTTATAAGCCTCTTTAACCTCTTCATCAGAGTTAGCATCAGGCTTAGGTGGGCATTCCTCAACAAGTCATATTTATACTCCTTAGCAGTCAGAACAATGTCCAAATTACGTTTCCAGTCAATATAATTAGGTCCAGTAAGTTTGTTTTCTTTAAGAATTACCATAAGTGGACTGAAAGAACCCATTTTTGAAATTCTGAAAATCACATAAATAAAATTATGTAGGGCAAAAAAACTTTTTGAATTATTAAATATTGATTCCCTCAAAACAATAATAAGAAATTCACCAACACCTTGAACACCATGAATTTAGCATGCCACGATAGTGTGGACGTATACAAATTCAACTTTGTTCAAGTAGATTTTTCTTATTAATTTTACTATCATGTCAATATAACTTTATGACAAATAAAATTAATATGCTGGTCTTGCTCTGGTCATACAAATAATAGCAGTGACTCCGATGGGGAGGATACCATTATTTGTATCTAAGTGTATACCATTACTTAATACTAAGTCCATTACCTTGTAATGAGTTCCTTCAGATGGAGAAGTGAACACATACTAGGTAACTTTCTACAATTATCTCTAAGGAAGTTTGTACTGGTGATCCATATTTATACTCATCCGATATGGAGGAAAGCACTAAAGCCAACACACAAGTATAATTATATCATCTACAAACCAGTAATAGAGACCATATGATTTATACTAAATAAAAATCCTCTCCCACTTAGTTATTTAACAATGAGTGTTTTTCTACTAGTTGATATTATGTCCATGTTGTCCATTATTAATATAGGCTTGGTTTTTCAAAAAAAACAACCACACAATAATAAACATGCATAATCAGAAAAAGCAAAATAGAAAAAATAAGAGAAAATATCCAACTATTATGGTCATCTTTGCTGCTCCGTCCTCAACTATCCGAATCCAGCATCTGGCGCTGCGCAGATCTATACGGGGTTCGACCATCATCTCGTCCGACGTCAAAAACAGCCACCACCGCTATCACGATTGATAAAAAATAATTAAAATTACATCAATCCTATGCCTCCCGAAGGAGTTCACACATAATCTAGATTAAAAAATTAAAATAATAAGCACGATCAACCCTCGTAATTTTAATTACATCCACAGCAACAACAACATCCACGACATGTCCGTGGTTTAAATAACACAATAATAAAACATGCATTGGACCATAATAGTTGGATCTAAGATGCCTGTAAAATCGAATTAGAACAGATCTACATCTCCTGACTATTATATAGCGCAGGTTTTATTGGACAACATGGACGTATCAATCAATACGTAGATCCAAAGTGGCACTGATACCAATTGATGAAACTGGGGATTCCTAGGACCCTTCCTTTGGTGTACGTATTGATCGATAAAAAGTTAAACAGATCTAATACGTGTTCTAACTCTTCATAGACGGAAACTAGGGTTCACGAATTATACCTATGGTGGAAAGGAGACAAGTAATTCCTGGCAGTCTCGAGCGGACGACCCCAAGATCTTCTGCACGTATTCCTACCTTGAGTTGGACGTCGTATGGGCAACGATCTCCCAACCTTTTCTTCTCCTTGGCACCCCTCTCTTTCTCTCCTTACGTGAATCACAAATTTAGAAAAAATTTCAGATTTCTGATAAGTAATCTGGCGGCCAGAGAATAGATGATATATATAGGCTACGACAGGGACCATGAGAAGAAATTAGGGTTAGGCCTCCTAACGGATCTGGATATCCCATGTTCAGTCCGAACTCATAATCCAGGCCCATTAACAATAGCTCGGTCCACTAATGAGCTATTGTTGTACTACCTCCTTAATCCCAAATTATGTATGTGGGCTCTTTTTATTATATGCTTGTTTGGCTCCCCATGTTAAGATATCGTATGTCCGTCGATCAAATCAAGTTACTGACAACTATATTGATTCGACATCTTTTTTCCTTAAGTAGTACCACTCAACTTTATTTGTCATGTCGGATATATTCCACCTGTAGGGTTTACATGACAATCCTTATGAGCTCCTTAAGAGGACATCATCAACCCGATGTATCGGGACATGGATTATATTTATAAGCAACAGCCCATCATACATACAATGTTATTACCTAATTCATAGAGGTTGTTGATCCATAATGAATCTCACTCTTTTATGAGTCAAAGTAATGCAGACTGTATATACATGTCCGTTATTATATCCGGATTAAGAGCACACGCATCCATAATAACAAAGGTGTTTGTTCTCTTATGTAGTCAGTACAAAGAGAACAACCTCAAGTGGTCCTGTTCAATACACACAAAGTGTACTAGTGTAAACCTATAGTCAAGATAGACTAATACCAGATTACACTGTAACCTTTCCAATAGATTGTCCAAGTCCATCTAGGTTGTGAACTATTTATATACTCCATAGAAAACTGATAATATGATCTTCTGTGTGACACCATACACCATATTATCTATAATATAGAATATCAGACATTTGCATTAACACTTGCAACAAATACAATATACAAATATTTTCCCATATGATTCTCATTCAAAATTTAATGAAATAAGGTTACTACAAAAGTGATGCTTTTAGTATATAACCCTAACAGTATCAAGGGTAATATTTGCCATAAAATATAAAAGAACAGAATAATTATCGGAGGACCAGACTTTTACTTCACGTTACAAACTTGCTTGTACAAAGAAAGCCTAGGGACGAAAATCTAGGTACAGCAGTCTAAGTACAATTGTTTATTTTAGATTCTGGGGGGTGACGATAGATGCTCGGGAAGGCGACGGCAGCCCTGCCTTACTCCTTGGACGATCGGTATGCAGCCTTGGCTCCTTGTGAAAAGATGGTTGGCGTTGATGAAGAAATGCTCTTCTTGCTCCTCTGTTGCACCTCTGGCTTCTCTCTCTCTGTGTGTATTCTCTCTCTGACTATGGGGGGGAAATCTCTCTGTATATACATATTTCTCTCTGAGGTTTTATATATCTTTTGTAAGGGAATGGCACCATGCTATTTATAATTGTGGGATGTCATCATTAGGGTTGCCAATGATTACATCTTGGAGATGGCGGCGGCGTGGGGATTGGTCAATCCAGGCCGTTCGTTTCTGATTGTGACGAATCCGAGCCATTAGGTGTAGATTGCACCAAATCCCGTTAGCAATTAATGCTGATTGGAATAAATCTTTCTTATAATGATCTTCTGATATCTACAAATAAATTAGATCTATTCTTCTGCCACGTGTCCCAGATTATTGGAATTTGACCCAATCTTTAATGGCAGCAAATCTGAGGAATTAATCGGTTTAGGACACGTATCCTAGGAGCTGCTGGGGGGATCTGGACCGCATGACTCCCTGAGCCGTATGAGTTTTCTGAGTCGCATATGATTAAGCCCACATGTCAGGGCTGCCTGGGCAGTGGCCCTCACTTGAGCCCTCGAACTACAGGAGAGCAATCCTTGTGGGCTGTATAGGTACATATTCGCCCGAGCCGCATGGACATGATCCTCTCGAACCGTATGAGAAGTCCTCGCTCGAGCCGCATGAGGCTTTCTTGGCCTGAGCCGCATAGGATAGATTCACTCTGAACCGCATGAGAAGTTCTTTTCTCGAGCCGCATGAGGCTTTCTTGGCCTGAGCCGCATAGGACAGATTCCCTCTGAACCGTATGAGAAGTGAGCCGCATACGAACACCCATGTGGCAAGGCCACGTGGTATTTTTATAGCTCTTGGGGGATTTGTGTCAGAGATCTCTTTTCTCTTCCCCAGAGATTCATCATTATGACAGAGTCATAATTACCTGCTTTTGTGTCAGGGCTGTCAACTTTTCAGAGGGGTCAGCCGTCAAAGCAATTAATGCAGCATGGGTCGAAGGGGAGCACTATCAGGCCACGTGTCTTCTGAGCCGCATGGAATGCCTCGGGCCGCATAGCTCCTTATGCCGCATGACTCCCTGAGCCGTATGAGTTTTCTGAGCCGCATGGATCTTTCCTGGCCGTATGAGTCATTTTCTTTAGTATTTTCCATGCTTCTACAAGACCCCCTTCAAAGTTTTCAATTTGTAAAATTAAAATACTTTGAATAAGAAGCATGGCTGTGTTCTTCTAGCCGCATATAAAATCCTGACCGCATAGAAGTCCTGGCCGCATGGATTGTTCAGCCGCATAGCTTCTTGCCACGTCATTATTTGCCACGTATGGCAATCTTTAGCACTTAAATGTTGTTGATTTTTTAAAGGCCGCTTTTTGGTGCGGGATCCGAGGAGCTTGGCCTTCATTTTTGGCGGCTTATTTTGATTACCGAAGAGTCGGTTTAGTGTATGCACGGGGATCGAACCGCTCCGTCTTTGTTTATAAATACTGGTAACTTTAGTCGGAGGGACTTCTTTACCTTCTCTTTCGTTCACTCTTTTTCCTGTCTTCTCTTTCTGAAGTACCCTCTGACGTTCGTCCTGCCTTTAAGGGTAAGGGTTGCATTTGGATCTTGAGTACCCATGGCTCTGCTGCATACTTATGCACAAGCCTCCTCCCAAGTCGGTGGCAGAGCCGCATATGTTGTATGGGCCGCATGACTTTTCCATGCCCGAACCGCATAGACAATGCCCCATGTTTGAACCGCAGAAGAAGGATTCAAACACATAAAGTCTCCTCTGAACGGAGCCGCATATGTTTTTAGCAGGCTGAACCGCATAGCGTTTTGGGTCGCATGAGTTCTTCTGTTAGAACTGTGTATATTCGTCCAATCCGTATGAGCTATCGAGCTAGAGTCATATGGAACTCCTATCTGATTTGGGCCGCATGAGACTGTATTGACTCGAACCGCATAGGCTTCGTCAAAACTGTATTTCTTGAGACCCAACTGGACTGGAGCCGTATAAGACATTATTGACCTGAACCACATAGGCTCGTGGGAGCTTCTTTATTCAGTAATTTTTTTTGTTTTAGCCATCTTTTAATCCTGTTTCTTCTTTCTCTCTTTTTTTTTCTTTTCAGTGAACCTCCCAACCAACCCAGCAGGAGACCTCCTTGTGGGTTCAGTTCAGTATGCCGCAGACGTGCAGCTTGACGAGTTAATCCGTTGTATAGGGGATCAGCTTCCCACTACTGAGCCTAGGGAGAGAGTGGCTGCTATTATTAAACAACATTTCCGCTTTTTTTGTTCAATGATGAATTCAAGGAAGTTGGAAGGAGAATTTCTGAAACCGGCTTTTCTCTTCGGGGACGCCTTTTCCATAAAGAACTCCCGATTGCTGGATGTCTCAGAGCACTGAGATTTTTCTATAGACGGGGTAGAGATTCATATCCCTGAGATGGAACGGCATTATCCTCTCTCATGGTTTAACAAGGTACCGTTGGGTAGGACTATGGTGGGCTCCCTGACTCCCACCCAACAGGGAATGTTTGTGAGCAAAATTCACTACAACAGACGCACGGGTTTAGTATGTGCGGGCAAGGAATCCGTGAGTCGGACTGTGATGGGGCTGCTCCCGGGCACTTTTGTAAACACAACTGGCCCTAATTTTACCTTCACCCTAGATGATACTTTTCTGAATCAGCTCGCTCACAAGGGGTCTTATCCCATAGGCAGGTTGTCGCTGCTGAATTGGATCAACCCCATTCCCACATGGACTAATCTTACCTCATGGATTTTGAGGAAGTATGGGGACTTCCTTCAGGAAATTGATCTCTACTACGCCGTCAGGGGTACCTGCTACGGGTTGCCCATTAACAAGCCCTTATTTATGGCTCTATTGGAGCTGTATAATCGGCGTACAGGGACTTTCTTTGCCCCCGGAGGAGAACTGGGGCTTGCTCTTCATGAAATGAACACTATGTCTAGATTGCCGTGGGGAGGTGAAGCTTTTGAAGTATATACACCGACGAACGAAGAACTCGAAGAGCTGGATCGACGGTTTCCTGGTTTCGTCGCCGAGTACCAAGAACTGTTATGTCATCATAGCGCCTGCCATCAGATGGCTATCAAGAAAGTAAATAGTTCAGAAGGGAACGCCCCTCACACCAAGGCCCGGATTTTGTATCTTTTCAAGTTTCATCCTTCCGGTCAAGTTTCGTCTCGAACTCCTCGAACCCCGGAGGAGGTGAAGGATATGATGCTGAAGGTCAAGAAGTCGAAGTCTACCCGTGACCGGTTTGGGAGTAGCACTGACTCCCTCAGTTATTTCCACTATGGTACCCGGGAGATGTCTGATAAAGCGATCTTAGCTGGGTTCTTGATGGTGTGGCTACGCAACTGTGTAGTCTCGGGCGGCGCGGGTTCTATAGAAAGGATCAGCAGCTATTTTATTCTTCCTGCTGTAAAATTGGTCTTCAAGGTAAGACTGGCGCTCCTCCTGGCCATGGTGTGTAGCATACACCACGGCCTTTGCGCCTTTTCATCCAAAGTCATTGCTCGCGATGTGTCGATGGACTTTAAATGGATAGAACTACCATACCACTACCTCATGGGGTGGTTATTGTTGTACTACCGGTCGTTGATGAGGCCGGGATCTGATAAAAATGTTTCCGTTGATGATGCCTTCCTTTTTCGGTATCGTCATCAGCCTTGGGAACATGATACCATGCCGGCCTGCCGGAGGGCGTTGGCAAGAATTGATGGGCCTGAATTCTTCGTATCTCTCCCTGAGTTCACCCCCGACGAAGTGAGGAGGGTATATGTTGACGGCGTTGATCCCTCCCAACTTTTATCTGAGAAGATGCTTCTTTGGTTACGCAACATCCGTCCTGCGCACCTGATGTATCGTTACTGGAATAGAGTATACCTGGAGCCCTATCTGCCCAGCAGATTTTCCTGTCAATTCGGGTATAGTCAATTGTTCTTGGATCGCCGTAGCGCTTGCTTGAGCTTCGAGGGCAGTGTGCTCGATGGCGTCCGGCCTTGGCATTATTATAATACAACCCATACCCGAGCCAGCTTCTCACTCCCTGATGCCAAGGTGGAGGGTGATATCTTGTATATAGTGGCCCTTTATCATGGTGCAGCGAGCAAGCCTCCTATTGGTTTTGATATGAATACTAGCTTCATTGCTGGCACCGGTTTGGCTGAGAAGCCAGAAGGGTCCAGGAAGATGAAGAGGGGGGCGAACAGGGTTCCTATGTCGGACTCAGAGTCCACTAGTATAAAACCCCTAAAAATTTCTACTATTTTTTTTATTATCAAATTTAGTACTGATTTAAAATTTTTGTAATATACGTCACGTAGTCGTATTATACGTCGCGCACGAAATTTTATTTTGTAATTTGCTCGACGAGTGCGATTATGTGCGAGCGTACATATTTTAGAAAAATATTTTTATTTTTATTATACACTTTCCAAATATTTTATAATTTCTATTCTTGCTGTAAAAGTCATTTTTGTTTTTAGCAGTTATTAAATATAAATAATATTTTATTATATACTAGGAAAAACATAAGTACGAAAACTTTATTTGTGCATACATATATATTTATAATTTTTAATGTAATTTTCGAAATTAATATTATTAGTATTTTAGAAAATATATTTGAAAGTTATTTTGGCCATTTAAATCATGATTTGATTCTTGGAGTTATTTAAATAGATTAATTAATATCCATATATAGAATTAGATTTATTCCATTGATTTTAAACTAAAAATTTAAGATTTGATTTGATTTAAATTAGATTTTAATTAGGATTTGGTTTTGGATTTGATTGCTTTTAAATTAAATTATGAATATCTAAATTTGGGTTTTAAATAAATTCTAATCCCTATCTAAGTGTGAATTCCCACATCCTATAAATATAGGCAGGTACTCCTCCACATTATTCATCTTCCATGAATTCCTCCACAAATAAATTCCATAGCCAATCAAGTGCAGTGCCTCGTGTCCGTGTCCGTGCCCAGATTCTTATTCCAGTTCTTTTACAATTACATTTATGTTCTCGTGTCGGACACACCCCGACACCAAATCCTAATCCTATCCCTAACCCAACTCCTTTCCACCCCGCTGTCATCCACCGTCGACACCCCTAACAGCCCCGTTCTCACCGCTCCACCACCGGAGTAGCGTCGTCCCGGCGGCATCTCCGTCACCGTAACCAGACCCCCCGACGCTCCAACACCCTCACCACAACCCACTGTCACCGTCCCCGCCACCGTCACTCCGGCCACCTTGGCCGAGTGCAACCACCATCACAACCATTACCAAGCCCTCGCCAGCGACACAGCGGCCCCATCTCTCCCGACCAAGTCCAGCCTTCAGCCCGTCCCTGCTACTGCCAAAACCATCTCCAACATCACCACCGCCAGGACCAACCCGACCCCCTAAACTCCGAACCCCCGTCCACGACCACCCGGCAACCATCACCACCGGCCACCCTTGCAGTAAACACCCGCAGCACATCGCTGCCGCCACACGACGTCCCAACCACCCCACACCACATCCAAAGAAAACCCAGAAAAACAAAAACCCTAAAATTAAAACCACCACCCTCCGACTTACCTTCCTCCGCCGGAGCCGAAGCCACTCCAGCCGTCAGTCCAGCCACCGGAGCACCGCAGCTCCGAATCCCCTCGCCGAAACCCTTCTTCACGACCTCCTCCGGCGCAACCGTGAACCCTCCCCGTGCGCCGTGCCTTCCGCCGTGACCGCCTCACCGCCGGCGTTCACCGACCAAGCTGCCGCACTCCCAGCGTCCGGCCTCGCCGTTTCCCTCTCGAAACCCTCTCCGCCACAGTCTCCGCCTCACTCCGCCCCCTCTTCCCGACTTCGACCGCTCCGCCTCGCCGTTCTTCCTCCGCCTCCAGCCTTGTCGCCGTGCCCGTCCGCCGCGACCCCATTCCGGCCTTCCACCCCCGCGCCGAGCCAAAATCCCCTTTCTGCCGTCGCCTGAGCCGAGCCCCTCCGGCCAGATTCACGCTTCTCCCCAGCCCTCTTTTCCTCCGCCGGCCCCCCTCTCGAACGCCGCTCCCCATTCTCGAATTTTTTTCTTTTTTCTTTCCAATTTTCTTCTCTCTCTCTTTAGCTTCTCCTTTCTATATTTTTTTTGTTTTGTTTGTTTCAATGAATCTCATTAGGAAAGCAATAGTAGGAAAACACAGTAAACCTCTTAGTTTTTTTTGTTTTTTTTGTTGTTGTTGTTTTCGATTGATTTTTGTGTTTTTTTTTGTTGTGTTAGTTTTATTTAATTGTTTCCCTTCTTCTTTTATTATTATTATTATTATTATTGTCATTATTATTATTATTATATTGTTTTTGCTTTATTTGTTATTTTTACCAGGGTATAGTTAAGTTTATAGATATGTAGAAAAAAGAGTTTTTCGTGTTATTATTATTATTTTTATTTTTTTTGTTTTGTTTGTTTCCGTTTCTTGGTGTAGGGTAGTTGCTTTACAAATTTTGTTATTATTATCATATTTATTATTATTAGTATTATTATTATTCATATTATTTCTATTAAGATTATTATTGCTCTTATTGCAAAAAACTATTTATATTTTTAGAAATTTCTTTGAGAATATTATTTTTCCAAACTATTTACGTATTAGGGCTTGACCTTATATGTAAAATTTAAAACTGATTTTCCAAGCCTAACTATAGTATTATTTATGTTATTTTCTGTAGCTTTGACCTACAAATGTTATTTTGACAAAAAAATAGGTTTTTCCTTAAAATGAGTTTTTTTTTGTATTTCAAAGGTTTAACTATAAATTATTTTAACTAAATGCAACTCTATTTTGCAAGTATTAAAAATAGTTTTCTAAAATCATATATGCATTGAATACCTAATTTCCTTCGACTATCCTCTTGTCCGTGTCCAAGCCCATCATTCTTATTCCCTTGACAATTCTTTCCTTTCACCTATTGACCCTAACTAATTCGACCGTCTTGGACCCAATGGAACTGTCCGTGCCACCATCCGAGGTCCCCTTGTACAGTTGTTGCACCAAAGTCGCAGTTCATGCCACCGTGATTTATCGTAGCACACCAGGCGTACTACCAGGCAAGACACATTGCCATTTGCTGTTTAATTATTTTAGCTCATATTTCATGCATGTTCATTATTTTCTTTATGTAAAATAAACTGTGATACATAGCATAACTGTTAGAATTTACTGTTCAGTTTCCTGCTGTGTATTATTTTTCTTACAAATTAAACCTAGATTTAAGGGACCACCTTGTGTGTTGCATTCATTGGCCTTGACACGTTGTAACACGAGGTTGTGTGTCGCATGTAGAACACGAAAGTGCATGATTGGCTGGCCACCAGTACGTACAAGCCGTGCGATAGGAATAACCGCTAATAGAGGTTGCATGCTAGTTTGACTTAGCGGTTATAGAGGTTCATGTTGTGGATACAACATAATAGGCATTGGGCGGGGAGGACAATTCCTTAGCGTATGGGCTTCGATGCACTTCCCTTGTGACCCGGACTCTCCGCTGGAGATACGGGGTTGATGACCCATACTATTCCTGCTGGGGCCTCTGGTGCCCAAGAGGGGACTATGCCGATCCTATTCAGCCAGGATCCATGCGTAGGAAGGATTGTTCTTAACAACATTTCACTTAGAATGGTAGGCTACCCTATCCGTTAGGTACGAGTACTTTTGGTTTTGGTACTTGTATCTGATCGTGGCTTGGAACAATAACTTGTCGCGGATTAGTTTGTCACATCTTGTCCTTGTTTGGTTGTAGGTGTGACTTACTACTTCGATGAGAAGGTATTGAACCTTGTTGGGGTCCGGATACCATATCGTATTCATAGCATGAAAAGATACGTCGCCGTGAATTAGTTTACCATCTCCTATCCTTGTTTGGTTGGGGGGATGGTACGCTCGTTCAGTAGATGCGTATTGGACTATGTTATAAATTCGATTGACTTATTTATTTGAGCAATATTTATTCAGTTTATATGGCATGCTATTATGTGTCTTGTTACGTCCCTCTGAGGACCTCGTTGTCTTGCCAGGTGTGTGCTATTGTCTTTCACAGGTGTCCTAGCTCTAGCCGTAATCTTCGCTATTTTTCGAGGATGATTGCATTTGGATCGTCTTTGCTTCGCTCGCCACTCATTTCATTTTCTATGTACTTTTTTTATTTTGTTGGTAGTGGATTTGTCTCCGCCCAACATATTGTATCAAGAGAAATTTATTCTCATTATATGATCTTTTATTTATTTTTTTCTGTGTGGATGAGATTAGTTATGGTTCTACTGCATTTTACAACTTATGTATTTATACGAGGCTTCCATATATTGGAGTATACTTCGTATGAATACAGCTGGCATGTCTACGTTCCTAGTCCTACATATTTTGGGACTAGGGCGTTACATGTTTTTGTGGTGGCCCATGCAGGTCTAGATAAATTGTTTGGTTACTTTACCGTACCAAGCAAGCCTGCGTATAGGATTAGAAGTCTAGGATCTCATCCACATACTTGACCTCTTTCCTTGATTTATCTACCGTTTGACTCATCAATTGCATCTTGCTTGCTTCCTTACATGCCTATTCTTATCTTTCCTTCGTGCTTGCTAGAGATTGACTCTACTAGTTAGTCGCCCCAAAACACCATTAGTTTAAATCCTTTAAGTTGGGTAGACTACCTTATGACCTAGCAACCCCTTTGACCTAGTGACCTATATTAGCGAGCTTATTTAGATCCTAGAATCTAGATGACCTAACCCGTCTAGCCAACCAAGGACTTGGAGACTATAGGACAATTGTATAACTTAGAATCATTCTACCTTCTTTTAATCTAAATCTCTCGTGCCTATGTTTTTACCACTTTGACTAATGTTACAACTATAAACTAGTTTTGCAAACTCACCCATTTATCGAGTTTATTCATGACTTATGCTATTGAGCGGACGCTCACTAACAGATTGTCTAATCAGAACCGGTGCATAATGGTCTGATCAACCGAGTGCATTTTGGTTTGCCTTTTTCATATATCAATCTACGTGGATGGAATATAGTTGAACTTTTCCCTTAGAATTCCATCCACGACTGCCTTGACAATTCCTTTGAAATTATTCGATCATCATTGAATCACGTAATTCGTATTCGATAAACGCCACCTTCGAACTCTATATTACTTTCGTCTTCACCTATTTTAGGAGGATGGAAGCATTGCGCTAGAAGTTTCTCTAGCTATCCTATCACCTAATGACCATTATCACTCGATGTTGCCATATCTTTGTCTAGAACCTATTCGACCTTTCCCTCGACCCTAATTCTTCCATTTTGGCCTTCTAATCACTTGAATTTAAGAAGTGATTACAATCGTCTCTTAATCATATCCTCAACCTAGACTACGACCATGTAAACTTCTTTAAACCCTTCTATCTACCGTTGTGCCTTCTTCCCCTTGTGTCCTTCCACCCCCTGTTTGCCATGAAATATAAAAGAACAGAACAATTATCGGAGGACCGAACTTTTACTTCACGTTACAAACTCGCTTGTACAAAGAAAGCCTAGGGACGAAAACCTAGGTACAACAATCTAAGTACAATTGTTTATTTTAGATTCTGGGGGTGACGATAGAGGCTCGGAAAGGCGACGGCGGCCCTGTCTTACTCCTTGGACGATCGGTATGCAGCCTTGGCTCCTTGAAAAGATGATTGGCGTTGACGAAGAAATGCTCTTCTTGCTCCTCTGTTGCTCTTCTGGCTTCTCTCTCTCTCTGTGTATTTTTTTTCTCTGACTATTGGGGAGTCTCTCTGTATATACGTATTTTTCTCTCCGAAATTGTATCTCTTACAAGGGAATGGCACCTTGCTATTTATAATAGTGGGATGTGATCATTAGGGTTGCCAATGATTAGCTTTTGGAGATGGCGGCAGCTTGGAGATTGGTCCATCTTGGCCATTCGTTTTAATTATGATGAATCTGGGCCATTAGGTGTAGATTGCACCAAATCCCATGAGCAATTAATGCTGATTGGAATAAATCCTCCTTATACTGATCTTCTGATATCTGCGAATAAATCAGATCTATTCTTCTGCCACGTGTCCCAGATCTATTGGGATCTGACCCAATCTTTATTGGCAGCAAATCTGAGGAATTAATCGGTTTAGGACACGTGTCCTAGGAGCTGCTGGGGGGAATCTCGATCGCATGAATAGTGAGCCGCATAAGAATGTGAGCCGCATATGAATATGAGCCCACGTGTCAGGGCTGCGTGGGCAGTGGCCTTTGCTTGAGTCCTCTAACCACAGAGGAGTAATCCTTATGGGCCGCATAGGTATGTATCCGCCTGGGCCATATGGATATGATCTTCGTGAACCGTATGAGAAGTCCTCGCTCGATCCGTATGAGGCTTTCATGGCCTGAGCCGCATAGGATGGATTCACTTCTGAGCCGCATGGGAAGTCCTTTGCTCGAGCCGCATGAGACTCCTATGGCATGAGCCGCATAGGATGGATTCACTTCTGAGCCGCATGGGAAGTCCTTTGCTCGAGCCGCATGAGGTTCCTATGGCCTGAGCCGCATAGGATTTATTCTGAGCCGCATGAGAAGCGAGCCGCATACGAATGCCCACGTGGCAAGGCCACGTGGCATTTTTATGGCTCTCGGGAGATTTGTGTCAGAGATTTCTTTCTTCTTTCCTAGAGATTCATCATTATGGCAGAGCCATAATTATCTGCCTTTGGTGTCAGGGCTGTCAACTTTTCAGAAGGGTCAGCCGTCATAGCAATTAATGCAGCGTGGGTGGAGGGGAGCACTATCAGGCCACGTGTCTTCTGAGCCGCATGAAATACGTTGGGCCGCATAGCTCCTTGTGCCGTATGATTCAATAAACCGCATGAGTTTTCTGAGCCGCATGGATCTTTTCTGGCCGCATGACTCATTTCCTTTAGTATTTTCTATGCTTCTACAGGACCACCTTCAAAGTTTTCAATTTGTAAAATTGAAACACTTTGAATAAGAAGCATGGCTGTGTTTCTCTAGCCGCATATGGAATTCTGACCGCATAGAAGTCTTGGCCGCATGGATTGTTCAGCCGCATAGGTGAGTCAGCCGCAGGAGACTGTTCAGCCGCATAGCTGCTTGCCACGTGTGCAAGTCTTTAATTGCCTCAAATTCGTTTCTGCGCCGTCTTTGTAGGAGGGAATCCCAAGAGTCAGCTCATTAAATCTTTCGGATTTGACGCCTTGGATGAATCTTGGAGACGAAACCCAAGGAGTCGGTTGCGCTCTTCATGAGTCGGTCATTGGCCCACGTGTCCTCCTTCTCCCGTCTTCCAATAAATAGGAAGAGTTTGAAGAGAGAGAAGGCTTCTTTGTTTTCATTCTTCTTCCTCAGACCTTTTCTATCTCGATCGCTCTTATTCTCTTTTGATAGTTAATGGCTCCCAAGAAGACTGTGGCAGTAAAGGACAAGAAGGCGGCCTCCACTTCCACCTCGGCTGCGGCTGCTACTCCGTCCGTCGCCGTACCTGATGTTCATTCTGACGTTCACCCCCCCCCCATTACTGGTAAGGGCAATGCATGAGTTAAAGAACCCCAACCGCCATGGTTACGTTGCATACTTCATGCACTAGCCTTTGTGAATCATATGTTTGCCCTATGGCTGAGCTGCGAGCCGCGTAAGAGAACTACCGCGTCTGTATGTGTACCTTGCTGGCAAAGCCGCATAGGTGACGCTAAACCGCATAGACCTTTTATTGCACGGGGCCGCATGAGATTTCTGAGAGTTTCATGGGGCCGCATGGATGTCTTCTTGAGCCACATGGGGTTTTAGAACACCCAATCGGCTCTCTCTTGTTTTATCCCTCCGTTTAACTTACTTTTCTCTGTTTGTTCTTCAGTGAACCTGCCGGTTAACGCTGCTGGAGAACTCTTGGTGGGTAGCGCTCAAGCCGCTCTCGGCTATAGGTATGACCATATTGTCCAGTATATGGCTGACCAATTTTCGAGCGATGAGCCTACGGTTAGATTGAATGCCATCAAGAATCAGTCTTTTCACTTCCTTAATGCTATGATGAACTCCGGGAAATTTGAAGGGGAGTATTTGAAGCCTGCGTTCTTTTTTGGAGACGCCTTGACCGTGGAGAACGATCATGTCCTGGAGGTGTTGGAGGACTGGAACTTTGTTTCTAACGCGATAGCGATTCGTATCCCTCAAATGGAGCGACACTTCCCGCTATCTTGGTTTAATATGCTCCCGTTAGATCAGAAGATGGGGGAGACTTTAACCCCTACCAGAGGTGGGATGTTTGTGGGGAACATCCATTATAATAACCATATGAAGTCTGTGATCGCCGGTAAAGTGCACACTAGTTGTTCTGTGACGGGGTTGGTCCCAGGTTCTTTCTTGAATGTGGCGGGCCCTAATTTCTTATTCTCTACTGCCGATACTTTTATAAATCAGCTTGCTCGGAAAGGCTCCTATCCCGTTGGTCGGTTGACGTTCCCTGGTTGGGTGCACTATGTTCCTTCGTGGATCAATTTGTCTATTTGGATCTTGCAGAAGTATGAGGCCTTTTTGTGCGAGATTGGCCTGTACCATGCTATCCGAGGTACCAGTCATGGCTTGTCCATAAACAAGAAGCTGTTCATGTCTCTGCTGGAAATGTATAATTGTCGTACGGGGACCTTTTACACACCTGTGGGGGAGATGGGACTCGTGCTCCATGAGATGCACGCGGTCTCCAAGCTTCCTTGGGGGGACGAAGCGTTTGAAGCGTATACTCCCACTAATGAGGAACTCGAAGATCTGGAACGGCGGTATCCTGGCTTTGCGGCCCTTTACCAGGAGATATTGTGCCATTATAGCACATGTTATCAGATGACTCGAAAGGATAGTAACCTGGAAGGGAATCCTCCCTTCACCAGAGATTAGGTGCACTATCTCTTCTCGACAGATGCCTTAGGTAGAGTCACCTCTCGTCGCCCTCGATCTCGGGAAGCGGTTGAGGACTCGGTGTCGTCGGCTAAGGGAGCGGCCACTACCAGCGACAGATTCGGGAACCAGACTGATACTTTCGATTACTTTTACCAGGATATCCAGGAGCTGTCTGAGAAAGCGCTTTTGGCAGGATTTTTGATGATCTAGCTACGAAACTGTATAGTCTCGGGAGGAGCCGGTTCTATTGAGAGAATTAGTTGTAACTTCATCCTTCCAGATGTGAAGTTAGTTTTACGAATCAGGCTAGCTCTTCTCCCGGCTATGGATTACAGCATACACCGTGGCCTTCGTACCTTCACATCCAAAATCATTGCTCGCGACGTGACCAAGGATTTTGAACGAACTGAGTTGCCTTATCACTGTTTGATGGGGTGGTTGCTGATACATTACCCATCTTTGATGAGGCCGGGCTCTGAAGACGGTGTGACTGATGATGACGCATTTATCTTCCGCTATCGTGACGAGCCTTGGGAGTGTGAAACCATGCGGACTTGCCGGATGGCATTGGCGAGGGCAGATAAATATCATATCTTCGTATCCGTCCCTCGCTTTACTGCCAGGGACATAGAGGCTGTACATATTGACGGTATGGTGCCCCCTGAGCTTCTAGATGGCCAGATGCTCTTGTGGTTGCGTGACATCCGTCCTGCACATCTAGTGTACCATAACCGCAATGCCGTTTTTCTGGAGCCTTATCTGCCTAGCAGGTTTGCCCGACAGTTTGGATACAGCCAACTTTTTCTGGACAGCCCCAGTCCTTGCCTGGGTTATGAGGGTAGTCTTCTTGATGGTATCAGAGCTTGGCAATATTATGATTCATTCCACACTCGCACCATTTTCTCGATCCCTGCCATTAAGGAGTCAGTGGAGATCTTGTACATGGCAGCTCTGTATCATGTTATGGCAAATAAGCCCCCAGTTGGTTTTAACCCGGGTACCAGTTTTATTGTTGGTACCGGTCTGGAGAAAGGTTCTCAAGAGGCCAAGAAAAAAAAGGTTAGAGTCGAAGTGCCAGATTTGGATTTCGCTGCTGAGGGTGGAGAAGGCAACCAGTGTGATGAAGACGACTCTATCCTTCCAGTGGTAGGCACAGAGGTAGATCAGTCACATGTTTTGTCAGATGAGGTGCTGAGGGATCAGTCTCTTGTTGCGCCTGGTCTTACTCCGAAACGTAGCAGACAAGTCTCTCCTATAGGCAGTGTTTCTCGATCCCGGAAGTTGGTTGCGACTAGGCACCGTTCGCTGGCCATAAAAGAGGGTGGAGAAGAAGTCAACCCTGCGTCAGAGGTAACAAAACTGCTCTTGATCCCTTCCCCCTTCTTTTCTTGGAGTTTCAATCCTGACTGTCTTCGTTCCCTCTTTTAGGTGTCGGAAGAAGAAGAAGAGTTTCAGGATGTCGAGGCGGCGACCCAGGGTGACGGGGACTCCCATGAGCCAGCTCCTATTCGAGAGAACGCAGATCAATTTGTACCCTCCCTCGAGGTGACGGGGGCAGGGGACGTGACTGAGTTTAACTCGGGGATCGTGGGTGAGGGGACTATGCCAGTTGTGGATGAGCCACGGCCTTTATGCCCTTCCCCTGGTAAAATTAGCCGAATCTTAACCCATGAGGAAGCCTATCTGCTCTATCATCATGTCCTTCGGGTTACGTCGATTGATTATTATTCTGGGCATTCAGGTCCTGTTCCTCCGGTGCCGAGGATGGACGTTGCTGAGACAACCCCAACCGAAGGGGCATCGGTGGAAAGAGGTGTACCCCCTTACTGTCCGAATCGTCTTGATGGGCCTTCTGGGGGCATGAGTTTAGTGGGACAATTCTCGAGGCCATCGGGGCAGGGAACGATGGTCCTTGCATCATCCTCTACTCCGATGGCTTCGAGAGTCGACCTTTCTTCCCTGCCAAGCATCCAAGCTCTCCGGGTGGCGGAAGACGAGTTGGCCGCTATCCGTGCATCTTTCTTCTCAGAATCTGTTCCCTCGATGGCGACCTCTAGCGTTACTCCTCCGATGTTGCCACTCCGGCTTCCCCTGATGCCCTTCTCTGCTGAGGTTTTGGACGACGCATTGCAGGACGTGGTTGCCAGTTTTCATCGTCATTTGAAGAGGGGAATCGAGGCTGCTGTAGACAGAGGGACCTCTTTTACCTTGGCCCGACAATGTGCCTATGGTCAAATAAACATCCTTAGGGATCTTTCTGATGATGCAGGGATGGATTCGCTTCTGGAGGCAAAATTGCTGGAGGCTGATCAGCTGGTGTCCGAGCTTCGGGCATTGCGGCAGGCTGATCTGCCTACTGTTATAAACGAGGAGCGGGTTTCCCTTATTGCTGTTATAGAGAGGACCAGAGCGGCTCGAGATAAGACCAGACCGGGCGTGCTGAAGGATCTCAGTGACTTAGCTGATCGGTATGATCAACTGAGTTATGCGACTGAAAACTTTGTGGCTCGGGAGGAGTCTGTCTCTCGTGAGATTACTGAGACACGGGAGCAGATCCTTGCACTTCAGAAGAAGTTGGCTTTCTTGGAGTCTGAACTCGAGACTACCCGCAATGACAGGGGACTGATTGTTTAGGAGGCTGACAGGGTTACTCAAGCTTCAACTGACCTGGAGACTGCCTTGAAGAAATTGGAAGACGGCTGTCAAGCGTTCTTGGGTTTGGACAATGAGGAGCATTTATTCCAGGAGGCCGAGCGTCGTGCTCGGCAACGGATAGAATGGAGGACCACCTCAGTAAGAAATCGCCTCCTAGAATTGAGTGATGCTGAAATGTAGTCGACTTTTCCTTCTTGTTTTGTTTCTGTTTTCTTTCTATCTGGAGGGGACATGATCCCGAAACATGTAATGCTTTTTTCTTCCTTTAAATAAAGAGTACTTTCAATTCTGCCCTTTATTTGTATTGCTTGCTGCGCCTGTGATATTGTGGTGATGTTTACCCCGTATAGGAGATATATTTGTGGACCTGTTACCCATGGCGTACCTTGGTTTTAGGCAGAGGTAACAAGTTTTTATCAGGGTACCTGAAGCAGCCATAACGAATTGGTCATAGGTGCTCTGGGTATTGAGAAAAAAGGATTACGGTAGAGCAGCTGGGCTCCCGGGGCCTGATGAGGTGATAGATTTGTGCTGAGAAATTTAGCTGAGGATATTTGTGGGCCTATTATCCTTGGCGCACCCTGGTTTTAGGGCACGAATAATAGGATGAAGGAGAACCGACATACTTGCTCAGAGGTGACGAGGACATGGCAAGTGGGAAGGTTTTTTAAACGTAGAGTCTTCCTACTCAGAGGTAATGAGAACATGGTAGGAGTGAACTCGACGGAGGATATTGTTGGTCAACAGAGGACATTTGTGGACCTATTACCCTTGGCGTACTCCGGTTGTGGGTACAGATAATAGGTTGAAAGGAGATCATCATACTTACTCAGAGGTAATAAGGACATGGCAAGTATGAAGGTTTCTTCGACGGAGCCTTCCCATTCAGAGGTGATAAGGACATGACAGGAGTGGGCTCAATGATGGAGGGTACATAGAACAACTCAGAGGTAATGAGGACATGGATGTTCTACGTAGGGGGTGATTTGTTTTTGGCGGAAGTGGAACGGCTCAGAGGTAATGAGGACATGGCCGTCTTGGAGGTTTGTGGACCCGTTACCTTTGTTGTGCACTGGGAGTGCAGGTATTAGATCATGAGGGAGGATCTCTTGTAAGAAGAAAGTTCAGCGGTATGGTTATACATGACTTTCTTTCAAAAGAGTGACCAGGATGTAAGTTCAGGGGTACCGATGGGTACATAACTCGACAATGTTGGAATCAAAGTGTAAGTTCAGAGGTACCAGCAGGTACATGACTTGGAAATTTGGGATATCTTCGTGGAAGAAGGGCATGAGTTCAGCGGTACACGCGGGTATGTGACTCGGAAATTTAGAATATGGTGAGTATGAGTTCAGTGGTACCAGCGGGTACGTGACTCGGAACTCTGAAGAACTATGAGGGTGAGTTCAGTGGTACCAGCGGGTACGTGACTCGAGAATCTGGAAAACTATGAGGGTGAGTTCAGTGGTACCAGCGGGTACGTGACTCAAAAATCTGGAAAACTATGAGGGTGAGTTCAGGGGTATCAGCAGATACATGACTCGATGATTTGGAGAATGTTGTTTAAACATAGTATTTCTTCAGGAACTTGCCGTTGATGGGCAACATGAGCAAATCTCTATTCTGCTTAGCGAGGCGGTAAGTGCCGTTGGAGAATACTGTCTCTATGATAAATGGGCCTTCCCATTTTGGCTGGAACTTGCCGGCGGTCTTGTGAGTCATGACCATTAGCCTCCGGACTGCCAGAACAAGATCGCCCACTTAGAATGTTCTGATTTTGACCTTCTTGTTGAAGGCTCCTGATATGCGTGCTTGGTACAGCTCGATTCTTTGCTGAGCTAGGAGGCGCTTTTCATCTAAGGCCTCTAACTCTTATAGGCGACGCTGGTGGTTGTCGTCGGTTGTCAATTGATGTGTGAGGGCGATACGTAGTGAGGGGATCTGGGTCTCCAAGGGGAGGACTGCCTCGCTCCCGTATACCAGGAAGAATGGTGTATTCCCGGTGGCTGTTTGGACCATGGTGCGATAAGCCCATAAGCATTCGCCGAGCTTCTCGTTCCAGTCCCGTTTATTGGAGGAGACAAACTTCTTGAGAAGTTTGATGATTGTTTTGTTGAATGCCTCTGCCAACCCATTTGCTGCCGGGTTGTACGGTGTTGAGGCGATATTCTGAATACGGTGTTTGTCGCAAAATCGATAGAATGCGTGGCTTGCAAACTGCGGACCATTATCATGGATGATCCTTCAGGGCAGTCCAAAGCGGTAGATGACGTAATGCTTGAGGAAGCTGATCACGTTCGAGGTCTTGACTTCGGCTAGTAGGACAGCTTCCGCCCATTTGGAGAAGTAATCAGTGATTGCAAGTATGAAGCGATGTCCTCGGGAGGAAGGTGGGGTGATTGGACCAATGATATCCATTCCCCATGCTTCAAACGGCCAGGACGCCACTGTCGGATGTAAAAATTCGGATGGTTGGTGGATGAAGTCCGCGTAGACTTGGCAAACTTTATACTTTCTAGCATAATCGATCGCATCTGCCACCATTGTGGGCCAATAGTAGCCCATTCGGTAAAGTCGATCTTGTAGTTTTGGGCCGGGTTGGTGGGCCCCGCAGACACCGTCATGAGCTTCTCGTACTGCTTTTTTAGCTTCTGTGTTTGACAGACACCGAAGTAATAATCCGTCGTAAGAGCGGCGATACAGCATCTTCGTCTCTGTATCGTAGAAGAATCTGAGAGAACGCCTTCTGATGGAAGTGGCTTCTTTTGGGTTCTCAGACAGGATGTTGTAGACGACGAAGTCGATGAATGGTTGTCTCCAATCTGGGGCATCATCGATCGTCTGTGCGGAGTAACTTTCCACGAATTGCATATTGTTTTTAGGACAGACCAGTTTATGGCCTATTACTTCCACTTATTGGCGATCATAATTCGGAACTGCTAGGGAAGCGGCAAGATCGACTAAGGCATCTGCTTCGATGTTTCGGAGTCTAGGGACATGTTCGATGAAGAACCCCTCAAATGACGAGATGATATCGATCGCTATTTGGTGATAAGGGATCATATCTTCGTGGCGGACTTCGTATGAGCCCCGGATCTCATTGATGATTAGCTGCGAATCGCCATATGCTTCAAGGTATTCTACCCCCAGCTCTCTTGCAAGTTGGAGGCCAATGACCAGAGCGTTGTACTCGGCCATATTGTTAGAGCAGGGTTCTGTGAGGGAGTAGGCGCGGTTGATCACCAATCCGGAAGGGGAGACCAGCACTACCCCGACTCCGACGACTATATTGCCTTTAGGTCCGGTCCTTGAAGCACCGTCGAAGAACATTCGCCATATATTTTCGTGAGAGGTTGCATGCGAGTCGGCGACCTCATCCGGGATCTCTTCGTATATTCTGGAGGACTCCGAGCCTGGGTGGGCTGCTAAAAAGTCCGCCAGGGCTTGACCTTTGACTGTCTTCTGTGGGATAAAGATCATATGGTAAGGGGACAGCAATATTGCCCACGTAGCGAGTCGGGAGCTAAGTGCCCCTGGTTTGGTCATGAGGACTCTGAGAGGGTTGACTCGTGAGATCACATGTATCGTTTGTCCGGTAACATAGTACCGCGTCTTCTGAATGGCGAACACCAAGGCGAGACATTCTTTCTCAATCACGGTGTATCGGTGTTCGGGTCCCACCATCATTCGGCTGAGATAGTATATGGCTTGTTCGTGTCCTGTATCGTTGTTTTGTGCCAACAAGGCACCAAGGGAGTGTTCCATTGCTCGTACATAGAGCAGGAATGGTTTTCCAGGGACTGGGGCTACCAAGACCGGAGGATTTGACAAATATTCTTTGATGCTGTCGAAAGCACGCTGGCATTCTTCGTCCCATACGAATGAGACTCCTTTCTTCATGAGGTGCGTGAATGGTCGACATCGCCCGGAGAGGTTGGAAATGAACCTTCTGATGTAAGCTAGCCTTCCTTGAAGGCCTCTGAGTTCGCAGAGATTTCTCGGGGGACCCATCTCCATGATTGCTTTTGTCTTTTTAGGGTCTACATGGATACCCTTTGCAGCGATGATGAAGCCTAAGAACTTCCCGCTGGATACGCCCAGGAAGGACTTCGTAGGGTTCATCTTCAAATTATGCGTCCGTATTAGGTCGAATACCGTCCTTAGATCCTGCAGATGGTCTCCCTTGCTACGGCTCTTGACGGCTATATCGTCAACATAGCACTCTACCGTCTTACGTAAGTGGTCTCTGAAGATGATGCTCATGGCTCTCTGATATATCGCGCCAGCATTCTTTAAACCGAAAGGCATGACTGTGTAGCAGTACGTGCCAATCGGTGTTCGAAATAATGTATGCTTTTCGTCGTCAGGAGACATTTTGATTTGGTTGTACCCCGAGAAGCCATCCATGAATGACATGCGTTCGAAGCTGCAGGTATTGTCGATCATGATGTCTGTGATAGGAAGGGGGAATTCATCTTTGGGGCATGCCTCGTTCAGGTTGCGAAAGTCGATGCAGATTTGAATCTTCCCGTTCTTCTTGAAAATGGGTACTATATTGGCGACCTAATCGGGATGCTGCTCCGCACGGATGAAGCCGCTGGCTATCAGTTTGTTGACTTCAGCTTCGATCGCATCCATGATGCCTGGGCGGAAGCGTCGCTGTTGTTGCTTGACTGGCTTCGTATCTGGTCGAATATTGAGTTTATGAAGAGCAATGTCAGGATTTAACCCTGGCATATCTTCATAGCTCCAGGCGAACACATCAATGTACTCTCTGACAAGTTCTAACAGCGACTCCCGTTCTTCGTTGGTTAGGCTTTTACTGATGAAGATCGGTTTTGGAGAAGATTCGCTGCCGAGATCCACTTGTATGACCTCATCTTCAGTAGGAGGTTCTCTCAGTTCGAACCACTTTTCCTATTGTGCATCTAATTGCTGGGCCCATGGCTCTAGCTCGAGGATTTCGGGGATGTCTTCGTCTTCCTCGTAAGCGTCGGCGAACGCCATGTTGACTGACATGACTTGTCTGAACACATCTCCGATGCTGGTATCTGAGTCGGAAGTTGGTGATCCGGTTGAATGTGACTGCCAGTCACATTCTTCATCTGAACTTTCAGGGGTCGTAGTAGGCGTTACATACCCTAACCCTCATCGAGTTTTGTTATAGTAGTTCCGTGGTTTGCCTGCCGGGACTGGCGGCTTCAAAGGTAATCGTCGCCCAGTGCCGTAGTTCAACCCTGGCGTCGTCTCTAGATCATTCCCCTGTTTCTGCATGAGATATTTGGATTGAGGGCTATAGAGATACAGAGGCAGTCTCCCGTCATCTGACCCGAGGTCGACTTCTTCTATGGTGCGGGGATGCGGGTTGTTCGTCCGGCCGAAGATGATCGGATGATCTTCTCCCTCGAATATTCGGTAAGCGTCTTCTACTGGAGTGAGCTGGATTGCAGTGTATACCTTTATCACCTGTGTGTGTAGGTGAGTGCCTATACCGTGTTCTATAGCATACATTGTACATAGCTTATTAAGCTCGATGTAGTTCAAAGATAACCCTTTATTGATGAAGTAAGGTATCTTTTCTAGGGGAATTACATCATCAGCGGAGGGGACATTAGTGTGGGTAGCCATATACTTGGCTAGCTCCGGTTCCTCATCGGCTACCCCCTGTGTGAACGAAGACTGAGAGGACGTCCTAGGAAGCTTGATTGTCAGTGGTTCAGTTGATGGCACAGAGCGGGGAGTTGTTGGTAGACTAGCGACCCCCAGTTTGGCATTTGATGTGGAGCGAGGAGTGGCTGGTTCGCTGGAAGTGTCAGACCTTGCATCGGGGTGACGACCCTTCCTGGGAAGGCGTATCATCATGGGCCTTTCCGAGGGGTTGAGCTTTCCTGCTTGTGGTTGGCTGACTCTTGGTAGCCTGATTGTTAGTGGCTCCGTTGTGGGTCTAGGCACTTGGCCGGACCATGGCAGCCGGATTATCATCTGCTCCTCTTGTGCCGAGAGGCTGATCGCATCCTTCCGTAGAGTGGCGGTGAGGGGTACGGACTTGCCCGGTTTGCGAGCTTGGAGGTGGATCGTCACGGGTCCTTCTGATCCCGTGGCTGTCTCAGTATGAGCTTGTGCGTCTCCTTCATCAAGGTGTCTCTTCGACTTTTCATATAGGCAGGAGTCTGAGTAGTAGGATTCGACCCCTTTGAAGGGATCGATATCAGCAAATTCTGTCTTTACGAAGCCGTGTTTGTCGACGTATTTGAAGCACTGGTGTAGCGTGGAAGGCACGATCATATAATCATGTATCCATGGGCGCCCCAAGAGGATGTTGTAAGAAGTGTCTGCATCTATGACGTAGCAGGTGACTTCGGATTGGAGGTCGCCAATTTGACACTTCAGACGAATCTTCCCAATAGGGTAGCTCCTGCCCGAATTGAAACCGCTGATGGCGGTGCTTGTAGGTGTCAGGCGGTGCATTGGGATACGGAGATGATGTAGCAGACCCTTCGGGATGATGCATATGGAAGAGCCAGGATCAATGTGCATCCGATCTACTTTTACGTCGCCGATGTATCCCGTGTAGTATAACGGGCGATCATGTAGGTTGGTTTTGATGAGCATGTCTTGAGGAGTGAAGACGATGTTGGGCATTACTCCCGTGCAGGCACTGTCTTGGAGATCCACGGGTGAGTCCTCCCCGGTGAGGTTGGATTGAGCGAGATAGGCATCGGCATTTTGGAGTGCTTCGCTCAATACAATACGAACGTCCTTGAAGAGACTTAGAAGTTCGTATAGTGACAATTTGGCCGGAGTGTTAGCCAATTGTGCTAAGATGTCAAAGTTATAGGGCTTCTCTAGCCCTTGGGCTGCATCCTTTCGAAGGGATTTATCGAAGCGAGTCTCCTTCGGCCTAGGCTTGTCGGTCGTCGAAGGCTGAGCCGGTCCCGGAGTATCAGTTGTAGTAGGTTGATGATTTTCAGCTGGGCTGTCAACCACAGGTTGGGATTGCGCTCCGGACCGCGTGACGATGGCTGTAGCTTCTTCGTTGTCTGCTGAGATTGTGTGGCAGGTCCTGATTTTTCTACTCTTTTTGTTAGTGGGAGATGGTGTGGGCCGAGTTACTTCTGACACTAAGTCTGGATGGACCCACATGACCTCCCCTCGTGAGATGGTGAGAGGTACTAGACCAGCAGCTTGTTCCCGGGGAGGTGGAAGATTGGTAATTTCTATTGTTGCCAGAGGGACGGGGATTACCCCGTCTTGAGTCTCCGTTGGAGGGAAGCTGCCGAATTGTACGGACACCATATTGGCTGCTACGGTTACCTCCTCGAAGTCGATTGCCAGGGCGTTCAAATCGATGAGGCTTTGGATGTACCATTTTAATTGGTAGCAGTCGTGTGTAGCGTGGTGTACATAACGGTGGTAATGGCAGAACTTCGGGTTCTCCAAATCAGCCGGCCGAGGCTCCCGTCTTGGTGGAGGAAGCTAAATTCTACCCCCTTGTATGAGCATGTCTAAGATAGGCTTGACGTGGCCGTCTTTGAAAGAGTAAGTGATCTGAGGCCATTGCTTGTCTGCTGGCTGTGACTCGGGCTTCTGGGCCGTGTCGGCCACCATAGCCTGTTTTCCCTTACTGTCCCGATTGTTGGAGGGATTACCCCCATTATCGTTGTTGGGACGCTTGCCCTGATTTTCTCCTTCTTAGATGTGCAACCCCAGTTGGCGGGCCTTCTTCAGTCATTCTTCGGCGCTTGTGGCGCTGATGATGAACGCCTTCCAATCTTTGAATTAACTTTCGCCCATCCAGAGACTGATCGTTGGAAGCAGTATCTTTTGGCAAATTTCAATCAAAGAAGAATCTGGATTTTCGGAAGGCAGCTTCATGGCGGTCTGGCAGAACCGCTCGATATAGTTCCTTGTTAGCTCCTTCTCCCCTTGGACGACGTCCATAAGAGTGGACATAGTGACGTCTTGTCCTACTTCATTGAATCGTTCCAAGAATATGCGCTTGAAGCCGACGAAGGAGTGGATACAGTTGTCCGGTAGATTGCGGTACCAATCGAAGGCGACTCCTTCCAATGCCCCAATGAATAATCGTGTGAGGATTGCATCATCATGGGGCAGATGGTCGGTGGTGACCTCAAAGTAAGTGATGTACCGACTTGCTGAGGTTTTGCCATCATACGGGTTGATATTGAATGGCTTATATCTTGGTGGGAATGGAACATCCCTCCATTCAGCAGGGTATGGCTGCCGTATTCTAAGATCTTGAGCATTTTCTCGGGCATGGAATATGGCTCGGAGCTCCTGGACCTCTCTTCTTACTTCTCGGGTCTCATCTGTTACTGTAGGGACTATTATTTCGGGAGGATTATTGCCCGGGTTTGGTGCCGCTGAGTTCGAATCTATATTGATTATGGGGCCCGTGCTTGTTTGACCAGGCGCTCCTCCTTGTAGAGTGGACAGGGCCACTTTAATCTCGTCTACAGACTTAACCAAAGCAAGTAATATGGCTTCGAGACTGTCAATGTGCTGGCGATCACTGGAACCACCTTGATTGCTGTCCGTCATGAATACCGTCCTTACGTGAGGAGTGATGGAAGAAACGCTGGAAGATGTGCCCTCCGAGTCGTACCCATGTACCGAGAAGTCATCGGGATAGATGGGAATGTTCTCTTCGGGCTCGGACTCGGAGGGAACGGTATCCCCAGCTTCAGAGCTTGCTTCGTCTTGAGAGTTACGAATGTCCTCGGGGACATCAGCGTCCGTTGCTCCTGATGGAAGAGTTGTTTGTGCGGGCTCGGCTCCTTGAAACATCGAATTGTTGTGGATGTTCGGAGGGGTGCTATCCCCAGTTCCCTCAACCCCCAGCGATGTGGAGGATGAATTTCCCGTTGCAGTAAACTTCGTCTTTGAACGGGTGTGTTGGAATACACCAGTAGAGGACAACCGTTTAGATGATAGTTTCTTAGCTGTAGTGGTTGATATCTTGGGACTGGGGATACTCGTCTTTTTCCTTCTCCCTTCGGCGGGGACTTTTTGAATAGAATTGCAGGAGACAACAGGAGGTGCCTCATCTACTGAGTTCGGGTGCTGTAGCCTTTGGAAGACAGATGGCCGATCCTCCGTCACTGCCACGTTGTTGCAGTAGCAATTGACGATGATTTGGGTGCAGCGATGTCCAAGCGAGGACTCTTTGCACACCGACACTCCTTCTCTTTCCTTGCGTTTCTGGAGAATCGCCTCCCGCAGGTCAGAGGAACCACTCTGTCTGTTTGTCGTCGAGGGCTGGACTCGAGCAGTTGTATACAACTTTCCATCCGAGGCCCGTGTGATAGTCAACAGGGCGCCCCGATAGTCAGAGGTTGGAACAGCTGACTGGTCTTGATGAGCCCACGCTGCCCTAGACTTCCTCCTTTTAGCACTTGTGGGTGCGTAATAGGAGGAGTCCAAGTTGGGTACCACAGATTCTGGCTTATTATCCAGAGAATCATCAGAGTTGGGACCGCATGAGAGACGGTCGAAGACTGATCGAGAGAAGCGTAAAATGAACGTTATACGGCTAGAGTTAGATACCGTGCAGGCTGGCTACATGCGGTTGTCTTCTGCCATTGGACGAATTGTCCTTGTGCGGCTAGGAGTCACGACCGTGCAGGCTGGCCGTATGCGGTTGGCAATAGTGGCCGCATGGGTTTTCTGCAATCGATTGACTCCCACAGCCGTATGAGTTTCATTCGTGTTGTTGGCAACTGTAGCCGCATAAGTTATGCGGTTGACAGATATGGCCGCATGAGTTTTCTTCATGCGGCTGGAGGACGTAGCCGCATAAGTTTTCTCCCTGAGACTGAAGGGTGTAGCCGCATGAGCTTTCTCCCTGCGGCTGATGACCTTATGCGGCTTGGATCTCATAGAGTTCCTCTTTGCCCATGCAAGTCCAGCATCATAGTGTTTTCTTCTGCCGGACTTGGGGACAGCAGAGTTGTCTACGATCTGAAGGGGGGCGCAGGGGAATCTTGCTCGTCGTTTTGAACAACAGAGGGTATCCTTACAAGAGCTTCAGTAGAAATGAAGGATCGGGGTCTCTACTCCTTTCGGGCCTTCTTTGTGCGGGCTCGCTTCTGGACCTGACCAGTGCTCGTGTCGAAGAGCATCTCTTCGAATGCCTATTGGTCGAACCGGGCGACCATCTTTTGTTGAGTGGAGCCAAGCTTGGCTGCATCCGATTGCGTCACCAACTCCTCAGCCGTGGAGAAGTTAGTCCCCAGCAGAGTCGCCATCGTATTTGCCATGAAATATAAAAGAACAGAACAATTATCGGAGGACCGAACTTTTACTTCACGTTACAAACTCGCTTGTACAAAGAAAGCCTAGGGACGAAAACCTAGGTACAGCAATCTAAGTACAATTGTTTATTTTAGATTATGGGGGGTGACGATAGAGGCTCGGGAAGGCGACGATAGCCCTGCCTTACTCCTTGGACGATCGGTATGCAGCCTTGGCTCCTTGAAAAGATGATTGGCGTTGACGAAGAAATGCTCTTCTTGCTCCTCTGTTGCTCTTCTGGCTTCTCTCTCTCTCTGTGTATTCTTTTTCTCTGACTATTGGGGAGTCTCTCTGTATATACGTATTTTTCTCTCCGAAATTGTATCTCTTACAAGGGAATGGCACCTTGCTATTTATAATAGTGGGATGTGATCATTAGGATTGCCAATGATTAGCTTTTGGAGATGGCGGCGGCTTGGAGATTGGTCCATCTTGGCCATTCGTTTTAATTATGATGAATCTGGGCCATTAGGTGTAGATTGTACCAAATCCCATGAGCAATTAATGCTGATTGGAATAAATCCTCCTTATATTGATCTTCTGATATCTGCGAATAAATCAGATCTATTCTTCTGCCACGTGTCCCAGATCTATTGGGATCTGACCCAATCTTTAATGGCAGCAAATCTGAGGAATTAATCGGTTTAGGACACGTGTCCTAGGAGTTGCTAGGGGGAATCTGGACCGCATGAATAGTGAGCCACATAAGAATGTGAGCCGCATATGAATATGAGCCCACGTGTCAGGGCTGCGTGGGCAGTGGCCTTTACTTGAGTCCTCTAACCACAGAGGAGTAATCCTTGTGGGCCGCATAGGTATGTATCCGCCTGGGCCATATGGATATGATCTTCGTGAACCGTATGAGATGTCCTCGCTCGATCCGCATGAGGCTTTCATGGCCTGAGCCGCATAGGATGGATTCACTTCTGAGCCGCATGGGTAGTCCTTTGCTCGAGCCGTATGAGACTCCTATGGCCTGAGCCGCATAGGATGGATTCACTTCTGAGCCGCATGGAAAGTCCTTTGCTCGAGCCGCATGAGGTTCCTATGGCCTGAGCCGCATAGGATTTATTCTGAGCCGCATGAGAAGCGAGCCGCATACGAATGCCCACGTGGCAAGGCCACGTGGCATTTTTATGGCTCTCGGGGGATTTGTGTCAGAGATTTCTTTCCTCTTCCCTAGAGCTTCATCATTATGGCAGAGCCATAATTACCTGCCTTTGGTGTCAGGGCTGTCAACTTTTCAGAAGGGTCAGCCGTCATAGCAATTAATGCAGCGTGGGTGAAGGGGAGTACTATCAGGCCACGTGTCTTCTGAGCCGCATGAAATACTTTGGGCCGCATAGCTCCTTGTGCCGCATGATTCAATGAACCGCATGAGTTTTCTGAGCCACATGGATCTTTCCTGGCTGCATGACTCATTTTCTTTAGTATTTTCCATGCTTCTACACCCCCTACTAATTCTTAATTTCGAGGACGAAATTCTTTTAAGTTGGGTAGGATGTAAAACCCCTAAAAATTTCTACTATTTTTTTATTATCAAATTTAGTACTGATTTAAAATTTTTGTAATATACGTCGCGTAGTCGTATTATACGTCGCGCACGAAATTTTATTTTCGAATTTGCTCGACGAGTGCGATTATGTGCGAGCGTACATATTTTAGAAAAATATTTTTATTTTTATTATACACTTTCCAAATATTTTGTTTTTAGCAGTTATTAAATATAAATAATATTTTATTATATACTAGGAAAAGCATAAGTATGAAAACTTTATTTGTGCATACATATATATTTATAATTTTTAATGTAATTTTTGAAATTAATATTATTAGTATTTTAGAAAATATATTTGAATGCTATTTTGGCCATTTAAATCATGATTTGATTCTTGGAGTTATTTAAATAGATTAATTAATATCCATATATAGAATTAGATTTATTCCATTAATTTTAAACTAAAAATTTAATATTTGATTTGATTTAAATTAGATTTTGATTGGGATTTGGTTTTCGATTTGATTGCTTTCAATTAAATTATGAATATCTAAATTTGGGTTTTAAATAAATCCTAATCCCTATCTAAGTGGGAATTCCCACATCCTATAAATATAGGTAGGTACTCCTCCACATTATTCATCTTCCATGAATTCCTCTACAAATGAATTCCATAGCCAATCAAGTGCAGTGCCTCGTGTCCGTGTCCGTGCCCAGATTCTTATTCCAGTTCTTTTACAATTACATTTATGTTCTCGTGTCGGACACACCCCGACACCAAATCCTAATCCTATCCCTAACCCAACTCCTTTTCGTCCCGCTGCCATCCACCGTCGACACCCCTAACAGCCCCGTTCTCACCGCTCCACCACCGGAGTAGCGTCGTCCCGGCGGCATCTCCGTCACCGTAACCAGACCCCCCGACGCTCCAACACCCTCACCACAACCCACTGTCACCGTCCCCGCCACCGTCACTCCGGCCACCTTGGCCGAGTGCAACCACCATCACAACTATTACCAAGCCCTCGCCAGCGACACAGCGCCCCCATCTCTCCCGACCAAGTCCAGCCTTCAGCCCGTCCCTGCTACTGCCAAAACCATCTCCAACATCACCACCGCCAGGACCAACCCAATCCCCTAAACTCCGAACCCCCATCCACGACCACCCGGCAGGCATCACCACTGGCTACCCTTGCCGTAAACACCCGCAGCACATCGCTGCCGCCACACGACGTCCCAACCACCCGACACCACAGCCAAAGAAAACCCAGAAAAACAAAAATCCTAAAATTAAAACCACCACCCTCCGACTTACCTTCCTCCGCCGGAGCCGGAGCCACTCCAGCCGTCAGTCCAGCCATCGGAGCGCCGCAGCTCCGAATCCCCTCGCCGAAACCCTTCTTCACGACCTCCTCCGGTGCAACCACGAACCCTCCCCGTGCGTCGTGCCTTCCGCCGTGACTGCCTCACTGCCGGCGTTCTTCGACCAAGCCGCCGCATTCCCAGCGTCCGGCCTCGCCGTTTTCCTCTCGAAACCCTCTCCGCCACAGTCTCCGCCTCACTCCGCCCCCTCTTCCCGACTTCGACCGCTCCGCCTCGCCGTTCTTCCTCCGCCTCCAGCCTTGTCGCCGCGCCCGTCCGCCGCAACCCCATTCTGGTCTTCCACCCCCGCGCCGAGCCAAAATCCCCTTTCTGCCGTCGCCTGAGCCGAGCCCCTCCGACCAGATTCACCCTTCTCCCCAGCCCTCTTTTCCTCCGCCGGCCCCCCTCTCGAACGCCGCTCCCCATTCTCAAATTTTTTTTTCTTTCCGATTTTTTTCTCTCTCTCTTCAGCTTCTCCTTTCTATATTTTCTTTTGTTTTGTTTGTTTCAATGAATCTCATTAGGAGAGCAATAGTAGGAAAACACAGTAAACCTCTTAGTTTTTTTTGTATTTCAAAGGTTTAACTATAAATTATTTTAACTAAATGCAACTCTATTTTGCAAGTATTAAAAATAGTTTTCTAAAATCATATATGCATTAAATACCTAATTTCGTTCGACTATCCTCTTGTCCGTGTCCAAGCCCATCATTTCTATTCCCTTGATAATTCTTTCCTTTCACCTATTGACCCTAACTAATTCGACCGTCTTGGACCCAATGGAACTGTCCGTGCCACCATCCGAGGTCCCCTTGTACAGTTGTTGCACCAAAGTCGCAGTTCATGCCACCGTGATTTATCGCAGCACACTAGGCGTACTACCAGGCAAGATACCTTGCCATTTGCTGTTTAATTATTTTAGCTCATATTTCATGCATGTTTATTATTTTCTTTATGTAAAATAAACTGTGATACATAGCATAACTGTTCAGTTTCCTGCTGTGTATTATTTTTCTTACAAATTAAACCTAGATTTAAGGGACCACCTTGTGTGTTGCATTCATTGGCCTTGACACGTTGTAACATGAGGTTGTGTGTCGCATGTAGAACACGGAAGTGCATGATTGGCTGGCCACCAGTATGTACAAGCCGTGCGATAGGAATAACCGCTAATAGAGGTTGCATACTAGTTTGACTTAGCGGTTATAGAGGTTCATGTTATGGATACAACATAATAGGCATTGGGCGGGGAGGACAATTCCTTAGCGTATGGGCTTCGATGCACTTCCCTTGTGACCCAGACTCTCCGCTGGAGATACGGGGTTGATGACCCATGCTCTTCCTGCTGGGGCCTCTGGTGCCTAAGAGGGGACTATGCCGATCCTATTCAGCCAGGGTCCATGCGTAGGAAGGATTATTCTTAACAATATTTCACTTAGAATGGTAGGCTACCCTATCCGTTAGGTACGAGTACTTTTGGTTTGGATACTTGTATCTGACCGTGGCTTGGAATAATAACTTGTCGCGGATTAGTTCGTCACATCTTGTCCTTGTTTGGTTGTAGGTGTGACTTACTACTTCGATGAGAAGGTATTGAACCTTGTTGGGGTCCGGATACCATATCGTATTCATAGCATGGAAAGATACGTCGCCGTGAATTAGTTTACCATCTCCTGTCCTTGTTTGGTTGGGGGGATGGTACGCTCGTTCAGTAGGTGCGTATTGGACTATGTTATAAATTCGATTGACTTATTTATTTGAGCAATATTTATTCAGTTTATATGGCATGCTATTATGTGTCTTGTTACGTCCCTCTGAGGACCTGGTTGTCTTGCCAGGTGTGTGCTATTGTCTTTCGCAGGTGTCCTAGCTCTAACCGTGATCTTCGCTATTTTTCGAGGATGATTGCATTTGGATCGTCTTCGCTTCGCTCGCCACTCATTTCATTTTTTATGTACTTTTCTTTATTTTGTTGGTAGTAGATTTGTCTCCGCCCAACATATTGTATCAAGACAAATTTATTCTCATTATATGATCTTTTATTCATTTCTTTCTGTGTGGATGAGATTAGTTATGGTTCTACTGCATTTTACAGCTTATGTATTTATACGAGGCTTCCATATATTGGAGTATACTTCGTATGAATACAGCTGGCATGTCTACGTTCCTAGTCCTACGTATTTTAGGACTGGGGCGTTACAACTAGGGCGGATGAAGAAGACGACGAACAGGATACTGATGACTTATCTCATTCTTCGGGCGAGGAGGTTGGGAATCATCCCCCTGTCGTGCAAGCTGAAAGGGTCGTGGGTCAATCGTCTACTTTGTCTGACGAAGTGGTGGAGGATCAACCACCTGCGTTACCTGGCCCTTCGCGTAAGCGAAGCAGGCACGTGACTACCGCTGATGACCAAACTTATTCTACGAAGCATGCTGCGGTAAGACGTCACAGACTGTTTATTGATGACGAGAACGTTGTTCCTGAGGTGATTTGGGCTTCAGCTGTTTCCTTTCTTCTTCTTCTATGTTATGGCCTAATTATTTGTTCCTTTTGCTCTTTATAGGCATCGGATGAACTCGCTCCTCAGGACCCGATTATCGAGGCTGATCTGGTCCTGCCTTACTTAGTCAATGGCGTGTGCACTGCTATCATTGCTGCTGGGGTGCTTCCGGTTGCGGTCGAGGATTCACACCTTGCTGGGACCCCAATCTAGGGGGACGGGGGCTCTACCGCGCCCGTCCCTGAGACATCCGAACCCCAACATGAAGACTCTGTGGATGAGGAAACTATGCCAGCTGTGAACGAGCCGTCGTCCCCACGCTCTTCCCCTGGTAATACAAATCGAACCATAGCTCGTGAGTAGGCCTATATGTTCTCGTCATCTTTTCTTTCAGATTATGTCGACTAATGGTTGCTTTAGATGTTCAGATCCCAACCCTTCGCTGCCAGTGATTGATGTTGCTGGGTCGCATCCCATCGGAGAGGGCCTGGCAGAACCTCTCTGTGTCGAGGGACCTTTGTCTGGGTCGAGCTCGGGATCCCAGGTAGCAGTGCCACTGGGACAAGAGACGGTGCCCCCTATGTCCTCCTCTGCGAATATAGTTTCGGGGGTCAACCTTTCCTCCCTGCCGAGCATCGAGGCTCTTCGGGCGGCGGAAGAAGAGTTAGCCGCCATCCAAGCATCTTTCCGTACGGAATTTGCTTCCTTGGTGGCGAGTGCAGTAACTTCTGAAGCTGCTCCTCCGGTATCGTCTGCCACTCTCCCTCTGACGCCGTCCTCTACAGAGGTCTTGGATGACGCGTTACAGGATGTGGTTGCCAGTTTCCACCGTCACTTGAAGAGGGGGGTCGAGGCAGCAGTGGAAAGGGGGTCTCCCTTTACTCTGGCCCGTCGATGTGCCGGTGGCCATATTAATATCCTTAAGACCCTCCCTGGAGGAGGGGAATTGGCTGTGCTTTTGGAGCCGAAGTTATTAGAAGCTGATCGTCTCGTGGCTCAGTTTCGTTTGTTGCAACAGACTGATTTACCGGCGATCATAAATTAAGAGCACAATTTCCTCATTATTGCGGTGGAGAAGGTGATGGCCGCCCGGGAATCGCTTAAACCGGCTATATTGAAGGACCGCCGGGACCTGACTCGGTTGCATGACCAATGGAGCCGTCGAACTAAAGATTGCACGACTCGGGAGGCGGATGCTTCCCGCGGGGTAACTGATACCCGGGAACAGATCCTCGAGCTCCAGAGAAAACTGGCCTTCCTGGAATCAGTGCTTGAGGCTGCTCGTATCGAGAAAGGGATTGCTATTTTGGAGGCTGACAAGTACAGTAGGGCTTCTGCTAATCTAGAGCTTGTCCTAAAGAAGATGGAGAACGACTGGCAGTCGTATATTCATTTGAATGACGCAGAGCAATTATCTCAAGAGGCCGAGCGTCGGGCTAAGCTGAGGCTTGATCGGGGGACTGCTTTGGTGAAAAACCGTCTCTTGGAGTTGTGCAATGTTGAAATGTAGTCGGCCTTTTCATTTCCCTTTTTTTTGTTTCTGTTTTCTTTCTTTCTGAAGGGGATATGATCCCAAAATATGTAATGCTTTTTCTTCCCTCAAATAAAGAGTACTTTCAATTCTACCCTTCATTTGTATTGCTTGCTGCGCCTGTAATATTATGGTGATGTTCTCCCCCGCATAGGGGATATATTTGTGGACCTGTTACCCATGGCATACCTTGGTTTTAGGTACAGATAACAAGTTTTGGTCAGGATACCTGAAGCAGCTATGGCAAAGTGGTCATGGGTGCTCTTGGTATTGGGAACAGGAATGCCGTAGAGCAGCTGGGCTCCTGGGGCATGATGAGATGGTATGTTTGTGCTAAGAAACTTAGCTGAGGATATTTGTGGGCCTATTATCCTTGGCGTACCTTGGTTTAAGATACGGATAATAGGATGAAGGAGAACCGACATACTTGCTCAGAGGTAATGAGGACATGGCAAGCAGGCAAGTTATTAGAACGTAGAGTCTTCCTACTCAGAGGTAACGAGTACATGGCAAGAGTGAACTCAACGGAGGATATTGGTGGTCAACAGAGGACATTTGTGGTCAACAGAGGACATTTGTGGTCAGCAGAGGACATTTGTGGACCTATTATCCTTGTCGTACTCCGGTTGTGGGTACAGATAATAGGTTGAAAGGGGACCTACATACTTGCTCAGAGGTAATGTGGACATGGCAAGCATAAAGGTTTCTTCGACGGAGCCTTCCCACTCAGAGGTAATGAGGACATGGCAGGAGTGGGCTCAATAAAGAGGGGGTACATAGAACAACTCAGAGGTAGGAGGACATAGAAGTTCTATGTGAGGGGTGGTTTATTTTTGGCGGAGGTGGAACGACTCAGAGGTAAGGAGGACATGGCCGTTTTGGAAATTTGTGGATCGATTACCCTTTTTGTGCACTGGGAGTGCAGGTATTAGATCATGAGGGAGGATCTCCTTCAAGAAGAAAGTTCAGAGGTATGATCATACATAACTTTCTATCTGAAAGAGTGACCGGGATGTGAGTTCAGAGGCACCATCGGGTACATGACTCGAGAATCTGGAGAATGGTGAGTGTGAGTTCAGCGGTACTGGCGGGTACATGACTCAAAAATCTGACAAACTATGAGGGTGAGTTCAGTGGTATCAGCGGATACATGACTCGAAAATCTTGAATATTGTGGGTGTGAGTTCAGCGGTACCAGCGGGTACGTGACTCAATAATCTGGGATGTTGTTTAGATATAATATTTCTTCAGGAACTTGCCGTTGACGGGAAACATGAGCAAGTCTCAATTTTGTTTAGCGAGGCGGTAAGCACCGTTGGAGAGTATTGTCTCTATGATAAATGGGCCTTCCCATTTTGGCTGGAACTTGCCGGCGGTCTTGTGAGTCATGGCCATCGACCTCCGGACTGCCAAGACGAGATCGCCCACCTGGAATGTTCTAATTTTGACCTTCTTGTTGAAGGCTCCAGAGATGCGTGCTTGGTATAGCTCAATTCGTTGCTGAGCTAAGAGGCGCTTTTTATCTAATGCCTCCAATTCTTGCAGTCGACATCGGTAGTTATCATCCGTCGTCAATTGATAAGTGAGGGCGACGCGGAGTGAGGGTATTTGAGTCTCTAATGGGAGAACTGTCTCACTTTCGTATACCAGGGAGAATGGCGTATTCCCAGTGGCTGTTCGAACTGTGGTGCGATAAGCCCATAAGCATTTGCCGAGTTTCTCGTTCCAGTCGCATTTGTTGGAGGAGACAAACTACTTGAGGAGTTTGATGATTGTTTTGTTGAATGCCTCTGCTAAACCGTTTGCTGCCGGGTTGTACAGCGTCGAAGCGATATTCTGAATACGGTATTTATCGCAGAACCGATAGAATGCGTGGCTTGCAAACTGCGGACCATTATCATGGATGATCCTTCGGGGCAGTCCAAAGCGGTAGATGATGTGATGCTTAAGAAAGTTGATCACGTTTGAAGTCTTGACTTCTGCGAGTAGGACAGCTTCCGCCCATTTGGAGAAGTAATCAGTGATCGCAAGTATGAAGCGATGTCCTCGGAGGGAAGGTGGGGTGATTGGACCAATGATATCCATTCCCCATGCTTCGAATAGCCAGGATGCCACTATCGGATGTAGAAACTCGGATGGTTGGTGAATAAAGTCCGCGTGGACTTGGCAGGCTTTGCATTTTCTAGTATAATCTATCGCATCTGCCACCATTGTGGGCCAATAATAGCCCATTCGGCGAAGGCGATCTTGTAGTTTTGGGCCTGGCTGGTGGGCCCCGCAGACACCGTCGTGAGCTTCCCGTACGGCTTCTTTGGCTTCTACATTTGACAGGCACCAAAGCAGTAATCCGTCGTAGGAACGGCGATACAACATTTTTGTCTCTGTATCGTAGAAGAATCTGAGAGAACGTCGTCTGATGGAAGTGGCTTCCTTTGGGTTCTCGGGCAGGATGTCGTAGACGACGAAGTCGATGAATGGTTGTCTCCAATCTGGGGCATCATCGATCGTCTGTGCGGAATAACTCACCACAAATTGCACATTGTTTTTGGGACAGACCAGTTCGTGGCCTATCACATCCACTGCTTGGAGATCATAATTTGGAACTGCTAGGGAAGCGGCAAGACCGGCTAAGGCGTCCGCTTCGATATTTCGGAGTGGGGGGACATGTTCGATGTAGAACCCCTCGAACAACGAGATGATGTTAATCACTATTTGGTGATAAGGGATCATGTCTTCGTGACGGACTTCGTATGAGCCTCGGATCTGATTGACGATTAGTTGGGAATCGCCGTATGCTTCGAGGTATTCTACCCCCAGCTCTTTTGCAAGTTGGAGGCCAATGACCAGAGCGTTGTACTCGGCCACATTGTTAGAGCAGGGCTCGGTGAGGGAATAAGCTCGGTTAATCACCAATCCGGAAGGAGAGATTAGCACTACCCCGACTCCGACGACTATATTGCCTTTAGGTCCGGTCCTCGAAGCACCGTCGAAGAACATTCGCCATATATCATCGTGAGAGGTTGCTTGCGAGTCGGCGACCTCATCTGGGATCTCTTCATATATCCTCGAGGACTCCGAGCCTGGGTGGGCTGCTAAAAAGTCCGCCAGGGCTTGACCTTTGACTGCCTTTTGTGGGACAAAGATCATATGATAAGGGGACAGCAATATTGCCCATGTAGCGAGTCGAGAGCTAAGTGCCCCTGGTTTGGTCATGAGGACTCTGAGAGGGTTAACTCGTGAGATCATATGTATCGTCTGTCCGGTAACATAGTACCGCATTTTCTGAATGGCAAACACTAGGGCGAGGCATTCCTTCTCTACAGCGGTGTATTGGTGCTCTGGTCCAATCATCATTCGGCTGAGGTAATATATGGCTTGTTCGTGGCCTGCGTCGTTGTTTTGTGCTAGCAAAGCCCCGAGGAAGTGTTCCATTGCTCGTACATAGAGCAGGAATGGTTTTTCAGGAACTGGGGCTACCAGAACTGGAGGATTTGACAAATATTCTTTAATGCTGTCGAAAGCACGCTGGCATTCCTTGTCCCATACGAATGAGACCCCTTTCTTCATGAGGTGCGTGAATGGTCGGCATCGCCGGGAGAGGTTGGAAATGAACCTTCTGATGTATGCTAGCCTCCCTTGAAGGCCTCTGAGTTCGCAGAGATTTCTCGGGGGACCCATCTCCATGATTGCTTTCGTCTTCTCTGGGTCTACATGGATACCCTGTGCAGTGATGATGAAGCCCAAGAACTTTTTGCTGGATACGTCCAGAAAGGACTTCGTAGGGTTCATTTTCAAATTGTGCGCTCGTATTAGGTCAAATACCGTCCTTAGATCCTGCAGATGGTCTTCCTTGCTACGGCTCTTAACGGCTATATCGTCAACATAGCACTCAACCGTCTTGCGTAAGTGATCTTTGAAGATGATGCTCATGGCTCTTTGATATGTGGCGCCAGCATTCTTTAAACCGAAAGGCATGACTGTGTAGCAGTACGTGCCAATCGGTGTTCGAAATGATGTATGCTTTTCGTCGTCAAGAGACATTTTAATTTGGTTGTACCCCGAGAAGCCATCCATGAATGATATACGTTCGAAGCCACAGGTATTGTCGATCATGATGTCTGTGATAGGAAGGGGGAATTCATCTTTGGGGCACGCCTCGTTCAGGTTGCGGAAGTCGATGCAGATTCGAATCTTCCTATTCTTCTTGAGGACGGGTACTATATTGGCGACCCAATCGGGATGTTGCTCCTCACGAATGAAGCCGCTGGCTATCAGTTTGTTGACTTCGGCTTCGATCGCGTCCATGATGCCTGGACGGAAGCGTCGCTGTTGTTGCTTGACTGGTTTCACATCTGGCCGAATGTTGAGTTTGTGAAGAGCAATGTCGGGATTTAACCCTGGCATGTCTTCATAACTCCAGGCGAACACATCAATATATTCTCTGACAAGTTCTAGCAGCGACTCCCGTTCTTCGTCTGTTAGGCTTTTACTGACAAAAATTGGTTTTGGAGAAGATTCGCTGCCGAGATCTACTTGTATGACCTCATCTTCAGTAGAAGGTTCTCTCAGTTCGAACCGCTTTTCCCATTGTGCGTCTAATTGCTGGGCCCACGGCTCTAGCTCGAGGATCTCGGGGATGTCTTCGTCTTCCTCGTAAGCGTCGGCGAATGCCATGTTGACTAACATGGCTTGTCTGAACACGTCTCCGATGCTGGTATCTGAGTCAGAAGTTGGTGACCCGGTTGAATGTGATTGCCAGTCGCATTCTTCATCTGAACTTTCGGGGGTCGCAGTAGGCGTTACATACCCTAGCCCGCATCGAGTTTTGTTATAGTAGTTTCGTGGTTTGCCCGCCGGGACTGGCGGCTTCAAAGGTATTCTTCGCCCAGTGCCGTAGTTCAAACCTGGCGTCGTCTCTAGATCATACCCCTGTTTCTTCATGAGATATTTAAATTGTGGGCTATACAGATACAAAGGCAGCCTTCCTGCAACTGTCCCGAGGTCGGCTTCCTCTATGGTGGAGAGATGCGGGTTGTTTGTCCGGCCAAAGATGATTGGATGATCTCCTCCCTCGACTATTCGGTAAGCATCTTCTACTGGAGTAAGCTGGATCGCGGTGTACACATTTGTTACTTGCGTGTGTAGGTGGGTTCCCATACCGTGTTCCATAGCATACATTGTACCAAGCTTATTGAGCTCGGTATAGTTCAAAGATAACCCTTTATTGATGAAGTAAAGTATCTTTTCTAGGGGGATTACATCATCAGCGGAGGGAACATCAGTGTGGGCAGCCACATACTTGGCTAACTCCGGTTCCTCTTCAGCTACCCCCTATGTAAATGAAGACTGAGAGGACGACCTGGGAAGCTTGATTGTCAGTGGTTCAGTTGATGGAGTTGAGCGTGGAGTTGTTGGCAGACTAGCGATCCCCAATTTGGCACTCGAGGTGGAGCGAGGAGTGGCCGGTTCGCTAAAAGTGTCAGACCTTGCATCGGGGTGACGACTCTTCTTGGGAAGGCGTATCGTCAGTGGCCTATCAGAGGGATTGAGCTTCTCAGTTTGGGGTTGACCGACTCACGGCAGTCTGATTCTCAGTGGCCCCGTTGTGGGTCTCGGTACTTGGCTGGACCTTGGCAGTCGGATTATCATCTGTTCCTCCTGCGCCGAGAGACTGATTGCATCCTTACGCAGAGCGGCCGTAAGGGGTACAAATTTGCCAGGTTTGCGAGCTTGAAGGTGGATCGTCAGAGGTTCTTCTGATCCTGAGGCCGTCGCAGTTCGAGCCTGTTCATTTTCATCCAGGTGCCTCTTCGACTTCTCATATAAGCAGGAGTCCGAGTAGTAGGATTCGACCCCTTTGAAAGGATCGATATCAGCAAATTCTGTCTTCACGAAGCCGTGTTTGTCGACATATTTGAAGCACTGGTGTAGCGTAGAAGGCACGATCATATAATCGTGTATCCATGGGCGCCCCAAGAGGATGTTGTAAGAAGTGTCTGCATCTATGACATAGCAGGTGACTTCGGATTGGAGGTCGCCAATTTGACACTTTAGACGAATCTTCCCAATAGGGTAGCTCTTGTCCGAATTGAAACCGCTGATGGCGGTGCTTGTAGGTGTCAGGCGATGCATTGGGATGCGGAGATGATGTAGCAGACCCTTCGGGATGATGCTTATGGAAGAGCCAGGATCAATATGCATCCGATCCACCTTCACGTCGCCGATGTATCCCGTGTAGTATAGCGGGCGATCATGTAGGTTGGTTTTGATGAGCATGTCCTACGGAGTGAAGACGATGTTGGGCATTGCTCCCGTACAGGTACTGTCCTGGAGATCCACAGGTGAGTCCTCTCCGGTGAGGTTGGATTGAGCTAGATAGGCATCGGTATTTTGGAGTGCTTCGTTCAATGCAATACGAACGTCCTTGGAGAGCCTTAGGAGTTCGTACAGTGACAATTTAGCCGGAGTGTTAGCCAATTGTGCTAAGATGTCAAAGTTGTAGGGCCTCTCTAGCCCTTGGGCTGCATCTTTTCGGAGAGATTTGTCGAAGCGAGTCTCCTTCGGCCTAGGCTTGTCGGTCGTCGAAGGCTGAGCCGGTCCCAGAGCATCAGTTGTAGTAGGTTGATGATTTTCGGCTGGGTTGTCAACCACAGGTTGGGATTGCGCTCTGGACCGCGTGACGATGGCTGTAGCTTCCTCGTTGTCTGCTGAGATTGTGTGGCAGGTCCTGACTTTTCCACTTTTCTTCTTGTCGGTGGAAGATGGTGTGGGCCGAGTCACTTCTGACACCAAGTCTGGATGGATCCACATGACCTCCCCTCGTGAGGTAGTGAGAGGTACTAGACCAGCAGCCTGTTCCCGGGGCGGTGGAAGATTGGTAATCTCCATCGTCGCTAGAGGGACGGGGATTACCCCGTCTTGAGTCTCCGTCGAAGGGAAGCTGCCGAATTGTACAGACACCATATTGGCTGCTACGGTTACTTCTTCGAAATCAATGGCCAGAGCGTTCGAATCGATGAGGCTTTGGATGTATCATTTCAGTTGGTAGCAGTCGTGTGTAGCGTGGTGTATATAACGGTGGTAATAGCAGAACTTTGGGTTCTCTAGATCAGCCGGCCGAGGCTCCCGTCTTGGTGGAGGGAGCTGAATTTTATCTCCTTGTATGAGCATGTCCAAGATAGGCTTGACGTGGCCATCTTCGAAGGAGTAATCGATTTGCGGCCATTGTTTGTCTACGAGCTTCGGCTCAGGTTTTCGTGTTGTATCGGCGACCATAGCCTGCTTTCCCTTGCTGTCCCGATTGTTGGAGGGATTACCCCCATTATCGTTGTTGGGACGCTTGCCCTTGTTTTCTCCTTCCGAGATGTGCAATCCCAGTTGGCAAGCCTTCTTTAGTCATTCTTCGGCGCTTGTGGCACTGATGATGAATGCCTTCCAATCTTTGAATTGACTTTCGCCCATCCAGAGACTGATCGTAGGAAGCAGTCTCTTTTGGCAGATCTCAATCAAAGAGGAATCTGGATTTCCGGAGGGCAGCTTCATGGCGGTCTGGCAGAACCGCTCGATGTAGTTCCTTGTCAACTCCTTTTCCCCTTGGACGACGTCCATGAGAGTGGACATAGTGACGTCCTGTCCTACTTCGTAGAATCGCTCCAAGAATAGGCGCTTGAAGCCGGTGAAGGAGTGGATGCAGTTGTCCGGTAGATTGCGGTACCAATCGAAGGCGACCCCTTCTAACGCCCCAATAAATAACCGTATGAGGATAGCATCATCATGGGGCAGATGGTCGATGGTGACCTCGAAGTAAGTGATGTACCGACTTGCTGAGGTTTTGCCATCATACGGGTTGATATTGAACGGCTTATATCTTGGTGGGAATGGAACATCCCTCCATTCAGCAGGGTATGGTTGCCGTATTCTGAGATCTTGAGCATTTTCTCGGGCATGGAACATGGCTCGGAGCTCCTGGACCTCTCTCCTTACTTCTCGGGTCTCATCTGTCGCGGGTAGGGGCTATTATTTCGGGAGGATTATTGCTCGGGTTTGGCGCCGCTGAGTTCAAATCTACATTGACTGCGGGCCCCGTGCTTGTTTGACCAGGCGTTCCTCCTTGTAAAGTGGGCAGGGCCGCTTTAATCTCGTCTACAGACTTGGCCAAAGCAAGTAATATGGCTTCGAGATTGTCGATGCGCTGGCGATCATTGGAACCACCTTGATTGCTGTCCGTCATAAAAATCGTCCTTACATGAGGAGGGATGGTAGGAACGGTAGAGGATGTGCCCTCCGAGTCCTACCCATGTACCGAGAAGTCATCGGGATAGGTGGGAATGTTCTCTTCGGGCTCGGACTCGGAGGGAACGGTATCCCCGGCTTCAGAGCTTGCTTCGTCTTGAGAATCATGGATATCCTCGGGGACATCGGTACCTGTCGTACCTGATGGGAGAGTCGTTCCCCGGGCTCGGCTCCTTGAAACATCGGATTGTTACAGATATTTGGAGGAGTGCTACCCCCAACCCCCAGCGATGTGGATGATGAATTTCCCACTGCAGCATATTTCGTCTTTGAACGGGTGTGTTGGAATACTCCGGTGGAAGACAGTCGTTTAGACGACAGTTTCTTAGCTGTTGTGGATGATATCTTGGGACTGGAGATGCTTGTCTTTTTCTTCCTCCTTTCGGCAGGGACCTTTTAAGCAGAATTGCAGGAGACAACAGGAGGTGCCTCATCTTCTGAGCTCGGATGCTGTAGTCTTTGGAAGACGGACGGCCGATCTTCCCTCACTGCCGCGTTGTTGCAGCAGCAGTTGACGATGATTTGGGTACAGCGATATCCAAGCGAGGACTCTTTGCATGCCGATACCCCTTCTCTTTCCTTGCGTTTGTGGAGGATCGCCTCCCACAGGTCAGAGGAACCACTCTGTCCGTATGCCGCCGGGGACTGGACTCGAGCGGTTGTATACAACTTCCCATCCGAGGCCCGTGTGATAGTCAACGGGACGCCCCGATAGTCAGAGGTTGGGACAGCTGACTGGGCCCGATGAGCCCGCGCTGCCCTAGATTTCCTCCTTTTAGCACCTGCGGGTGCGTAATAGGAGGAGTCCAAGTTGAATACCACAGAGTCTGGCTTATTATCCAGAGAACCATCAGGGTCAGGACCGCATGAGAGACGGTCGAAGACTGATCGAAAGAGGTATGAAACGGATGTTATACGGCTAGAGTTGGGTACCGTGCAGGCTGTCTGCATGCGGTTGTCTTCTGCCGTCGGATGAAATTTTTTTATGTGGCTAGGAGTCACGACCGTACAGGCTGGCCGCATGCGGTTGGCAACTGTGGCCGCATGGGTTTTCTGCAAGCGATTGACTTCCATAGCCGTACAAGTTTCATCCGTGTGGTTGGCAACTGTAGCCGCATAAGCTATGCGGCTGACAAATATGGCCGCATGAGTTTTCTTCATGCGGCTGGAGGATGTAGCTGCATGAGCTTTCTCCCTGCGGCTGATACCCTTATGCGGCTCGGATCTCATAGAGTTTCTCTTTGCCCCTACAAGTCCAGCATCATAGTGTTTTCTTCTGCCGGACTTGGGGACAGCAGAGTTGTCTACGATCTGAAGTGGGGCCGCAGGGGAATCTTGCTCGCCGTCTTGAACAACAGAGGGTGTCTCCGTGAGAGCTTCAGTAGGAACGAAGGATCGGGGTCTCCACTCCTTACGGGCCTTCTTTGTGCGGGCTCGCTTCTGGACCGGGCCAGTGCTCTTGTCGGAGAGCATTTCTTCGAACGCCTGTTGGTCGAACCGGGCGACCATCTTTTGTTGCGTGGAGCCAAGCTTGGCTGCATCCGATTACGTCACCAACTCCTCAGCCGTGGAGAAGTTAGTCCCCAGCAGAGTCGCCATCGTGTTTGCCATGAAATATAAAAGAACAGAACAATTATCGGAGGACCGGACTTTTACTTCACGTTACAAACTCGCTTGTACAAAGAAGGCCTAGTGACGAAAACCTAGGTACAGCAGTCTAAGTACAATTGTTTATTTTAGATTCTGGGGGGTGACGATAGAGGCTCGGAAAGGCGACGGCAGCCCTGCCTTACTCCTTGGACGATCGGTATGCAGCCTTGGCTCCTTGTAAAAAGATGGTTGGCGTTGATGAAGAAATGCTCTTCTTGCTCCTCTGTTGCTCCTCTGGCTTCTCTCTCTCTCTGTGTGTGTATTCTCTCTCTAACTATGGGGGGGAAATCTCTCTATATATACGTATTTCTCTCTGAGGTTGTATATATCTTTTGCAAGGGAATGACACCCTGCTATTTATAATAGTAGGATATCATCATTAGGGTTGCCAATAATTATATCTTGGAGATGGCGGCGGCCTGGGGATTGGTCAATCCAGGCCATTCGTTTCTGATTGTGAAGAATCCGAGCTATTAGGTGTAGATTACACCAAATCCCATTAGCAATTAATGCTGATTGGAATAAATCTTCCTTATAATAATCTTCTGATATCTGCGAATAAATTAGATCTATTCTTCTGCTACGTGTCCCAGATTATTGGGATTTGACCTAATCTTTAATGGCAGCAAATCTGAGGAATTAATCGGTTTAGGACACGTATCCTAGGAGCTGCTGGGGGGATCTGGACCGCATGACTCCCTGAGCCGCATGAGTTTTCTGAGCCGCATATGATTAAGCCCACGTGTCAGGGCTGCCTGGGCAGTAGCCCTTACTTGAGCCCTCGAACTACAGGGGAGCAATCCTTGTGGGCCGCATAGGTACATATTCGCCCAAGCCGTATGGACATGATCCTCTCGAACCGCATGAGAAGTCCTCGCTCGAGCCGCATGAGGCTTTCTTGGCCTGAGCCGCATAGGACAGATTCACTCTGAACCGCATAAGAAGTTCTTTGCTCGAGCAGCATGAGGCTTTCTTGGCCTGAGCCGCATAAGATAGATTCCCTCTGAACCGCATGAGAAGTGAGCCGCATACGAACGCCCACGTGGCAAGGCCACGTGGCATTTTTATGGCTCTTGGGGGATTTGTGTCAGAGATCTCTTTTCTCTTCCCCAGAGATTCATCATTATGACAGAGTCATAATTGCCTGCTTTTGTGTCAGGCCTGTCAACTTTTCAGAGGGGTCAGCCGTCAAAGTAATTAATGCAGTATGGGTCGGAGGGGAGCACTGTCAGGCCACGTGTCTTCTGAGCCGCATAGCTCCTTATGCCGCATGACTCCCTGAGCCGCATGAGTTTTCTGAGCCGCATGGATCTTTCCTGGCCGCATGAGTAATTTTCTTTAGTATTTTCCATGCTTCTACAGGTAAGGACGATGGGAAGACGACGACTAAAATTTTGAATGGCCATATCACATATTTTATGTGCAGGCCTATCATATATCTCCTCTATGCTTTAAGCCTGGTCGATGCATGCCCTATCTCATTTGGACCACATGTGTTCTGTATGATAGGGCCGCATGGGCTGAGCCGCATAAGCGCTGCTCATTCGAACCTGAACCGCATGAGTTCTGGAAGACTGATCCGCATGAGTACCTCCTAATTGAGCCACATAAGTACCTCCTGATTGAGCCGTATGAATGTCTCATGATTAAGCCACAGGAGTACTTCCTGACTGAGCCTCATGAACCGCCTAAGTGCCTCATAATTGAGCCGCATGAGCACTTCATAACTGTGCTGCATAAGTGTCTCATGACTGAACCACATGAGTTCTGTTTGTTAGGCCGTATGAACCGCCTAAATGCCTTATGGCTGAGCCGCATGAGTTCTGTTTGGTTAGGCCGCATAGCTGAAAAGGAGTCCTTTCTTTTCTTCTCGCTGTTAAGCCCTTTTTTCATGTTTGGTAGGGATCTGGCTAGCAAACTTCTCTAGGACTGGTATCAATGATAGAGTAAAAATGTACAATTCCGACACATACATCAGATAGCTCAAAACTTCTCATGCTTTGGAAGAGTTCTCCCCGTGCCATTTTGGCATACACATCAGACAACTCATAACTCTTCACGCTTCGGAAGAGTTTTCCCCAGGTGGTAGGAAGAAACTTTATACCTCAGGGAGTTGGACGGTGGTCAGGCCGTCATGAACGTCCTGTCTTCACGGCTCTCCAAGTAGGCGAAACCACCATTAGGGGTGCCGTTTTGAAGGTATGGTCCTTCGGAGGAGCGGGGCTAAGGTATCTACAGTACGGAGGGAAGAAAATCCTGCTATATTTGTCCTCCTCCGGGCAGCTCCTTGGAGATTCAATAGCCTTATTTGCTTCTCAGCAGTGAAATATGACTTCTTTCGAGGGCCACGAAACTGCTTTTTGGTGAAGGCAAAGTGCTGTCAAACTGACCAAAATATGTATTGCTAGATTTTTTTCTGCTAATGTAGTCATATGAATGTAACTGATTTTGAATAAACAGAATACATTCACTCTATTCTTTATTTTTGGTATTTTGTAGTGCTTGTGCTAGAGGGCCTAATACAGCATTTTGTGTTTAATAAAGGACATCCTGCTGGCGGACTTTTTGTGGACCTATTGCCCTTTTGTGCATCTGAAAATACGAGCAAATAGATTTGAATGATGTCTTATGGACCTACTAATCTTTGGTACACCGATGGTACGAGTAATAGATTAGGATAAGTTTTATGGACCTATTACCCTTATGCGCACTGTTGGTGCGGGTAATATATTAGAATAACTTTTGTGCACCTATTACCCTTTTGTGCACTGGTGGTGCGGGTAAATAGATTTTGAAACAAAACCCAACAGGGGTAATATGGATGTGACAGGTTTTGTGGTCTTAACACCATGTCTTTTATCCCGAGTTTGGCACAAGTGTTAAGTCGGGAGACTATCGGTATCAGAGGTAATATGGACGTGACACACGATAATCAGGAATAATTTTTGGTGGACCTATTACCCTTTTGCGTACTGGTGGTGCGAATAATAGATTCAAGATAAACCCAACAGAGGTAATATGGACGTGATAGGTTTTATGGTCTTAACACCATATTTTTTTTATCTCGAGTTGGGTACAGGTGTTAAGCTAGAAGATTGTCTATATCAGAGGTAATATGGACGTGATATATGACAATCGAAATATCAGAACAGAAGTTCAGAGGTATTAATATACTTGACTTGTCACTCGGAGAGATGCAATATGAGACCCCTTGGAGGGAACAGAGTGTAAGTTCAGAGGTACTTGATGTACATAACTCAACACTCTAGGTAGAATGGAAATATTTTTAAATATAGTATTTTTTAGGAACTTGTCATTTATGGGCATCATGAGCAAGTTCCTATTCTGCTTTGCGAGCCGGTATACGTCATTGGAGAATATAGTCTCGATGATGAACGGACCCTTCCATTTAGGCCAGAATTTGCCGGGGTCTTGTGAGTCATGACCATTGGTCGACGAACGGCGAAGACAAGATCGTTGACTTGGAATATTCTCTATTTGACTTTTTTGTTGAAAGCCCGAGGAATACACTCTTGATAGAGCTCTATGTTTTTTTGAGCTTGTAAACGCTTCTCGTCTAAGGCCTCCAGTTCTTGTAGCCGTCGGCGGTGATCGTCATCCGACGCCAATCGGTAAGTAAGGACCACGCGAAGCGGGGGATCTGAGTCTCCAATAAGAGAACTGCCTCACTCCCGTAAACCAAGGAGAATGGTATATTTCCTATAGCCGTTCGAATCATAGTATGATACGTCCATAAGTACTCGCTAAGCTTTTTATTCCAGTCGTATTTGTTTGACGACACAAACTTTTTGAGGAGCTTGATTATGGTTTTGTTGAATGCTTCAGCTAGACCATTAGTCGATGGGTTATATGCCGTCGAGGCTATGTTCTGAATCCGATTCTTGTCACAAAATTGATAGAAAGCATGGCTTGCGAACTATGGACCATTGTCGTGAATAATCCTCTGGGGCAGTCCAAAACGGTAGATGACATGATGTTTTATAAAGCTAATCATGTTTGATTTCTTTACCTCTGCAAGCAGAACAGCTTTCGCCAATTTAGAGAAGTAATCGGTGATTGCAAGTATGAACCGATGCCCCCCAGACAATGGTGGGATGATTGGCCCAATAATGTCCATTCACCATGCTTCAAATGGCCAAGAGGCCACTGTTGGGTACAAAATTTTGGATAGCAGATGTATAAAATCTGTATGGAACTGGCAAGCCTTACACTTCTTTGCATAATCAACTGCATATGCTACCATTATGGGCCAGTAATAACCCATCTGGCGGAGACGATCTTGTAATTTCGGGCCAGGTTGGTGAGCCCCGCAAGCGCCATCGTAAGCCTCGCATAAGGCTTCTTTAGCTTCTACATTTGATAGGCATCTGAACAGTAGCCCATCGTAGGATCGTCGATATAATATTTTCGTCTCGGTATCATAGAAGAATCTGAGAGAGCGCCTTCTGATTGAAGTTGCTTCCTTCACATTCTCTGGCAGAATTCCGTAGACTGCAAAGTCGATGAGCGAACGTCTCCAGTCTTGTATGTCATTGGTTATCTGATCGGAGTAACTTGTAACTAGTTGAACCTTATTCTTGGGACAGACCAGCTCATGGCCTATCACATCGACCAGATGATGAATATCATTTCGAAGTACCAAGGAAGCGGCGAGGCCTGCTAGGGCATCGGCTTTGATATTTTGGAGCCTAGGAACATGCTTTACAAAGAACGCTTCTAAGGTTGTAATAATGGCAATTGCTGTCTGATAGTAGGGAATCAGGTCCTCGTTGCGAACCACGTATGAGCCTCGGATCAAGTTAACAACCAACTACGAGTCGCCATACGCTTCCAGGTGCTTGATCCCCACTTCTTTTGGGAGTTGGAGTCCGATGACTAGAGCGTTACATTCGGCTACGTTGTTTGAGCAGGATTCTGTGAGAGAATACGCCCGATTGACCAGCAGTCCAGAGGGAGAAATTAATACTCCTCGACTACAGTAAGGATATCATATTATGGCCCCGTTCTTGAAGTCCCGTCAAGGAACATTTGCCAAATGGCATCATGTGAAGTTATGTTTGAGGCGACGACTTCGTCGAGGATTTTCTCATAAATCTTGGTTGTTTCTAAGCCTGGATGGGCTGCTATGAAGTCGGCCAGGGCTTGACCATTGACAGCCTTTTGTGGGATAAAAACCATGTCGTAGGGGGATAACAATATTGCCCAGGTGGCTAGACGAGAACTGAGTGCACCTGGTTTGGTCATGAGAACACTGAGAGCATTGACTCATGAGACAATATGGATGGTTTGCCCTGTCATAAAGTATCATTTTTTATGAATGGCGAACACTAGGGCAAGCCACTCCTTCTTCACGGCGGTGTACCTATGTAACGGTCCTACCATCATCCAACTGAGATAGTAAATGGCTTATTCATGTCCCACGTCATTATTCTGTGCTAGCAAAGCACCGAGGGAGTGTTCCACTGCCTGTACATAGAACAGAAGGGCTTTCCAGCAACTAGGGCTACCAAAACTGGCGGATTCGTCAGGTACTCCTTAATGTCATCAAAGGCATGCTGATATTCCTCATTTCATACGAAAGAGACACCTTTCCTCATGAGTTGAGTGAAGGGTTGACATCGCCCTAAGAGGTAAGATATGAACCTTCTGATGTAGGCTAGTCTTCCATGAAGGTCGCAGAGTTCACGGAGGTTCCTCGGTGGACTCATCTCCAGGATTGCTTTTGTTTTATCGGGGTCTATGTGAATGCCCCGGGAAGTAATAACGAAACCTAAGAACTTTTCGCTGGACACGCCCAGAAAGGACTTGGTGGGATTCATCTTCAAATTGTGCGCTCCCATATGATCAAACAATGTCCTCAAATCATGTAAGTGATCATTTTTAGAGTGACTTTTGACGGCGATGTCGTCAACGTAATACTCCATCTTGCGCAAATGATCTCTGAAGATGACGCTCATAGCACGTTGATATGTAGCACCAGCGTTCTTCAGGCCGAAAGGCATGACCGAATAATAATACACGCTGATCGGTGTTCAGAATGACGTATGCTTCTCATTATCAAGAGACATTTTGATTTGATTGTATCCTGAAAAGCCATCCATAAAGGACATACGCTCGAAGCCACATGTATTATCGATCATTATGTCGATGATCGGAAGAAGAAATTCATCCTTAGGGCATGCCGCATTTAGATTGCTGAAGTCGATGCAAATTTGGATCTTTCCATTCTTTTTGATGACTGGTACTATATTGGCTACCCAGTCCGGGTGCTGCTCTTCACGGATGAAACTGCTTGCTATAAGCTTGTTCACTTCTGCTTCAATAGACTTCATGATGTCTGGACGAAACTGTCGCTGTTGTTGTTTGACTGGTTTCGTGTCCGGTTAAATGTTGAGCTTATGAAGTACAATCTAAGGATTTAACTCTGGCATGTCTTCATAGCTTCAGGCAAAAACGTTGATGTATTCTCTGATGAGTTGCAACAATGACTCCCGTTCACCGTCTGTCAGGCTTTTACTGACGAAGATTGGCTTTGGAGAGGATTCATCACCGAGGTTAACTTGTATGACCTCATCTTCAGTGGAAGGGTCTCGCAGTTCGAAGTGCTTCTCCTATTGTGCATCCAGTTGTTGGACCCATGGCTCCAACTCAAGCGGTTCGAGTAGGTCATCGCCTTTCTCTTCAATATCAGTGGATGTCATATTGACAGATAATGTCTGTCTGAATATATCTCTAATGTTGTTATCGGAGTCGTAAGTGGGTGACTTGAACGAAATAGAGTGCCACTCATATTTTTTTATTGGAACTCTCGGGCGTTGTTGCTAGTGTAACATACCCGAGGCCATGTCTGAATTTGTGATAATAGTCCTGAGGTTTTACAGCCGGTGCTGACAGTTGTTGAGGTAATCGTCGACCATTGTCGTAATTCAGACTCAGGGTAGCCTCCATGTCGTACCCCTGCTTTTGCATGAAGTACTTGGCTTGAGGACTATACAGGTAGAGCGGTAATCTTCCAACGTCGGGTCTGAGATCGAACTCTTGTGGCGTGATAGATTGAGGACCTTCTTTTCGGCCAAAGATGATCGTGTGATCCCATCCTCTTCTGTCTGGGACTAGGAAGTAAGCGTCTTTAATGGGAGCAAGTTAATTTGTGGTATGGACGGTTGTCACCTGTGTGTACAGGTTAACGTCTAGACAGTCCCGTGCAGCATACATTAGATTAAGCTTATCATACTCAGAATAATCTAACGGTAGCCTCTTATTGATGAAATTAGGAATTTTGTCCACCGAGATTACATCATCAGGAGAGGGGCTATCCTCCTGTGCAACCAGGTACTTGGCGGGTTCTACGTCCTCTTCGGCTACCCCCTGCGAGCTAAGAGGTCGGGATGCTATCTTGGGCAACTTGACCATCATGTGTACAGCTTATGGTATTGGCTTGCCTGAGGGTGTCGGATCGACACTTGGTTGCCGGCTCGTCTTAGGAAGACGGATGACAATTGGCTCGGCAAGAGATTTTTTCTCTTTCGTTTGCCTTTGAGTGGGTTTTGGTAATCGTATCACCATCGGTGTCACTGAGGGCTTGCATCTTCCTGTTGCCTTTGATTAGGTTTCGGCAGTCGGATCACCATCGGCCCTATGACTGGATTTGGCTCTTGGCTGGATCTTGGGAGTCGGATGACTATTGGTTCCAACTGTACGGGTGAGGCGGGGGAACCGGGCACCTCTTTATACAAGGTTGCAACGAGGGGTACGTCTTTGCCTGGTTTACGGGCCTGGAGATGAATTCTCAAGGGTTCCTCTAGCCCTATGATGGCCTCCAGTTCGTCAGTTATGTGCTTCTTGGATTCGTCATATAGACAAGCCTCCGAAGAGTAATAAGATTCAACCCCTTTGAAGTTATCGATGTCGGCAAATTTAGTCTTCACCAAGTCGTGCTTGCTGACATACTTGAAGCACTGGTGAAGAGTGGATGGCACGAATATATAGTCATGTATCCACGTACGTCCCAGGAGGATGTTGTAAGATGTGTCTGCATCTATGACGTAGCAGGTAACCTCCATCTTCAGGTCACCAATCTGACATTTTAATCGGATCTTCCCTAAGGGATAGCTCTTTCCTGAGTTGAAACCGCTAATGGCAGTATTGGTCGCCGCTAGCCGGTGCATAGGGATGCCCAGAAGTTGGAGCAAGCTTTTCGGGATGAAGCTTATTGACGAGCCGGGGTCGATATGCATCTGATCCACCTTGATGTCGCCTGTGTATCATGTGTAGTACAAGGGGCGATCATGCAAGTTGGACTTGGTCAACATGTCCTATGGAGTAAATATGATGTTGGGCATTGCATCTGTGCCATTGCTGCCATGTAGATCTGCTGACGGGTCTTCTCCTGGAGGCTTGACCTGGGCTTAGTAGGAGTCAATATTTTGGAGTGCTTCGCTCAATATGACACGATGATCTTTGGAGAGCCTTAGGAGCTCGTACAACAACAACTTTGCTGGCGTATCAGCCAATTTTGCTAATATGTTAAAGTTGTATGGTCTTTCCAGTCCCTGAGGTGCATCGTTACGGAGTGGCCTGTCGAAATGGGTTTCTTTTGGCTTGGACTTATCTGCCGGTGGAGGTTGAGACGGTCTTGGAACATCAGAGGCAGACAGCATTGCCGGCTCAGGATCTTCGACTGAACTTCCCAGTGTGGGCTGGACTTGTGCCCCAGACCGGGTAACAACGGCTGCCGCTTCCTCAGCTTCGGCTGAAATTGTATGGTAGGATCTAGACTTCCTGCCCTTCTTCTTGTTGGTAGGAGATGACACCGCTTGGATAACTTTGGACACTAAGTCCGGATGCACACACATGATATCTCCTCGCGAATTGGTGAGGGGTACCAGTCCAGATGTCTGGTTCCGTATGGGTGGAAGATTGGTAACCTCCATCATTGCCTGAGGGACAGGTGTTACCCCGTCTGAAGTACTTATTGGAGGGAAGTCGCCAAACTGAATTGACACCATGTTTGCCGCCACGGTAACCAATTCAAAGTCTATCGACAGAGCTTTGGAGTCGATAAGACTCTGAATGTATCGCTTTAATTAGAAGCAGTCATGAGTGGAATGATGGACATAGCGGTGGAAGTGACAATATTTTTGGTCCTCTATTTCTGCCGATCGAGGCTCACTCCTTGGTGGAGGGAGCTGGATCCTACCCCCTTGTAAGAGCATATCGAAGATAGGTTTGACATGACTATCTTCAAATTAGTAATTGACATTTGGCCATTGACCTACCATCTATTTTTGTTTAGGCTTCTTGGTCGCATCGGCAACCATGGCCTGTTTGCCTTTATTATCCCGGTTGGAGCTGTCGCCACTGTTGTTGTTGCTGGAGGTGGAACCAGGATGTTTGCCCTTATCCTCTCCATCTGGGATGTGTAATCCTAGCTGGCGAGACTTCTTTATTTTGCCTATGTATTGATAGCACTTATGATGAAGGTCGTCCAATCCCTGAACTGATCGTCACCCATCCAGAGGCTAATTGCGGGGAACAACTTCTTTTTGCATATTTCAATCAATGAGCTCTCAGGATTGACTTGGGGCAATCTCATTACGGTTTGGCAGAACAGCTCGATATAGTTCCTTGTTAGCTCTTTCTGTCCCTGAACGATGTCCATGAGAGACGACATTGTCACATCATGTCCTACTTTGTAGAAGCTCTCCAGGAGCATGTGCTTGAAGCCGTCAAAAGATTGGATGCAGTTATCGAGATGGTTGCGGTACCAATCGAACGAGATCCCCTCCAATGCTTCGATGAATAATCGTGTGAGGATTGCGTCACTATACGATAAGTGGTCGGTTTTGACCTCAAAATAAGTCATATACCGACTAGAAGAAGTCTTCCCGTCATATGAATCGATATGAAACGGCATGTGCCATGGTGGAAAAGGAACATCTCTCCATGCAACGGGATACGGCTGTCGTATTATGAATTCCTGAGAGGAGTCTCAGGCATTGAACATTGGTCGAAGCTCCTGGACTTCTATCCTTGCCTCCTTGGCTTCATCTGCAGCTGAAGGAACGGATGTTCCTAATGGATCATCACCCAAAGGAGGGGCGGTCGTATTGGAGTCTTCATTGACTGCGGGTCCCAAACTTGTTTGTTCGGGTGTCCTTGCTGGTAGAGAGGGCAAAGCAGCTTTGATTTCGTCTACTGACTTGACCAATGACAAGAGCATGGCTTCAAGTACTTCTAGATGTTGTCGGTCAGTAGGTGCCTCATGATCATAGTCAGCCATAAAGACTGTTCGTTTATTGGTAGAGGTGGAAGGGACCATAGTAGAGGTGCTCTCCGTGTCGTATTCTCGTACAGAGAAATCATCGGGGACTGTCAAAATGTTATCTTCCTCGGACTCAGAAGGGGTGCTACCCCCTGTAAAGGAAGCCGCATCGTCTTGGCGAGGGTAGTCGCCCTCAGGGAAGTCCAAGTTTGTTGCATAATTTCGGAGAATCTCAACCCCCTGTGTATGTTCTTGGTACACCGGGTTGTCGTATATATTGAGGGGAGTGCTACCCCCAGATTCATCTACTCCCAAGGAAGCCAAAGGTGCACCCCTAGATGCTGGAAGCTTCTTTTTGGATCGAGTGCCTAAATAGACACCCCCTGTGGTTGTCGGTAGCAACCCTCTATTTGAGAGTTACCTTACAGTGCTAGCTGAGATTGTCGGGCTGGAAGAGCCTGTCTTCTTTTCCCCTTGCCGGAAGGAACCTTCCGAGTTGACTTACAGGAGGCTAAAGGAAATTCCTCGTCTCTCAGAATTTGTACCTATTTCTCGAGTTGTTGTCGGACAGGTGATGGCTGCGGCAGTTGTTAGAAAATGGACTGTCGATCTTCAGGTGCTGCCGACTTGTCGCAGTAGCAGTTGATGATGACTTGGGTGCAACGACGTCCCGAGAGGGACTCATCGCATGCCAAGGTTGCCTCCTTGCATTTGTGAGTGATCACCTCACGCAAGTCGATAGCAGGCTGACCTACCTTTGCACCCAACTTGTGGACTCGGGTATCCCGAGCACATAGGTGCGTAGGTATCAGGTTTGCTCTCTGATTTGAGGCTAGTAAAAGTACTTGCTCTCGATTGTTGAAGGGAGACTTTAAAGACCCACCCTGTCCGTTAGCCCTGGGGGACTGGACGCAGGTGGTTCTGTTAGAAGCCCGTATAACAGTTAATGGTACCCGCTGACGGTCCGAAGCTTGGACAGTTGACTGGGCTTGTTGGGCCCGCACTGTCTTGGACTTCTTCAACTTAGCTCCTGAAGGCGCATAGTAAGAAGAGTCCTGATTGGAATTTTTCACATTCTTAATGGGCCGTATGGAGTCGGGCCGGCATGAGAGACGGTTGAACACAGAGCTTCTGACAGGGCCGTATGATACATCCTGTGTGAGGCCAGCATTGGCTGCCGCATGGCCCATCTTCCTGCGGCCAGAGCTGGTTGGCACATGGGCTATCTTTCTACGGCCAGAGTTGGCTGTCGCCTGGGCCATCTTCCTGCAGCTAGAGTTGGCTGCCGCATAAGTCGTCTGTCTGTGGCCAGAATTAGCAGCCACATGGGTCGTCTATTTGCGTCCACAGTTAGTTGCCGCATAGGCAGACTGCCCATTTCTCTTATGCGGCCTCTTCTTCGTCCGCATGGACTTCCCTTGTGCCCCTAAAAACTCAGCATCGTAGTATTTTTCTTTGCTAAATTTGGGGACAGTGGGGTCCTCTGCGGTCGGAAGCAAAGCCACAGGAGAGCTTCGATCATCGTCTTGGGCCACAGAAGGAGCTTCTTCGAAAACTTGGTCAAGGGCAGCAGTTTTGCGTGTCGACGTCCTGCGAGTTCCCTTTGGGTTGGCTCGCTTCTGTGACGGGCTGGCGCTCCCTTCAGAGAGCATTTCTTCGAGGGCTTGTTGGTTAAAACGAACCACAAGCATTTGCTACGTAGAGCCGAGCTTGGACGCGTCGGATTGTCTCACTAGCTTCTCATCAGTGGAGAAAGACATCCCCAGAAGAGTCGTCATCGTGTTTGCCATTAAATATCAAAGACAGGTATTACATAAACACTAAAATTGGTTGCAAACTCACTTGTACAAAGAAAAGCCTAGAAAGAAATCCTAGGAAATAATCTAAGTACAATTGTTTAGTTTTTATTCTGGAGGGTGACGGTGGAGGCTCGGGAAAGTGTATCAACTCTTCCTTACTCCTTGGACTATCCGACGCAGTTTTTAGCTCTTAAAGAAATTGCCTTTCGAAGGTTGCCAGCCTCTTGCAGGGCTGTGGCACCCTGTAATTTATAGTGATAGGTGTTTTGAGCCGCATAGATGGCCCGTGGCCACGTGGCTAATCAGCACGTGAAGACCCGCTCTTTGGCCGCCAGCTAGCAATTTGTTGGGAATTTGTTGCAGCAAATCTGGGTGGTTGAGACTTGGTCAGCCTGCCACGTGTCCTATTGCAGGATAGGAATCATTTTGAGCCACTTGAGTCTCTTAGTTTTCGGCCATATTGGGCCGCATAAGACTCATGCGGCTTAAGTCGCAGCCTTCCTCAATCCGCATTTAGCTTAAGGACTTTTGAGCCGCATAGATTCATTATTTTAGGCCGCGTAAAGCTCATGCGGCTTATGTTATAGTCACCCTTGGCCGCATGAAGCTCAGAGACTTTAGGGCCACATATTTTTGAGCCGTATAATTTTCATGCGGCTTGGGTGTTAATCCTTCTGGCCGCATGACTATGTCTAAGCACATGAACCCTGTTTTTAGTGACATGGCATTTTGTCTAATCATATCTTATCTTTTTGTCAATGTCAGAGCTGTCATTTTTTTCAGTTTTGACAGAATTTGTCAGCTTTATCAGACGGACTAATGAACTTTGTCGCATATCTTTCTTCTGCAGCTCGAATTAGTCTGGTTGTCGACGGGCCGCATAGGGTGCTGAATCTGTCATACGGATCTCCTTTATGCGGACCTGTTTGGCCCAAGGTACTTATGCGGCAAATTGTGGCCCGTATAAACCCTATATTTTCTATACATCTACAGGGACTGAGCTCCAGAACCCCATGAATGCCGAAGCCCGAAGCAGACTTCAACTGCTGCTGCTGCGCCGCCTTGTTCAATCCCCGCTCCTGAAAAGAGCAGCGAGAAGTGTGGCTCCCCTGTGTCAGGCATGAAGAAGACACATCGCCGGAGTAAGCACGTAATTACCCACCCGCACACGAAAAAAGCTGCATAGGCGAAAACTTCTATCTTTTACAGAATTGCCTACCCATCGGGTAAGACTATATTGGACTCTAACTGTTACGTTCCTTCTAGGGTAACGTGAAGAGGTATAAGACAGCACGCGCCCTGTACGAATAACATTCTACGACAATAATCATATTAGATTCTGAATGACATGCACCTTCCAGGGATAGAGCAAAGAAATCCAAGGCAGCACACGCCCTACACGACCAAAGTGCTATGCCAACTACTCAGTTGGATTCTGAATTATATTCACCTTCTAGGGGTAGTAAAAAGAAATCTAAGGCAGCACGTGCCCCGTGCGATCAACATCTACACCATCAGCTGACCAAAGGCCCGCATTGATAGTGACATGTGCAGCCGATGGAAAGCTATACAAAACAGGATCGAGTGCTTTGCGATGCCTCGACCAGTGAAACCCTGTTTCCACTTGAGCGCTCATGTGCATAATTCGAGCTAAAGAGCTAAATGGTACATAGTGTGGAGAAAGACTCATGCAAGCAGCGTTGCTATCATCATGGACTGAGACTGCCTCACCAGCAACTCTCTGACCAGGACCTAAGCGTATCTCCCGTGCAAGAACTGAGAAGAGGTAAGCTACCTTCACATCCTCATTCCTGCATGCAGTTTCCCTGCACGTACGAAAGTAGGATAGAAGGGCAGACTTTAGATCTACACAAGGTGATCTCCCACAAGCGCAAAGCCAGGGAAGGTTCTCCAGCACATAACGTGTCTGGCCCAAGACACACATGCACCAAGATCACCATCAACTGTTGCAATTGCCACATAGCCACATTACTACCGAAGAGGCGGTCCATCTTCCAAAGACTGCGATCGACGATGTCTGTACATCAAAGACTCGACAAAGGATCGTCGAGTGAAGAAGAAGGTGAACTCTGCGTTACTTCATGCAACGCGGTGCGGGGTTCCTCATCTCTCAAGAAGCTTTCCAAGAATCTTCCCGTTTCGGCTAACAGATCCAAGGGCTGACCTGGGGGACCTGGGGGTAGCAAGACGACGATGCCTAGTACGGGTGTGTTCCAACGCACGCGTGCCAAATCTGAATCCCTGCCGTAAGGGGATGTCACTTCAGCCCTAACATTAGCTGGGGTAGCTAACTCTCTACCATTCATGACAATCCTTCATTCTAACTCAATAAAGGATTGTAGACAGATGCCTCTTGGGGCACAAACGGCCAAAAAGCTGTGGGCAGCAACTATGACGAGTTCGAGGACGATCGTAATCTACTTGTTTACATTCGAGACGATAGAACTCAGGCATCTGAACCCGAGAGTGAAAGCTCCATCGTTCCTTCTATCTATCCGCATATGATGTCCATTTTCATGGCCGAAGGTGACAACATAGAAAGCAGATAAGGACCCAGTCATCAAAAGCGTATAGAGGCCCTGGAGATAGGCCTGAATATGTTAAACGAAACTATACAGGCCTCGACTTCGGTGGTCCTAGAGATCAAGAAGAAATTTACATCCAATGTCCCTACTCATGCAAACCAAGACCCACTAACGAACGGCGGGTCTAATGCGCTTTCCATCTTTAGTCAAGCAGTACCGCTGTCATCTACTCCGTCAACAACAGGACCTTCTATGTCGAATGACATGCAACAGGCCCTCAAAGAATTATACGCTCTCTATGATGCCAGAGAAAAGCAATAATCACTTCAAAAGATGGGAATCTGACAACCATATCTTATCGAATGGGATAATGTTATATGTCCTCCCAAGTAGAAGCAGTAGACGCTTCCTCCATTTGACGCGAAGGAGTCTCCTCGTTGATACCTGAGGTACTTCGCCTCAATAACAACGCATATGCCAAAGACGACGCTCTGCTCACAAATATATTCTTAGGGGCATTGTAGGGGGTAGCCTACAAATGGTTTTATAGTCTCTACGATAATTGAATTTCGTCATTCTTTGATTTGAAATGTCTCTTCTTTGCTTATTTCTATGAAGGAGGAATGGACATGACAATGCCCACTCTCATTGACATTATTCAGAAAGAGAAAGAGCATGTACGTACTTATATTGAGCACTTCAGCCAGTGGGGCTACCACCTGGTGTGCCCGAACCCATGCTCATGGACTAGTACCACAAAAACATGCTCCCATCAATTAAATTATGGCACAGTGCTCCGTGTATTGAGTGGACACCTTTTATCACCGAGGCAGATGTAGCTGAGAGAAAGGCCAGGGATGCATAACTGCCAGGATTGAGTTTTCTTTCGTTCAAAGGCAAAGGGAAGCGCTCATCTAGCAATAACCCCATCCCCAAGGACGGTAAAGGAAAATAAGCCATGACCGTCAACATTTCTAAAGGTTCAGTGCCACTGAACTAGAAGCCAGCTGAGGCACCGAGGCCGAAAGAAACCTACTCCTTCAATGACCAGATATACTAGAACTCTTCGATATGCTGATGAAGGGTGGCAAACTTCAACTTCCTCCTCTAAAGCGCCCAGATGAAGTGGAAAAGGTGGACAATCCAAAATACTGTCACTATCACCAGTATGTTCACCATTCAATATATGATTTCTACGTGTTGAAGAGGCAGATCCAGTGCCTCATTGACGCCAAGGTCATCTCGCTTGACTACGATGAAAAGACTGTCACTGCCAACATGGTCATCCTCCAGTTCAAAATTTTTTGAGGACAGAGGCTCAAGATGATGTCATCCCCATCCCCAGGGTAAGAATGGAAGTAGTCAATCTTCCACCAGCCCGTGACAATGCTCAAGCCCTCATCCTATTTACAATACTGCGAGGCAAAGTTATGTGGATCCACCCTGATCTCTTTAAAATATGATAATTCCTGCAGTACACTCTGTGTCACGCCCCAGTACCGAAATACGGGGACGGACTAGGCCAGCTACTCCATATGAGGTACGTAACGTCATACGGCGATCGTGGCTGTCGAGAGACTAGGGGGTACATGCTACAATCAAGTCTCCTATGGTCCCACAGAGTTCTATGTCTCAATCAATTAAGTCAAATCAGCAATTAAATGAACATTAAAGATAAAGCAGTAAGGCGTCCCTGACGCTTCATCAAAATGATCATGAGAGACTAGCTTTATAATTTAGCTATCTCAGAGAGTCAGGAGTACAAAATTATACACAGCTGCAGTCTGTTTAATTACAATTATGTACTGACACAAAATATCAAGTAATCCGGCTAACAGGTGCCGGTGGCTAAACGCCGCAAAAGTATAAGCAGGAGTGGTGGAGAAGAAACCCACTCGAGTCCCCGAACCGCCATGCTCCTAGTATGTACCATGGATGTCAGGGAGGAAGATCGTGTCCTCTGGCTCTGCTACGAGATCTGGCCAAACAAAACCAGCGGGGTCAGCCCCGAATAGCAAGTACCGCCAAAGGGGCACAAGAGTTAAGATAAAAACCCAACTAATAGAATGACTGATAATAGTAATACTTATGCTACTATTATAGGGTAGCGCAACATCCTCGAACCCATATGGCACCCTTACAACCAAACAAGGACAAAAGATGCCGCATGGAGTCGGGACGTGTCGTACTCTATAACTTTCACATAAGTTAAAAAGGTAAAAACCATAAAATCTCCTGGTCGTGACTTCGGTCGATAGCCTATCGCAGCACAATAACCAACCCAACAATCAAACAAGAACATGGGTTGGATCATGTACCATGATAGACCATGTTCCTCAGTCATTCACAGAAGTAGCACTTCACAACCAGAATAAGTCTTCCGTTCATAACTTCGGTCCACAGCCTGTCATAGTACGATAACCAACCCAACAATCAAACAAGAACATGGGTTGGATCACGCACCATGACAGTCCGCTTCCCTCAGTTATTCACGGAAGGTAAATAGGAAACATGCAAGTCATTTTTACGGCCAATCAAGTCTACGAGTTTCTAGTGGAACGAGGTTATCCTCGCATCATGTTATTAGAAAAATCCTCAGATCGTATCTTTCCAGCAAGGCTAGCCAACCCAGGGGTTCGCGTAGACAGGTGTCATGGAGCACAGGTCCCTCGTGAGGCCACCTTGCCAAGACATATAATATATAGCAGGAATTAATCGGATACAGTCATCCACTCGTTACGGATGACACAGTATCCGTGGAGACCAGCCGGCGCGCCAAGACAATATCTCAGGGCGACTGGTGTAACACGATCTCGGGATTTTGCCCTCCCCATGCATCTAGTATATTTAGTTGCCTAATTTAACCCTAGGTGAAATCTTGGACTCACATGCTGTGGCCTGCATGATCATCCTCCTAAAGTCGTACTCAAGTACGAGTACCCCAAAGAGGATCCATGTCAATCAGTATGTCAACATGTTCTACCCTCCTTAGTGTAATGCATCATTGCAAATACGCCACGTGGAGTTACGAGTCATTTGTCGAGCATGAACAGGAACTAGGACATTCAGGTACATGTATCAGGTAGGAACACTTTGTTCATCGGGATCACATTAGTGCTCATATCATGCTCAGGACAAAAGGCGTAAGGATATAAAATGGGCATATAATATCTAATAAAATATCAAAAGCATACGCACAACAAGGCAGCGTGCGTGAAAAGTCACGCAGGCTCAAGGGAAAGAGCAGCGTGAAAAGTCACACAAGCTCAAGGGAAAGAGCAGCATAAAAAGTCACGCAAACTCAAGGGAAGAGCTGCGTGAAAAGTCACGCAAGCTCAAGGGGAGAGTGCTACATGAAAAGTCACGCAGACTCAAGGGAAGAGCTGTGTGAAAAGTCACGCAAGCTCAAGGGAAAGAGCTGCGTGAAAAGTCACGCAAGCTCAAGGGGAGAGCTGTGTGAAAAGTCACGCAAGCTCAAGGGAAAGAGCTGCGTGAAAAGTCACACAAGCTCAAGGGAAAGAGCTGCGTGAAAAGTCACGCAAGCTCAAGGGAAAGAGCTGCGTGAAAAGTCACGCAAGCTCAAGGGAAAGAGCTGCATGAAAAGTCACGCAAGCTCAAGGGGAGACACGCTTCCAACAGAAAGCGTGCTCAAACAGGAGCACACTGTTCACTGTCTTCTCCAAAATAGCAAGAACACCATGGCTGAACCCAAGCTTCAAAGTATCATAACTTGGCCATCCGAACTCCAAATCCAGATTTCCAAAGCTCCAACTTGGGTGAAACTGAATGTTCTTCCACATAGAAGCATCAAAAACCCATAAAATCCAACTAAAGTAGATCAAACCATGCAAATCCGAAAATGATTAAAACTTAGATCTACAAAAATCAAAGCTTCAAAATAGAAATTTCCAAGTTCTAAACTAGTATAGATTGAGGAGAAGAACATGTTTTGGCAAATAGTTTTGTAAGAATTATTAACAAAATAATGGATCCTTCTCTTGAGCAAGTTGGTACTTTCCTTGGTTGGTGGAGGAAGTAAATAAGAAGAAGTAAATGAGAGGAGAGAGAAGGAGATGAGTTATATATAGAATTCTTGGACCCATGGGTTCATGATGAACCAAAGGGTTCATGATGGACCATGGGTGAACCAAGAATAGGTTACCCAAATGAGCCAAAACTGTAGGCCCCAAATGCAGAAAATAAATTAGGAAATAATATTTTGTCGAATATTTTTAGGAAATACATGAAGAAATATTGCATAATAAATATCGTATAAATTCAAGGTAAATACAATTTATCGGTTTACGTATTAAAATACGTATTCCAGGATTGGGGAGTGACATCTATTCCCTTCTTAGAAAAATTCCGTCCTCGGAATTCCAGCCAAGACAGGATAGTGAAATCAGGGCAAGCAAGGCACAATCCTATATATAAGTTAACTATCATAGCAGTTATTATTATACATCACAAAGTGCAAAATAAGCAGGTGCAGAAAAGCATGGAATCGTGTCAATAAGGTGCATAAATATACCTTATTAGTCAAACAAATACGGATAACGAGATCTGATCTCGTCCTCGCGCTCCCAGGTTGACTCTCCCGAAGAGTGATGGTTCCAAGAAACACGGACAAGGCTTATCGTCCGATTCTTGAGTACCTTCTCTCGCCGGTCCAAAATAGATACGGGTTGTTCCTCGTAAGTTAGGTCGGTACCAACGACTAACTCAGAATGATCGAGGACGTGACTCGGATCCGGGACATACCCACGTAATTGGGACACATAAAACACATCATATATGCCAGTTAACAAAGGCGGAAGGGCAAGTCGATAAGCCACATCGCCTACCTGAGCGAGAATCTTGAAATGACCAACGTATCTTGGACTAAGCTTTCCCTGGGTTCCAAATCTGATGATTCCCCGATTAGGCGAAATCCGCAGAAACACTTTGTCGCCAACCCTGAACTCTAGAGGCCTACGATGCTGATCTGCCCAATGACGATGTCGGTCCTGTGCAACTCGAAGGCGCTCTCTGACTAACTTAACTATCTCCACAGTCTGCATGATCATCTCTGGCCCCAACAACTTCCGTTCTCCGACGTCGTCCCATGCCAAAGGGGACCTGCACTTCCTTCTGTACAATGCTTCGAACGGGGCCATCTGAATGCTAGCCTGATAGCTGTTGTTATAGGAGAACTCCACTAGATGAAGGTGATCCTCCCAAGATCCGCCAAAATCTAAGGTACACGCCCGTAGCATATCTTCTAATGTCTGAATGGTTCTTTCTGATTGCCCGTCAGTTTGTAGATGATAAGCAGTACTGAATCTTAACTTGGTTCCCAAACTTTGGTGCAAGCTCCACCAAAAATGGGAAGTAAACCGCGTATCCCGATCTGATACTATACTAACTGGAACACCGTGCTGCCTTACTATCTGCTTCATGTACATTTCTGCTAACTGCTCAGTAGTCTGTCCAACTCGGAAGGGAAGGAAATGAGCGACCTTCGTGAGTCGATCTACTATTACCCAGACTGCATTCTTACCAGTCGGGGATCTAGGTAAACCGGTCACAAAATCCATCGTGATGTGCTCCCATTTCCATTCTGGGATAGGAAGCGGCTGTAGCAACCCTGCTGGTCTCTGCTGCTCGGCTTTCACCTGCTGACATACCAGACACTTGAATACAAATCTCGCTATCTCTCTTTTCATGCCATTCCACGAAAAGAACTGCCTGATATCTCGATACATCTTCGTTCCTCCTGGATGAATGGAGTAAATAGAACTATGAGCTTCGGACATAACTTCTTGTCGAAGGTCTCCACTCGGTACACAGAGTCTGTTTCCAAACCTGAGCGTACCATCTTCATGAATCACTAACTCCTTCCTACGGCCTGATTCACACTCCGATCGCAACTTCTGAATCTGTGGATCTCCTACTTGTGCTGCCCTTATCCTCTCTACTAAGGTTGACTGAATCTGCATACTGGTCATTCTTTCTATATCCCTTGGCAAAACTACTTCGATTCCCATACTCTGAAGGTCATCTAAAATATGCTTCTGCGGGGTCAAGATAAAGGCACTGTCTCTCCTACTCAGTGCATCTGCAACTACATTCGCCTTGCCTGGGTAATACTGAAGATCTAAATCAAAATCCTTCAGCAGTTCTAACCATCTTATTTGCCTCATGTTCAAATCTCGCTGCGTGAATACGTATTTCAAACTCTTATGATCAGTATAGATCTCTACCCGATCCCCGTATAAATAATGCCTCCACAACTTGAGTGAAAACACCACAGCTGCTAACTCCAAATCATGAGTCGGGTAATTTTTCTCATGGTCTCGAAGCTGCCAAGACGCATATGCTATCACTTTTCCATGCTGCATCAATACACATCCAAGACCCTTCCCTGATGCGTCATAATATACGGTAAAGCCTCCTGCTCCTACGGGAAGTGTCAAGATCGGGGCTGAGATCAATCTCTTCTTCAATTCTTCAAATGATGCCTGACAGCTAGCTGACCAAACAAACTCTACGTCCTTGTGCATCAAACGCGTTAAGGGTGCAGAGATCTTGGCAAAGTCCGCCACGAACCTTCTGTAGTAACCAGCTAATCCTAAGAAACTTCGCACTTCTGCAACCGTTCTCAGAACTGGCCAATATTCTACGGCCTCAATCTTCTTCGGATCCACTGACACTCCTGCCCCAGAAATTACATGCCCCAGGAACAAAATGTGATCTAACCAAAATTCATACTTGTCAAGCTTCGCATAAAGTTGATGCTCCCTCAATGTCTGTAAGACAATCCTAAGATGCTTCTTATGCTCCTCTTCACTGCTGGAATAGACAAGAATGTCATCTATGAACACCACCACAAATTTATCCAAGTACGACAGAAATATGCGGTTCATTAAATCCATGAATACTGCGGGGGCGTTGGTTAGTCCAAAGGGCATTACTAAAAACTCATAATGCCCATATCTAGATCTGAATGCTGTCTTCGGTATGTCTTGCTCCCGGACTCTTACTTGATAGTATCCTGACCGAAGATCGATCTTGGAAAAGACGCTGGCCTTGCTCAACTGGTCGAACAGGTCATCAATCCTTGGTAGTGGGTACTTATTCTTCACTGTTACTGCATTCAGCTTGCGGTAGTCGATGCACATCCTCGTCGACCCATCCTTCTTGGGAACTAGAATCACTGGCACGGCCCAGGGCGATTTACTGTCTCGGATGAATCCCTTAGACTTTAACTCTTCTTCATGTTGATAAAACTTATCCTGCTCTGATGGCGACATTCTATAAACTCTATCTGCAATTGGCCTCCTTCCAGGGTTCAACTCAATGCTAAATTCTACCTCTCTGACTGGGGGTATCCCTGGGAGCTCATCAGGGAAGACGTCGAAAAAATCTTCGACCACTCTCGGAATCTGTCCTGGCTCTGACACTGCTGCTGAGATGACGCCTCCGGCCTGATTCTTCAAGGTTCGAGTAAAGATGAACTGCTCCATCCCAGGAATACTGAATATGACCCTACCTCCTCTACAATTAATTGTCGCATGACTGTCTCTCAACCAATCCATGCCAAGAACGACATCAAAATTCCCCATAGGGAATTCAATCAATGATGTGGGCAGTAAATGCCCACACACCTCCACCGGACATGAAAAGCACACTCTGCTAACTTCTATGAGCCCATTGCCGGTGAGGATATCCATCCTCTCCGGCAATGCCTCAAACTCTAATCCAATCCGTGTAGCATATTGTGCAGAGATGAATGAATGAGTAGCGCCTGAATCAAATAATGCTATAGCGGGAAATGAGGTGACGAGAATTTTACCTGCCACCACGTCACTAGACGCTAGAGCCTCTCCCAAGGATAATGTGAGAGCCTGGCCCCGCGGAGCCCCTTGTTGCGGCCTTCCTCGACCATGCTGTTGCTGCCCCTGAGGGCCTTCGGCTTCCTGTGCCTGGCGGAACATCTTGTAACACCCAGTTTCTAAAATAAGGGTAATTTTGAAATTTTATATTTTTATTTATTTAATTAAGATATTTAAATGATAATATGATTTTTGGTAATTTTTAATTATTTTAAAACTATTTTTAGATCATGACTTATGATTTTGGTGTTTGACTAGTGTAACCTTAGAGCCTAGCCATGTGATTAGGATGTCTGACTAGTACATTATAGCCTAGAAGTTACTTTGGGCATTTTAGGATTTATTTGAATTTAATATATTTTATTAGGAATTTTTGAATAATTTAATTGAATGGTGTGATTTAAATACTAATATAATTATTGCCTTGTGTTTATGGTTAGCCTAACCTAGGTGAGTCATGACTAACTTAGTGAGCCACTTTGAGAATTAGATGAGTTGGTTAAGGGGTTAATCAAGTTTAGTCATGGTTAAGTGATTTGCTAAGGGCTAAGATAGAACCCTTGTTCTAGGCCATCTATTTCCCTTGATACAATCCTAGCCATAGGATGAAACCCAAAAACCCTAACCCTAACTTTATGACCAGCCAAGAGAACCCCCCCTGCCTATATAATGCCTCTTTGGGGATTTAAGCCTCTTTCTTTAATAGTTCATCATTCTCTTAAGGAAGTAGGTAAGCCTCCTTTATTTCTTTCCTAGTTTAATCAATAGGACTCCTTTTTGAATGAAATTTCTTCCATTAGGACCTAATCATTGCTCTCTTACTGTTGGTGGAGTCCAATCATAGATTTTGAATCGATTTGATTGATTGGTGGCTTGTGGAGATTCCCTCTTTGAAGAGCTTTTTGAGAGTTTTGATACTTTGAGGTAACTTCTTGTTCTCACCATAGAATCCTAAAATTATTGCATGTATAGGGAGCCCTAGACCTAACCTAACTATAGGAATAGGAATCCCTAAGTTTCTGTGTCGATTCGTGTCCTAACAGGACACGTATCAGTGTACTATGCAATGTGTTTGTGTAAATGCCACAGAGAACTTTTTGTGTTTATTTTCAAATTGTTTTTGAATGGAAAATTGTGTTTTGATGTCGCTTATCCATTTTTATAGCTCTGAGTTGTTTTTGTGATTGTGTCGTGTCGATAGGAGACTCGTGCACACGCCCTCGTGCACATGCGCGTACGGGCTACAGTAATCCCCTACACCATGGGCTCTATTCTGGATACGACACGATTTTGTTTGACACGAGATTTTATGGACAGCTTGGGGCACCCTCTGACATCACTGTCCCCAAGTTTCACGTGATTGTATGGTCAGGATTGGGAGAAATCGGCCACGCACTGAATTTGCACTGTTCTGTGCACTGTGCAGAACACTTGAACTTTTGTCACTGATACGGCTTAGAATCTTTGGACACGACACTTTTAGACACAATTCAGGGTGATGGATAGGTAACCCTATACATGGGCTACACGTGTGCACGGCCACGTGTCACCACGTGGCCTGTGTCCTAAAAACGTGTTACGACCCGCACCCACTGCGAGGGTACGAGAACGTAACAACGCCCAGCCTACGCCGCAGTGTCGACGGTAGAACGCTGTCCTAGGTCAATCATCTAACAATATAAAGGTACCTGTACAGTATATACACTCCGAACGGAGGTGACATAACAGAACAGTCCCAATCACATCTAAAGCAGATATAGAATAGAAAAGGTAGATAGAGAGATCAGAAACACAAAGTAATACTATTAAGAGAGAGAAAATCTAAGTGTATAAGATAACAACTCAAGAACATCCAGCTCAAAACAAGTCTCTAAATATAACATCTCAGAAGAACAACTGAAAATCAAATAACAAGCTGAAAGAAAACTAAAGCCTAGCTATCTAGTCTAGACTCTGGAAGTAGCATCCTGAACTGCAGCTGGGTCCTCCAGAGGAGCCAGGTCGCAGGTGTCGTCTAAGCCTGCTCCGTAATAGGTGGTACATAAGGCCTCCTTCTCATCCTCTGTAATATTTTCAACAGGTCCAGTCAGGACAGGAGCGAGCACAGTACATCTCAAAACTTGTAACACCCAGTTTCTAAAATAAGGGTAATTTTGAAATTTTATATTTTTATTTATTTAATTAAGATATTTAAATGATAATATAATTTTTGGTAATTTTTAATTATTTTAAAACTATTTTTAGATCATGACTTATGATTTTGGTGTTTGACTAGTGTAACCTTAGAGCCTAGCCATGTGATTAGGATGTCTGACTAGTACATTATAGCCTAGAAGTTATTTTGGGCATTTTAGGATTTATTTGAATTTAATATATTTTATTAGGAATTTTTGAATAATTTAATTGAATGGTGTGATTTAAATACTAATATAATTATTGCCTTGTGTTTATGGTTAGCCTAACCTAGGTGAGTCATGACTAACTTAGTTAGCCACTTTGAGAATTAGATGAGTTGGTTAAGGGGTTAATCAAGTTTAGTCATGGTTAAGTGATTTGCTAAGGGCTAAGATAGAACCCTTGTTCTAGGCCATCTATTTTCCTTGATACAATCCTAGCCATAGGATGAAACCCAAAAACCCTAACCCTAACTTTATGACCAGCCAAGAGACCCCCCCCCCCTGCCTATATAATGCCTCTTTGGGGATTTGAGCCTCTTTCTTTAATAGTTCATCATTCTCTTAAGGAAGTAGGTAAGCCTCCTTTATTTCTTTCCTAGTTTAATCAATAGGACTCCTTTTTGAATGAAATTTCTTCCATTAGGACCTAATCATTGCTCTCTTACTGTTGGTGGAGTCCAATCACAGATTTTGAATCGATTTGATTGATTGGTGGCTTGTGGAGATTCCCTCTTTGAAGAGCTTTTTGAGAGTTTTGATACTTTGAGGTAACTTCTTGTTCTCACCATAGAATCCTGAAATTATTGCATGTATAGGGAGCCCTAGACCTAACCTAACTATAGGAATAGGAATCCCTAAGTTTCTGTGTCAATTCGTGTCCTAACAGGACACGTATCAGTGTGCTATACAATGTGTTTGTGTAAATGCCACAGAGAACTTTTTGTGTTTATTTTCAAATTGTTTTTGAATGGAAAATCGTGTTTTGATGTCGCTTATCCATTTCTATAGCTCTGAGTTGTTTTTGTGATTGTGTCGTGTCGATAGGAGACTCGTGCACACGCCCTCGTGCACTCGCGCGCACGGGCTACAGTAATCCCCTGCACCATGGGCTCTATTCTGGACACGACACGATTTTGTTTGACACGAGATTTTGTGGACAGCTTGGGGCACCCTCTGACATCATTGTCCCCAAGTTTCACGTGATTGTATGGTCAGGATTGGGAGAAATCGGCCACGCACTGAATTTGCACTGTTCTGTGCACTGTGCAGAACACTTGAACTTTTGTCACTGATACGGCTTAGAATCTTTGGACACGACACTTTTAGACACAATTCAGGGTGATGGATAGGTAACCCTATACATGGGCTACACGTGTGCACGGCCACGTGTCACCACGTGGCCTGTGTCGAGTGCACGAGTCCTTGGACTCGCTGCACGACACTGTGCACTGTGTAGTGCACTCTTTGTGTTCGAGTGTGCTGGACACACTCGTGTCCACTTGTTGGGACACGAACAAGTTTTAGGACACAACACAATGTTGTTACTGATTTACCAACCCCTTTTCAAATTATTAGATGTAAATTCATTGTGAAATGGGAATTCCCCATTTATCCTGAACAGTGGAGTATCAGCGAAATAATTCACTGTTCTTCCCTGTCGAAATTCTTTTAAACAATTTATATCATGTTTTATGTTAGGTTTGACTTGCAACCCATCACCTATATCCTGTTTAGGAGGCATGGGTTTCATTTTTGTTGAATGGTTGATGAATAGGATTCGATTTCAGTCAGGGACTGTTATCCCTGATACTTGGCTTAAGTTCATAAACCTGGGGTTTTATTCCTGCACAAGAACAAACACACACACACATTTGCCTCTCTCACCCTCACACAGATTTTTCTTCACACACACAAACTTATTCCTATCACTAACACCCTGTTTTGTTTACTGTACACACATGTACTACTGTTACACACCATCTGGAACTCATGTCCTGCCACACTTGACACTCACACACTGTCACTTGGTGGTTGAAACCTAAGCCTAAACACAGGACACTCAGACACACCCCTATCTATATGCCTATCTCACATCACTCTCATGTATACACTCACACCCTCTTCACACATATGTATCATGACACAAAGACCAGACACTTATCCCTCTCACATTCACCCACATGCCTATAACCAAATGCACACACTCAATAACACTTTATATCACATACACATTCCTAGCTAACCCACACACACATTGATGAGTTTAGCCATGGATAAATTTCCTATATATATATATATATAGATATGCCTTATGTGTAGTGAGTATATATGCAATGTTAGCCTATACAATGTTGGCTATGTATATTTTGTCTAAAACTAAGATGTAGGCCATGTATATACAATATGGGATATGATATGTTTGAATGCCATGATTTAGTGTCTAATTCACATGCCATGTTATATGTCTAGTGGTCTAAACTAATATGGGCATATGTAAATTGTAGGGTTGATAGCTTGTATAGCCTTGTGATTGGTGTGTGATTGCTAGACTAGGCTTGGTTAGGCCTAGTGAGACTTATTAGACTTGTTAGGGTCAGTCTTGACCTAGTTGACCTAGTTTGACTAGTGTAGTTGACCAGAGTTGACCAAGAGTTGACTTTGACCTAGATTGACCTAGAATCATGTAGAATGCATAGTAGGACTTTATTATATCATTTTAGACTTGTTGTGACTTGTGCTGTTCTGATTAGGAGCCAGACACCTCTCCTCGGACAGTACATTTGCTTCAGACATTCAGATACGAGGCGAGTACATTCTCTGATCATTTCATATCCTATTTAGAATTATTTTCCTGCTTTAAATTACTTTACTTGATACTGTCACGTTGGTCACACGGATTGGTACTATATGGATCTTTTCATGAGATGTTATCCCCCTCGGGAGCATCGGATACTACATGTTTTGTGCGTTTCACGAATCATCACGTATCTCTATGCTTCCTCTGATTCACGAATCGCTTGTGACACATGTACTCTCATATTCACAGAGCCATCATGAATCACCTTTACGTATCACTCATTTTATGAGCCATGTGAAGTTTCCCGAATCTTAACATAACTTGAACAGATCTTTGTGTATCGATTGGGGATGGGGGAGTAGAAATAGACATGTGAATATTATCCCAGTAGCTGTAGTCATGAATCACTCTCGTAGCTGTAGTCATGAATCTCCTATGCCATTCACATGTTTATATTTTACTCTGACTCACTAGTCACTATTAGCTCTCTATGTATAGTCACTATTAGCTCTCTATGTATAGTAGATATTCTATTACAGTTTCTCTCTCTGTTTACATACTGTTTTTCTTCAGTTCATGTATCTTACATTACTGCATGATTATATTTTCTAACCTGCTATGATCTGTTGAGATGTACTGTGCTCGCTCCTGTCCTGACTGGACCTGTTGAAAATATTACAGAGGATGAGGAGGAGGCCCTATGTACCACCTATTATGGAGCAGGCTTAGACGACACCTGCGACCTGGCTCCTCTGGAGGACCCCGCTGCAGTTCAGGATGCTACTCCCAGAGTCTAGACTAGATAGCTAGGCTTTAGTTTTCTTTCAACTTGTTATTTGATTTTCAGTTGTTCTTCTGAGATGTTATATTTAGAGACTTGTTTTGAGCTGGATGTTCTTGAGTTGTTATCTTATACACTTAGATTTTCTCTCTCTTAATAGTATTACTTTGTGTTTCTGATCTCTCTATCTACCTTTTCTATTCTATATCTGCTTTAGATGTGATTGAGACTGTTCTGTTATGTCACCTCCGTTCGGAGTGTATATACTGTACAGGTACCTTTATATTGTTAGATGATTGACCTAGGACAGCGTTCTACCGCCGACACTGCGGCGTAGGCTGGGCGTTGTTACGTTCTCGCACCCTCGCAGTAGGTGCGGGTCGTGACACATTTTTAGTGGTGGCCCATGCAGATCGAGTTTATATAGTGGTATTCGAACTAGAGTATCACTACAGCCTGCAGTAGGATTAGGATATTTTTGAAGGTACTCAATCACAAATAGGAAAAAAGCTCTTATTCAGATTCCGTATATCTACATTTTGCCGCTTATTGTCTTCCTTGAAATTAAACTGTCCTCCTTTGGTATTTCGACTCATTCTCAGCAATTGTTTCGTTTTGATCTGTGTCTCCAGGATGGTTGAGACGCGATCGCATCGCCAGGGCCAGGGGGACGTCGATGAGAGGTCTGCCATCTCTCATGCTCAGCAGTCAGCCCCTGGTGCTGCAGCCCCAGTCAGGCCAGCTGGGGTAGGCATTTCAGCAGCTTTTGGGGGAGCCCCACCAGCAGAGAGGCATGAGCCGAGTCCGGTGATTCCGGATGTACTTCTTCAGCAGCAGCAGCCACCTGCAGGGACGATTGACGCCGTTCAGCTGTTAGCCTTCTTCCGACAGTACATGGAGGGTCAGCAGACCCAGCAGCATGGGCAGACAGCAGAGCTCGCATGAGGCATTGAGCTGGCGATGACTGCAGTAGAGAGAGTCATAGCTCAGCCAGCGGCAGCCCCGCAGCCGTACCAGCCACGGGAGAAAGGCATCCAGGACTTCCAGAAGATGCACCCGAGGGACTTTCGCAGGACAGAGGGGATCCTGTATGCCGATGAGTGGATCGAGCATATGGAGGAGATCTTCAGGCTAGCTGAGATTCCGACGAGGCTCCAGATAGAGGCAGCAGCCAGCATGATGCAGGATCTGGCTCGGACATGGTTCCAGACCGACCCGAGGGTCGGTACAGCAGGACAGACTTGGGCAGCATTCAAGAAGCTGTTCAAAGAGAAGTTCTTTCCAGACGCAGCACTGGGAGCCCTCGAGACCCAGTTCGAGGCCCTAGTCCAAGGGAACCAGTCTGTGGAAGAGTACGCAGGAGAGTTCTGCCGTCTGAGCAGATTTATGGATGACTTGTCAGAGATGACGAAGGCCCGGAGGTTCCGGAAGGGCTTGGTAAAGGAGGTCAAGTCCTACACCAAGAATGCCCGCAGTACTACATTTGAGGAGATCCTGGTGGACGCTTTAGCTGCGGAGGATGATCTTGAGCTTAGGCTCAAGAGGGGGCGAGACTCTCAGGGAGGCAGCAGTAGCGGAGGATCGGCCAAGAGGCCGCACGTTCAGCAGCACGTCCAGCAGCAGTTCCAGGGTCACGGCCATCAGCAGGGGCAGCAGCAGCCCAGACAGCATCAGGCACCGAGACAGCAGGTAGTCAGTTGCCCCTACTGCAAGAAGCCGGGGCATGGATGGGGTGAGTGCAGGAAGAGGCTGGGCAGGTGCCTACTATGTGGAGCAGCGGACCACCAGCTGAGGGAGTGTTCCCAGTACATAGGCACAGCACCAGGAGGAGGAGCCAAGGCTCCGGTAGGTCAGCAGCGGGGACCGTTACCGACGCAGCAGCAGAGGTTTGTGCAGTATCAGCATCAGGCTGGAGGAGGCCAGCAGGGGCGAGCTTACGCCATGACAGTCGAGGATGCTCAGGCAGTGGGAGAGTTGCTTGCAGGTTCTGTTCTTTTCGATTCTATTCCCACCTTGCCTCATTATATCAATCTTAAAATTCAATTCCATCTGTTCTTATCTGCTTCCTTATCTGTTGATAAGCTTTGATCTGGCACTCTTTTCGATTTGGTTTTCTTTCGAGATAAGTCGTATGGGCTAGGTCGCCTAAGTTATGGAATCTAGAGTCTTCTATAGTCATGATAGCTGGCATTGTAAGGACATATAGTCAGATTTTGGATGTATTTCTCGGGTGTGGGAATTTAAGGATTTCGCTGCCAAGCATGCGGCAATGCGAAAATTTTAAATACCATAATTCTAGAGGTATGTACCTTAGTCGAGGACTCTGTGATTATCGTAGCCTTGCTCACTAGCATGACGAAGATTCTGAGTATCATGATTTTGGACAGACGCATATGATTATCTGACGGTATGTTTGAGACTTTTGATTGTGGGGTGTTTGACCTAGAAGACTACTACCATTTTAATTTCGAGGATGAAATTTTTCTAAGGAGGGTAGACTTGTAACACCCAGTTTCTAAAATAAAGGTAATTTTGAAATTTTATATTTTTATTTATTTAATTAAGATATTCAAATGATAATATGATTTTTGGTAGTTTTTAATTATTTTAAAACTATTTTTAGATCATGACTTATGATTTTGGTGTTTGACTAGTGTAACCTTAGAGCCTAGCCATGTGATTAGGATGTCTGACTAGTACATTATAGCCTAGAAGTTATTTTGGGCATTTTAGGATTTATTTGAATTTAATATATTTTATTAGGAATTTTTGAATAATTTAATTGAATGGTGTGATTTAAATACTAATATAATTATTGCCTTGTGTTTATGGTTAGCCTAACCTAGGTGAGTCATGACTAACTTAGTGAGCCACTTTGAGAATTAGATGAGTTGGTTAAGGGGTTAATCAAGTTTAGTCATGGTTAAGTGATTTGCTAAGGGCTAAGATAGAACCCTTGTTCTAGGCCATCTATTTCCCTTGATACAATCCTAGCCATAGGATGAAACCCAAAAACCCTAACCCTAACTTTATGACCAGCCAAGAGACCCCCCCCCCCTTGCCTATATAATGCCTCTTTGGGGATTTGAGCCTCTTTCTTTAATAGTTCATCATTCTCTTAAGGAAGTAGGTAAGCCTCCTTTATTTCTTTCCTAGTTTAATCAATAGGACTCCTTTTTGAATGAAATTTCTTCCATTAGGACCTAATCATTGCTCTCTTACTGTTGGTGGAGTCCAATCACAGATTTTGAATCGATTTGATTGATTGGTGGCTTGTGGAGATTCCCTCTTTGAAGAGCTTTTTGAGAGTTTTGATACTTTGAGGTAACTTCTTGTTCTCACCATAGAATCCTGAAATTATTGCATGTATAGGGAGCCCTAGACCTAACCTAACTATAGGAATAGGAATCCCTAAGTTTCTGTGTCGATTCGTGTCCTAACAGGACACGTATCAGTGTGCTATGCAATGTGTTTGTGTAAATGCCACAGAGAACTTTTTGTGTTTATTTTCAAATTGTTTTTGAATGGAAAATCGTGTTTTGATATCGCTTATCCATTTCTATAGCTCTGAGTTGTTTTTGTGATTGTGTCGTGTCGATAGGAGACTTGTGCACACGCCCTCGTGCACACGCGCGCACGGGCTACAGTAATCTCCTGCACCACGGGCTCTATTCTGGACACGACATGATTTTGTTTGACACGAGATTTTGTGGACAGCTTGGGGCACCCTCTGACATCACTGTCCCCAAGTTTCACGTGATTGTATGGTCAGGATTGGGAGAAATCGGCCATGCACTGAATTTGCACTGTTCTGTGCACTGTGCAGAACACTTGAACTTTTGTCACTGATACGGCTTAGAATCTTTGGACACGACACTTTTAGACACAATTCAGGGTGATGGATAGGTAACCCTATATATGGACTACACGTGTGCACGGCCACGTGTCACCACGTGGCCTGTGTCGAGTGCACGAGTCCTTGGACTCGCTGCACGACACTGTGTACTGTGCAGTGCACTCTTTGTGTTCGAGTGTGCTGGACACACTCGTGTCCACTTGTTGGGACACGAACAAGTTTTAGGACACAACACAATGTTGTTACTGATTTACCAACCCCTTTTCAAATTATTAGATGTAAATTTATTGTGAAATGGGAATTCCCCATTTATCCTGAACAGTGGAGTATCAGCGAAATAATTCACTGTTCTTCCCTGTCGAAATTCTTTTAAACAATTTATATCATGTTTTATGTTAGGTTTGACTTGCTACCCATCACCTATATCCTGTTTAGGAGGCATGGGTTTCATTTTTGTTGAATGGTTGATGAATAGGATTCGATTTCAGTCAGGGACTGTTATCCCTGATACTTGGCTTAAGTTCATAAACCTGGGGTTTTATTCCTGCACAAGAACAAACACACACACACATTTGCCTCTCTCACCCTCACACAGATTTTTCTTCACACACACAAACTTATTCCTATCACTAACACCCTGTTTTGTTTACTGTACACACATGTACTACTGTCACACACCATCTGGAACTTATGTCCTGCCACACTTGACACTCACACACTGTCACTTGGTGGTTGAAACCTAAGCCTAAACACAGGACACTCACACACACCCCTATCTATATGCCTATCTCACATCACTCTCATGTATACACTCACACCCTCTTCACACATATGTATCATGACACAAAGACCAGACACTTATCCCTCTCACATTCACCCACATGCCTATAACCAAATGCACACACTCAATAACACTTTATATCACATACACATTCCTAGCTAACCCACACACACATTGATGAGTTTAGCCATGGATAAATTTCCTATATATATATAGGTGTGCCTTATATGTAGTGAGTATATATGCAATGTTAGCCTATACAATGTTGGCTATGTATATTTTGTCTAAAACTAAGATGTAGGCCATGTAGATACAATGTGGAATATGATATGTTTGAATGCCATGATTTAGTGTCTAATTCACATGCCATGTTATATGCCTAGTGGTCTAAACTAATATGGGCATATGTAAATTGTAGGGTTGATAGCTTGTATAGCCTTGTGATTGGTGTGTGATTGCTAGACTAGGCTTGGTTAGGCCTAGTGAGACTTATTAGACTTGTTAGGGTCAGTCTTGACCTAGTTGACCTAGTTTGACTAGTGTAGTTGACCAGAGTTGCCCAAGAGTTGACTTTGACCTAGATTGACCTAGAATCATGTAGAATGCATAGTAGGACTTCATTATATCATTTTAGACTTGTTGTGACTTGTGCTGTTCTGATTAGGAGCCAGACACCTCTCCTCGGACAGTACATTTGCTTCAGACATTCAGATACGAGGCGAGTACATTCTCTGATCATTTCATATCCTATTTAGAATTATTTTCCTGCTTTAAATTACTTTACTTGATACTGTCACGTTGGTCACACGGATTGGTACTATATGGATCTTTTCATGAGATGTTATCCCCCTCGGGAGCATCGGATACTACATGTTTTGTGCGTTTCACGAATCATCACGTATCTCTATGCTTCCTCTGATTTACGAATCGCTTGTGACACATGTACTCTCATGTTCACAGAGCCATCATGAATCACCTTCACGTATCACTCATTTTATGAGCCATGTGAAGTTTCACGAATCTTAACATAACTTGAACAGATCTTTGTGTATCGATTGGGGATGGGGGAGTAGAAATAGACATGTGAATATTATCCCAGTAGCTGTAGTCATGAATCACTCTCATAGCTGTAGTCATGAATCTCCTATGCCATTCACATGTTTATATTTTACTCTGACTCACTAGTCACTATTAGCTCTTTATGTATAGTCACTATTAGCTCTCTATGTATAGTAGATATTCTATTACAGTTTCTCTCTCTGTTTACATACTATTTTTCTTCAGTTCATGTATCTTACTTTACTGCATGATTATATTTTCTAACCTGCTATGATCTGTTGAGATGTACTGTGCTCGCTCCTGTCCTGACTGGACCTGTTGAAAATATTACAGAGGATGAGGAGGAGGCCCTATGTACCACCTATTACGGAGCAAGCTTAGACGACACCTGCGACCTGGCTCCTCTGGAGGACCCAGCTGCAGTTCAGGATGCTACTCCCAGAGTCTAGACTAGATAGCTAGGCTTTAGTTTTCTTTCAGCTTGTTATTTGATTTTCAGTTGTTCTTCTGAGATGTTATATTTAGAGACTTGTTTTGAACTGGATGTTCTTGAGTTGTTATCTTATACACTTAGATTTTCTCTCTCTTAATAGTATTACTTTGTGTTTCTGATCTCTCTATCTACCTTTTCTATTCTATATCTGCTTTAGATGTGATTGAGACTGTTCTGTTATGTCACCTCCGTTCGGAGTGTATATACTGTACAGGTACCTTTATATTGTTAGATGATTGACCTAGGACAGCGTTCTACCGCCGACACTGCGGCGTAGGCTGGGCGTTGTTACGTTTTCGTACCCTCGCAGTGGGTGCGGGTCGTGACACATCTGAGCCTGCGTTGGTAAGCGCTGGGCTAGGGGCCTTACTGCTAATACTGGCCCTCCACTCGGGGTTGCCACCGGAGCTGGCAATGCTGGAAACTGCTGAGCTGGCCCTCCTGGCCTCTGCATCATAGGACAAGTGGAAATACGGTGGTCTGTACGACCATACCTCAAGCATAAGCCATTCGCTGACCGACACACCTCCCTCGTATGCCCTGCCTTCCCACAGAAGGTACAGCCCTGGGGTGCTCCCTGACGCTGCTGCTGGTTCCTCGGCTGCTGATGCCGAACTGGCGCTGTATTAGTTGACACGGCCGTCCTCCGCGGCGCTCCTGCATTATGAACACGCACACCGGGTGCTGGTGCCGACGTTCGCTGCACTGCTCCTCCTCCAACCTGGGAATGAGATCTCTTCTGACCTCCTGTCCTCGATGCTAACCTCTGCTGGGTAAGCTCGTGCCTACGAGCTGCCGTCAGAACAGCGTCAAACATCTGGTAGTCGTGTCCTTCCACAAGTTGCAATAGTTCCAAATGAAGTCCCTGCTGGAACCTCATAGCTTTCTCTGGCTCCGTTGCCACCATTGCTGGTGCGAAACGGCACAATCTGCAGAACTCTGCGGCATACCCATCTACAGTCTTGCCTGCTTGCTTGAGACTGATAAACTTCTGCTGGAGCTCATATCGAGCTACTACGCCAAAATACTTGGCCTTGAATATGTCACTGAAGGTGGTCCAACGAACAGGACGTCTTATACCAACTTTTTCTGATGCCCACCATTCGCGGGCAAGATCCTGAAGTACCAGTTTGACCTGATCAACCTTCTCATCATCTGGAACCTTGGCTGCCACAAGAATGGCTTCAATGTCTTGAATCCATGCATCCGCAGTGATGGCATCCTCCGTGCCATCAAAATACCTCGGGTTCAAGCGACGGAACCTTCCTGATGCTCCCGAGTCAACCCCGGCACTCCTCTCAAGAGCTAACTGAATCCCCTAGTTCAACAACACGTTCTGCTCCTGCTGCCGAGTCTGTTGCTGTTGGTGAGTGACAAGAATCCCTCGAACGATCTCCAGGAGTGCTACGGCATCTGGTACTGCTGTCGCTGCTGGTGCTGCAGGAGTTTCAATAACCTGCGGCTGCACTGCCTCTGGTTCCACTTCTGCTTGTGCCTGTCCTGGGGAAGGTTCTCTCCCCTGTTGCTGCCCAGTAGAGCCATACTCTTGCTGCTCTTCCTCATGGGCCTCACCCGCTACTGAGAATGAAGCACCCCTATAGAGAAAGATATAAGATTATCAAGTCCGGACAAGGAAGATTTCGAGGATGTAAGTCAGGTTAGAGATCAAGGCAAGGACAGAGAATTCGAAACAGAATTTCAAGGGAAACAAGTTTTGATTGAGACTCCTAATAATTCGCAATACCCCATAAGTCTGAAAATCAGACCTGCATGGGCCACCACTAAAACCTTGTCACGCCCCAGTACCGAAATACGGGGACGGACTAGGCCAGCTACTCCATATGAGGTACGTAACGTCAAACGGCGATCGTGGCTGTCGAGAGACTAGGGGGTACATGCTACAATCATGTCTTTTATGGTCCCACAGAGTTCTATGTCTCAATCAATTAAGTCAAATCAGCAATTAAATGAACATTAAAGATAAATCAGTAAGGCGTCCCTGACGCTTCATCAAAATGATCATGAGAGACTAGCTTTATAATTTAGCTATCTCAGAGAGTCAGGAGTACAAAATTATACACAGCTGCAGTCTGTTTAATTACAATTATGCACTGACACAAAATATCAAGTAATCCGGCTAACAGGTGCCGGTGGCTAAACGCCGTAAAAGTATAAGCAGGAGTGGTGGAGAAGAAATCCACTCGAGTCCCCGAACCGCCATGCTCCTAGTATGCACCATGGATGTCAGGGAGAAAGATCGTGTCCTCTGGCTCTGCTACGAGATCTGGCCAAACAAAACCAGCGGGGTCAGCCCCGAATAGCAAGTACCGCCAAAGGGGCACAAGAGTTAAGATTAAAAACCCAACTAATAGAATGACTGATAATAGTAATACTTATGCTACTATTATAGGGTAGCGCAACATCCTCGAACCCATATGGCACCCTTACAACCAAACAAGGACAAAAGGTGCCGCATGGAGTCGGGACGTGTCGTACTCTATAACTTTCACATAAGTTAAAAAGGTAAAAACCATAAAATCTCCTGGTCGTGACTTCGATCGATAGCCTATCGCAGCACAATAACCAACCCAACAATCAAACAAGAACATGGGTTGGATCATGTACCATAATAGACCATGTTCCTCAGTCATTCACAGAAGTAGCACTTCACAACCAGAATAAGTCTTCCGTTCATAACTTCGGTCCACAGCCTGTCATAGTACGATAACCAACCCAACAATCAAATAAGAACATGGGTTGGATCACGCACCATGACAGTCCGCTTCCCTCAGTTATTCACGGAAGGTAAATAGGAAACATGCAAGTCATTTTTACGGCCAATCAAGTCTACGAGTTTCTAGTGGAACGAGGTTATCCTCGCGTCATGTTATTAGAAAAATCCTCAGATCGTATCTTTCCAGCAAGGCTAGCCAACCCAGGGGTTCGCGTAGACAGGTGTCATGGAGCACAGGTCCCTCGTGAGGCCACCTTACCAAGACATGTAATATATAGCAGGAATTAATCGGATACAGTCATCCACTCGTTGCGGATGACACAGTATTCGTGGAGACCAGCCGACGTGCCAAGACAATATCTCAGGGCGACTGGTGTAACACGATCTCGGGATTTTGCCCTCCCCATGCATCTAGTATATTTAGTTGCCTAATTTAACCCTAGGTGAAATCTTGGACTCACATGCTGTGGCCTGCATGATCATCCTCATAAAGTCGTACTCAAGTACGAGTACCCCAAAGAGGATCCATGTCAATCAGTATGTCAACATGTTCTACCCTCCTTAGTGTAATGTATCATTGCAAATACGCCACGTGGAGTTACGAGTCATTTGTCGAGCATGAACAAGAACTAGGACATTCAGGTACGTGTATCAGGTAGGAACACTTTGTTCACCGGGGTCACATTAGTGCTCATATCATGCTCAGGACAAAAGGCGTAAGGATATAAAATGGGCATATAATATCTAATAAAATATCAAAAGCATACGCACAACAAGGCATCGTGCGTGAAAAGTCACGCAGGCTCAAGGGACAGAGAAGCGTGAAAAGTCACGCAAGCTCAAGGAAAAGAGCAGCGTGAAAAGTCACGCAAACTCAAGGGAAGAGCTGCGTGAAAAGTCACGCAAGCTCAAAGGGAGAGTGCTGCGTGAAAAGTCACGCAGACTCAAGGGAAGAGCTGTGTGAAAAGTCACGCAAGCTCAAGGGAAAGAGCTGCGTGAAAAGTCACGCAAGCTCAAGGAAAGAGCTGTGTGAAAAGTCACGCAAGCTCAAGGGAAAGCTGCGTGAAAAGTCACGCAAGCTCAAGGAAAAGAGCTGCGTGAAAAGTCACGCAAGCTCAAGGGAAAGAGCTGCGTGAAAAGTCACGCAAGCTCAAGGGGAGACACGCTTCCAACAGGAAACGTGCTCAAACAGGAGCACACTGTTCACTGTCTTCTCCAAAACAGCAAGAACACCATGGCTGAACCCAAGCTTCAAAGTATCATAACTTGGCCATCCGAACTCCAAATCCAGATTTCCAAAGCTCCAACTTGGGTGAAACTGAATGTTCTTCCACATAGAAGCATCAAAAACCCATAAAATCCAACTAAAGTATATCAAACCATGCAAATCCGAAAATGATTAAAGCTTAGATCTACAAAAATTAAAGCTTCAAAAATAGAAATTTCCAAGTTCTAAACTAGTATAGATTGAGGAGAAGAACATGTTTTGGCAAATAGTTTTGTAAGAATCATTAACAAAATAATGGATCCTTCTCTTGAGCAAGTTGGTACTTGCCTTGGTTGGTGGAGGAAGTAAATGAGAAGAAGTAAATGAGAGGAGAGAGAAGGAAATGAGTTATATATAGAATTCTTGGACCCATGGGTTCATGATGAACCAAAGGGTTCATGATGGACCATGGGTGAACCAAGAATAGGTTACCCAAATGAGCCAAAACTGTAGGCCCCAAATGCAGAAAATAAATTAGGAAATAATATTTTGTCGAATATTTTTGGGAAATGCATGAAGAAATACTGCATAATAAATATCGTATAAATTCAAGGTAAATACAATTTATCGGTTTACGTATTAAAATACGTATTCCAGGATTGGGAAGTGACACTCTGTGAAGGAGAAGAAAGTCAAATCGTGTCGCATGGTTTCTACATCGACTGATGACACTCTGTTTACCACTCGTTCGGCTCACTAGTGAGATGATAACCAGGCTCTAGAGGAAAAAGTACCTCCATATGTTACGGCTACCACCCCTGATAAGTCGAAAGCAAGCCTATCTCAAGCCCCTGCGGTAGAGAAGCAGAGACAGAAAGAGGTTTGCTTTGACAAACCTCAAAGAAAAGACTCGGCAATGGGGTCGATCAAGCTATACAACTTCGGCATATTGGCATAGCTTGCCAATACCCTAGCTCGACTATCACTCTTCGAGCTACTTGGTCTCTCCAAAGAGACTTGAGGCACCATCAGCGAAGCTTTACAGAACGCTGACTCCTTTCTCACCCAGTTACAATCGCCCAAGGAGGATCTTGTTGTGTGTCCATATTATCATAGTGTGGTTGAAGTGATTCCCAACATCACTTTCATCCAGCAGGATATGTTGCTGAAGAACAACTGGCATAATAGATCGCTGCACTATATAGGGTATATTGGTGCCATCAAGGTCGATCGCATCTACGTCGACCATGGCTCCTCACTCATTATCATCCCCAGAGTCTTCTCTAAACCTTGGGGATTCCTATGCATCGGCTGACTGCGTCAAACACTACAATCAGCTGTTTTAACGCTGAAAAGAGCGAGCCCTTGGGCTTGATCTGACTGAAATACCGAATAGACGACCTCCAGATGGATGTGACCTGTTAGGTCATTGATGCTGATATAAACTACAATATACTGTAAGGACTGCCATGATTCATGAATACATGATCATGCCTTCCACTCTCTATCAATACACGAAGTATGTAGCCAGCGACGGGACTATCAAGACTGAGTTTGCTGACATTGACCCATTTTGAGGACTCAAATCATACTATATGGATGTTGATCTGTATAAGTCAGTCCCATGGGATGATGATGCTAATAATGCCAACGACGAGGCAGATATGGCATCAGAAAGCACATCTATAGACAAAGAACCACTGAGTGTACGATTGAGGGAAAAGCCTTCCCAAACATCAATACCTCTTGTCATCAAACTTCGAGGAAAGGTTCATGCTCGTTCACTAACGATGGCATCAGATGTTAACCAGGAGCCTATGTAAATAAGGCTCTTTCGAAGGGCCTCAATGACAACTCTGAAGTCATAGGAACCTCCGACTCCAACCCCCTTGGTAGTCAAGTTAAAACGGAAGCCTCCTCCACCTTCTCCTATAGAAGCCCTAGTTCCCACGGATGAGGAGTTAGGAGACTACATATGCGCCAATACCGAGGTGTATTCTTTAGATGATGTAATTCCTCGGTATAAAATTTTGCATTTTATTAATTGAAAGTTGTCTTTGAACTACTCTGGTGTACAATAAAACACTAAGTATTTCTTTGATAACGCTCTGTATATATTACAAATGCAAGTGACAACCGCTAATCTTGCAAACCAAGTTGTCTCTTCCTGAGGAGCCTACTTTCTGGTTCCAGCAAGGAAAGAAGAAGAGGAACCCATCATCTTCGATCGATTGGAGCACCCTCAATGGCCGACTCCGATAGAACCAGAACCCACCGTTACACTGCTCAAGCAAAACACCCTATTCAGAAGATGTGTTACAACTTGAATAGCGACAGAGGAATGAACTATGGCAAAGGTCGACGCCTTTCCTTACGACTTCGTGCTCCAAAAGAAAAGTCTCAAATTACTATCAGCGCAACTGTCGCGGGTTGGGTTTCGTTACACCCATAACAAATTCGGAGAGCTCAGAGCTGGAGTCCATAATGCATTCACACTCCTCCGATTCCTCAACCTGGGACTCTGACACCTGTATCGACCAAGACTTCAAGAAGATATTGTCAGTTAATATGGTATCTGCAGATCCTCCAGTTGAGGATGAAGACCAAATACTCGAATTCTTTGAGGATAAACCTTAGACTTAACACCTACGATTCCAATGGGAATGGTGCTTCGAACAATGATTGCCTCCTACTGAAGATGAGGTCATCCAAGTCAAGTTAGGGGACGAGGCTTCCCCTAAACCCATCTTCATCAGCAAAAGCTTGACTGGAGAATAGAGAGTCCCCGATACAGCTTATCTGAGATTACATCGACCTCTTTGCCTGGAGCTATAAGGACAAATTGGGTTTAGACTCGCAAGTCATAATGCACCGACTCAACATCTTGTCCGATGCTAAACCTATCAAACAGCAATAGTGTCGCTTCCGCTCTAACATCTTGGATGCTATCGAAAAAGAAGTCGACAAACTCATAGAGAGTGGCTTCATTCGTGAAGAGCAACATCCGGATTGGGTGGCTAATATAATCCCAGTAGCTAAAAATAAGAAAAAAAAATTGGTCTGTATATACTTCAGGGATCTCAAACTCGGCCTGTCGAAAAGATGAGTTTTCCCTGCCGATCACTGATGTGATAATCAACAATACTTATGGCTTCGAGCATATGTCCTTCAAGGATGGGTTCTCAGGATACAACTGGATCAAGATGTTTCCTGAAGATAAAAAGCATACTTTATTTCGCAAAAACCTCCGAAAAATGGTAGAATGTTATGTTGATGACATTGCCATTAAAAGCAAAAGGAAATACAGTCATTTGTATGACTTGAGAACCGTGTTCGACTTGATGCAGGCACATCAACTAAATATGAACAACCAAATCTTTCCTGGGGGTTTCCAGTGGCAAGTTTTTGGGCTTTATCGTCACGACCAAGGGTATTCATATTGACCCTAAAAATACTAAGGAGATCTTGGACATGGCTCTCTCGAAGAATCTCCGTGAACTTCGAGGCCTACAAGAATGCTTGGCATACATCAGAAGATTCATAGCATCTCTCTGGACGATGTCAATCCTTTACCAAACTGATGAAGAAAGGGGTTTCTTATGCCTGGACCGAAGAGTGCCAGCGCGCATCCGACAACATCCAGAAGTACCTCACTAGTCCTCCAGTGCTGGTAGCACCCATCGTGGGGAAGCCCTTTCTGCTATATGTCCGAGCCATGGACCATTCTCTCGGTGCTTTGCAAGTCCAGAGAAGCAACAAAGGACACGAACAGACAATATACTATATTAGCATGACCATTATTGGTGTCGAACATCGGTATAATCTTGTCTAGAAGGAATGCCTCGTTCGACTCTTTGCCATTCAAAAGATGTATCATTATGTGGCTGGACATACAATCCACGTCTTCTTCCTTGTCAATCCTCTCAGAGTACATATGACCAAACCAGGGTCTGTAAACTCGTGGTTAGCTACATGAGCCATTCTCTTGACGCCTTATGACATGGTCTTTCTCCCACAAAAGGCAGTCAAAGGCCAAGCATTGGCCGACTTCTTGGCGGCATATCCTGTACCGGAGATGTCAAAACTCTACGAAGATATCCTGGATGAAATCCTAGAGTCGAATGCAGTCTCAGACAATCCTGTTTGGCATATATTCTTTAATGATGCTTTAAGAACAAAGCCTAAAGGCGAGGTCATTCCAGGGGTCGGAGTCATTTTTATCACTTCCAATGGCTTAGTCATCCACCGTACATAATCCCTCATGGAATCATGCACCCATAATGTTGCTGAATACAATGCTCTCATCATCGGGCTCCAGCTCGCTAAACAATTGGGGGTCGACTACATTGAGGCCTATGGTGACTCGAAGCTGATTATCAACTAGGTTCGAGGATAATATGAGGTTCAGCATGAAGATCTGATTCCTTACTACCAGGCAACAATCGATATCATTTATACCTTTACAGGGTTCATTATAGAACATATACGTCGATTGTATAACTTAGAGGCCGACACACTCACTGGTCTCGCCGCTTCTCTGGCAGCTCCTGTTGGAACCCAATATACCGTCACGGTGATGGGTCGAGAGCTGGTTTGCCCCAAGAGCAACCTGCATACGTGTCTGAGTTACTCAGTATAAATACATATTAATGTTGACATTCGGGACTGGCGATTACCATTTATAGACTATGCAGTCTATGGAGTCCTTCCCGAAGACCAGAAGGAAGCCACTTCCATCAAAAGGTGCTCGTTCCAATTATTTTATAGCATAGCTACCAAAATATTGTATCATCGTTCATACGATGGACTCCTCTTGCGGTGTTTATCCAAGATCAAAGCGCAAGAAGCACTCCTAGAGGCACACGATGGTACCTGCAGGGCTCACCAGCCTGGTCCTAATTTCTAGGACCGACTATGTTGCATAGGCTATTACTGGCCCACCATGATGGCAGATGTCGTTGATTACACAAAGAAGTATAGGGTGTGTCAGTTGCAAGCTGACTTCATCCACCAACCTTTGGATTTCTTACATCCTACGGTAGCCGCCTTGCCATTTGAAGCATGGGAAATGGACATCATTGGGCCGATCAGCCCACCGTCCTACAAAGGACACTGGTTCATCCTTGCGAACACCGACTACTTTTCTAAGTAGGTGGAAGCAGTACCGTTGGCTAAAGTGAAAACCTTGAACGTGATTAACTTTGTTAAGCATCTCATCATGTACTGCTTCGGTGTTCCTAAAAGGATTGTCCATGACAATGGCCCTCAATTCGTGAGTCACATATTCCATCAGTTCTGTAATAAGTATCGAATACATAATGTAGCATCAACGGCTTACAATCCTACTACAAATGTACTAGCTGAAGCATTTAACAAGACGAACATCAAATTGCTCAAAAAGATCGTACCTTCCAATAAGTACGAATGGAATGTAAAACTCGGCAAATGTCTGTAGGATTACCATACAACTGTTCGAACACCCACGGACAACACACCATTCTATCTCGTTATAGGAGCGAGGTGGTGCTTCCTCTCATGATCTAGATCTCGTCTTTACGGGTATCTATCACTAATCAGCTGACTGAAGAAGATAATCAATGTCGGTGGCTAAATAAGTTAGAGACATTGAAAGAAAAGCATCTTCTAGCTCAACAATGGATCAAGCTTTATCAAGCTCAAATTTCTAGGGCCTTCAACAAAAAGGTCCGGGAAAGGACATTCCAAGTAGGTGACCTCGTCTTATCAGTTCGAAGACCGATGGTGATGAATCACAAGGCGGCTGGGAAGTTCGAGCCCAAGTGGAAAGGACCGTTCATCATAGAGATGGTCTACTCCAATGGTGCCTACCGACTGGCCAAACCTGACGACGATTTGCAAATGATGCCGATCAATGGCAAGTTTCGGAAGAAGTATTATGTCTGAGGTTTAAATCGACCTATATTTCCACATCCCCCATAGGCATTCATGAATTCTATTAACGAGTTCATCTCTTTCATACTTCCCTAGAAGAAATTTTTTTACGTCCTTATTACCTCTAAGTTGTCTTTCTACACCCCAATGAAGTGGATGCCTACCATGTCCATATTACCTCTGAGTTGACATTTTTCTAATGACAAACCCCATGAATGTCATAATTATCTATAGAACCTTTCACGTCCATATTACCTCTGAGTCGTTCTATACGCCCATAGAGTCTATCCTTGTCATGTCCATATAACCTCTAAGTAAGGAAAATTCTACCACCAAAAAATTATGTGTTTACCATGTCCATATAACCTCTGAGTAAACAACATATCCCCAGCGAAGTTACCTCCATGCCCTCATGTCATACTACCTCTGAGACAATTCTCATTATAACACAAGAATGTTCACAACAAATGGACAAGCAAAGAAGCAAAACTAAAAAATTCATTCATAAAATGGAAAGGATTTTCATTCTTTGTTGCAAAATGGTCTTTCGAAAAGAGAGAGACAAAAAGATAAAAGGACATCGTCATTGTGATGACCGATGTAGGAGTTCTTGCAGACGACTCCTCAAAAGAGCAACTTGGGGCCCAACCAACCATTTGGGTCAACACTCTGCCTCTTGACGTCGAGCGGTCTCATCCTCAAGCTGGGACAAGTTCTGGTATGCAAGGTCCAACTCTGCTTAACGAACGAAAATACTTTTCCTCTCCCGAGCTAGGGTCTCGGATCATTGGCGAAGGACCTCCTGCTGGTCCCTTGACTTATCCAACATACTATCGACAAAGTCCATTGTTCTCAAAATATCAATCCGTCTTGAGTTCTAGGAGATCGTCTCCCTTAAAACCAGCTGGTCGCCAAAAAGAGATTGAGGCTTCAGCATCCCTACACCGACATGAAGGGAGGGCATTAATCTGCCCTGATCCAACATACGGCAGAAGTAGCCCTGATGTTGTTCTTGTATCTGATCCAGTCGTCTTGATGTTTGATTTTCGACGATCAACCTCCTGGCAGGCTCGACGATCTTTTTATCAACATTTGTTCCAAGTGCACAAATATAGGAGTCGAATAGAACCTTATTAAAGAGGGAGGTGGTCCGAAAACTACACAAAACAAGAACAGAAGTCTGATAAATTTTTCTGTGAAATAAGCATCCACGCAGGTATCACTTAGTAACACTGCATTTTAGCGAGCTAGCATCCATGCATGTATAGCTTCGTAATATTGTGTATCAACAAAAAAGCATCCGCATAGACTACTCCGTAAAAACTGTGCTTCAACGAGAGAGCATCCGTTCAGGCACTGTATAGTAATCCTATACGTCAGCGGAATCAGCATATTCTACAGTTATTTCTTCATAAAAGTAACGACCATGTGCATTGGATGATAAAGCTTCAGTGCATCTGCAGACACTCCTCCAAAAAGTAGTGACCATGCACGTCAGCGAGGGAAAAAACTTTAGCACATCTTCGGGACACCACTCTGAAGGATGGTACCCCATGCGCATCGGCGAGAAAGAAAGCTTCAGCACATCTTTGAGAGGCTATGCCAAATATTGAACGCCTATGTGCATCAGCCGACTGGGATGTTGGACACCAACTTGCAATCGGAGGCCGTACGTCCCCGTGTACTATAGCGCCCACGACCAGAATATTCTCGACGCCAACGGCTTCTAAGGCTGGTTGTTTCCCTTTAGCCTGTCGTGTGCTCGTAGCGGCCTCTCTAGCTTAGTCTCACCGTGGATGCTCTAGTTTGTCTCGTCCTCGTCGCAGCTCCCCCAACCGGTCTAGGGCTCGCCACTGCCCCTATCTTTCTTCGTGCTCACCGCAGCCACTCACGGAGCTTTCGGGGTTTTCGACTTCTTGGGATCCATGGCGGTAAAGCTAGGAATTCGATAGAAAGAAAAAAGCTCTGACAGAGAAAAAAAGAGGGAAAGTTTTCTCTCTCCAAACTGCCCCTACTTATAGGGTGATGCCACGTCAGCGAATAGGGATAAAACCCTTTCATATTCAGAGAAACTCTTCGAACGACGTGGGAATTAAGAGTCGAAGTCAGGATGGTCGTTTCCTAAAACGAGGAGTTATCATTAACTTTAAGTGAAAAGACGGCTCAAGGCATTTAATGCTGAAGGATGGGCATGATGATAGACTGTCAGTAAGGGTGCTGTGCAGAAGCCACGTGTTATTTCATGCTTCTGTTTAAAATGTTCCGAACTTATTTTAAGTTCAAAAACATTGAAGGGGGTCATGTAGAAGCATGAAAAAGTGCAGCATCTATGAAAGTGCAGGAGGCATTCATGTTTCACAGAAGCACATGAAGCACTAAAATGGCTGTACACATCAACTCAGAAAAACAAGAGAAGCAGTACATAAAAAGAAGTTCTTTATTAAATCATGTCTACAAAAGATCTATTACAGATTCTTCATGATTACATATAAAAACTAAAACACCGAAAGTCTACAAGTGTGCAGTCTTCATAAAGTGCGCAGCCTCCTGCCAAACACGCAACAGTGTTAGGGCAAATCACTTCCTCGTCATAACAAGCCACTTCCTAATCAGACGCGGGAGAACTCCATTATGGCTAATGAATCAGCTATTGGCCCGAAAGAAGAAGGTAGCTCCTACTCGTGACACCGCCCGTGGCTCTTCCGGCATAACAGGGAGCGCAACCCCACCATAATATGGCTAATGAAGCCATCATTGAGCGGTGCAGAGCATAACCTGTGGATCTTCATGTTGGCTATCAATCCAAACCCGGTAGCTTGGATCTTGAAGACCTCCAATATGATGTTAAGGTTCGAACTCCTTATGCCAATCGCTCAAGTGTATCTCAAAACCCAGTAGTCGTTCTTCTACAAGGACATAGTTTCTTTAAACGAAGAGATCCACAACCAACAGTCGACTTGTACAAGGCTAATAGCCGTTCGAAGCTAAGTCAGGATCAAGCATGACGGTGGGATTGCTAAGAGGCAATGGATGTGGCTTCTTAGAAAAGCTTCCCCTTATATAGGATGTATTTGGTACAACCCCAAACACCAGGTACCAGTCACAGACCCTTGAATTAATGGGATGAACCTAGGACTCAGCACAATGAATCTTATTTAATAGGTTCATTTCAATGAATCCTAGTCCACGATCCTCTCAAATTCCCTAAAAGACGATAACAATTAAAGATACAATGACTCAGTATAGAGCTCAGAACTCCTCAGATGTTTCATAAAAACGTAGTAGCTTCACAGAGCTCTTAGAAGTCCCTCATTGCTTCGTAAAAGCGTTGTGGCTTCACAGATCCCCACCAACAATCTCTTCGTCGCCCAAAAGTGCAGTGACTCCGCTGTCTTCGAAATACAGTCTCCTCGTCACTCAAAAGCACAATAACTCGGTCGTCTTTGAAACACAAGTCTTCTCATCGTCCAAAAGTGCAGTGACTCCGTCGTCTTCGAAATACAGTCTCCTCGTCTAAAAGCACAGTAACTCAGCAGTCTTTGAAACACAGTATCCTCATCACCCAAAAGTGCACTGACTTAGCTGTCTTTGAAACACATTCTCCTCGTCGCCTAAAAGTGTAGTGACTCCGTTGTCTTCAAAACACGTCTTCTCGTAACCTAAAAGTGCAGTAACTTCATCATCTTTGAAATACAGTCTCCTTATCGCTCAAAAGTACAGTGACTCAGTTTTCTTCGAAACACAAGTCTTCTCATCGCCCAAAAGCGTAGTGACTCAGTTTCGAAAGTCTCCTCGTAGCCCAAAAGCGCAGTGACTCCGTCATCTTTGAAACACAGTCTTCTTATCGCTTAAAAGTGCAATGACTCAGTTGCCTTCGAAACAGAGTCTTATCGTCACCCAAAAGTGCAGTACCTCTGTCGTCTTCGAACAAAAGTCTCTTCGACGCCTAAAAAGCACAGTGGCATCAAAGCCTCACCCGAAGTGCAGCTCGCATAGATGTGCAGTCTTATAAGGTGGCATTGTTCCACGAGGCCAGTCTGGCACCTATATCTTTTCAGATATGACCCAACCATTAAACTATTGCTCCTAAGATAAGAACGGAGTTTAGTTCTGTTATAGAAGCAATATCCAATCGATTTTGTTTAAACCACTGCTCCGAAGATAAGAATGAAATTTGGTTTTATTGATAAGGGTAATATCCAATCAGATTTGTTTAAAATCGCTGCCCTAAAGATAGAGAAAAACCTGACTCTCTAGATAGAAGCCAAACCCGTCCGGCTACATCTAAACAAAAAGTCATGAGCAATAGATATATGCCATGTGTCATTTATTCGGTTATGCTGATAACCAGCCGAAGATCTTGATAGGAGCGAATCTCAATGTCCTCTACATGTCCGTTCAGCAGCAGCCCTTACCGTGCAATAAAAGCATATTCTTCTATATCTCAACGTGCAGCACTCCTGTGTGCCCAATAAACCTCAAGTTCATCGCATATGTGCTAGGCCTATAAATAGAAGGAGTTCTCTTTCATTAAAAAGGTCAGCATTTTTCTGATTAGCAACCCCGAGTGCCAATCTCGAGCGTCAAAAAGTCTGAGTAAGTTCAAGTCGTCATCTAATCGTCAACGGAGTAAAGGAGGCGCTGCAGTGCCCGATCTCCATAGTCACACCTCCCCAAAAATTCTTATACTTAAATGCCCTGTTCAGGAGTTCCTTTTATACTTTTTACACGTTTGAATACAAAAGTTCGTTCAGCCTTTTGTCATGGCAAACATGGTTCAAGTTGCCATCGGAGTGCCAAAAGATTTGATGGCTTCCAGATCGAACTTCTTTAGTAGATCTTTTATGTGCTTGGTTTGATTAATGAACATCCTATTGTTAGTTTGTTTGATTTGCAGTCTAAGAACAAATTTGAGTTCTCCCATCATGCTCATCTCAAACTCATTCTATATACACATTAAAAATTCTTGACAAAGAGACTCATCAGTAGATCCAATGATAATATCGTCAACATAAACTTGAATTACAAGAAGATTTTCTTTTAAAGATTTTATAAACAGTATAGTGTCAACCTTGCCTTTTGAAAAATCTTTATCAAGTAGAAAAGTGCTTAAACGATCATACCAAGCACGAGGGGCTTGTTTCAGACCGTATAATGCTTTCTTTAACTTGAAAACATTGTCAGGGTTTTTGAAATCAACAAATCCTGGAGCTACATAAACTTCTTTTTTATAAAACCGTTACATTTTTTACGTCCATTTGAAAGAGTTTAAAATTATGAAAACATACAAATGCACATAACATAAGAATGGATTATAATCTCGCAACGGGGGTACAGATCTCATCCTTGTCGATACCTTCCTTTTGGTTGTATCCTTGAGCTACGAGTCGGGCCTTGTTACGATTGACTAAACCATTCTCATTGAGTTTATTTTGGAATACCTAGCGGGTGCCAATGACCAGATGATCAATAGGCTTGGGAACAAGTTTCCAAACTTTATTTCGTTTGAATTGGTTTAATTCCTCATGCATAGCATCTAACCAAAAATTATCGCTACATGCTTCTTCAATAGTTTTGGGTTCTAGCTGTGAAATAAATGTAACACATAAAACTATATCTCTGTTAAAGGAACGAGTACCTACACCCCTAGTGATCTCACCTATTACCAAGTCCTTAGGATGGTCACCATAAACATTATTCTTTTTGGCAAACTCTCAAGGTAGATGGTTCCGATTTCTGGTACTGTACATGCTCTGCTCGGTCGTTCTGCATGTGCTGTGCTCGGTGTACTGATGTCTTCATCATCATCATCGAATGTTTGTTGATTTAGTTCATCAAAAGTGACACTTATTGAGTCTTCGATGATAATATTCCTTTTGTTGAAGACTCGGTACCCTTTGCTTTTGGCCGCATAACCTAAAAATATACCTTCATCGGCCTTTTCATCAAACTTTCCCAAATTATCTTTAGTACTAAGAATAAAACATTTGCATCCAAAGATTTTAAAATAAAAAACTGTGGGTGTTCTATCAAACCATAACTCATAGGTAGTCTTCTTCGATTTAGGTCGAATTAGAACCCTATTGAGAACATAACAAGCTATATTGACAGCTTCAGCCCAAAAGTAATTAGGTAGACTAACTGGTTTAACATTACTCTAGCCATTTCAGATAGAGTCTTGTTCTTACTTTCCATAACTCCATTTTGTTATGGAGTCGCAAGGCAGGAGAACTCATGCAGATAATCGTGTGTGTCACAGAATTTCTCAAAATCTGCATTCTTGAATTCGCCACTATGATCACTTCGAATACGAGTGGTCATAAATCATTTCTTATTTTGAACTTTCTTATAAAAGAAGACGAATTCAAACAATGTATTATTCTTGCGTGTGAGAAAATATACCTACGTGTATATAGAAAAATCATCTACTATTACAAATGTATATAACTTACCAGCTAGGCTAACAATTCTACTAGGCCTAAATAAATCATATGCAGTAATTGTAGAGGTCTAGTAGTACTTACAGCGTTCTTGGACTTAAATGTGGATCGGGTAGCTTTATTCTTTTCACATTCACTACTATTGTATCCTTCTTGAAAGTGATGTCTGGTAAGCCTCGTAACAATTTCTTCGTGGATAGTCTTGAAATTGTGTCTATATTTGCATGACCAAGTCTCATATGCCATAGTTGACTATCATCATCCTTGGCGATTAAGCATCTACCTTCTTTGTTAGCATCTTCCAACAAATAGAAAACATATATTATCTTCCCTAATACCTTCAAAGATAGTAATACTAGTTGTTCTATCAACTATAATATATTTGTCTTTGACAAAGTTAATACCATAACTATGGTTAGCTAAATAGCTTATGCTGAGTAGGTTATATTTTAACTTGGTTACTAGACAGACATCTTTAATAACAGGATAGGGTACCTTACCAATGTTGTCGATATCTACTATATACCCTTTAAGATTTTTACCGAATGAGACGTATCCTTCTTTCTTCTTCGACAGTGTTACAAATATAGAAGCATCACCGGTCATGTACCATGAGAAACCGCTGTCGAGGATCCACTTGCTTTTAGCATGCGAAGGGTGTTCCACCTACAAAAGAATTTACAGATAAAACTTTTGATACCAATTTCTTGTAGTGTTCTAAAATGTTAGTCTTTGGTATCCATGCACATATCTTCAAATCAACTTGCTTTCTTACTCTACATACAGGAGAAATAAGACCAATGGTGCTATAATAGTAAAATCTAGCATGTTGAGTGTTAGATGCGGTGTCTTGTGCATGATTGGTAGGTCTTGGTTTTCTAGTTGGATATTTGTAATAAAATGCATGTCGGTTAGTCTTCTAGGGCAAAGGTTTGGTTGGGTTTGGTTTGACAGTATTGGGTTTGACAGTGTTCCACTGTTTCGGTAATTGACACGTATTAGGATAGGAAGCAGCAACTTCATGCTGTTTTCCTAACCTAATTTACAACTTTTCGGAAGTGTCATAAAGTGTATTGTATTTAGCTGTGAGTGCATTATTTCTGACAAATGCTTGCTGAAGACTCTTCTTCTCTTTGGGTAAGTCTTCCTCTAATTTTGCAATGGTCTTGTCTTTCTCTTCAGATAGCCTTGTGGTCTCGTGTAATTACAATTTGACAGAAGAAAATTCACCTGTCTCATTAGAAATATCATTACTTCTAACCTCAGCTTATAGGTCGGTAAGTCTTCATATTTCATATTTGCACTCTTTGAGTACCTTTTTAAAGTTCTGTTATTTGGTACACAGTTTTTTATCGTCTCCGAAGAGGTCACTAAAGGCTTCACCTAACTGTTCAAAGGCAAAATCATCATATGTATCAAACGGGGAATTAGTGTTTACCTGTAAAGTAAGTGTAGGCAACTCAAGAGGGAGGGTGAATAGAGTATGTGTGGATAATACCAATTTTTTTAACTCTATTCAAGTCTAACCAACATAAATAATAATCAGAGTATAAGTGCGGAATATAAATAGAGATTAGAGAAGCATACGCAGACACAGTAGTTTTTAACCTGGTTTTCCTCGTGGAGGACTAGTCCAGGCCTGAGAACTCTTGCTCAGGATTCAAATCCACTATTTGTGAAATAGTGTACAACTACGTGCCTTTACTCAGAAGAGCATGCCAACTTCTTACTTATTCACGAATAGCAAAACTTAAAATTATCCAAGTGACTTTTTTTTGAAACTCTTGCACACAAACTTCTAGTTGACTCGCACTGAGCTCCTTGGGGGCTTAGGAGGTTTTATGGCTAGTTAGATGAGAAGAATAAGCTCTAAAATATATATGCTATAAGAGAAGATGAGAAGATTAGATGGTTGAAAATGAGAGAAATCAAGGCCTATATATACTAGTCCAGAAAGGCAGAGTTCGGCCAGAACTCTGTCCCAAAATTTCAAATATTTAGCCGTTGTACAACTAACAGCCAGAAAGCCCTAAAAATTAGCCCCTAATTTTAAGGGGGCAGAGTTTAGCCCTAACTCTGTGTGGGGCAAAGTTTAGCCCGAACTTTGTCTCCTAGGGGACAGAAAGTTCAAATGGGCTATGTAGGCTTGGCAAGTTTTGGAGTTCATTTGGTGTAGCTTTGGGTACTAAATCTAGGGTTGAGATACTCAGTATGACTCAACATACAATAGCCTAGACTCAATAAAAAGTAAAGATATAGACTTAGAGTACAAGTAACAGCAGCACTGTCGAAGCAATCGTCGATGATGTTTGTCTTGAACTGATATGTGATGATGTTCTATTTTGGAGCTTGATGGAGCTTGATGTGTCAAGTTGGATTATAATAGATATCGTCTTGTTAATTATCAAGATTAGGTTGATTGCGATCCAGTTTGGGTTCCAACTTATGTTTAGTGTTTGCTTATGTGCTAGATATCAAGCTAACCCTAAGGAATCAAACATGACCGCTGTTAAGCGTATCTTTAGATATCTTAAAGGAACGATTACGGTAGGCTTGTGGAATTCCAAAACCACTTCCTTTGACTTAATCGGACTATCAAATTAACAAACTTGGAACCCAAACTGGATCGCAATCAACCTAATCTTGATAATTAGCAATCCGGTTGATCAATGTAAGATAGTTTGATGTTGTCAAGCTCTATCGCAATCAACCGCTGTTAAGCGTATCTTTAGTTTGAGTGCTGATAGTTTGATGTTGTCAAGCTCGATCTTTTTCAGCATATCCTTTGTATACTTTGGCTAATTGATGAAGACACCTTGCGAGTATTGTTTGATTTGTAGTCCAAGGAAGTAGTTGAGCTCCCCCATCATGCTCATCTCAAACTCGTTCTGCATACACTTGGCAAAATTATTGCATAGACCCTCATTAGTAGACCCAAATATGATATCATCTACATATATTTGTACTAACAAAACAGTGTCATCAAGGAATTTTATAAAAAGTGTAGTGTCAATTTTCCCTTTTAAAAAACTTTATCAAGTAAGAAAGTACTAAGGCGTTCATACCAAGCTCGAGGAGCTTGTTTAAGGCCATAAAGAGCTTTCTTAAGTTTAAAAACATGGTCGAGAAAATTATGATTTTCAAAACCAGGGGGTTGCTTGACAAAAACAACTTATTTAGTAAAACCATTTAGAAAAGCACTTTTCACATCCATTTGAAAAAGTTTAAATTTTTGGAAATTTGCTACGGCGCAAAGCATCCGAATAGATTCAACTCGTGCAACAGGAGGTTACGTCTCATCGTAATCGATACCCTCCACTTGGTTATATCCTTAAGCTACGAGACGATCCTTGTTGCGAGTGACCGAACTGTCCTCATTAACTTTGTTGTGAAAAACCCACTTGGTACCAATGATTGAATGATCAGCAGGTCTATGAATAAGTTCCTAAACCTGATTTCATTTGAATTGGTTGAGTGTTCTTGCGTTGCAGATATCAAAAATTCATCGTTAAAAGCTTCTAAATTATTTTTAGGTTCAATTTGAGAAATAAAAGTAGTACTAGCAATAGCATCTCTTAAGGAAGATCGAGTTGTTACCCCTTTCGATACCTCACCTATTACCAAGATTTCTGGATGCAAAGGTTTAAATTGGAACTACTTTGGTAAGCTCTCCAGGGAACTAGTTTCGGGTGGTGTATCCATAAGAGTGAAAGTTGATGGTTCATCATCATCGAGAATGACAGCTGTACTATTATCCTGATAAAAAGTTACGTTAGTAAACTCTTCAACAATCATGGAGTGTTTGTTGAACACTCTATATCCCTTACTCTTGATAGCATAACCAAGAAGAATACCTTCGTCAGCTTTGGCATCAAACTTGCCTAAGTTGTCTTTGGTATTCAGGATAAAACAGCAATAGACAAACACTCAAAAGTAAGAAACATTTAGAGTTCTATCAAACCAAAGCTCATAGGATATTTTCTTCGAAATAGATTGAATCAAAACCCTATTCAAAACATGGAACGTTGTGCTAATAGCTTCTGCCCAAAAATATTTTGGAAAAAAAATTAATTCAGTATGACTCCAGCCATATCATCAAAAGCTATTCTTCCGCTCCACAATACCATTTTGTTGAGGAGTTCTAGGACAAGAAAACTCATGATTAAAGCCATTTAAAGCACAAACTTTTCAAAATCAATTTTTTTGAATTCGCCACCATGATTACTTCGGGTAGGAGTAATCATGTAGCCTTTTTCGTTTTGTCCTTTTTTTTGTAGAAACTTTAAAAACTGAAATGGTATCACTTTTATTTATAAGAAAAAATACAAGTGAATCTTGAAAAGTCATCAACAATAACGAAAGCATAGAGTTTCCCGCCAAGACTAGCTACTCTGCTAGGACCAAATAAATCCATATGGAGTAGTTGTAAGGGTCTAGTAGTACTTACAATGTTGATGGATTTAAAGGAAGATTTGGTTGCCTTATTCTTTTTCACATTCGGTACATATTGTGTCCATTTTGAATATGATTTCAGGTAGTCCTCTTACTAGTTTCTTGGCAGATAGTCTTGATATGGTGTCCATATTGGCATGACCAAGAGGCTGGTGCCATAATAGCCTTTCATCTTTGTGGGCGTAAATGCATCTACCTGTACTATTTGTATCTCTCGATAGATAGAAAATATATATGTTATCTTCTGTTATCCTTTCGAAAGTGATGTCTCTAGATGATCTATCATAGATAAAGAATTTAGTTTTACCGAAGTTAATATCATATCCATGATCAGCAAAAAGACTAATGTTGAGCAGGTTATGCTTTAACTCAGTCACTAAACAGATATCCTTAATAACGGGAGAAGGAGGATAACCAATTGTACCGTTACCTATGATATAGCCTTTCAGATTATTGTCGAAGGATACATATCCTTTCCTTTTCATCGATAATGTTGCGAATAGATTAGCATCTCCAGTCATATGTTGCGAGCACCTACTATCGAGAATCCATTTGCATCCAGTTAAAGAAGGAAGGTCCACGAGTAGATGTGACCTTTGGTAACTAGATTCTTGTGGGTCCTGAAAAGTTAGTCTTCGGTACCCATGCATATAGATTAATATCCACTAGTTTTCTAATTATACACTATGGTGATATGTGTCCATGTAAACCACAGTAAGTACATGTAGCATGCATATTGGTATTGGGTGCAGGATGATAGTGATGTCTATATGTGGGTATAGGATGATGATAACTACGTGTAACAGCAGGATAATTATAGTAACTATGTACACAAGCAGGATGATGATATGAATTACGTATGGGAGTTCTATGTGCTGTATGGGAGTAGGTGTACATAAAGGCATGTTTTGTGTGGTATGTGGATGAGTCTTCTTATAATGACGTGCTCTATTGTATTGAGCCATCTGGTATTTAGTGTAAGTGTTGTGATTATGAGACTGAGTTCGAGGTTCAATAACCTGTTTACCCAGTCTAATCTCTAATTTCTTAGAGGCAGCATGCAACTCATCACATTTAGCAGTAAGACCATTTATTCTACCAGTAGCAATCTTGTACTTATTTTTCTCTTCAGTAAGCTCTTTATTTAAAGCAGTAATATCATGTATTTTCTTCTCAATAAGAGATTCGGCATCATGTAAGCTTAACTTAAGCTTAGATACCTCCTCAGTATTTTTTGTGGGTCTAGTATTTCTAATATTTTTTAAGTAAGCATGAAAGTCTACCAATTAAAGTACATATAGGCAACTCTAGAGGGGGGTGACTAGAGTTTGTCTCGATAATACCCAAAAATTTAACTCTATGCAAGTCCAACTAACAGAAATAATAATCAGAGTATAAGTGCAGAATATTAATAGAGATCAGAGATACATACGCAGACACAACAGTTTTTAACCTAGTTTCCCTCGTAGAGGACTAGTCCAGGCCTTAGAACTCTTGCTCAGGATTCAAATCCATTATTTGTGAAATAGCGTACAACCATGTGCCTTTACTCAGAAGAGTACGCCAACTTCTTACAGTTTCGCGGATGACAAAACTTAGAATTGTCCACGTGACTTCTTTTGAAACTCTTGCATACAAACTTCTAGTTGACTCGCACTAAGCACCTTAGGGGCTTGGGAAGTTTTGTGGCTAGATAGATGAGAAGAATAAGCTCCAGAATGTATAGTCTATAGGAGAAGAGAAGATGAGAAGATTGGATGATTAAAAATGCGAGAAATCAAGGCCTATATATACTAGTCCAGAGAGGCAGAGTTCGGCCAGAACTCTCTCCTAAAATTTTAAATATTTAGCCGTTGGACAGCTAGCAGCCAGCAAGCCCTAAAAATGAGCTCCTAATTTTAAGGGGCAGAGTTCGGCCCGAACTCTGTCTCCTAAGGGACAGAAAATTCTAATGGGCTATGTAGGCTTGGCATGTTTTGGAGTTTATTTGGTGGAGCTTTGGATATTAAGTCTAGGGTTGGGAAACTCAGTGCGACTTAACTTACAATAGCCTAGACTCAACAAAAAGTAAAAAGACAGACTCAGAGTACAAGTAACAGCAGTACTGTCGAAGCAATCGTCGATGATGTCTGTCTTGAACTGAGATATGATGATGTTCTGTTTTAGAGGTTGATGGAGCTTGATGTGTGAAGTTGGATTATAACAGATATCGTCTTGTTAATTATCAAGATTAGGTTGACTGCGATCCAGTTTGGGTCAACAACATGATCATATGCCATTAAGTATACATTTTCATTGTCGTCTGATTGTTCATTTTCTAAGTCGCTGGCTTCACTTTCATGTCATATGCTTGTGTTAGCATATCTCCTAGAGGTAGATTTCTTTAGGTACCCTTTTTCATATTTATTTCCCTTCTTGGTTGATAATGATGTTGTTGGACATTCCTTCTTGATGTGTCATTTTCTCTTGTAACCATAGCAGATTGGATCTTCTTCATTGTTGCTATTGTTGTTGTTGTGTTCTTTTGTTCTTCGGTTGAACCCCATGAACTTCTTGAACTTCTTTACTAGGAGAGCTTGATCTTCAGAGTCAGAATCACTGTCGTCAGAATCTTCTTCGACAGATCTTCTGTGTTGAGATTTAAGGGCGATTGACTTCTTCTTTGGTACAGCTTCTTCAAAATCTTGAAGCTCCAGCTCATGAGTGAGTAGGTTTCCAATGAGCGTTTTAAGAGACATAGTAGTGAGGTCATTTCCTTCAATAATTACAGTAGCCTTTGGAATCCAGTTCTTCGTGAGTGCTCATAACAATTTATGAATCTTCTCATGGTTATTGTATTCCTTTCCTAGGGATGACAAATGATTTACAATATCCAAAAATTTTGTAAACATCTGAGTGACGGATTCGTTCAGCTTCATCTTGAATATCTCATACTCTTGAGTAAGTCTACTGATCTTTGACTCCTTGACTTGAGTTGTGCCGTCGTGAGTACCTTCAAAAAGTTTCCATACTTCATTCGATGTTGTATATGTAGATACCCTGTTAAATTCAGTCATGTCTAAAGCACAAAATAAAGCATTAACAACACGTGCATCAAGACTGGCCTGCTTCTTTTCAACTTCGGTATACTTGTCATGTGGTTTCTCAACCAATCCTTCATCAACAAGGATACGAGGGGACTTTTTATAGCCATCAATTACGATAGACCATAGACCAAAATCTAAAGATTTTAAGAAGAAACTCATGCGTATTTTTCAGTATGTGTAATAGGTACCATCAAACAGTGGGGGTCTGTTTGTGGCTTGGCCTTCAATTGTAAATTTCACTGTAAAGCCCCTAAATTTTTACTGATTTTTATTTTATTTTATTTTAGTACTGATTTAAAATTTGGTATTATACGTCGCGTGGTCGTATTTTACGTCACACAAGAAATTTTATTTTTCGAAATTGCTTGACGAGTGCGAATATGTGCGAGCGTACATATTTTTAGGAAAAACATTTTTTCTTATTTTTTAGTTTCAATATATATATATAGAATAAGTATTTTAGTTATCGTCCCAAAATTTCCAAATTTGTTATTTTAGTTATAAAACCTTTATTTACATGGTAATAATTTTTTATAAAATGGTATATTGAAAAAGTAGATTTATGTAAATATCAATTGGACATTAGTAAATATTTATTGAGTTTAATTGTAAATAATAATGTATTTTTGAAATTATTTTATTAGTACTTTTGGAAAATATATTTCGAAATTATTATGGCGATTTAAATCTTGATTTAAATTCTTGGATTTATTTAAATGGTTAAATATTTGAATTTGATTTATCTCATTGATTTTATACTAGAAATTTAATTAGATTTAAATGGGATTTGGATTTGGATTTAGATTTAAATGGATTTAAATTAAATTACGCATTATCTATTTTTGGGTTTAAATTATTTCTAATCCATATCCAATTGGGAATTCCCACATCCTATAAATAGGCAGGTACTTCTCCAATATTTCTCCATAATTCATCTTCCACAATTTTCTCCAACCACAGGTGCATTGTGTCTGTGCCTCATCCCCTCCACTATATTTTTCTATTATAATTACATATTCACCTTCTTCGTGTCCACATGTCGGACACGATCTCAACACAGCTAACCCTAACCCTAATCCTATCCTAATACCCTAACCCAAACCCGACATCTTCGTCACCACCACCACAGATCCCCGACCGAACTCCCCGGCCGCCGCCACCATCCCCGACACCACTGCCACACCCTCAGCAATCCCAACACCACCACCAACAATGTTCCCCTCCACCGTCGTCACCATCAGCACCGATCAGACCCATCTTCGGACCACCATCTCGCCGGGGCTGACCTAAAATATCGCCCACAACATCGCCATCACCACAGCCATCGTCACATCACCACCATTGAACCCCCGTCGCCGGCGACCACAGCAACCGGCGAACCCGAGCAGGAAACCTACGACACTCCACCACCATCACCCAAAAGAAGTAGGTAGAGGAAGTCAGAACCTCACCTGGGGACCGATCCACCACCGTACCGGAGCCCAGCGCCCATTCGCCGAGCCGTGGCCAGCCGTGGCATGACCGACCAACTGACCGGCCGGCCTCCGCCGTAAGGTCGCCGCCTCTAGCGACCAAACCCGCCCCAGATCTCGCCCCTTCGTGAGGCCTCCTTGCCCCGACCTCCTCCGGAGACGACCACCGGATCCGCCTGTCCGTCGACATCCTCTACCGCCAGGCGTCTCCGCCGAGCGCCCAGTCCCGGCGAGTCACGGTCGCCGTTGACGCATTCCCCAACCCCCAATCGCACCTCCTTCGGCATCCCGACTGCCCTCTGGAAACCCTACGACTGTCGTTCCTCTCTCCAGAGCCGGGCGCGCCGACCGCCGCTCCTCTCCCCGGTGCCAGCACGCCGACAGCCTCGCACCGTCCCTTTGGTGAGAGCCCCTTCCCGAAACCATTTCCCACTCTCTTCTCTCTCTCTTCCTTTCTCTGAACGAAATTGGGGGGGGAGAAATGCTGAGATGGTTTTGAGGGAGTTATATTATTATTATTTTTATTATTAAGTTTATTATTATTATTATTATTATTACATATATTAGTAATATTATTATTAGGGTTAATTATTGTTATTATTATTATTGTTAATATCATTATATTCATAATTATTATTTCTATATTGTTATTTGCATTATTATTATATTATTATTATTTTTAGAAATTAGTAGTGTATTATTTTGTTTATTTAAATAAATGGATAACGTATATTTTTCTAAAAATTATTTCTACTATATTTTAGTAAAATATATTAACTAACGGGGAGTTACTTTATACAAATATATATTATATATATATGATCCTAAAAATGAATTTCGATATTTTCATAATTGACTAATAAAAACATGGTTTCCCAAACTTGCGAGGTATATAGATTATTTTTAAATAGATATTTAAAATTATTTTGACTAATAAAAAGATAATTTTAAATTGTATATATAAAATATTTTTTAAGTATATTTACGTGAAAGTATTATAAAAATATTTTCTAAAATTAGTATATGTATTTATTTCCACAAATTTCCCCAATTATCCTGATTGCAAATGATCATCTTTCCTATTTATTCGCGACCTTGGACCTCTGCACTATGACTATGGCTATTGGACAATCAGGACTTACCGGATCATCACACCACTCCAGGCGACACACCAGGCAAGATACCTTGCCATTAAATTGTTTATATTCAGTCTGTATTTATTTTATGTAACACTGTTCTTTATTTTTGGTTCTTACAGTTCCTGATTTACTGCCTGTTTAGTGATTAATAATTTACTTTGTTAGTATCCTTTGATTGCATGTTGACCTAGAGTTAAGGGACTACCGTTGTAGTGTATTGCATATACCTTGACACAGTTGTACCACGAGGATGTGTGAAATGAGTATCATGTAGAGGTTCTTGCGTGTGGGTTGATCCCCCATGCGCATGCGTTAGGGCTAACTGCTAATAGAGGCGTGTTAGAAGACTTAGCAGTTAGTAGAGGTACATGGTCATGGATGTGACTTGACAGGTACATTGGGTGGGGAGAGCATTACCTGACGTATGGGCTTCTATGCACTTTCCTTATTACCTGTGCGCTCCGTCGGAGACGCAGGCTCCACGCGCCCTCTGACGTTTTCCAGAGCGTTATGGACGTAGCCCCTTGCACATGGTGCCCTCTGACGCTTCCCGAGCATTATGGACGTAGGCCCCTGGTGCCCTATATGGGGACTATGCCGATCCCATTTACATCCAGGGCTCATGCGTCGAAGGATTGATTCTCAAACTGCATGATCACTTTAGTATGGTTAGATTACCTTTTAGTAGTCTTGTCACTTTTTTTGATTGTGGCATATTTTATATTCAGTATTTATATGGCATGTTGATGTATCTTGTTACGTCCCTCTGAGGACCTGGTTATCTCGCCAGGTGTGTGTTTCGTGATTTCTTGCAGGTGCTCTAGCTAAGGCCATTCCTTCCTTCGTGGTGATTGCTCTTAGACTCGCCATTGCTCTCGCTTGCTAAATTCTTTCCTTGTATATTTTTCCATATATAATTTGGTTGGTAGTGGACTTTGTCTCCGTCCAACTATTGTGTACATGACAAATTCGTAGTTACTTTTATATCATACTTATCTTTGTGGATAAGATTTAGTACCTTGGTTACTGTATTTTACAGCTTATGTATATATACGAGGGTCCATATACTTCGTACGTATGCAGCTGGCATGATTACGTTCTAGTCCTACGTATTTTGGGACTGGGACGTTACATATTTTTGTGGTGGCCCATGCAGGTCGAGTTTGTCGTTTCGGTTACATGACTGTACCGAACAGGCCTGCAATATAGGATTAGAGTTTAGAATCTCATCCACCTACTTGACATCCTTCCTTGACTTCAAATTCCGAACTCTCGTTCGACCTCCTTGATTTGCATCTTGCTTGACTCCTTCCACCATAAATTCTTAGTTTCGTGTTTAGTAAGATGACTACACTAGTATATGCCCATAGGTTAAACACATGGCAAGATGGATTGCATTGACAATTAATATGCATTGGAATTTTATTTAAGTTATAAAGGAATTTATTTTTCTAGAAAGTATGATTTTAAGGATTAGTTAATTTCAAGTTGGGTAGTAGCATATTACCGCCTCCAAAGGATAGTTGGGATTTTGCTATCACATGGTGCTATATACAAGGGAATAGCTAAATCGAGAAAACAAATTATGATTTATGATTTCTAGAAATTGTGAAATAGTTTATGATTTATTGGGATATGAAACCGATTTAGAAAACATCTTTAAATTGTGACACATGATTTACGGATTTGTTTGAGTTTGGATTGAATATGTTAAAAGTTTATCTCGAATTTATTAAAGTGTTTTATGATTTGTAACGACTAGAGAATATGAAAGGTTTATGATTTATGGCTTATTAGAGAGCTTGTGGTATTAAATTGATTCTACGATTTACGAATTTTAAGTATTTAATTTTGAGTTTGAAGAGATGATGGTAAAAATATTGGTTAAAATATTTTGGAAGATACGAAATCAACTTGAAGGAAAGATTCAAATTTCAAATTTTGTTCTATGATCTATGATTTATAGAGTTATTTAGATTTCGAGTTTAAAGCCTTGATTATGGATATTTAAATTTTGGTGAAAAAAAAGAGGGAAAATTACTTTTGTAGAGTAGTTGTGACTTATTGGAAGCTAGATATACACATTTGAAGGATATAGAATTAAAATTTGGGAGTTATTTAAACGTTCCATTTTGTAGTATGAATTTTGACGGATAAACTTATTAAATGTTGAGTTTAAGATTTGGAAAAAAAAGAGAGTTTATTATTCAAGTTGCGATATACAAGGGTTGTTTTGAGATTTACTAGAGATTTAAAATGTGATTAAAGTTGACAGTCTTAGATAATTGAAATTTGGCGAAGTATCTTGGAAATTTTATTGGGAAAATTTCGAGGAACTCGAAATTTTTAGATCATATATTGGTAGAAGACCAAGAAGCAAGTAAGGTCACCCTAGTGAGATAGAAGTATTCAACATTAGATTGCCATGCCACCTATGACTATGATATTGCATATACACAAGTATAGTTAGTCATCGACCAAACCGATGAACATATCTTTGACTTACCCGACATCCCTCAAATCTAGATCATTATTTGTGACCGTCTAATTGTTTGAAACTTAGAAATGATTAGAGTCGTTCCCTTGACCATACCCTTATCTATGAGACTATTTTTCTCTCTAGAAACTGCGCCTCTAACTTATTTAGTCTTGACCTATGAGATTCCTAATTATCTCTACTTCGTGCCTTAAACCTTTTATTTTGTGCATTAATTAGTACCATATGAAAACCCACTTTCTATTTTGTTCATTCGGCACTCCCTATCATGATTTTGATATTTGGAGCACAACACTAGACTTTTCCTTCCCACAAATTTCATATAAAAGACCTAGACGAGCTCACCTTCATGTAGGTATATCATGTTCCACTAAAACACGTCCCCTTGTACTCTGTTTTTATGGTACGACTTTCGGGCCATAAAGACTCAACTATAACCTATACCATTGTACCGATATACTTTTGACTATATATTTGGACTCAATCACGACTCAAAATCTTCGGCCCGATTGCGATCTACTAAATCCGTTAAATGCTAAACTTGTGTTTTTATCTTGACTACTAAACCCTTGTCATTTTATTTTCTTGTATTATCTTGGTTACTTAGACCCATAACACCTTTTACTCTTCATGCAATATTAGCAACACTTACTTTTCTCCCTTTCCATTTAAATTGCTTCCTCATACTTCGCTATGATTTCTCCATTGTTTACGCCACCTTGTTCCTTGTATGATTCTTTTATGCGAAATGACATTTGATCATGACAATCTTGGGTTAGTAGAGGTTAGATTGGAGAAACACCACAACATGGATAAATAATATAGTGGTTAAGATAATTAAAAGATTTTGAGGTGTAGATGAGACATAAATAAGTGTGTGATAAATCCAAATATATGAAATAAGGAATGATATACGGTGTTTTGATGAAACACTCAAGAGTCAATAGACTTCTCGAATTTCAAAAAGCTGGTTTTGAGGTAACTAAATATCGAGTGAAAAATCTTCTAAAATGTTGGTGGTTTAAGAGTCCAAATTTATATATTAAATTTATGGGTGCAAATTTTTGATAGGGACAATGTTGACGTTGCCTTCGATAGCATAGAGTGTTATTATGATATTAGCTTTCAAGGATGACCAATTATTGAGGAAAGAAACTTCTATATTTTTTTTTAGTTCTAAGATGAATATGGCTATGAAGTTAAGATGAGTTTCATTTCTACCATCAAGAAACTGATATTGTTGAATTCAAATTTTCGAAAGAGACTAATGATTAGCTTAGAAAAATTTGCAATTATGATAGAAGATTGAGTTATGAAGGTATACGGATAGTTTTCGAGATTTATCATTGAAGACGGATTTTTGATACCCATGGATGCATTGACCAACAAATACAAATCGTAGTAAGAAGATTTTAACTTCTACTTGGGCCAATTGGTTGAAAGTGTTGGAATTTTAATTTTAGAGGAAAATTTTAAAGATAGATATAAGTGAGCTAGTATAAATAGAAATTATGGAATTCAAAATTTGAGACTAATTGAAAATTACATGACGAGATAGAGGAAGCTGGAATAAAATTATACTCATATTGGTTTTTGGTAACGAGACGTGATACGAAAGAAATGAATGGAAAGATCAATTTACATGAATATTGAAATCAAAGGATTAAGAAGATTATTACCTACCTATGAGGTTGTCATTCTTAGGTTAATGTTAAGGTTGATTGAGCCTAGTCATTGATCGATTTTCATGTGCATAATCATAATCTAAAACCATCAAAATTTTATTCTAGTCGATCGAATGACACGTTGCCATTGAAATGTCACTCGCCTCCTCGACGAATATTACGTTTGCATTCTCGTGATCTTGTATATCTATTCAAATAAACACTTTCCATCCCCTTCGCCCTACCTACCCTAATTTTTTCTAAATTTCGAAGACGAAATTCTTTTAAGTTGGGTAGGATGTAAATCCCCTAAATTTCTACTAATTTTTATTTTAGTACTGATTTAAAATTTGGTATTATACGTCGCGTGGTCGTATTTTACGTCGCACACGAAATTTTATTTTTAGAAATTGCTCGACGAGTGCGAATATGTGCGAGCGTACATATTTTTAGGAAAAACATTTTTTCTTATTTTTTAGTTTCAATATATATATATATATATATATATATATATATATATATATATAATAAGTATTTTAGTTATCGTCCCAAAATTTCCAAATTTGTTATTTTAGTTATAAAACCTTTATTTACATGGTAATAATTTTTTATAAAATGGTATATTGAAAAAGTAGATTTATGTAAATATCAATTGGACATTAGTAAATATTTATTGAGTTTAATTGTAAATAATAATGTATTTTCAAAATTATTTTATTAGTATTTTTGGAAAATATATTTCGGAATTATTATGGCAATTTAAATCTTGATTTAAATTCTTGGATTTATTTAAATGGTTAAATATTTGAATTTGATTTATCTCATTGATTTTATACTAGAAATTTAATTAGATTTAAATGGGATTTGTATTTGGATTTGGATTTAGATTTAAATGGATTTAAATTAAATTACGCATTATCTATTTTTGGGTTTTAAATTATTTCTAATCCATATCCAATTGGGAATTCCCACATCCTATAAATAGGCAGGTACTCCTCCAATATTTCTCCACAATTCATCTTCCATAATTTTCTCCAACCACAGGTGCATTGTGTCTGTGCCTCATCCCCTCCACTATATTTTTCTATTACAATTACATATTCACCTTCTTCGTGTCCACATGTCGGACACGATCTCAACACAGCTAGCCCTAACCCTAATCCTATCCTAATACCCAAACCCGACATCTTCGTCACCACCACTACAGATCCCCGGCCGAACTCCCCGACCGCCGCCACTGTCCCCGACACCACTGCCACACCCTCAGCAATCCCATCACCACCACCAACAACGTCCCCCTCCACCGTCGTCACCATCAACACCGATCAGACCCATCTTCGGACTACTATCTCGCCGTGGCCGACCCAACACACCACCCGCAACATCGCCATCACCACAGCCATCGTCACATCACCACCATTGAACCCCCGTCGCCGGCGACCACAGCAACCGACGACCCCCAGCAGGAAACCTACGACACTCCACCACCATCACCCAAAAGAAGTAGGAGGAGGAAGTCAGAACCTCACATGGGGACCGATCCGCCACCGTACCGGAGCCCAGCGCCCATTCGCCGAGCCGTGGCCAGCCGTGGCATGACCGACCAACTGACAGGCCGGCCTCCGCCGTAAGGTCGCTGCCTCTAGCGACCAAACCCGCCCCAGATCTCGCCCCTTTGCGAGGCCTCCTTGTCCCTACCTCCTCCGGAGACGACCACAGGATCCGCCTGTCCGTCGACATCCTCTACCGTCGGGCGCCTCCGTCGAGCGTCCAGTCCCGACGAGTCACGGTCGCCGTTGACGCGTTCCCCAACCCCCTATCGTGCCTTCTCCGGCATCCCGACCGCCCTCTGGAAACCCTACGACCACCGCTCCTCTCTCCAGAGCCAGGCGCGCCGACCGCCGCTCCTCTCCCCGGGGCCAGCACGCCGACAGCCTCGCGCCGTCCCTCTGGTGAGAGCCCCTTCCCGAAACCCTTTTCCACTCTCTTCTCTCTCTCTTTCTTTCTCTGAACGAAATTGGTGGGGGAAGAAATGCTGAGATGGTTTTGAGGAAGTTATATTATTATTATTTTTATTATTAAGTTTATTATTATTATTATTATTATTATTATTATTGATATTAGTAATATTATTATTAGTGTTAATTATTGTTATTATTATTATTGTTATTATTATTATTATTATTGTTAATATCATTATATTCATAATTATTATTTCTATATTATTATTTGCATTATTATTATATTATTATTATTTTTAGAAATTAGTAGTGTATTATTTTGTTTATTTAAATAAATGGATAACGTATATTTTTCCAAAAATTATTTCTACTATATTTTAGTAAAATATATTGAATAACGGGGAGTTACTTTATACAAATATATATTATATATATATAGGATCCTAAAAACGAATTTTGATATTTTTCATAATTGACTAATAAAAACATGGTTTCCTAAACTTGTGAGGTATATAGATTATTTTTAAGTAGATATTTAAAATTATTTTGACTAAGAAAAAGATAATTTTAAATTGTATATATAAAATATTTTTCAAGTATATTTACGTGAAAGTATTATAAAAATATTTTCTAAAATTAGTATATGTATTTATTTCCACAAATTTCCCTAATTATCCTGATTGCGACCGATCATCTTTCATATTTCTTCGCGACCTTGGACCTCTGCACCATGACTATGGCTATTGGACAATCAGGACTTGCCGGATCATCACACCACTCCAGACGACACAACAGGCAAGATACCTTGCCATTAAACTGTTTATATTCAGTCTGCATTTATTTTATATATCACTATTCTTTATTTCCGGTTCTTACAGTTCCTGATTTACTGCCTGTTCAGTAATTAATAATTTACTTTGTTAGTATCCTTTGATTGCATCTTGACCTAGAGTTAAGGGACTACCGTTGTAGTGTATTGCATATACCTTGACACAGTTGTACCACGAGGATGTGTGAGATGAGTATCATGTAGAGGTTCTTGCGTGTGGGTTGATCCCCCATGCGCATGCGTTAGGGCTAACTGCTAATAGAGGCGTGTTAGAAGACTTAGCAGTTAGTAGAGGTACATGGTCATGGATGTGACTTGACAGGTACATTGGGTGGGGAGAGCATTACCTGACGTATGGGCTTCTATGCACTTCCCTTATTACCTGTGCGCTCCGCCGGAGACGCAGGCTCCACGCGCCCTCTGACGTTTTCCAGAGCGTTATGGACGTAGCCCCTTGCACATGGTGCCCTCTGACGCTTCCCGAGCGTTATGGATGTAGGCCCCTGGTGCCCTATATGGGGACTATGCCGATCCCATTTACAGCCAGGGCTCATGCGTCGAAGGATTGATTCTCAAACTGCATGATCACTTTAGTATGGTTAGATTACCTTTTAGTAGTCTTGTCACTTTCTTTGATTGTGGCATATTTTATATTCAGTATTTATATGGCATATTGATGTATCTTGTTACGTCCCTCTGAGGACCTGGTTATCTCGCCAGGTGTGTGTTTCGTGATTTCTTGCAGGTGCTCTAGCTAAGGCCATTCCTTCCTTCGTGGTGATTGCTCTTGGACTCGCCATTGCTCTCGCTTGCTAAATTCTTTCCTTGTATATTTTTCCATATATAATTTGGTTGGTAGTGGACTTTGTCTCCGCCCAACTATTGTGTACATAACAAATTCGTAGTTACTTTTATATCATACTTATCTTTGTGGATAAGATTTAGTACCTTGGTTACTGTATTTTACAGCTTATGTATATATACGAGGGTCCATATACTTCGTATGTATGCAGCTGACATGATTACGTTCTAGTCCTACGTATTTTGGGACTGGGGCGTTACATTCACAGTCGCCATATGTGATATAGTGATCTATGTAACAACGGTATCGATAAAAAACTATAACAACTGTGTTACCTCGCTTTACCTGTATAACTCGCTCTGATACCAATTATAGGAACGAGATGTAAAGCACTTACTCTATAGGGGGTGAATAAAGTAGGCAGCAGAAAATTAACTATTAAAAATTTGTTAGCAGCAAGATAATTTGTTAGCAGCAAGATCACAGATACGTAAATGTAAAAGTAGAGAGCAGAGAACAAACGCAAACACAAAGATGTACACTAGTTTACCTCTTATGAGGACTAGTCCAGTCGGAAGAACTCTAGCTTCCAGTTAAAATCCACTATGGAAAAATGCTACATATTTTCATGCGAAGTTCTTGCAACATCTACAACGCGAGCTTTGATCCGAAGTACTCGACCAACTTCAATTATGAAGTGTCTTTCTTCAATCATGCCTCTAATTACAATCACTCTAAAAACATCTAGACCATACCGCACTAGAAAATCTACTAAAGAAATGTAACTGGCTTCGGATTTGAAAATGAAAGGCTTAGAACACTTTAGTAGAACGTAGTAAGACTTAGAGTGAAGAGAAGAGAGAATGAATTGGTGTGTTGAAATGGTAGAAATTCTTATCTATTTATAGGTTTTCAAAAAGGAGAATTCGGCCATAATTCGGACAGAATTATTTAAGAGAATATCGACAAATAGTCATTGCATCTGTAACTGCGGGGAGACTGAGTTCAAAAATCCAACGTTCCACTAACTGAACTCGGGGTAAATTTGGGCTGAACTTGGGCCAAATTCTGTTGGTTCAGAGTTGATTTGGTTAGGGTTTTACAAATCAGGTTTTGGGCTTTTGGGAAGTCGAGCAGTTAGGAGCTTTTTGTAAATTGACTTATTTTTAAAACAAAGGCATATTTTGAAATCATTTTAGGGTAGCCTATTTGCCAGTACAACTCGATGTACATTGTATTACTAGACTCAATAAATTGTGAAAAATACATTGATAATGGAAATACAGACTCAGTGGCAAAAACGGCTTTAGGTCTTGAACGATAGCAGTAGTAGTTCTCAGCAGTCGTCCAAGTAGCCCTTATATCGAGACAGGGTTAGATCAATTACTAAAATTAGGTTTGACCATGACCAATGGGCCAACAACTACGAGTGGCTATCACGAACCGGTTGAGGGAGGAAGACAATCAACGTCGTCGGTTGCTAGAGTTAAGGCGCCGGATGAAAAATGCCTCTTAGCTCAACAACGCATCGAGCTCTACCAGGCTCACATTTTCTAGTCTTTCAACAAGAAAGTCAAACAAAGGACATTTCAAATGTGCAATTTTGTCCTATCAGTTAGAAGGCTAATGGTGATGACTCCCAAAATACCAGGGAAGTTCGAGCCCAAGTGGGAAGGTCCCTTTATCATAGAGACAGTATACTCTAACGGTGTCTACTGACTCACAAAACCTAACAGGGACTTGTTCATGATGTCAATCAATGGCAAGTTCCTAAATAAGTACTATGCTTGAAACCCTTCGACCCATAATTTCATCTCCCCAGCAAGAAAACCTATGAATTCGACAACCAAGTTCATCCTCCTTGATCATGATATGTCACTTGAGCCCAGTTTCTCTAGGGCATTCCTTTATTATTTCCCTAGTAAAAAACATCCAACTCCACATTACCTCTGAGTTGTTTCCCTATAGCATCGTAAATCTTAAACTTGCCTCTCAGTAAGATGATGCTAAAATGAGTGTTTACCATTGTAGAAGCATGGAAATAAACAAGAAATCCTATGCGGCTCAAGACTAGGAGAGTTTTATGCGGCTCAAAAGTTCATTAGAGTTCCATGCGGCTCAAAAGTTCATTAGAGGTTCATGCGGCTCAAAAGTTCCCAGCGAGCCACGTAGCCTTATGCGGTTCAAAAAAGTCCTTCACAAACCGGCCGTAATTAATTTATGCAGCTAGCTCATTTAATGCCCTAATGCAAAGTGACGGCTCTGACACGAAGGTTTGATAGCCCTGACATAAAAGTGAAATAATGACCCTGACATAGTGGCAGGCTCCTAGGGAAGACAAGAAAATCTTCACAGCTAGCACAGTCCACCAACCCCAAAAGGGTCCCTATGCGGCTACCATCCCTCATGCGGCATCCACTCTCATGCGGCCGCCGCCTCATACGGCTGCTACTTTCATGCGGCTGTCACTCTCATACGGCCGCCACCTCGTACGGCTGCTACTCCTAGGCGGCTCGGATCATGCGGCTGCCCCCATGCGGCTGCTACTCCTATGCGGCTTGGATCATGGGACCACCCACATATGGCTGTTCTCCTATGCGGCTCGGATCATGGGGCCACCCTCATACGGCTCAGACTAAAGGATTTCCATGCAGTTCAGATAAGGCTATCCTTATGCGGTTCTGACACGAGGCCACACTCATGCGGCCCAACCATGACAATCCTCCATACGGCTCACAGCAGTTGGGACACGTGGCGGGAGCTGATCGAATATCAATAATTTATATTTATTGCAGTCAATGAAGGACACGTGGTCGGAGTCGATCAAATCTCAATAACTCAGATTTGCTTCAATCAATATAACCGTCCATATTTGGTCAAATCTTAAATAAGCCAGATTTATTGTTATTATCATAATCATCCAGATTTAATACAATCATTACAATCCTGATTTATGGCAATCAACATAATTACACAGATATATTACAATCATAACAAACCAAATTTATGGCAATCAATTTAATGGTCCGGGGCTCAGAATCTGCCACGTGGATATACACCTCACCCATGATGCCTATAAATAGCAAGATGCGATTCCCTTGCAGAAGGAGAGCACAGAGGAAGGAGAGAAGCTGGATACATAGAGAGTAGGAAGATATACGCACAGAGCTAGACACAGAGCGATCCACATTCGAGCTAGAGCATTTCTTCTCCGGAGCCGAAGTTGCGTCCGATCTTCCAAGGAGTAAGGCAGAGCTGCCGTCGCTTTCCCGAGCCTCTACCGTCACCCCCCAGGAAAAAAATAAATAATTGTACTTAGATTGTTGTACTTAGGTTTTCGTCCCTAGGCTTTCTTTGTACGAGCGAGTTTGTGTTGTGAAGTAAAAGTCCAGTCCTCTCATAAAATTATTCTGTTCTTTTATAATCAATGGCAAACACGAAGGAGACTCTACTGGAGACTAACTTCTCTATGGCTGAGGAGTTGGTGATGCAATCGGACGCAGCCAAACTTGGTTCCACTCAACAAATGCTGGTCGACCGGTTCGACCAGCAGGCGTTTGAAGAAATGCTCTCCGACAGGAGCGCTGGCCCGGTCCAGCGGCGAGTCCGTACGAAGAAGGCCCGCAGGGAGTGGAGGCCAAAATCTTTTACTCCTCCCCAAGCTCTCGAAGGAGTACTCCCTGTTGCCCAAGACGACGAAAAAGTCTCACAGGCGACCCCACTTCAGACCATAGAGGACTCTGTTGTCCCCAAGTCCAGCAGAGGAAAATACTACGATGCTAGACTTACAGGGGCAAAGTTAACTCTACACCGTCCAGGAAGAAGCCACAGAAGGGCGCCAACCGTGTGAAGACTCATACGGCCACAAAAACCTACCGCAGACAGAAGGCTCATGCGGCCAGAATTGCCAGCCGCATGGAGGAAACTCATCGGCCACTATGACTTCCAGCCTCATGAATGAGGCCTACGCGGCCACTACAGCTCCCAGCCGCATGTACACTGCCAGCCGCATGCGGGCAGCTTATGCGGCCACAAATGCCAATCGCATGCAGGCAGGCTATACGGCTAACAATTCCAGCCGCAGGCCACCTGCTTCATGCGTCTCGAGCTCAGTCTTCTACCACCTTTCAGGCGATCCCAACCCCATATGCTCTTATGTGCCTGTCTCTGTGGACTCTTCCTACTATGCACTCTCAGGTGATAGAAGAAAGAAGTCTCGGGCAGTGCGGGCTCGTCGAGCTCGGACATTTGTCCCAACTTCTGACTATCAGGGCATCCCGCTGACTATTACGCAGGTCTCTGATGGAAAGTTGTATAAAACTATCTGTGTCCAGCCCCCGACGGCCAACGAACAGGATAGTTATCTAGAATCTCCCAACAATGATCAGGGGCGAGAACTTTTACTACCCCCATATCAGGAAGCAGGAAGGATGCCAACACACTCATGTGCCCAGAACTCTCGGGCCCACAAGATGGGTGACTTGTGCAACGTAATTTTTTACAAACGCAAGAAAAGAGACGAAGACTTGGTGTGCAGAGAGTCCTTTCATGGACGTCACTGCACTCAAGTCGTTGTCAACTGCTGCTGCACCAAGGCGACCACACAAGAAGACCGGCGATCCGTCTTCCAATGACTGCAACACCCATGCTCAGAAGATGAGGCGCTTCTCGTCGCCTCTTGTAATTCTACTCAGAATATCCCTGGCAGCGGGAGAGGGAAGAAAATAAATGTCTCCAGCCCAAAAATCTCAACCAAGAAACTCTCTTCTAAGCGATTGTCCACGATCGTTACGGGAGGAGTTTTCTAAGGTACTCGCTCAAAGACGAAATCTGCCACACTTGGAGCTTCGTCGTCCACATCTCTGGGCGGCGCTGGAGCCAGGGGTAGTACCCCTCCAATCATCCATGACAATCGGGTGTTCCAAGAAAGTAATCCAGGGGAAACGGTTCCCCCAACAGATGCAACAAGTTTCGACGTTCTCGAGGATGTCCACAACTCTCAAGACGAGGCAAGCTCTGAAGCTGGGGGTACCACTCCTTCTAAGTCTGAACCAGAGGAGAATATTCCTACATACCCTGACGACTTCTCTGTACAAGGGTATGACCCAGAGGGCGCGTCCTCCGCCGTTCCATCTATCTCTCCTTATGTAAGGACGGTATTCATGACAGACAACAACCAAGATGGTCCCAGTGATCGCCAACGCATCGACACTCTGGGGCCATACTGCATACCTTAGTCAAGTCCGTGGATGAGATCAAAGCGGCCCTCCAACTCTGTAAGGAAGAACACTTGGCCAAACAAACGTGGGACCCGCGGTCAATGCGGACTCGAACTCAGCCGTACCAAATACGGGTGATAATCCTCCTGAAATATTGGCCCCCACCACTGCAGACGAGACCAGGGAGGTAACACGAGAGGTCCAGGAGCTCCGGGCAATGTTCCACGCCCGAGAAACCTACCAGGACCTCAGTATACGACAATTGTATCCTACTGCATGGAGATATGTGCCCTTCCTACCAAGATATAAACCATTCAACATCAATCTATATGATGGCAAGACCTCTGCGAGCCGGTACATCACTTACTTCAAAGTCACAACCGACCATCTGCCTCATGACGACGCCATCCTTACGCTATTGTTTATCGGGGCATTGGAAGGGGTCGCCTTCGACTGGTACCGCAACTTGCCAAACAACTGCATCCATTCCTTCGCTGGCTTCAAACTTATGTTCCTAGAGAGGTTCTACGAGGTAGGATAAGATGTGACGATGTCCACCCTCATGGATGTTGTCCAAGGAGAAAAGGAACTGACCAGGAACTATATCGAGCGGTTTCACCAAACCGCGATGAAGTTGCCTTCCGGTAACCCTGATTCCTCCTTAATTGAAATTTGCCAAAAGAGGCTGCTTTCCACAATCAGCCTCTGGATGGGCGAAAGTCAGTTCAAGGATTGAAAGTCTTTCATTATCAGCGCCACTAGCGCAGAAGATAAGTTAAAAAAAGCTCGCGAACTGGGATTGCTCGTCTCGAAAGGAGAGGACATGGGCACGGACACTCCCTACCTTAATATCTTATACACAGCCGCGACGACAAACTTTACGTACTCGTCTGTATAGTCTAATATTTGAGGCATCATAGGGGGTGCCGTTGGAATCCCCATGTGAGCAGGAAGGATAGCAGAACTCGATGACGATGCAATATCTTGGCTCCACGGAGTAGCCGTCACCTCGCTCGTCAAACCCCTAGTCACCAATACTTTGGGGTTTTAGTCCCTTTGAAGAGACCTTGACCCAGGGACTGTCAGGATCTCAGCATCTGTAAACCCTGTCTGACTGTTAACAGTTTTGGGGACAAAAACCACGGTAGCCAAACCCGTCAAAGGACCCGTCACAGTCCTCCAAGTAGTTTGGACAGATAAAGATTCTTCCATTATAGCGCCCCTATATTTGTTAAGATCTATCCTGGAGGGTCCAGCAACATCTGTTTATAAAAATAAAAGTGTAATTACAAACTAAGAAAAGAGTAGAAGAGTATAATTGATTTCTAGAAAAGTACAACTATAGAAATCTGATCAGAAGATGATCACTTTATTCCTTGGATGATGTGATGTCGAAGAAGATAGCATTTGGAGAGTGCTGCTACAAGTTCTCAAGTGATTATGATCATTAGTGATTCTTTGAAAGTGATTTGGAACTCTATTTATAGAGTTTAGAGATAACTGTTAAGTAGTTATCCTGGTTGGCGAAAATTGCAATAGGCGTGCCATTCATCCCTTGGCACGAACGGTCGGTTTAAATGCTTGGATGCATAGCAAGCTGTGATTGAAATGAACTTGGTCATAGGCAGTGTCACAGATATGTTCTTCGAGATTAGTGGCATGTATGCTACGTTACCTAACTGCTTCAGGATGATTTGATCAGGTAGCACCAATTGCTAGGTAGCGCCAGGCGCTACTTGCTATTTTGTGACTTTTTGAATGATGTGGTGTTATTGATTACCTCGTACCAACTACAGATGGTACGAGACCGCTGTTAGTCATTTATGACGAATCTGACACGTCTGACAAAATCTCCTCGAGCGCCATGCGCTCAAGATTTGAACGAATTTTGACGTGCTGTCAGTCATGATGACAACTGTTTAGCTTCTCTAAAAAGATGGCCATGTAGCAGGCAGTGCCACTTGATGACCAGCGTCTATTGATGTCCTGCTCCATCTGATGTATGGTACCACTATATGATTTAATTGCTGGTATAATTTATGCGTAGTGCCCGATGCTGATTGTACTTTTTAGGCTTCTACAAGACCCCCTTCATACTTTTTAAATTTGAAAAGATTTAAAATTTCAAATACATTGAATAAGAAGCGGTTGGTACAGAGCAGTATCATAACCGACCCGACTTTCAGGCGCAGATTGCACGACTGTTACATCTATGGCTTGGCTATACATAGTTGAGAAGAGAGAGAAAAATACTCTTTACTTGAAATTTCTTTATCTCGAACTATTCTTCAAATTTTGAAGCTTTCAATCAATCGTAATGGCCCCGAAGAGATCCACAGCTGCCGAGAAGGAAAAGAAAGTGGTCGGAGCCACTTCGCATGTGCCCCTACTGAAGGTGCCACAGCACATCATGCCGTCGGCAAGAGTCGAAGAGGCGAACCCAGCCTTAGAAGGTAAGAAATTGAATAGAGAAGATGACAACGGACTACTCGCACCATTTGTGTGTCGCACGATCAATAGGTCAACATCGACTGCCTCTTTCAGAGTGTTGGTCGATGCTTTGCGCCATCTGCACCTCGCGCGACCTCTTTTAGAGTGTTAGGCTAAAAAAATCATAACCAATGATGCCCTGCGCCATTTGTCATATTCTCAACATGTTGTGCCATCTTTCATTATGCGCAGACCATGCGCTAATTAATTGATGCACCATCTGTTTAGCTATCAGATTGCATGCGCCAACTTTTTAACTGTTAGATTGCATGCGCCAACTCTATTTAGAGTTAAAATTACTTATTTTTTACAATCTTTTATGACTATAACTTTTGTTTCTTTTTGTCTTCTGTAGCAACTATGGTGATGCCAAAAGCTGAGGTCACTGTCAAGGAGGAAGTGCTATCTCCTTTCATCAAAGAGGAAGCGATGACTATTGTCACGACCCGCACCCACCGTGAGGGTACGAGTACATAACAGCGCCCAGCCTACGCCGCAGTGTCGGCGGTAGAACGTTGTTCTAGGACATGAACTATAACTATCTAATATGAGTACTCTCCATAAGGAGGCCAACACAGAGGTATAACTCAATCATAATCTATAGATAGAATATGGCACGATGAAATAGATAAAGAAATCCTCAACTGATGTACAACATAAATAAAATACAAGTCTTATCATCTCTAAAAATATACAACTCTGAATCAAGAACAACAACTAACCAAAAAAAGGAAAACAGTCTAAGCTATCTATACTAAGCAAGGTATCATCCTCAGCAGCTGCCTGAACCTCCCCAGGGGTCCAGGTCGCGAGTGTCATCTAGGCAAGCTCCAAAGTAAGGGGTGCAGGGTTCCTCATTATCCTCTGTAAAATTTTCAACAGGTCCAGTCAGTACGGGAGCGAGCACAATACATCTCACGCAGATCATAACAGGTTAGAGAATATAAACATGCAAGAGAGTACGATACATAAAACTGAAAGAAAGTACATGATGTAAACAGGAAGAGAACTGTAATAGAAATATCTACTATAAGTAGAGAGCTACTAGTGACTTGTGATTTAGAGTACAAAGTCGACATGTGAACGGCTGGATTTGCACATGACTATACTAAAGAGGTGCACATGGCTATACTACTTTGGAATTGTTCACATGACTATTTATACTCCACCATACCCCAATCAATACACAAGGATCCAAACAAGTTATGTTACGTACATGGTTTTCACATGAAACCCATAAATGGGTACACATAAAGTATACATGAGAGCTCATACATGAGTGCACATGAAGTTCACATGGAGCCCATAAACGGGTGCACATGAAATTCACATGAAGGCTCATAAAAGAGTGCACATGTAATATAGGTTATACATGAGATACATGGGAAACATGATCGATTCATGAGAGTACATGAGAGTATACAAGCGAGCACGAACGAGCATGATGCACATGAGAAACATGAATAACATGAGAGCGAGTAATACACGATGTACATAAAATACATAACACAATGTATCCGATGCTTCCGAGGGAGATAACATCTCAATGTAGGGATCCATATAGTACCAATCCGTGATAATATCGTGACAACATCAAATAAGGTAAACTAGAGCAGGAATATAATTCTATGCAAGTTATGAAATAATCAGAGAATGTACCCGCCTGGTATCTAAATGTCCGAAGTAAATGTACTGTCCGAGATGAGGTACCTGACTCCTATTTAGAGCAACACAAGTCAAAATGTATACAGGGGATGACAAATGTAATCTACTATGCATCTTCATGCTGTCTAGGTCGAACTAGACTAAAGTCAACTCTTGGTCAACTCTGGTCAACTACAATAGTCAAACTAGGTCACGACTGACTCAAACAAGTCAAATAAGTCTCATTAGGCCTAACCAAGCCTAGTTTAGCAATCACACACCAATCACAAGCTAACACAAGCTATCAACACAAAATACATATATACATGTATGCACACAATGTATATAATTATTCATATAGGCTATTGCCTAGCATTCAATGTAGGGTACAAGTCATATATGCATATACAATTGGTGAGTGGGGATGTCTCACTTATAGCATACAAGGTATGTAGTGTATATATCTATATAAGGGTAACATGCATTCATATATCCCAATACTACCTACTTTCATCTATACATTTATACATGCATACATACATATTTACATACATACATACATAGAGATATAGGGGGTTAACATATGGCTGATTTTGTGGGGGTTAGGGATTGAAAATGGGACTGGTTTATGGTGTTTTAGGACAGCATATATGGCTCTAATGGGATAGGCTTGTGGAGTGATAAGGACTGGTTTAGGAGCTTCTATAGGCTGTCCAATTTGGACTGTACAAGGGCTGAATAGGGCTAAAAATGGGGGCTAGTTAGGGACTGAGCAAGCTATACTAGGTCTGAAACATATGTAGGCTTATAATTATATTGTCATCTCTAATACCCATTCCTAAGTTAATCTGAGCAAGTATCTCTTGGACTATACAATCAAAGGGGGACAGGAACATTTAGGATAAAATAGAGATTGGCACTTAAAGAGACTAATGCTAAGGTTAAGTTTGTAGCACAGGTAGAGAGATTGAATTGAGAGTAATTGGACAAGGAGTATGGACAGACAGTTTAGTTCAGTGGAAGATTGGTCAATAAATGAGAGGAAGGGTTTATCATCCAAGTACCTCATCCATACTGGACTGACTTAAATAAAGGGACTGAACTCTAACATTCTAATACCTGAACCTAGAATGAAAGACTGAAATAAAGAGTGGTTTAAGGGGCTAAATTGGGCTGCTATATGGACAGGCATCACAGGTTATGAGGGGCTGTTTTAGAGTGGTATGGTACCTGTGTGTTGGTGTGATAGAAAAATCTGGAAATTCAAACAGTGTATACAAATACATGTCTACATACATATTTACATATATTCAATATACATTCATATATACATAGAGATTTAGAGAGAGGGTTAAGGGGTGAAAACATGTTTGAGTATGTGTGGAATGTTAACAGGAATGAGGAGGAATCTATGTGTGTGTGTAACATGTGGAGGCAATGTGAGAAAATAGGAAATTATCTCAGTTAGCATTCAGCCAAGGTTCAAAATCTCAGTAAAGTGAAATGTTAGTGTATAATAAAACATCATCAATGTGTGTGTAGCATAGGGTCTCATCTACTTGCAAATGTGGTTTCTCAAAACAGTGTAACAATCAGTGTCTCAGGTTGACATTCAAAATAACACCCAAATATGTGTATATCTGTACAGGAAATTAAGTGACATTGTCTAGTACCATTGCTGCTTGGGGTGTGCGTGTATTCCTAAGTTAAGTTCTCAGTTTTTAGGACATTTCATTCTCAGGTTTTTCCAGAATTAGGAAGCCAAGTAACAGTTTATATACAGTCCATTCCAAACAATTTTGATAACCATATCAAAATCCATTTTAAAATATAAAACAAAATCCAAACTGTAAAATCAACCAACAACAACTAATACAAATGTCCAGGATCCAAACATGGAATTTAATCATTAATCTCAGTATTAAACCAACAACCAAGTCCTTAAATTCCCAAACAAATCAAAATTAAAATCTGAAAAGGGGAAGAACAGTGAGTATCAGAAATTGACAGTTTAATCAGAAAATAGGGTTTCATCCAATTTCGAATATCAAATCATGGCAAAAACCCAAAGCAAAGGTTGGTAAGCATTGTGTACAATGTGTATGTGTCTGGGTGAGTGCTTTCGTGTCCACACAAGTTGACTCGAGGTGTCCAAGCATGGTAAATACTGCATATTAGAAAAATAGGGAAAATATTCCTCGTACAGCCGTGTCGAGCTCGATTGGGCTCGACACAGAGCTCGAGATATGTCGTGCTTGTGCACGTGTGGAAGGAACCTAGGGGTGTGTGTTTATATGTCTGTACGGACCTCAACACGTGTCGTGTCCAAGAAATGATGGTGTATCAGTTGCGATTTCATGCGCGTGCACACAATGAGGAAATCAGTGCGTGCTCGATTTCTCCCAAACCATTCCATAAAACCTTACGAAATTTTATATGGTCAATGTCAGTCATGTCCTCTATGTGCACACAAAATTTGGTGTCCTCTCGTGCTGTGTCCAGGGAGAACTCGGACACAGGTAGCAGGACACATGCACGGGGCGGTACGGGTGTGTGCGTGTCCAATTTATGACACGAAAATAACACGAAATCTATATCAGTCTTCTCAAACATTATCATACACATATAGGCCTAGGTATCTATGTAATTAGTTTTTCAAAAATTGAAAATAAAATCCTTTGTGATATTTCATCAAACACCTAAACACACATCATGAAACGTGTCCGATACGGACACCAAACAGACACAAAACGACACAAATCCAATACCTATTGCTAGGGGACACCTAGGGCTTCCTATCCACGCAAAGAAAACTAAATTTGGTGGAGGGAATAGGGATTTACCTATATGTTGAAATTCCAATAAAAATCTCCAAAAAGGGGGTTTCTCCTTATTAGCCAAACTCTCCAAATTGTCCCAAGGCTGGGATTTCCTCCATAAACAGTAAGAGGAAGACAATTAGAATCTAATGCAAGTGGTTTGAGCCAAAAAGGAGTTGAAATGGAAAAGTTATGGATTGGGGAAGATGACTATACCTCTTTCTCCAAGCTTGAGAAGAAAAACTATAAAATAGGCAAGAACAAATGGAAGAGGCATTAAATAGGGTGTGGAACCCTAGGTTGGCTGCCATGGGTGGACTTGTTGGAGTTTGGGCTTAAGTCATGGGCCTATGGTTCAATTCACAAGTCATTAAATCACAAGTCATTGCATTAAACCATAAGTCATGACTTAATTCACTAAACCAAATCCTCTCATTCTAAAATCAATCTCTAATGACTAAAATGGGTTAACTCTAGTTAGGCTAGGGTTACCATAGCTAGGGTTAGGTTCTAGGCTAGTCTACAAGTCTCAAACTAGTCAAGACTAACATAACACATAGCAATATTTAATTAATATTAAATTCACAGAAATTCCTATAAATCATAATAAATTCAAATATATCCTAAAATAACCAAAATACCCTCTAGGCTAAAAATAATAATTGAAACACCCTAATCATATGGCTAGGCTATAGGGCAGACAGTCTCTACGGTTTCACTGGCAGCACATCAAAATCACAAGTCATGATTTAAATAGTTTTAAAATAATTAAAAATCACTAAAAATTATAGTAAAATTTTAAATACCATAATTAAATAAATTAAAATACAAAATTTTAAAATTACCCTCATTTTAGAAACTGGGTGTTACAAGTCTACCCTCCTTAGAAAAATTTTGTCCTCGAAATTAAAATAGTAGTAGTCCTTCTAGGTCAAACACCCCACAATCAAAGTCTCAAACATACCGTCAGATAATCATATGCGTCTGTCCAAAATCATGATACTCAGAACCTTCGTCATGCCAGTGAGCAAGGCTACGATAATCACAAAGTCCTCGACTAAGGCACATACCTCTAGAATCATGGTATTTAAAATTTTTGCATTGCCGCATGCTTGGAAGCGAAAATCGTAAATTCCTACACCCGAGAAATACATCCTAAATCTGACTATATGTCCTCACTATGCCAGCTAAACACGACTATCGAAGATTCTAGATTCCATAACTGAGGTGACCTAGCCCATATGATCCATCTCAGAAGAAAATCAAACATAACACAAGAACAACAGGAAAAAATTAATAAATCAACAAGGAACAGAAGAAATCAAAATTTTAAGGCAGTCGTAAGAGGCAATTACAGAATTTGAGTCAAAAGAACGGAACCTGCAAATAAATCTCCAATGGCCTGAGCATCCTCGATTGTCCTGGCGATAGCGCACCCCTGCTGGCCTCCCTGGCCTGCTGCTGATGCTGCATGTACCTCTGCTACTGAGTCGGTAAGAAAAATCTCATCTGCTGGCCTACCGGAGCCCTAACTCCTGCTCCCTGAACTGTCTGTCCCGATGACTCGGGACACTCTCTCAGACGATGATCGGATCCTCCGTAAAGCAAACATCTGCCCAGCCTCTTTCGGCATTCGCCCCAATCGTGTCCTGGTCTCTTACAGAAGGGGCAAATAATGACAAGCTGCTGCTCCATGGCCTGCTACTGCCTCTGTGGCTGCTGTGCCTGCTGAAAGGGTACACGGTCCTGAAACTGCCGCTGCTGAAAGTATACCCTCGGCTGCTGGTACTGCTGCTGAATCTGTAGGGGTCGCATCTGCTGCGGATACTGTGGCTGAATCTGCAAACGGGGCATCTGCTGCTGAAACTGTAGGTCGGGCCTCTTGGCCGGGCCCGCACTGCCACTAGCTCCCTAAGTATCTCGTATCCTTTTCTCCTTCAGTCCAAGATCGTCCTCCGCTGTCATGGCTCCTACCAGAATCTACTCGAATGTGGCGTCGCGGTCGCTCTTGGTATATTACTTGATCTCCTTGATCAAACCCTTGCAGAACCTCCTCGCCTTCCCGACCTCGGTAAGATCCTCGATAAATTTGCTCAAATGACTGAACTCTTCAGCGTACTCCTCAACGGTCTGGTTCCCCTGAACCAAACTCTCGAACTGTACCTCCAAAGCACAGAGTGCAGTATCAGAAAAGAATTTCTCCTTGAATAGTTTCTTGAACGCTATCCAAGTCTGACTGCTGTACCAACCCTCGGGTCCGTCTGGTATCAGGTACGTGCCAAGTCCTGCATCTGACTGGCGGCTGCCTCGATCTGTAATCCTGTTGGTATCTGTGCTAATCGGAATATCTCCTCAATGTGCTCTATCCAATCGTCAGCGTATATGATGCCCTCTATACCCTTAAAGTCTCGGGGTCCCATCTTCTTGAAGGAATGGATGTCTGGAGTCCTCGGCTGATACGGCAGCTTCTGGCCTCCCTGTGGCTGAGCAGCCACCAGCTCTACTGTCGTCCTGACCAACTGATGAGTATCTTGTATGCTCTGTTGGATATCAGTAGACTGGCTCTGCTGTATCTGCTGCTGAAACTCTATGAATCGCTGGAAGAGGGTAAACATTTGAGCCGCATCTACTGTCCCTGAAGGTAACTGCTGCTGGTACATATCTAGGATGACAGAGGAAAATCTCCGGACAGGTGGAGGTGCACTCCCAAAAGCTGTAGAAGATCCTATATGAGCTGAAATAGGGGGTACTGTGGTCCCAGCGTCCACGATCAGGTGATGGGTGGTAGGCCTCTCACCAGCGTCTGCTGGGCCAGAGCGATGCGATCGTGTCTCAATCACCATCCTGGAGACAGATCAAACAAGGAATCAATACTGAGATAGAAACAATAATTTAAGGGAGGACAGTTATTCAAGGAAGTATCAGGAATTTAGATGGCAGGAATCCAGTTAAGAGTTTTTTCTAATGTTATTGAGTACCTCAAAATAATCCTAATCCTACTGCAGGCTGTAGTGATACTCTAGTTCGAATACCACTACACAAACTCGACCTGTATGGGCCACTACTAAAAACGTGTCATAACCCGCACCCACTATGAGGGTACGAATACGTAACAGCGCCCAGCCTACGCCACAGTGTCAGCGGTAGAACGCTGTTCTAGGACATGAACTATAACTAACTAATATGAATACTCTCCATAAGGAGGCCAACACAGAGGTATAACTCAATCACAATCTATAGATAGAATATGGCACGATAAAATAGATAAAGAAATCCTCAACTGAGGTATAACAGAAATGAAATACAAGTCTTATCATCTCTAAAAATATACAACTCTGAATCAAGAACAACAACTAAACATAAAAAGGAAAACAGTCTAAGCTATCTACACTAAGTAAGGTATCGTCCTCAGCAGCTGCCTGAACCTCCCCAGGGGTCCAGGTCGCGAGTGTCATCTAGGCAAGCTCCAAATTAAGGGGTGCAGGGTTCCTCATCATCCTTTATAAAATTTTCAACAGGTCCAGTCAGGACGGGAGCGAGCACAATACATCTCACGCAGATCATAACAGGTTAGAGAATATAAACATGTAAGAGAGTACGATACATAAAACTGAAAGAAAGTACATAATATAAACAGGAAGAGAATTGTAATAGAAATATCTACTATAAGTAGAGAGCTACCAGTGACTAGTGATTTAGAGTTCAAAGTCGACATATGAACGGCTGGATTTGCCCATGACTATACTAAAGAGGTGCACATGGCTATACTACTTCGGAATTGTTCACATGACTATTTATACTCCCCTATACCCCAATCAATACACAAGGATCCAAACAAGTTATGTTACGTACATGGTTTTCATATGAAACCCGTAAATGGGTGCACATGAAGTATACATGAGAGCTCATACATGAGTGCACATGAAGTTCACATGGGGCCCATAAACGGGTGCACATAAAATTCACATGAAGGCTCATAAATGAGTGTACATGTAATATAGGTTATACATAAGATACATGGGAAATATGATCGATTCATGAGAGCACATGAGAGTACACGAGCGAGCATGAACGAGCATGATGTACATAAGAAACATGAATAACATGAGAGCGAGGAATACATGATGTACATGAAACACATGACACAATGCATCCGATGATCCCGAGGGGGTTAACATCAAAATGTAGGGATCCATATAGTACCAATCCGTGATAATATCGTGACAGCATCAAATAAGGCAAACTAGAGCAGGAATATAATTCTAAGCAAGTTATAAAATGATCAGAGAATGTACTCGCCTGGTATCTGAATGTCTGAAGTAAATGTAATGTTCGAGATGACGTACCTGACTCCTATTTAGAGCAACACAAGTCAAGATGTATACAGGAGATGATAAATATAATCTACTATGCATCTGTATGTTGTCTAGGTCGAACTATACTAAAGTCAACTTTTGGTCAACTCTGGTCAACTACACTAGTCAAACTAGGTCAACTAGGTCAAGACTGACTCATACAAGTCTAATAAGTCTCACTATGCCTAACCAAGCCTAGTTTAGCAATTACACACCAATCACAAGCTAACACAAGCTATCAACACAAAATACATATATACATGTATGCACACAATGTATATAATTATTCATATAGGCTATTGCCTAGCATTCAAGGTAGGGTACAAGTCATATATGCATATACAATGGGTGAATGGGGATGTCTCATTTATAGCATACAAGGTATGTAGTGTATATATCTATATAAGGGTAACATGAATTCATATATCCCAATACTACCTACTTTCATCTATACATTTATACATGCATACATACATATTTACATACATACACACATAGAGATAGAGGGGGTTAACATTGGCTGATTTTGTGGGGGTTAGGGATTGAAAATGGGACTGGTTTATGGTGTTTTAGGACAGCATATGGGGCTCTAATGGGACAGGCTTGTGGAGTGATAAGGACTGGTTTAGGAGCTTCTATAGGCTGTCCAATTTGGACTGTACAAGGGCTAAATAGGGCTGGAAATGGGGGCTAGTTAGGGACTGAGCAAGCTATACTAGGTCTGAAACATATGTAGGCTTCTAATTACGTTGTCATCTCTAATACCCATTCCTAAGTTAATCTAAGCAAGTATCTCTTGGACTATACAATCAAAGGGGGACAGGAACATTTAGGATAAAATAGAGATTGGCACTTAAAGAGACTAATGCTAAGGTTAAGGTTGTAGCACAGGTAGAGAGATTGAATTGAGAGTAATTGGACAAGGAGTATGGACAGACAGTTTAGTTCAGTGGAAGATTGGTCAATAAATGAGAGGAAGGGTTTATCATCCAAGTACCTCATCCATACTGGACTGACTTAAATAAAGGGACTGAACTCTAACATTCTAATACCTGAACCTAGAATGAAAGACTGAAATAAAGAGTGGTTTAAGGGGCTAAATTGGACTGCTATATGGACAGGCATCACAGGTTAGGAGGGGCTGTTTTAGAGTGGTATGGTACCTGTGTGTTGGTGTGATAGGAAAATCTAGAAATTCAAACAGTGTATACAAATACATGCCTACATACATATTTACATATATTCAATATACATTCATATATACATAGAGATTTATAGAGAGGGTTAAGGGGTGAAAACATGTGTGAGTATATGTGGAATGTTAACAGGAATGAGAAGGAATCTGTGTGTATGTGTGTGTAACATGTGGAGGCAATGTGAGAAAACAGGAAATTATCTCAGTTAGCATTCAGCCAAGGTTCAAAATCTCAGTAAAGTGAAATGTGAGTGTATAATAAAACATCATCAATGTGTGTGTAGCATAGGGTCTCATCTACTTGCAAATGTGGGTTCTCAAAATAGTGTATCAATCAGTGTCTCAGGTTGACATTCAAAATAACACCCAAATGTGTGTATATCTGTATAGGAAATTAAGTGACAGTGTCTAGTACCAATGCTGCTTGGGGTGTGTGTGTATTCCTAAGTTAAGTTCTCAGTTTTTAGGATATTTCATTCTCAGGTTTTTCCAAAATTAGGAAGCCAAGTGACAGTTTATATACAGTCCATTCCAAACAATTTCGAGAACCATATCAAAATCCATTTTAAAATGCAAAACAAAATCCAAACTGTAAAATCAACCAACAACAACTAATACACATTTCCAGGATCCAAACATGGAATTTAATCAATAATCTCAGTATTAAACCAACAATCAAGTCCTTAAATTCCCAAACAAATCAAAGTTAAAATCTGAAAAGGAGAAGAACAGTGAGTATCAGAAATTGACAGTTTAATCAAAAAATAGGGTTTCATCCAATTTCGAATATCAAATCATGGCAAAAACCCAAAGCAAAGGTTGGTAAGCATTGTGTACAATGTGTACGTGTCTGGGTGAGTGCTTTCGTGTCCACACAAGTTGACACGAGGTGTCCAATCATGGTAAATACTGTATATTAGAAAAACAGGGAAAACATTCCTCGTGCAGCCGTGTCGAGCTCGATTGGGCTCGACACAGAGCTCCAGATATGCCGTGCTTGTGCACACATATGGAGGGGACCTAGGGGTGTGTATTTATATGTCTGTACGGCCCTCAACACGTGTCGTGTCCAAGAAATGATGGTGCATCAGTTGCGATTTCCTGCGCGTGCACACAGTGAGGAAATCAGTGCGTGCTCGATTTCTCCCAAACCATTCTATAAAACCTTATGAAATTTTATAGGGTCAATGTCAGTCATGTCCTCTATGTGAACACAAAATTTGGTATCCTTTCGTGCTGTGTCCAGGGAGAACTCGGACACAGGTAGCAGGACACGTGCACGGGGCTGTGCGGGTGTGTGCGTGTCCAATTTATGACACGAAAACAACACAAAATCCATATCAGTCTTCACAAACATTATCATACACATATAGGCCTAGGTATCTATGTATTTAATTTTTTAAAAATCGAAAATAAAATCCTTTATGACATTTCATCAAACACCTATACACACATCATGACACGTGTTCGATATGGACACCAAACGGACACGAAACGACACAAATCTAATACCTACTGCTGGGGGACACCTAGGGCTTCCTATCCATGCAAAAAAAACTAAATTTGGTGGAGGGAATACGGATTTACCTATATGTTAAAATTCTAATAAAAAGCTCCAAAAAGGGGGTTTCTTCTTGTTAGCCAAACTCTCCAAATTGCCCCAAGGCTGGGATTATCCTCCATGAATAGTAAGAGGAAGACAATTAGAATCTAATGCAAGTGGTTTGAGCCAAAAAAGAGTTAAAATAGAAAAGTTATGGATTGGGGAAGATGACTATAGCTCTTTCTCCAAGCTTGAGAAGAAAAACAATAAAAGAGGCAAGAACAAATGGAAGAGACATTAAATAGGATATGGAACCCTAGGTTGGCAGCCATGGGTGGGCTTGTTGGAGTTTGGGCTTAAGTCATGGGCCTATGGTTCAATTCACAAGTCATTAAATCACAAGTCATTGCATTAAACCATAAGTCATGACTTAATTCACTAAACCAAATCCCCTCATTCTAAAACCAATCTCTAATAACTAAAATGGGTTAACTCTAGTTAGGCTAGGGTTACCATAGCTAGGGTTAGGTTCTAGGCTAGTCTACAAGTCTTAAACTAGTCAAGACTAACATAACACATAGCAATATTTAATTAATATTAAATTCACAAAAATTCCCATAAATCATAATAAATTCAAATAAATCCTAAAATGACCAAAATACCCTCTAGGCTAAAAATAATAATTGAAACACCCTAATCACATGGCTAGGCTCTAGGGCAGACAGTCTCTACAGTTTTACTGACAGCACATCAAAATCACAAGTCATGATTTAAATAGTTTTAAAATGATTAAAAATTACTAAAAATGATATTAAAATTTTAAATACCATAATTAAATAAATTAAAATATAAAATTTCAAAATTACCCTTATTTTAGAAACTGGGTGTTACAACTATTAAGGAAGTAATAATTCCGAAAGTCGAAGTTCCCATAAAGGAAAAACCAGCTTCAGAAGGCAGTGGCACCGGGAGCTCTAATCAGCCAGCTCCTGTGGATGACCATAATCAGTTAGGGCCTTCCTATGCACAATGGTTGAGGGAGTGGTACCTGCACCAGCATAGCAATTCTCGGGCAAATGAATAAAACATCTTTTTTGTCTTCAATATTTCCTGCTTTGATGTATCAGTTTGCACTACACCAAAATGGAGAATTAGGAACACTAGACATTTTTTAATCTGGAATGCTTACTTTTTGTACCTAGGTTTTGGAACGAAATAAAAGCGTTCTGGATCAGAAAAGTATTCCTAACATATTTTATTTTAATTTTTAACAAAATAGTTTATTTAGATATACTTTTTACAGCATTCCAAATTTGTTCCAAATCTAGGATGCACACATGCATATCTTACGTGATATGTAAGAAAAGAGTCCAGGCTAATTTTTCTTTTACTATCCATATCCACCAAAACTAATTGTGAATGTGAAACCTAAAAAATTCTCTCTCCTTTCTTCCTCATCTGTGATGACTATATCCACCTATCCCTTTTACGGAAGCTGGCCACAATGGGCCTCGACCACCTCAAGCACGACCTGGCCCCCTTATGGTCAAGAGCGACATTAGGACGTTCCTGGTGGTGCTGGCCTCCGGCGCCTACAACATGGTCAAGGTCTGTTCCCTCTCCTCCGCCAAACAGGTCCTTATGAGCTGTCACCTCCTGGTGTTCTCCCTCATCGGTACTCTCTCTCTCTCTCTCTACTATAGTCTTACTTTGTCAATAATTTGTTCATAAGGCCCTACAAAATTATGTATGCGTGATCTTGGTATTCTTTGATCTGGCTACTTTTTGGTTTCAAAGTTTGATTATAACAGTGAATTGGGGCTGGAAGGGCTGTGAACAAAAAACTACACATATGTCGCTGAGAAATTTCGGATTGTCATTCCTTTTCACTCTTTGAGTTAGTGTGTTGTAAATATGCAAAATGTATCAAATTACCTCTTTGTGTAGATTCTTTATAGTCTAGGCGCAAGGATAATATGCCGAAAAATCATAGAGCATGATTACATCAGAAGGGATGTGCTTCCTTTGAATTTTTTATATAGACTAATAATAGAAGCGTTAGATCATCACCATATCTGAAGGGATGTGCTTCCTTCGAATTTGTTGTATAGATCAGTAATGGAAAATCCTACAAACAATGGACAACACCATTGTAGGAATTTACAGAGCATATACATCATTTGGCCTTCTCATATTCTTATTAAAATAAAGTTATAATAATCACTCTCACTTCCATGAATAATAAATAGTGACAGTATCATTTTTTGTTTTTCCTACTCGTCTACTGTTCCATATTTACTGGATATATGAAATTTGTGTCAACAAGCATTATAACAAATCATGTATAATAAGATACTGACAACAGATCATAAATATCTTGGATCATGTAATCAGTCAAATGTTTGGTGAAGCTTTGTATGACAAACTGTCATTTGCATCATTCAGGTCCACAACACCACCATGAAGATGATGCATGACAATATATACATGCAGCAGCTGTAGATAATATATCAAAGGGCACCCCAGGCCAACAAGAAGTTCACATAGAGTTGGCAAATGTAGGTTCACACAAATGGGTATGTTGAATCATGTATCATAAGATACTGACAATAGATCATAAATATCCTTGATATGGTCAATTGCAAATAGGTAAATTAAAACTATCATATGGAAACAAGGTTAGAAATTAGCATATATATTTTTTTTTGCATTTTCTATGTATATTTTGGAGTATCCATGTACACATCAGACACAAATTGTCCTCTAGATGTGAATAATATAACTCTTATTGCTTAAGTTTCGCACATATTGACTTGTTGGATTGATGTATAGTGCTTTCTAAAAAATAGTATTTTCAATGTTGGTGAAATTCACGTGTCGCATTCAAATTACAAGTTATTATTCAGAATTTATATAGTCTAATTGGAAAGAAAAGAAACTATTGAAAGGAGGAGGTTAGTTTCTGATATGATAGTGCTGTTATCTACAGGGGATAAAATGGTAATAGTCTTCATTCTTTACAAACCTTCTTTATCTTGAGATATGATGGCTTATCTATATATTGAAAGTGCAACCAGGTTATTCTTGTTTATCTTATGTGAAGACACATCCTGCATTTTCTTTGTAAAGTTTCATACATACAACCTTAGGTGTCCACTTGGAATCCTTTGAAAAATTGTCTTTTCTGTCTCAGACCTATAGGAGCAGTTGTCTTCTTGCAATGTGGCAATCTAAAGATGTGCTTGAGAAGCACAGATAGTTCGATTGATATTTCAGAGATAGCCAAGGTGTGTATCATTAAAACTATCATTAGTAGCAATACAACTTTTTTTATCATGATTAGCATATTGAGCTTGAATTTGAGTTGTTTGTGAAAAATGAAAGTCATACGGTGGCGGTGGAAACTCTAGTTCAAGCTCCTTTATAATAAAAATGGACGAAGTATTGTAATAAACTACTATTAAATATATATAAATTCAGGTCTATTTCTATCTTATTAGCTTAATGAAATACTGTGCCTTTAATTTACCGTGATATTTGACTGAGGTGTCTTTTTGTATTCTTTATTCTTGGTACTCTATTTCTAGACACCTATTTCTTTTCCACATATCATCTTCCAAATGTACTTCCTACTTCACTGCAAGCATAATATGAAGACTAAAAAAAAGCGAATAATCTAATATTGAGAAATAAGAAGCTAACTTTTCTCTGAATGTCTTTTTATTGCTATATTAGCCCCGAGTTCATTTGTCTTATGCAATTTGGGTACTCTAGGATGTTTTCTTCCTATTATTTATATATTTATTTTAAATCGCAAAAACTTTTGTCAATGGCTTTTTGTGATGCAGCTCTAAGCTCTCAAATATTTCTGAAATACAGATAGTTTCTCTCTTATAGATACAGTGGTTTTTGCTCTTCTATCTAGTAATGGAAGTACCAGTAGTGTGATGATATGCACAGCTAGAAGCTTGATCTTAAATATTTAAGTCGTGGTGTCAACTTGATTTATTTCATATACCCTTGTGTTTTTCTACCACACAATAATAAATATTATGAAATAAGAAGTTTATATCCTGCAACATCATCAAAAGACTGTTTGGAGTTGAAGTTTAGTAGAATAATGTTCGTAAATTTCCTTGTTATTTCTCGAGTTCTAAATATGAAGATTTTATGTTAGTAATATACAAGAAAGTTAAATTTTTTGAAACCTTTCGATTTTAGAAGTGTTGTACGATCGCACATCTTGTAGATGCTCAGAAACGACATTGTTTTGTATACAATATCCTTTACAGAACCATATCATGTGTATGTAGAACAGTATCCTTACTGTGTCAATATCCTAATGGACATGCATGATATTAAGTTATCAAATTTAATTATTCGTTGCTCGCAGGGGAATGGGTGGGGGTTGGGAAGTATGAAGGGAGGCAATGCAGCAGCTAAATGCTAGCTTGGCTCTAGGTTTCAAGATTACAATGCTAAAGCTGTTATTTGGTTATGCGGTTTCTATTGATGATTGAAATACCTTAAGGTGAGAGAATCGTCATCTTTATGGTGTTATCCTCCGTGGAGTTGTTCGTTTGTGAATGTCATATCCATATTATGCTTCATAGTTGGGAGATATTATATGTGACTGACCAGTGAATGCCTGAACATTTCTAAATATTTCCAAGGAAAATACAACATAATTGTTGATAAGTATTTGTCAAAAGTGATAAGATAGCAAAGGACATGATTATTTTATTTGTTATTGCACTTAGCCCTCTAAAATTGAGATTTATCTATTCTTGGTATTTTCTGCCTTATTATAGTTTTGAATTGTTGGTGATTCATGGATAATTATTTCTACTTTGTTGTCATGACAACTTAACAGATAATTGTTAATTGATGTCATAAAGTCCTACTACAGTGGAAGCTTCATTGTTTGAGCTGAGGAAGGAGTTGAAGATAGCTCCACCCATCAAGTATGTACTATATAAGGTGAGTTTATCTGTCTGATATGTTAGTGCTTATAATTAAGGCTGAAATGGCTTACTAGAAGAAGTTGTGCTTTGTTGAGTGTCTAGTTTTAAAAATATCAATGAGATACTAATTATATGCTAGACTGCATGGGTTGGCTCACAAAGCAAGAATCACTATAATGTTTCCATCATTTCTGTCAATCTAAGCTCAATTTTCCCCTGTTAATTAGATATGACTTGGTCCAGTCAGAACTCGTCTTTGATTGTGATACATGTACTTGGCCAGAATCAGGACATGTCTTTGATTTTGGATACATGTTTGTATCCATATTTGACAAGTATCTTACACGGTTCTTCCTCGACACTATTGTCAGACAAGGAACACTAATATATAGGGAGGGTCCATTAGAACCCAAAACATGGTTTAAAATGACTTTCATTGTTGCAATCGTGCCAATCATGATTTAGACATGAGAAAGTAATTTTTCCTTGTAACCTATCATTTGCATTAACTTTTTGGAGCCTGCTTACTAGTATGTGGCGGTCGGATGCTTTGCTTGGTCTATTTTTCTTACTAAACTTCATTTTCTTCTAAAATTACAGTTTCATATATATGGGCTCTTGCATGAAACTCGGTAAGTATTTAAAGTTTTTACTATTATGCATGTCTTTTATCTTTTATCCATACATTGGCATTATCTAGAACTTCTTTAGTTTTCAATCCTACACATGACTTCCTGACTATTTTTTCTGCAGTCCAAAACTACCAACTGTTGCAATCGAATATTAGATGCAGATATTGAATCCGCTTTGCAGTAGGTATGGTTATTGGTTTCACATTGAAGTGGCATGTCAGGCATTGGGCCAGTAAACTTCTGAGGCGACTGAAGGATTAAACTGTCACATCTTAGGTTTTTCCCTTTTTTTGTTTGGGATGTGCAATAGCTATGATTTGAGTTATACTAAAACGTATATTTTTTGGGACATTGGATTATTGTTTGGACTTCCATAACATACTTTGTTATCTCTTAAGCACTATTCCAAATTTAATACAACAACTATGGTTCTGGTTCTGGGACACTGCATATGGAAAGGTAGTTCTGCATGTGAATCAATCATTTATGCCCTGTAATTTGTATGTTGCCGTCTATATTACCAGTTTGATGACGGTGATAATGTGTTATTATGGTTGTAGGTTTTATTATATTTCAAACAACCTTTATTATACTTCTCACAGATGATTGCAGTACTGACATTTTGGCTAATGACAAAAAAGAAGAAGCCAAGGGCACTTTTTATTCTGGAATTTTTGGTTAATTTTGCTTGGTGGTGTTCCAAACTGGAACACTTTTTAGTCATTCCAGCAAGTGTTGCAAACAAACTGAAATGCTTTTTTAGGCACGCTTTATTGCTGTTCCAAAATTGGAACACATTTAAAGTGTTTCAATAAGTGTTTCTTGGAACGCTTTATTTCCGTTCCAAGCAAATTGGCAGCCCAAAAATAGGCACGGTAAATAGGTGTTCCTGAAATTAATTGGAACATGATTTTATCATTCCAAAATGACCATTTTGGTGTAGTGTTGCTTTCCTTTCTTTGCAAATGTAGTCATTTACTCCTTTTTATGGAGGAAGAAATAAAGAACCCTTATGTTTGCTCATTTACTGTGATGTTATCTTTTTTGAAACAACATTTATTAATAATGGGTCGTTTAATACAGACAATAGAATTTTTTTAGAGGTGATGTGACAATTCGTTGATGTAGATAGTAGAATATAGAGGTAATGTGGACGTGAATTCGTATATCTATTGATTATCCTTGGGCCAACTGGGACTCAAAAATATGATATATGTTAAAATAACTGGGTTTCAAAAGATGATATTTGTAATAATGTAGTAGACGTTGTCAATGATGATAAGATCTGGATAGACTCCGTTGGGGATTCAAAGATTTGAAGTATGTACAATATTTGTTAGAAAATACAGTACACATTTCAAATATGATACTTCTTCATGAATTTGCCATTAATAGGCATCATAGAGATTCTGTCATCTATACCAGACAGTTGATAAGCTCCATTTGAGAAAACTTTGCTTATAACGTAGGGACCTTCATACTTTGGTTCGAACTTGCCCTTACTCATGTGTGTCATAGTCATAGGACGTATGACAGTAAGGACTAGCTTACCTTTTTGAGATGCTCGTACTTTGACTTTACGGTTGAAGTCTTTTGAGATACGGAATTGATATAGCTCTATGTGTTGTTGAGCTAGTAGCCGCTTCTCGTCAAGTGCTTCCAGCTTCTGAAGTCAAAGACGATCATTATTTTCTGTTATGAGTTCATTGGCAACGACTATTCTTAGTGATGGAATCTGAATCTCTAATGGAAGGACAGCTTTACATCCATACACCAAAGAGAAAGGTGTGCAGTCAGTCGGAGTGTGTACGGTAGTGCGATTGGCCCATAGACAGTCTCCAAACTTTTTGCTCCAGTTCTATTTGTTGATAGAAACAAACTTTTTAAGAAGCTTCATGATTTTTTTGTCGAATGCTTCTGCCAAACCGTTAACTGTAGGATTGTAGGTTGTGGAAGCAACATAGTTGATTCGGTTACCATCACAAAATCAAATGAACTTCTAACTGACGAACTGAGGTCCATTGTCATGAATGATTCGCTGAGGAATGCTGAATCAGTAGATCACATGATGTTTGATGAAGTTGAAGACACTACTTGTCTTGACTTCAGCTAAGGGAATAGCTTCAGTCCATTTAGAGAAGTAATCGGTTATAGCTAGGATAAACCGATGTCCTAGAGATGAAGGCAGATTAATAGGACCGATGAAGCTTCAAATGGCCATGAAGCTGTAGTAGGATGCAAGAATTTTGATGGTTGATGAATGAAATCTGCATGGATTTGACATGCTCGATATTTTTTTGAATATTCGATGGCGTATGACACCATGGTTGGCCAATAATATCCCATGCGTCGAATTCGATCTTGTAGCTTAGGCTCAGGCTGATGTGTACGTAGTATCTTCTTTGATTTATTTCTGGCAAGATAGCGTAGAAGCATACCATCATATGATCGTCGGTAGAGTGTTTTAGAGATATAGTTGTAGTAGAATTGAAGTGATCGTCGATGGATTGTCGTTGCTTCCTTAGGATCTTCACGTAGAATTTTATGTACCACAAAGTCGATGAAGGAAGCTCTCCAGTCTTCACTTGTGGTGCAGACCTCAACAGAATTATTGGATTCTAGATGCAAATTATTCTCAATACAAAATAATTCCCTGTTAGTGATGACGATCATCTATTGTCTTTTTACAGGGATTGCTAATACTAATGTTAGATTGGCAAGTGCATTAGCTTCTATATTGCAAGCTCTACGTACATGCTTAATAAAGAAACCTTTGAACGATGTTGCCAACTTGACTGCTGCTTCATGATATGGAATGAGGTCTTCATGTCGCACTTCATACGTACCTCTAACATAATTGACGATCAGTTTAGAGTCTCTGTATACTTCGAGGTACTCGATATCCAATTGTTTGGCTAATTGGAGACCGATAAGTAGAGCGTTATATTCATCAACATTGGTAGAGCAGGAGTCATCCAAAGAATAAGCTCTATGAATTGCCAGTCCTTCGGAAGATACCAGAACAATTCCAACTCCAGCAACGATAGTGCCTTTAGGCCCGATTCTGGAAACACCATCAAAGAATAGTAGCCAAGCAAGGATTCCTACTAAAGTCATGTTGGATTTCAGAGTTTTATCAGGAATTTTGTCATAGAGTTTAGATGTCTCAGGGATCAGATCAGTAGCCAGAAAGTCAGCTAAGGCTTGACCCTTAACAGACTTTTATAGAACATAGACCATATCATACTGTGCTAGTAGTATGGCCTATATAGCGAGTCTAGAATTGAGTGTACTTGATTTCTTCATCAAGACTCATAACGGATTGACTCTGGAGATGACATGAATGGTTTGTCCTATGATATAATATCGTGTTTTCTGAATAACGAACATCAAGGATAAATATTCTTTTTCCTCTGGACTGTATCGGTATTCAGCACCGATTATTGTACGACTGAGATAATAGATGGCTTGTTCATGACCTTCTTTCTTCGTTTGGGCTAGTAAAGCGCCAGGGAATGATCTATTGTTCGGACATACATCAAGAAGGGTATTCATGTGACTGGAGGAACTAGGACTGGATGGTTTATCAAGTACCGCTTTATGTCTTCAAATGCTTGCTAGCATTCTTCAGTCTAAAAGAAAGACACACCTTTCTTTATTAGTTGAGTAAACAGTCTGCAGCATCCAGAGAGATTTGAGATGAATCTCTTGATGCACACAAGCCGTCCCTGGAATCCTGATAGCTCTTTTAGGTTCTCCTACCACAGTTGAGGCCAGTTTTGAAGTTGTAGCCCATCTTTTGGATGATCTTCTTCTATTGTTGACTGTAACAACATAGCTGAAGTCGTCTACTATCGTCATTTTCAGCCTCACTATCAGACGTAGCCTTTTGATACAATCCTTTGCTGAATAGGATAGGATGTTCATCCTTCTTCCGGGAGGAAACCAGAAAGAATGAATCTTGTGCTGATTCAAGTGATACTTCGTCTTGAATAGGTTGAACTTATCCTAATATAAGGGGTTCGAAGTTATCTAGGATTTCTATATAATATCGAGCATGGTAATTGACATCAGTATACTATAAAGAAGATACTTCTTTATTGATAATTACATCATCATTTACAACAGGGCTCTTGGTCTTAGTCGATGGCTTGCTAAGATTGATAACCAGAAGAGGAGAAGGAGAAAGAGATGGCTTATTATGATGAAGGTCAATAACAAGTGGCTCAGAAGAGGTGAGCTCCGTATGCTCCGTCTTCTCAATAAAAGGATGTTTGACGGAAGAAGAGAGATAGATGATCAGAGTTTGAGAAGATGAAGGACGAGAAGTACATCCTTTAACCAGAATCACAAGGATATTATCTGTATTGTCCTTCTGATCTTCCTTAGTATCCAGGGCCAATATAACTTTCATGAACTGTTCTTTGTACATCCTGGAGTCAGTGAAATATATTTTGATGCCTCAAAAGGGATTAAGATCAGCCACTTCCTTTCGGACTTCTCAGTTGTCATCCATATTTTTGAAGTATTGCTGAAGAGTGGATGGCATAATATTGTGTTCATGTAACCATGGTCTTCCTAACAAAGCATTGTAGGAGCCATGATTGTCAATCACATAAAAGGCAACCTTCGTACGGAGATTGCCGATTTGAACTTTCAGGTAAATCTTTCCCAGTGGTTCACTTCTTCCGAAATTGAATCCCAGAATAGTTGTGGTTGTTGTAGAGAGATTATGGACTAGGATCTTTAGTGCATCCAGTAGAGTCTTCGGCATAATACTGAGTGCAGATCCAGGGTAGAGACGAAGGAGCTCGAAAATTGACAATCTCGCTGGAGTATTGGCTAGCTGAACCAATATATCGAAGTTATATAGCTTCTCCAGTCCAAGATGTGGAGTTTTTCTAATATTTTATCGAAGAGAACTGGCTGTTTGCCTTTGTCGATCGTAGTTGGTTTGGTAGGAGTCGGTTCCACTGGAGGCGATGAAGTTGATGGAACATTAATAGCAGCCGGAGAAGATATTGAAGGGGCATTAGGGACTGAAGGTGGAATAACTACATTCTCTTGTCCCTCTATATATTCTCTGAGGTAAAGTATCCCAGATCTGGTACCGGTCATGGCTTCCTCCTCTGGAGCTGGTGCGAAGGAAACCATATTGCAATTCTTCATTAGAGTCTTATTTTTCGAAGACTTCTTCTGAAGCGACAAAGGATTTGTCCAGAATCCTAAGCCAACACGAGACTAGTTGTGCTGAAGACATAGGGAGAGAGGTATAGGAGACCCCTTCCCATCATTCAAGCTGGGGGCTTTCTGTAGGTCATATCCCATTTTTGTCATCAGTTCTCGGGACTATTGACTATATAGATGGAATATTGGCTGATAGTCAACTTCTGGCTTCGGTGTCATTATTTTGGCAGAAGGAAGTGAAACCGCTACTGGGACAAAGATAGCATCCATAGATGAAAGATGATGACCACCTAGTGAAGTCATGTGACATGATTTGTATTTGGTTGTCTTTCTGGATTTTGTAGACAAAGCAAGCGTCTCAAAATCAGCAACCAAATTAGGATGGATCCACATAATTTCCCATTTGTCGGTTGACAGAGGGACAAGACTGTCACTTCGTACTGGTAGAATGTTGACAATCTCTAGAGTGACTCGGATAAGGTCGACTCCATCATGCACAAGTTGAGCAGGAAAGTCACCGAACTGTAGAGAGATGACATTGGCAGTCATAGTCTTCTCATCCTGCTAGAGAGTGATTGTGCCGACATTAATTAGCTCCTGGATCTTTCCTTTAAGCATGTAACACGCCCTAGTTGGGTGTCCTATGAACCTATGATACACACAATATTTAGGATTACCAGTTTTATCTACTTCATCTGGCCGTTTTGTTTTAGGCAGTTGAAGCTTGTTGCTTTTGATCAGACAATCAAATATGCTCATAATGTCATCCTCGTCAAAGGAATATTCGTCCTTAGGATGCTGTGTTCTCTGTGGAGGTGCCGTCGTAGTAGGGGTTGACTGACCCACGTTAACAGCCAAAGCTTCTTTGCCTTTCATATTGATGGCTAAAGCTTCCTCATTCTTGTGGTTGTTCTGACGACCATCGCTGTTGGGATGTTCATCTTTATCAAGATTAGGCATCTAGATGCCTAGTTGTTTGAACTTGTCAGTACTGTCTTCGGCTGCCCTAACACTTACTATAAAGGAGGCCAGTCTTGAAATTGCGTAGGTCCAGTCAACATGCTTATTATAGGTAACAAGTTTGATTTGTATCTATAGTCAGTGCATCTGGAGGTACCCAGAGGCATTTTAAGTGCCTCTCGATGAAAATGCTCAATGAAACGTTCAACGGTTTCATTAGGCCCTTGCTTAATTTTGATGAGGGCAGATATAGTCATGTCATTTGTTCCCTCGTATAATCGTTCCAGGAACATTTTCTTCAATCCTACAAAAGATGTTATGCAACCATCTGGCAAGCTGCGATACCAGTCATAGGCTGCACCCGATAAGCATTCGACTAATACTCTAGTGAGTAGAGCATCGTTTGGTTGGAGCTGATCAGTCATCACCTCAAAATGATTGAGGTACTGACTTGGAGATGAATTGCCGTCTAACAGCATGATGGTTGGTGGCTTATATTTGGGTAGAAACGGAACTTCCTTCCATTCTATAGGGTAGGGTTGTTTAATCCCTAACATTTACAGATCGTTCTTTTGCTTGAAAGCTTTGAGCTGATTGCACAAAATCTTTACTGCCTCAATAGTGTCCCCTGATGCTTGGGGAGCGGTAGACTGATTCGATGTGTTAGGAGGCAGGACTGCATGATAAGCACTACCCCCAGTACCAGAATGACTTGGGGTTGGCATAGTAGCGTTGTGAGGAGACTGTACCCCTAGACCAGTATTAACAGGGAAAGATACTGCTATGTGTTCTTGGGTGGGAATCAGATTTGCAACCAGCAGAACAGTGTGTTGTGCCACGATCACAGCATACACACTTGCCATCATTTTGGCCATGTTCTTTAAGTTGGCCTCTAAAGCAGCGATCCTTTGCTCCTGAGAGCCGGAAATGGATGCATCTTGTTCTTCGTTAGTGACATAGGCATTAACTTCTCTGGCCACCGAAGAAGAGCTAGTAGAAAAGATGGTTTGTTGAAAGCCTTCGCTATCGGCATCGAAGTCATGCAATGAACCACCCCCAAAATGAAGAGTGGGAAGATTCCCTTGATCGAGGAAATCCTGATTTGAATCAAAAAGATTCCTTTGACCGATTATTTTTGGTCGAAAGAAAGATTTCTTTGACCGATTGTTTCTTGGTCGGAAGGAAGATTCTTTTGACCGATTGTTTCTTGGTCGGAAGGAAAATTCTTTTGATCGATTGTCTCCCGGCTTCTTGATCTGGTATTTCGGTAGACTCCTTCATCGGAGTCATAGATCCGATAATGGTATTGTTGACTAGGGTTGTGGGCTACATTACGTCTTAGATGTTTTCTACCCCAGTGCTTTGAGATGTTATGTTGACTAAAGCATACAGTAGTTGATCTTTATCCACTATCACAAGTTTAGGAGTGCGAGTATCGTTTAAACGGTCGAAGACAAACCATTTAGCTGACTGGCAGCAATATTTGATTACTACTTCATGGTGATGATTACAATGATGTTTCTGATGCGGAGTTATAGATGGATGAGATGGTCCTGCGATCTTCTGTTTGTGTACAAGATGTTCACGGAGATCTATTACAGTGACAAGAAAAGGAGAAGTCAGAGGTACATATTCCTTAATGATGTTAGGAACATGATTCCTGTTCTTGAGGTGTCATGTTCCCTGTGTATACAAAGAAGTACTGACTTCATTGGCATAGGTAAGAGGATTCTTGATTTGAGGAACTCTTCCTGTGTGTAACTTGACAGGTGGTGCAGATGGTTCTTGATGTATGCTTGATATTGTTCTGTATTGGCTAAGGTAGGTGTGCATGTCAGGGTTGTGTGCCACCTAACTGTCTGTCTGAGACACCCATAGTTTACCCTATTTTTTTTTCAAATGTGCACGGTAGGAAGATCCTGGCTCTGGCTTGATTGGCGCTGACCATAAGGAGTGGGTAAGATGTCCTGTTGTTCTGCGCCACTTATTCCAGCGTATTTAGCACAGTGTAGATGAGTAGTAAAAAATGGACTTCGTGTAGAGTCTAGTTTCTTGGCATTGATTTGATTGTCTTTCACAAAAGAAGTAGACCTTCTGTCACGACCCGCTACCCAAATTGTTGGGTCGGGCCGAGTCATGTCCAGCCTACGCTTGAGATAAAGCGTAGTAAGCTGTTCTAAAGACAACAAGATAAGACTAAATGTGCTAACAGTTCTATAAGTAAAAAGTCATAAATGCTCCAAACACAAAAGTTGTCTCATATAGAAATAAGTCCAAATACAAGTCTGAAATGTAAAACTGGATACATGTCTAGTTACAAAATACGTAGTCTAATACATGACTACACTAAATATCCCAAGCAACTACGCAAACTAGACGAGTTTCCCCGCAGGTACATCCTCGTAAGGCAAAGCCTAGTCCTCTGCAGTAACTCCATAATATGAGTCGCAGAGTAACTCCTCCTCAGTAAGGATACCTACAACGTTATCCTGTCAGGACGGGAGCAAGTACTGATTCTAACAAACTATCATATGAAACATAGAAATGAACATAAGAGGAATAACTGAAAACATGGCATCACATAATCTATAATGGCAAGGACACATATATCATAGAGACAGATGTATATGTAGTGTTTAAAACGATAGCAGGTACGTGATCGTCAATAGGTGTACAATGTGCAGTGGCACATGTAAATGAAATATAAATATGTACAAGTGTACAAGCATAGGTGTACCTCTTTACAAAAATACGGGATAATGGCCTACGGCACAGTAACATATAAAATAAAACTTTGCTCGGTACGATAAAGGGGGCATGATCACGTACTCTACTATCAATTTCCCCATAATCCATATTCTAATCATGTGAGAGATACATAAAGACTGGTTTAAGCATGGTAGTGACTGAAAGTACAACATGTGAAGATTTAACTTGCTATCCCAAGGATCAGCATTTAACATGGTTAGATTTGCAGTTCATTGTTGTAACGGTATGTAAAGTTTGTAGAAAGTACTTGTCTCTAGCAAAGCAAGCTGCGATAAAAATGCTATAAATGCCTGGTAAATCATCACTGTAGAAATAAATACATAAACTTAGTTTTTACACTAAGTTAAACACTAAGACACTAAGTGGTGCAACACGACTTGTGACTGGGCACCTAGCCAAAATGATGACTTTAGCATAAGAGACCAATATGGGGTGACTCAATACTATAACTAACTTTCTAGGATCTTTACACTAGTGTGGGGTGAGGTTCAATACGGCTATAACTCAAAATAACACAAAAAGTTGCAAGTCGTAATTATTCAATAAATAAATCAGCTGTACATTGTGTTCCAACAATTTTTGAGATAGACAATGTAACACCAGTTTTCCAGATGAGGGTAAATTTGAAATTTTGTAATTATAATTATTATTTATTGATATTTATTTCATATTATGATTTTTGGTGATTTTTAATAATTTTTAAACTATTTAAAAACTGCTTTAAGTCATGACTAGTGATTTTGATGTGCTGCTAGTGAAACACTAGAGACTACATAACCTAGAGCCTAACCGTGTCATTAGGATGATTTAATTATTATTTTTAGCCTAGGGGTAATTTGGTCATTTTGACTTATTTGAATTATTTGATGATTTATTGAATTGGTGAATTCTAGTTTGACCTTGACTTGTTGAGACCTAGTGGACTAGCCTAGAAGCTAACCCTAGCCATGGTGACCCTAGTCTAACTTAGGTTAACCTACTTTTAGTCATTAGAAACTAATTTTGGATTAGGAGGATTAGTTTAAGTGAATTTAAGTCATGGATTATGGTTCCATGAAATGACTTATGGCTTAATGATTTGATTAATCATGACTTAAGCCCATGGGCCATTTAGTAAACCCTAACCCTAATTATTGAGCTTATGACCAGCCATAGGGATCCCCACCATATTTAAACACTTATTCATTAGGGCTTGCCTCTTTATTTCATTCCAACACTTGGAGAAAGAAAGGTATTTTTTTCCTTCCAAAAATCCCCATAAATCCATTTTAATTCCTTTTTAAACCTAGGCTTCTGCATTAGGTTCTAATTTCTATATATTTAATATTTTTGGAGGTTAATCTCAGTTTTGGGCTCATTTGGAGCATTTGGCCATCAAGAGGAACACCCTCCATTTGGAGCTTTTTCATACAATTTGTACCTATAGATAAAACTCTACAAATTGATTTAAATTTCTGTTTTCTTTGCATTTAGGGCTAGATTTAGGAGTCCCCTAGGTGTCCCCAAAATTTGGGTGGATTTCATGTCTGTTTGGTGCCCGTATCGGACACGTGTCTATGTGTATTACTAGGTATTTGATGAAATGTTTGAATAGAATAAATTTAACTAATTTCGAAAATTAATTAAACAGAGTTGTAGCCCTATGCATGTTTTTTAGATTTCATGAAGACTGAGCCGACTTTTGTGTCATGTCCGTGTCCAAAACGGACACGAACTCACTACACGACACCCGGTTTTCATCCCCTACTACCCGACCTCTATTCCTCCCTACACATGACACGTGGACACTATTTGCCATTGATTGTAAAAGTACAGAACAATTATCGGAGGACTGAACTTAGACTCACAATACAAACTCGCTCGTACAAAGAAAGCCTAGGGATGAAAACCTAGGTACAGCAGTCTAAGTACGATTGTTTATTTTAGATTCTGGGGGGTGACGATAGAGGCTCGGGAAAGCGACGGCCGCTCTGCCTTACTCCTTGGATGATCGGTACGCAGCCTTGACTCGGAGAAGATCTGCTTGGTCGTTGACGAAGAAATACCTTTTTGCTCTCTCTCTGATTGCTCTCCTGGCTTCTCTCTCTGTGTATATTCTCTCTCTGACTATGGGAGAAGTCTCTCTGTGTATACGTATTCTTCTCTGGTTTCTTTTTGTATATCTTTCTATATATTATAAGGGAATGGCACCTTGCTATTTATAATAGTAGGATGTGATCACTAGGGTTGCCAATGATTAGCTCTTGGAGATGGCGGCGGCCTGGGGATTGATCAATCCAGGCCGTTCGTTTCTGGTTGTGACGAATCAGAACCATTAAGGGTAGATTACACCAAATCCCCATTAGCAATTAATGTTGATTGGCATAAATCTTCCTTATAATGATTCTCTAATATCTGTGAATAAATCAAATTTATTCTCCTGCCACGTGCCCCAGATCATTGGGATTCGACCCGATCTTGGATTGCCCTAAATCTGGGAGATTGATCGGCTGAGGACACGTGTCCTGAGAGCCCATGGTGAGACTGGAACCGCATACAGATTGGGCCGCATGAGATTTAGGCCGCATAAATTTTGGGCCACATAAGACTTGGGACACGTGTCAGGATTGTCTGGGCAGTGGCCCCCACCTTCAGACTTCTGAACCATATGATGAGCCGCATGAACCGCATAATGGTGTGTCTGCTTGAGCCGCATGGGCATGATCTTCTTGAGCCGCATAGGGATGATTCCACTCGAGCCGCATGGGATAGCTTCACTCTGAACCGCATGGGAAGTCTTTACTTCGAGCCGCATAAGCACACCCACATGGCAGGGCCACGTGGCATTTTGTTGTTCTCGGGGGATCATGTCAGAGATTTCTTTCTCTTCCCTAGAGATTCATCATCATGACAGAGTCATAATTACCTGCTTTGGTGTCAGGTCTGTCAACTTTTCAGAGGGGTCAGCCGTCAAAGCAATTAATGCAGCATGGATCGGAGGGAAGCACTGTCACGCCTCGTGTCTTCTGAGCCGCATGAGATGCCTCCGGCCGCATAGCTCCTTATGCCGCATGACTCCCTAAGCCGCATGCGTTTCTGAGTCGCATGGGTCTTTCTTGGCCGCATGAGTCAATTTTTTTAGTATTTTCCATGCTTCTACAGGACCCCCTTCAAAGTTTTCAATTTGTAAAATTGAAATACTTTGAATAAGAAGCATGGCCGTGCTCTTCTAACCGCATATGAAACCCTGACCGCATAGAGATCTTGGCCGCATAGATTGTTCAGCCGTATAGCTGCTCGCCACGCCATTATGTCATGCATGCAAACCCTTTTTGGGGCAGGATCCTAGGAGTTTCTGACCTCTAATTAACTAGTCAGTATCGATAGCCGAAGAGTCGACTACTTTGTACGAAGCGTCGGTCTTGGTCCTCCCTTCTCTATAAATGGAAGGGTATTTAGAATGATTTCTCTCTTAGACTCTTTCTGATTAAGATTTCTGTCTTGCTTCCTTCTTCCAACAGACAAACCACGATGGCACCTAGGGCTTCCAAGGCAGTGAAGAAGGTTATGGCTAGGAGCAGGAAGTTGGCTTCGTCTTCAATTGCCGCACCCCCCGTTCGTCTTGATGTTCATGTTGTCGTCGAAGGTAAGGACTGTGCGGAAGATTGGGTGCTCTGAAACCCTAAAGGATGCTGCTCTGCTGCATTGCTTCGTGCATAATCATTTTGATGCGAGCTTTTTAGATTACGTGGTCCGCATACACATCCTATGAGCCGCATGGAATATATTCTATGCCCAAGCCGCATAAGAATTGTCTTTAAACGAGCCGCATGAACACTTCTGAATATCTTCTGACTGTTTTCATCATTTCTCATCACTTTTTTTCGTCTTTTGGTTATTATAGTGTCTCCACCGAGTGCTGATATTGCAGTGGTAGAGGATCCGTCGTTCTCTGGCGTCAATCAGGGGCCTTCCTCTGTTAAGAAGGAGACAATAAAAGAAGAATCGGAGCCTGAGAGGGACGACGTCCTCCCCACTGTCGAGACTGCTGAGGGTGACACCACTGGGAATCCTGATTCTCCCATTCTGGACGAGGATCTTCCTCAGTTGCACCCTTCATACGTAATGTGGTTGAAGGAGTTGTATACGTATTTTTGTAACTAGGGGTTTGAGGTGTCTTATCTGTAATGAAGAACTTTCTTGTAACCGTGTGGATGTAACTGATTTCTGACTGAATGGAATATATATTTGCTTCACTCTTTTGCTTTGTAATAATCCTTTTATCGGGTCATTTTGCGTGGACCCATTGTCCCTAACATACCCTGGTTTTGGATACGGACAATAAGTTTAAAAGAAAGGAACCAATCATACTGACTCAGAGGTGCTGAGGACATGGTGAGCATGAGGGTCTCTTTGACAGGGGGGTACATAGAACAACTCAGAGGTAATAAGGACATGGAAGTTCTATGTAGGGGTGATTTGTTTTTGGCAGAAATGGAACGACTCAGAGGTGATGAGGACATGGTCGTCTTGGAAATTTGTTGATACGTTACCTTTGTTGTGCACTGGGAGTGCAGGTATTAGATCATCAGGGAGGATCTCTTGTAGGAAGAAAGTTCAGCGGTACGATTATACATGACTTTCTTTCAAAAGAGTGACCGGGATGTAAGTTCAGGGGTACCGATGGGCACATAACTCGATAATCCATGAATGTTGGAATCAAAGTGTAAGTTCAGAGGTACCAGCAGGTACATGACTTAGGAATTTAGGGTATGTTTATGGAAGAAGGGTATGAGTTCAGCGGTACACGCGGGTACATGACTCGAAAATCTGTGAATGTTGGAATCAAAGTGTAAGTTCAGAGGTACCAGCGGGCACATGACTTGGGAATTTGGGGTATGAGTTCAGCGGTACAAGAGGGTACGTGACTCGATAAGTTGGAAAATTAGGGGGTTGAGTTCAGTGGTACCAGCGGGCACATGACTCAAAACTCTGGAAAATGTTGTTTAAATATAGTATTTCTTCAGGAACTTGCCGTTGACGGGCAACATGAGCAAGTCTCCGTTCTGCTTGGCGAGGCGGTAAGCACCATTGGAGAACACGGTCTCGATGATAAATGGGCCTTCCCATTTTGGCTGGAACTTGCCGGTGGTCTTGTGAGTCATGACCATTGGCCTCCTAACTGCCAAAACAAGATCGCCCACTTGGAATGTTCTGACTTTGACCTTTTTGTTGAAGGCTCCTGAGATGCGTGCTTGGTATAATTCGATCTTTTGCTGAGCTAGGAGGCGTTTTTCATCTAAGGCCTCTAACTCTTGTAGTCGACGTCGGTAGTTATCATCCGTTGTCAATTGATAAGTGAGGGCGACTCGGAGTGAGGGAATCTGAGTCTCTAATGGGAGATCTGCCTCACTCCCGTACACCAGAGAGAATGGTGTATTCCCGGTGGCTGTTCGAACCGTGGTGCGATAAGCCCATAAGCACTCGCCGAGCTTCTCGTTCCAGTCGTGTTTGTTGGAGGAGACAAATTTCTTGAGGAGTTTGATGATTGTTTTGTTGAATGCCTCTGCTAACCCGTTTGCTGCCGGGTTGTATGGTGTCGAAGCGACATTCTGAATGCGGTGTTTGTCGCAGAATCGGTAGAATATGTGGCTTATAAACTGTGGACCATTATCATGGATAATCCTTCGGGGCAGTCCAAAGCGGTAGATGACGTGGTGCTTCAGGAAGCTGATTACGTTCGAAGTCTTGACTTCGGCGAGTGGGACAGCTTCTGCCCACTTTAAGAAGTAATCAGTGATCGCCAGTATGAAGCGATGTCCTTGGGAGGAAGGTGGGGTGATTGGACCAATGATATCCATTCCCCATGCTTTGAATGGCCAGGACGCCACTGTCGGATGTAGGAATTCGGATGGTTGGTGAATGAAGTCTGCGTTGACTTGGCAGGCCTTGTATTTTCGGGCATAATTTATTGTATCAGCCACCATCGTGGGCCAGTAGTAGCCCATCCGGCGAAGGCGGTCTTGCAGCTTAGGGCCAGGCTGATGGGCCCCGCAGACACCGTCATGAGCCTCTCGTATGGCTTCTTTAGCTTCTGCGTTCGACAAGCACCGAAGTAGTAATCCGTCGTAGGAGCGGCGATACAGCATTTTCGTCTCTGTATCGTAGAAGAATCTGAGAGAACGCCGTCTGATAGAAGTAGCCTCCTTCGGGTTCTCGGGCAGGATGTCGTAGACCACGAAGTCTATGAATGGTTGTCTCCATTCTGGCGCTTCATCGATCATCTGAGCAGAATAACTCGCCATGCTTGAACGTTGTTCTTGGGGCAGACCAGCTCATGGCCGATTACATCGACCGAATGATGAGAGTGGTTTGGCACTGCTAGGGAAGCAGCCAGGCCTGCTAGGGCATCAGCTTCGATATTCTGGAGTCTGGGGACGTGTTCGATAAAGAATCCCTCGAAGGATGAGATAATGTTGATCGCTATTTGGTGGTAGGGGATCATGTCTTCATGGCGGACTTCGTACGTCCTCCGAATCTGGTTGACGATTAATTGCGAATCGCCGTATGCTTCAAGGTATTTTACCCCCAGTTCTCTTGCGAGTTGGAGGCCAATGACCAAAGCGTTGTACTCGGCCACATTGTTAGAGCAGGGTTCCGTGAGAGAGTAGGCACGATTGATCACTAGCCCGGTAGGAGAGACCAATACTACTCCGACTCCGACGACGATGTTTCCCTTGGGTCCGGTTCTTGAAGCGCCATCGAAGAACATCCGCCATATGTTATCGTGGGTGGTTGTATTTGAATCGGCGACCTCATCTTGGATTTCTTCGTATCTTCTGGATGATTCCGATCCTGGATGGGCCGCCAAAAAGTCTGCCAGGGCTTGACCTTTGACAGCCTTCTGCGGGACGAAGATCATATGATAGGGGGACAGCAATATCGCCCATATAGCGAGGCGGGAGCTGAGTGCCCCTGGTTTGGTCATGAGGACCCTGAGAGGGTTGATTCGTGAGATCACATGTATGGTTTGCCCCGTGACGTAGTGCCGCGTCTTTTGAATGGCGAATAACAGGGCAAGGCACTCTTTCTCCACAGCGGTGTATCGGTGTTCGGGCCCGACCATCATTCGGCTGAGATAGTAAATGGCCTGTTCGTGGCCTGCGTCGTTGTTTTGTGCCAGCAGGGCACCGAGGGAGTGTTCTATTGCTCGTACATAGAGCAGGAATGGTTTTCCAGGGACCGGGGCCACCAGGACTGGAGGATTTGATAAATATTCTTTGATGTCATCGAAAGAGCGCTGGCATTCCTCGTCCCATACGAATGAGACTCCCTTCTTCATGAGGTGGGTGAACGGTCGGCATCGCCCGGAGAGGTTGGAAATGAACCTCCTGATATAAGCTAGCCTCCCTTGGAGGCCTCTAAGTTCACGGAGATTTCTCGGAGGACCCATCTCCATGATTGCCCTCATTTTCTCGGGGTCTACATGGATACCCCGTGCAGTGATGATGAAGCCCAAGAACTTCCCGCTGGATACGCCCAAGAACGATTTCGTAGGGTTCATCTTCAGATTGTGGGCTCGCATTAAGTTGAACACCGTTCTCAGGTCTTGTAGATGATCTTCCTTACGACGACTCTTCACGACGATGTCGTCGACATAGCATTCCACTGTCTTGCACAAATGTTCTCTAAAAATGATACTCATGGCTCGCTGATATGTAGCGCCAGCATTCTTTAGACCGAATGGCATGACTGTGTAGCAGTATGTGCCAATCGGGGTTCGGAATGAAGTGTGCTTTTCGTCGTCGGGAGATATCTTGATTTGATTGTACCCCGAGAATCCATCCATGAATGACATACGTTCAAAGCCGCATGTATTGTCGATCATGATATCTGTGATAGGAAGGGGAAATTCATTTTTGGGGCATGCCTCGTTCAGGTTGCGGAAGTCGATGCAGATTCGAATCTTCCCATTCTTTTTGAGGACGGGTACTATATTGGCGACCCAATCAGGATGTTGCTCTTCACGAATGAAGCTGCTGGCTATTAGCTTGTTGACTTCGGCTTCGATCGCTTCCATGACGCCTGGGCGGAAGCGTCGTTGTTGCTGCTTGACTGGCTTTGCATCTGGCCGTATATTGAGTTTGTGGAGAGCGATGTCAGGATTTAACCCCGGCATGTCTTCATAGCTCCAGGCGAACACATCAATGTATTCTCTGACAAGTTCTAACAGCGACTCTCGTTCTTCGTCAGTTAGGCTTTTACTGATAAAGATCGGTTTTGAAGAAGATTCGCTGCCGAGATCCACTTGTATGACTTCATCTTCAGTAGGAGGTTCTCTCAGTTCGAACCGCTTTTCCCATTGTGCATCTAATTGCTGGGCCCATGGCTCTAGCTCAAGAATTTCGGGGATATCTTCGTCTTCCTCGTAAGCGTCGGTAAATGCCATGTTGACTGACATGACTTGTCTGAACACATCTCCGATGCTGGTATCTGAGTCGGAAGTCGGTGATCCGGTTGAATGTGACTGCCAGTCGCATTCTTCATCTGAGCTTTCAGGGGTCGTAGTAGGCGTTACATACCCTAAACTGCATCGGCTTTTGTTATAGTAGTTCCGAGGTTTGCCCGCCGGGGCTGGCGTCTTTAAAGGTAATCGTCGTCCAGTGCCGTAGTTCAGTTCTGGCGTTGTCTCTAGATCATACCCCTATTTCTGCATGAGATATTTGGATTGAGGGCTATAGAGATACAGAGGCAGTCTTCCAGCATCTGTCCCTAAATCGACTTCTTCCATGGCGAGGGGATGCGGGTTGTTCGTCCGACCGAAGATGATTGGGTGGTCCCCTCCCTCGATTATTCGATAAGCGTCTTCTACTGGAGTAAGTTGGATAGCGGTGTACACATTTGTCACTTGTGTATGTAGGTGAGTGCCTATACCGTGTTCCATAGCATACATTGTACATAGCTTATTGAGCTCGGTGTAGTTCAAAGATAACCCTTTATTGATGAAGTAAGGTATCTTTTCTAGAGGGATTACATCATCTACGGAGGGAGCGTCAGTGTGGGCAGCCACATACTTGGCTAGCTCTGGTTCTTCTTCGGCTACCCCCTGTGTGAATGAAGATTGAGAGGGCGTCCTAGTCAGCTTGATCTTCAGAGGCTCAACTGACGGAGCGGAGCGTGGGGTTGTCGGTAGACTAGCAACCCCCAGTCTGGCACTTGATGTAGAGCGAGGGGTGGCTGGTTCGCTTGAAGTGTCAGACCTCGCATCGGGGTGACGACCTTTCTTAGGCAGGCGTATCGTCAGAGGCCTATCGGAGGGATTGAGCTTCTCTGTTTGGGATTGACCGACTCTCGGCAATCTGATGGTAAGTGGCCCTGTCGTGGGTCTCGGTACCTGGCCGAACCTTGGCAGCCGAATTCTCAACTGCTCTTCCTGTGCCGAGAGGCTGATCGCGTCCTTACGCGGTGTGGCCGTAAGGGGTGCAGAATTACCTGGTTTGCGAGCCTGGAGGTGGATCGTCAGAGGCTCTTCAGATCCCGTGGTTGCTTCAATATCAGTTTGTTCATTTCCTCCTTCAAGGTACCTCTTCGACTTTTCGTATAGGCAGGAGTCCGAGTAATAACATTCGACCCCTTTGAAGGGATCGATGTCAGCAAATTCTGTCCTCACGAAGCCGTACTTGTCGCCAATCTGACATTTCAGACGGATCTTCCCGATTGGATAGCTTCTGCCCGAATTGAACCCGCTGATGGCGGTGTTTGTAGGGGGTCAGGCGATGCATCGGAATGCGAAGATGATGTAGTAGTCCTTTCGGAATGATGCTTATGGAAGACCCAGGGTCAATGTGCATCCTGTCCACCTTTATGTCGCCGATGTAGCCTGTGTAGTATAATGGGCGATCGTGTAGATTAGTCTTGATGAGCATGTCTTATGGAATGAAGACGATGTTGGGCATTGCTCCCGTACAGGCGCTGTCTTTGAGGTCTGCGGGCCGATTTTCTTTCGTGAGGTTGACCTGAGCCAGGTACGCGTCGACATTTTGAAGTGTATCGCTCAAAGCTGTGCGGACATCCTTCGAGAGTCTCAGGAGTTCATATAAGGACAATTTGGCCGGTATATTGGCCAATTGCGCCAAGATGTCAAAGTTGTAGGGCTTCTCCAGCCCCTGAGATGTTTCCTTTCGGAGGGATTTGTCGAAGCGAGTCTCCTTCGGCCTAGGCTTGTCGGTCGTCGAAGGCTGAGCCGGTCCCGGAGCATCCGTGGTAATGGGCGGATGATCATCAGTCGAGTTTTCAGCCACAGGTTGAGATTGTGCTCCGGATCGAGTAACAACGGCCGTGACTTCCTCTTCATCTGCTGAGGTGGTGCAGAAGGATCTGACTTTTCTACTTTTCTTTTTAGAAGATGGAGTGGACTGAGTTACCTCGTGGACTAGGTCCGGATGGACCCACATGATTTCCCCTCGTGATGTGGTGAGGGGTACCAGACCAGCTGCTTGAGCAGGCGGGAGATTAGCAATCTCCATCGTTGCCAGAGGGATGGGTATAACCCCGTCCTGGGTCTCTGTTGGAGGGAAGCTGCCGAATTGTACGGACACCATGTTGGCTGCCACGGTTACCTCTTCGAAATCGATGGCCAGAGCGTTCGAATCGATGAGGTTCTGGATATATCGTTTCAGTTGGTAGCAGTCGTGCGTAGCATGGTGGACGTAGCGGTAGTAATGGCAGAACTTTGGGTTCTCCAGATCAGCCGGCCGAGGCTCCCATCTTGGTGGGGGAAGCTGAATCCTATCTCCTTGTATGAGCATCTCCAAAATAGGCTTGACGTGACCGTCTTCAAAAGAGTAAGTGATTTCAGGCCATTGTTTGTCCGCAGGTTACGACTCAGGCTTCTGGGCTGTATCGGCCACCATAGCCTGCTTGCCTCTGTTGTCCCAGTTGTTGGAGGGGCTACCCCTATTGTCGTTGATGGTGCTGGGACGCTTGCCTTTGTTCTCTCCCTCTGAGATATGTAATCCCAGTTGGCGAGCCTTCTTTAATCGTTCTTCGGCACTTGTAGCACTAATGATAAAAGCCTTCCAGTCCTTGAATTGACTCTCGCCCATCCAGAGACTGATTGTTGGGAGTAGTCTCTTTTGGCAAATTTCGATCAAGGAGGAGTCCAGGTTGCCAGATGGTAACTTCATTACGGTTTGACGAAATCGCTCAATGTAATTCCTCGTCAGCTCTTTCTCTCCTTGAATGACGTCCATGAGGGTAGACATCGTGACGTCCTGCCCTACTTCATAGAACCTCTCCAAGAACAGGCGTTTGAAGCCAGCGAAGGAATGGATGCAATTGTCCGGCAGGTTGCGGTACCAATCGAACGCGACTCCTTCCAATGCCCCAATGAATAACCGTGTGAGGATAGCGTCATCATAGGGGAGATGGTCGGTAGTGACCTCAAAGTAAGTGATGTACGGACTTGCTAAATTCTTGCCATCGTATGGGTTGATATTGAACGGCTTATATCCTGGTGGAAAGGGAACATCCCTCAATTCAGCAGGATATGGTTGCCGTATCCGGAGGTCTTGAGAGTTTTCTCTGGCGTGGAACATGGCTCGGAGCTCTTGAACTTCTCTCCTTACTTCTCGGGTCTCATCTGTCGCAGTCGGAGCCGTTACTTCGGAAGGATTATTGCCCGAGTTTGGTGCCGCCGAATTTGAATCTACGTTGATTGGGGGACCCGTGCTTGTCTGGCCAGGTGTCACCCCCTGCAGATTAGGAAGTGCCGCTTTGATCTCGTCTACAGATTTGACCAAGGCGTGCAATATGGCCTCCAAAGTGTCGATGCGCTAGCGATCACCGGAACTGCCTTGATTGCTGTCTGTCATGAACACCGTCTTCACATGAGGAGTGATGGAAGGAGTGGTGGAGGATGTACCCTCCGAGTCGTACCCGTGCATCGAGAAATCATCAGGATATGTGGGGATGTACTCTTCAGGTTCAGACTCGGAAGGAACACTACCCCCGGCATCGGAGCTTGCTTCTTCTAGGATGTCCTTGGGGACGTCGGTATCTGTTGTATCCATCGGAGGATTTGCTTCCTCCAGTCCGTATTCTTGGAATGTCGGATTATCGTGGATGTTTGGAGGAGTGCTACCCCCAGTTCCGACGACCCCCAATGTTGCGAACGACGAACTTCCTACTGTAGCAATTTTCGTCTTCGAACGGGTGTGTTAAAATACTCCAGTGGAGGATAACCCTTTTGACGATGGTTTCTTAGCTGCAGTAGTTGACACCTTTGGGCTGGAGATACTCGTTTTCTTCCCTCTTCCCTTGGCGAGAACTTTCTGTGCGGATTTGCAGGAGACAACAGGAGGTGTCTCGTCTTCTGAGCTCGGGTGATGTAGTCTTTGGAAGACGGATGGCCGGTCTTTCATCACCGCCGCGCTGCTGCAGCAGCAGTTGACGATGATCTGGGTGCATTGATGTCCGTGTGAGGGCTCTTTACACCCCGAAGCTCTTTCTCTTTCCTTGCGTTTGTGGAGGATAACCTCACGCAGGTCAGAGGAACCACTTTGTCTGTTTGCCGCCGGGGGCTGGACTTGAGTGGTCTTATACAACTTCCCATCAGAGGCCCGCATGATAATCAGCGGGACGCCCCGATAGTCAGAGGTTGGGGCAGTCGTCTGGACTTGATGAGCCCGCGCTGCCCTAGACTTCCTCCTTTTAGCACTTGTGGGTGCGTAATAGGAGGAGTCTAAGTCGAATACCACAGAGTCTGGATTATCATCCAGATAATAATCAGAGTCAGGACCGCATGAGAACCGGTCGAAGACTGATTGAGAGAAGCGTGGGACGGATGCTATGCGGCTAGCATTGAGTACCGTGCAGGCTGTCTGCATGCGGCTGTCTTTTGTTGTAGGATGAGTCTTTATGCGGTTAGGAGTCACGACCGTGCAGGCTTACCGTATGCGGTTGGCATCTGTGGCCGCATGGGTTTTCTGTAAGCGATTGACTTTAGTAGCCGCATGAGTCTCATCCGTGCGGTTGGCAACTGTAGCCGCATAAGTTATGCGACTGACAGATGTGGCCGCATGAGTTTTCTTTATGCGGTCGGCGGTTGTAGCCGCATGGGTTTTCTTCCTGCGGTTAATATTCTTCTGCGGCTCGGAGCGCGTAGAGTTCCTCTTTGCCCCTGCAAGTCCAGCATCATAGTGTTTTCTTCTGCCGGACTTGGGGACAGCAGAGTTGTCTACGGTCTGAAGTGGGGCCGCAGGGGAGTCTTTCTCGCCATCTTGAGCAATAGAGAGCACCTCATCAAGGGCTTGCGGAGGAGCAAATGATTTTGGCCTCCACTCTTTGCGAGCCTTTATGGTGCGGGTGCGCTTCTGGACCGGGCCAGCGCTACCTTCAGAGAGCATCTCTTCGAACACCTGTTGGTCGAAGCGTACGACCATCTTCTGTTGTGTAGAGCCAAGTTTGGCTGCGTCCGATTGCATCACCAACTCCTCAACCGTGGAGAAGTTAGTCCCCAGCAGAGTCGCCATCGTGTTTGCCATTGATTGTAAAGTACAGAACAATTATCGGAGGACTGAACTTAGACTCACAATACAAACTCGCTCGTACAAAGAAAGCCTAGGGACGAAAACCTAGGTACAGCAGTCTAAGTACGATTGTTTATTGTAGATTCTGGAGGGTGACGATAGAGGCTCGGGAAAGCGACGGCCGCTCTGCCTTACTCCTTGGACGATCGGTACGCAGCCTTGACTCGGGGAAGATCTGCTTGGTCGTTGACGAAGAAATACCTTCTTGCTCTCTCTCTGATTGCTCTCCTGGTTTCTCTCTCTCTGTGTATATTCTCTCTCTGACTATGGGGGAAGTCTCTCTATGTATACGTATTCTTCTCTGTTTTTTTTTGTATATCTCTCTATATATTACAAGGGAATGGCACCTTGCTATTTATAATAGTGGGATGTGATCACTAGGGTTGCCAATGATTAGCTCTTGGAGATGGCGGCGGCCTGGGGATTGATCAATCCAGGCCGTTCGTTTCTGGTTGTGACGAATCAGAACCATTAAGGGTAGATTACACCAAATCCCCATTAGCAATTAATGTTGATTGGCATAAATCTTCCTTATAATGATTCTCTAATATCTGCGAATAAATCAAATTTATTCTCCTGCCACGTGCCCCAGATCATTGGGATTCGACCCGATCTTGGATTGCCCTAAATCTGGGAGATTGATCGGCTGAGGACACGTGTCCTGAGAGCCCATGGTGAGACTGGAACCGCATGCAGATTGGGCCGCATGAGATTTAGGCCGCATGAATTTTGGGCCTCATAAGACTTGGGACACGTGTCAGGATTGTCTGGGCAGTGGCCCCCTCCTTCAGACTTCTGAACCATATGATGAGCCGCATGAACCGCATAATGGTGTGTCTGCTTGAGCCGCATGGGCATGATCTTCTTGAGCCGTATAGGGATGATTCCACTCGAGCCGCATGGGATAGCTTCACTCTGAACCGCATGGGAAGTCTTCACTTCGAGCCGCATAAGCACACCCACGTGGCAGGGCCACGTGGCATTTTGTTATTCTCGGGGGATCATGTCAGAGATTTCTTTCTCTTTCCTAGAGATTCATCATCATGACAGAGTCATAATTACCTGCTTTGGTGTCAGGTCTGTCAACTTTTCAGAGGGGTCAGCCGTCAAAGCAATTAATGCAGCATGGATCGGAGGGAAGCACCGTCACGCCTCGTGTCTTCTGAGCCGCATGAGATGCCTCCGGCCGCATAGCTCCTTATGCCGTATGACTCCCTGAGCCGCATGCGTTTCTGAGCCGCATGGGTCTTTCTTGGCCACATGAGTCAATTTCTTTAGTATTTTCCATGCTTCTACAGACACGTCAAACTTGACATGGGGGTAGGGGCAATGTCTGACAAGATACCCCCAAAGTCTTGTATCGAGTCATGTCGTCTCGAGTGAAAAAACTTACTCGTACTGGCCGTACTGGCCACGTCGTGCGCTGTGCACGCGAGCAATCCTTCACTGACACGCACGTTTAACTGACACGACACGTATTGTGGATACATTACAGGCACGTGGACACGTACCCCTATCCTTGGCGTACACGTGTGCATGACCACGTGTCACCACGTGGCCTGTGTCGTACACTGGACACGCGTGTACGCTGCACGACGCAGCCTGTGCACACCATGTGTGTGCGTGTTTTGAGGTTTGGACACGCCGTGTCCGGCTCTAGGGTGACATAAAAAGTTTTCTGGGACACGAGCACAGGTGGGGGGTCATTTACCAACCATTAAATTGGTCATATTATCATGATTTTATTTTCGAATTTGTATTTCCCCAAAATCACTGATACATACTTCCTGTTTTCAAATTTTCTGAAATTGATTTCTATTTTAGAATGAAATTTAATGTTTTAATTACCATATTGATTCATGTATACGTGTAAAAGTTTACTGGAATGTTGGTTTGTGGTTCGTAATTGAGAATTTGGGTTTTCGAAAGGATTGGGATTGCTAGGACTGTTACACTGAACAGTCATTTTGCTCCAAAACCTGAGAACAGTGAAGGGATGCTAATTCTCAGTTATCCCAGGCTCTTTTTATGTTCATTTAGTTCAGGTTGATTGGATTATAGATGATTTGATTCGAATTTGGCATTTTTATTGGGTTTTGTTTGGATTTTTGAATGTAGAGTGGGCTGTTAATGAATAGACTGAAATATCGATATTTAATTCCTGATTGGCATTGAGTTCAGTAGAATAAGTTTTGGTTTGGACTTACTTTTAGGATGATAACACTGTCATGATGCACAAAACATGAGATTGAGAACTGAACCCTGAGATGCATATGGCTGTCCCATTGTACACACAATGACACATACACATCACTGATATTTGGGCTAAATCCTGAGTTTAGACACATGAAAAACCTGAGAACACCTCATTAAATTCTGAGAACTAGCACACACACCTTAACACCCTTTATGTCACACTCTAATATCTATATCACAAACACATGGGCATGCCACCACAACTCTCACACCTATTGTTTTCTATTTGCTACACACACACCATGCTACCCACACACACTTGTCTTGCTACCTTGTTTTGCCTGCTTGGCAAGCAAGCAGCAGCAGCAAGCCTTAGCAATGCAGCAGGCAACATGCTTGCCTGCCTTAGCCTTGCATTGCAGTAGCTAACTGCATCAGGCAGTAGCTTTAGCAGTAGCAGTAGGCCATGCGGCTATGGTTTAGGCCATAGATTTGAGGGGGAGGTGAGTTAGGTTGAAATGTTGAGTATGATTATTAGATGCCTGAGTTTGGTTAGTTAGGATATATGTTGGGATGTGAGGATATTGTTAGTAAGATAAGTCAGTGTTAGAGTAAGGTATTGTTAGAAATATTAGAAGGGTTGAGTTGGTGTCAAATTGAAATGAGGGTTAATGATAGAGCTATTGTGAGTGAGTTAGTTTAGTGAGGTTACAGCAGTGGCAAGGCAGGTTGGCAGCCTTGTTTTGGCTTGGCATGAGTATATGGGTTAGCCTTGTGTGGATTTCAGTCTGCATTATAATGGAATTTCTTCCTTGTATTAGTTCCCATCTATACAAGTTCGGTACATACTGAACTTTAGTGTCATTCCCCTCATCCAGTCCAGTTTCTTCTTGATATCTTAGGTATATTCATAGTATATGTAGGAAATGCCAAGTAGTAGAGGGTTTGTTATATACTCTATAGGGTTATGAGTTATAAAGTTAGATGTAGAGTTTGGATAGATACATATATTTATATTCATGTATTTAACTTGTAGACATACAAATAGGATGTATGTGTTTATATTATATGTATATAAGGTAAGTTAGCTTAATTCATATGGTGGCTTATAGTTGAGTCTAATTTAGATTGATTTAGTTTGATACCTAGTTGCCTAAACACTATATAGTCCACATCGGCCAAAGTTCTAGAATGTTGACCAATTGACCTAGGAAGTTGACCTAATGTTGACTCAGTTTTAAGTTGACCAAATTTGACAAGAATTGACCAAGTTTGACTTTGACCTAGATTGGCCTAGAAATCATGTAGATTGCATCATAACCATCATTTGTCTTATTTTAAACACATTATAACCTGTACTGCTCTATTTAGGATATTGTGACTCCGGTGCAGACATCTGACATTATACTACTCTTTTTAGAGTATCAGGCGAGTACATTCTCTGATAGTTCTCTCATTTAATTGTTAATTACTGTACTTCAGTTATAGTTAGTTTTATGTGATTCTCTGTTACAACACGTATGGATATTTCTGGATTCATGTATGCGACACACATACCATACTTATCTGACCTCTATTACTGGAATCACTGGAATCATTCCGAATTCTATTTCTGGAATCATCATATTTTGGCTGGACTCATCTCGATTCTCGTGTCAAATTTTGGATTCATTTGTATTGCAGGGCGGGAAAATATTGAGTAAGACATGTAGACATACCCCAAATCTGGAATCTCCCAACTGGAATCTACTGGAAGCATAGCCATCTCTCGTCTGATCAGTGAGAGATGTGCCTAATTACCTACAGCCGTTTACATGTCGATTTTGGTATTTTAAAACACACTGTTAGAATAGCTGGGCTCACCTGCATTCTTAATCACTACCTAGAATCATCTTGTACTGGATTTATCTTGTATTAGATTCATCTCGTACTGGATTTATAGTAGTTTTACACTTGTTTTGCATTTACTTCCTGGACTATTATGTTACTTTAGTTCAGCTAGATTTATTTTACAATCTTTATTGCCATCATTCTTCTCTTGTTTTAGTTAATTTTCTTTCCTTGTATCTTACTGCTTCTCTATACTATCAACTAAATATAAACTGCCATATTCATCAATAAAACTGTCTATAACTGCTTTATAGTTCTCTGTCATTTACTTGGGTTTTTTAGATAAGATTGTGCTCGTTCCTGTCCTGGCTGGACCTATTATAAATTTTACAGATGATTGCCCTGAGGACACATGCCCTACATATTATGGATCAGGAGTTGACTTAGCTACCTATGGTCCTGACACTCAGGAGTGATCGGGAGATTTACTAGTTGTTTTGTTTAGCTTTCATATTTTAGAACTGGAGTTGTATATAAGTTAAGTTTTGTAGTTGAGATTGTCTGAGATTATATTATTTAGTTGTTGGTTTTATTTCTGTTATTTAGTCTTAGTTATAATCTTCTGTGTTATCATATCATGCTTAGACTGTGATTGAGATTATATTATATCTATACTTGTCCTCCGTTTGGAGTTGATATATTGACAAGTACATTATATAATTGCGTGATTGGTTGGTTAGATAATGACCAAGAACAGCGTTCTACCGCCGACACTGCGGCGTAGGCTGGGCGTTGTTACGTGCTCGTACCCTCACAGTGGGTGCGGGTCGTGACACGTTTTTAGTGGTGGCCCATGCAGGTCGAGAGTCGCATTAGTGCGATATCGTGGTAGTACGACGACTTAGTTGTACTGCCGCGATCCTGCGATAGGATTAAGAGATAGGCTTAAACGGAGAGGTGCTCAATCACAGTTAGAAAAAAAATTCTGTTTCAATTCATACCATCTATACATCTTGCTAATTGTCTTCCTTGAAATTAACTGTCCTCCCTTGATTTATCGCTTCTATCTCAGTATTGATTTCTTGTTTGATCTGTGTCTCCAGGATGGTTAAGACGAGATCACATCGCCCAGGACCGGGGGACGCTGGAGAGGGGTCTGCCACCACTTACCTTCAGCAGCCAGTTCCTAGTACCGCAGCCCCGGTCATACCAGCTGGGGTGGGTGTCTCAGCATCTTTTGGAGGAGCACCTCCACCAGCTGGGAGGCAGAGTCCGGTGCTTCCCGAGATCCTTCCACCGCAGTAGCCTCCACCTGCGAGGATGGTAGATACTGCTTATCTATTTTCTTTCGTGGAGAGGATTCTGGCGTCTCATCAGCAGCAGTAGCAGCAGCGGCAGACTACTGATTTTCGTCAGGGGATTGACGAGGTCCATCAGCTAGTTCGTACTACTGTGGAGATGGTGAATGCTCAGGGGGAGTAGCAGCAGCCTCGTCAGAAGGAGAAGGATATACAGGACTTTCAGAAGATGCATCCCAGAGAGTTCCTGGGCACAGAGGGCATTCATTATACAGAAGATTGGATAGAGCATATCGAAAAGATATCCAGGCTGGCAGAGATACCAGATCAACTCCATATCGAGGCGGCAGGCAGTCAGATGCAGGACTTAGCCCGTGCGTGGTACCAGACAGATCCTACGGTGGGAGTTGAGGGCCAGACTTGGGCCCAGTTTAAGGAACTATTCAAGGAGCAGTTCTTTCTTGATGTGGTCTTGGGAGGCATAGAGGCAAAGTTTGAGGGTCTGGTTTAGGGAAACCAGACGGTATCTGTGTACGCTGGGAGTTCTGTCGATTGGCCCGGTTCATAGATGACTTGACTGAGAAGACGAAGACGAGAAAGTTCTGCCGAGGCTTGATTAGGGAGGTTCGGTCGCTGACTAAGAGCGACCGAAATGCTACCTTTGCAGAGATATTTTCTGGGGCTATGGCAGCGGAGGACGACCTGGGGTTGAAGTTGAAGAGGGTCGTGACTTCCAGAGTGGTAGCAGCAGCGGAGGCCAGGCCAAGAGGCCTCACGTACAGATTCAGCAGACCCGGGCACCAGTAATGGTTCAGCAGGTAAAGCATCAGTATCGGGGTCAGGATCCGAAAATGATCAGTTGTTCCTACTGCAGGAAGTTGGGACACACCAGGGAGCACTGTAGGAAGAGGCTGAAGGTTTGCTACTCCTGTGGGTCTGAAGCCAACCAGAAGATAGACTATCCCTTTGCACCTCCTTTTGAGGGAGCTTGGCCACCTGTAGCTCAGGACCAGAGGGGTGTAGCTTTTACGATCGCGGTCGAGGAGACCGACGCTTCAGGTGATGGGTTAGCAGGTTTGTCCTTCTCATTCTTCTTCCCCACTTTCTTATGTAATTCCATTAGTACCTGCAAGGATATTGTTGTGATTGCTAGATAGTGTAGCTACCTTGTTCGAGACTGAGAAATCACGACCAGTAGGATTGTGTTGCTTCGACTTTAATTGATTGGGGGTTTAACCTAGGAAGGGTGCGATCATCTTAATTTCGAGGACAAAATTTTTCTATGGAGGGTAGGATTGTAACACCCAATTTTCCAGATAAGGATAATTTTGAAATTTTGTAATTATAATTATTATTTATTGATATTTATTTCACATTATGATTTTTGGTAATTTTTAATAATTTTTAAACTATTTAAAAACTGCTTTAAGTCATGACTAGTAATTTTGATGTGCTGCTAGTGAAACACTAGAGACTGGATGACTTAGAGCCTAACCGTGTTATTAAGATGATTTAATTATCATTTTTAGCCTAGGGGTAATTTGGTCATTTTGACTTATTTGAATTATTTGATGATTTATTGAATTGGTGAATTCTAGTTTGACCTTGACTTGTTGAAACCTTGTGGACTAGCCTAGAAGTTAACCCTAGCCATGGTGACCCTAGTCTAACTTAGGTTAACCTACTTTTAGTCATTAGAAACTAATTTTGGATTAGGAGAATTAGTTTAAGTGAATTTAAGTCATGGCTTGTGGTTCCATGAAATGACTTATGGCTTAATGATTTGATTGATCATGACTTAAGCCCATGGGCCATTTAGTAAACCCTAACCCTAATTATTGAGCTTATGACCAGCCATAGGGATCCCCACCCTATTTAAACACTTATTCATTAGGGATTGCCTCTTTATTTCATTCTAACACTTGGAGAATGAAAGGTATTTTAATTCCTTTTTAATCCTAGTCTTTTGCATTAGGTTCTATTTTTTGTATATTTAATATTTATGGTGGTTAATCTCAGTTTTGGGCTCATTTGGAGCATTTGGCCATCAAGAGGAACACCCCCCATTTGGAGCTTTTTCATGCAATTTGCACCTATAGGTAAAACTCTACAAATTGATTTAAATTTCTGTTTTCTTTGCATTTAGGGCTAGATCTAGGAGTCCCATAGGTGTTCCTGAAATTTGGGTGAATTTCGTGTCCGTTTGGTGTCCGTATCGGACACGTGTCTATGTGTATTGCTAGGTGTTTGATGAAATGTTTGAATAGAATAAATTTAACTAATTTTGAAAACTAATTAAACAGAGCTGTAGCCCTATGCATGTGTTTTAGATTTCACGAAGATTGAGCCGACTTTCGTATCGTGTCCGTGTCCAAAACGGACACGAACTCACTGCACGACACCCGATTTTCATGCTGTGCTACCCGACCTCTATTCCTCCCTACACAGGACACGTGGACATGTCAAACTTGACATGGGGATAGGGGCAATGTCTAACAAGACACTCCCAAAGTCTCGTGTCGAGTCGTGTCGTGTCGAGTGAGAAAACTAAGTTGCACTGGCCGTACTGGCTGTGCGCGCGCGCTGTGCACGCGAGCAATCCTTCACTAACACGTACGTTTAACTGACACGACACGTATTATGGATACGTTGCAGGAACATGGACACGTACCCTATCCTAGGCATACACGTGTGCACGGCCACGTGTCACCATGTGGCCTATGTCGTGCACAGGACACTCGTGCACGCGTACACGATGCAGCCTGTGCATAGCGTGTTTGTGTGTGTTTTGAGGCTTGGACGCGCCGTGTCCGGCTCTAGGGTGACACGAAAAGTTTTTTGGGACACGAGCACAGGTAGGGGTCATTTACCAACCATTAAATTGGTCATATTATCATAATTTGATTTTCGAATTTGTATTTCCCCAAAATCACTGATACATACTCCTTGTTTTCGAATTTTGTAAAATTAATTTCTATTTTAGACTGAAATTTAATGTTTTAATTACCATATTGATTCATGTATACGTGTAAAAGTTTATTGGAATGTTGGTTTATGGTTTGTGATTGAGAATTTGGGTTTTCGAAAGGATTAGGATTGCTAGGACTGTTACACTGAACAGTCATTTACTCCAAAACCTGAGAACAGTAAAGGGATGCTAATTCTCAGTTATCCCATGCTCTTTTTATGTTCATTTAGTTTAGGTTGATTGGATTATAGATGATTTGATTTGAATTTAGCATTTTCATTGGGTTTTGTTTGGATTTTCGAATGTAGAGTGGGCTGTTAATGAATAGACTGAAATATCGATATTTAATTCCAGATAAACATTGAGTTCAGTAGAATATGTTTTCGTTTGAACTTACTTTTAGGATGATAACACTGTCATGATGCACAAAACCTGAGATTGAGAACTGAACCGATTGTACACACAATGACACATACATATCACTGATATTTGGGCTGAATCCTGAGTTTAGACACATGAAAAACCTGAGAACACCTTATTAAATTCTGAGAAGTAGCACACACACCTTAACACCCTTTGTCTCACACTCTAATGTTCATATCACACACACATGGGCATGCCACCATGTCACGACCCGCACCCGATTTTCGGATACGAGACGTGTCCAAGCCAGCCTACGCCGCAGAGTCGGCGGTAGAACGCTGTCAAGCCCGCAAGAAATAAATGCTCAAATATCACAATGCTGCTCATTCACATTTCTAAATTTATTACAACAGTTACAACATTTATATTTAAAGGAAAAATACAAAGTTTTACAATTAATGAAATGATACAATGGCTATCTATTTCTAGGTTGTCTTCAGCATACCCAAGTTCTCCCAGTGCTAAGAGTGATCGCGGCTAAACCTGAAAAATGTTGGTTATCCAGTCAGGATTGGAACAAGTACACAAACCGACGGCAGTGCAAAACACAATAGAATTATCAAGACATGAAAATAGCATATGAGAAATGAAAACTGTAAGATAAAGTGATGTCATAGCACGATAGAGAAATAAACAAGGAAAAGCTAATAAAAAACATCTATCTAAGTGGTGTGAAATATCCTTTCGCCATGTGGACGGCTAGGGGGTAAAATCCGGCATACTGCACGTGTCGTGTGCAGCAGCTATCGTTCAAGAATAGACTCATGGGATATTTCTGGGTAGTCCACATGTATACTAAGATATTTCCCCTCCCGACTACTCCGTGTGACGAGCGTGTCAACAAGCAGCAAGATATATGTATATACATGAAATGAAAAGACTACTATAAATCGAAAAGCAATCAGAAAGTGCACTTGCCTGTCGTCTTGAGCTGTGAATACCAACTTAATGTTGAGTTGGAGTCCAAGTGACCTGTGATATGCATTAATTCTAAATCAATCATATGGACTAAACAAGGTAGAGCTATTTTGGAATTATTAATGATTACTCCCACAGTTCCTAATGGTCCTCTATTGGTTTGGGTGGTTCCATTCTTGGCAATTTCCTAACATAATCTATGGGTATATCTACCAATATTCTTGTCAAGACTATTCCTATATGTATAATGTATTACAGGACCAATGTTCTTGTCAAAACATATGACTTCGACCCCTTGATAATCTGTCTCCCTACTAGGACTGGTCAAGTACTCATTAGTGGCTATGTTAGGAGGCACACTCAGGTTACTGTCAAGTACTTGGGCTATCTGGACCTAGGTTCAGGGGTGAACACCATAGTATACTCCCTCTTCTATCCTAGGCTTAATTATACCTCAAGGACTCTTTCCTGATACTCATGTGTTCCTCTTGGTATCTATTGACCTCTGTACTTGCCATCTACTTGAATCAGCCAAGCAGTTAACCATATGTTAATGCCCACTGCAAGACACTACCCCAGCCTTGTTATACTATGTTATACCTACAGGTGCTTGGTACTAGTAACAGCACTCTAAACCACAGGAAGATGATATTAGGATATTTCCTGATATCCTAACATGTACTATTCTAATTTACCAAAATCCAATGCTTCTTGGTTAGGATACATGGGTACTCTACTTATTCTTCCCCTTTTTTACTGACATGGGACATACCTTCCCAGCTATACCTACCCTCATGACGTCTGATTCTTGTCGAATCTCTTTTAAGTATGATAAAGACTCCCATCTCTTCTTGATATGAGATTACAGAAGTTATAAGAGTATACTATCTTCACACAGTCGGCCACCACCATGACCCCTTTCATACACCTCTAGTGCATACATTCCCTATCACAAAGTTTGAAGCATCAGTCCAGTATAAGACTGGAACTTAGATGAGGAGTATCCCCCCTCCTCTAAAATAGTTATCTGACACAAAAGGAGTAATCCATATATTATGAAGACAATCTCAAAGGACAATATAGGACTGAACTTTAAGGCATATAGAACAGGTTAATTTGAGTACAAAGTGACAGGATAATAGGCATTAGGATAGATCAATACGAGATGCAGGGTTGAAACATTAGCTCAGTGCCTAGGCCTGTATTCAATATCCCAGGAGACTCCTCTCATGCTGCCTATTGTCCCAGACCTCACTGATTCCCCATATGAATTACACGTGGTTTGATACCTGTTGTTATTCCTTCTCATTACCTATCGTATGTGTAGTGCACATGTTTTTACCCCTCTAGTCTAGGCATCTCTGTCCTGGACTTGCCCTGCTGCAGGTGCCCAAGCAAGGGCAGAACTCTCTACTATAGGCTGTTTCCCATATAACAGCCCCTGAATTCTATATGGACAGATGACAATGAGTGTAAGACTATATATCTGTACTCATAGAAGATTACACAGTTTACATGTGGACTTGATGAGACCACTCTTAAATAGTCTACTCAAATAAGAGATGTGGGTCATGCTTTAAACAAGAGTTACAGGGACCTCTGTATCAGAACAATAGAGCCACATTGATACTTGGCCTTTTAAAACAATGTCTGAACCTAGAGTCCATACCTATTTATGAACTGGACAAGGGTTATAATGCAAGGGTTGATCATAACATGTGAAGTACAGAACAATTGGATGGGAAAACGGTTTGGGTGTAGGGTTGATTAGCAATGAACTACTAGAACATGGTATAGCTCGATTGGTACATTTGTATATACAGGAGTGAAGTGGACAGATGCAATATGGCCATGGACAGATCATGTTAACCCCCTTCTTATCCAGGTGTGGACTTGAGGACTGAACCTGCCATGACCATACACAGGTCTGAACCTATCACAAGGTTTGAATGTTTGCAGACCCTCTGACCCATATGAGGTTTTAGGATGCAAAGTACCCTTCATATATGGGAGCACCCTGGCGTTAAAGACTCGATTATACCTGTCATATGCACAATTGACAGTAGGATATCGCGCATTGCATGCGTGCCCTCTGTCCAAATCTTGGCAGAGTATCAAACTTGCTATCCACGTCTTCCTGGACGTGATGATACAACCAAAGGTTGCACCTCGACTTCCCTCTAATAAACAGAGCTCCTATGATTCCTATGTCCTCAAAGGAAAACTCAAATTTCTGATACAGGGGCGTACCAAGTAAACTAGTTAATGGGACATAGCCATGCTTACCTAAGTTCCTATTCAATAATTACTTCAAACACCTATCAATCTATATTGTATCAAGGTTTACTCGATCCTGTTGAATCAAAACTGTGGAGAGGGAATACTTGTTGGTGATTCGACTGTCTCTCGTTCCTCAATGCGGGTTAGAGCGGCTGGACATAGAGGACTAAAGCTTTGGGAAAGGGCTAGGGCATCGATCAACTCATTATTTATACAGTGGTCAATCGGAATCCTACTGGAATAAGGAAGGGGATTTGATCTCATCCAAAACTCTCCCCTGGCTTTGGCCGCTCGAGAGAGATTTGGGCGCAGGATTTAAAACTCTGAGGTTTAAATTTACTATTTTTACCTAGGTCCCTGTTTAATTCTATATTTGCAAGAGGCCCCCAATCACCTCTCATTCATTTACAAAATGATACTAATAGTTGTTTAGGCTACCTGTGTTTAATTGTTTAAGAACATTTATCTATAAATAATATTTCATCAAAATTAATAATCATAAAATAGGAATTTTGGGACAAGGGCTCACAAATCTACCCACCTTAAAACAATTTCGTCCTCGAAATTCAAATTCACAACTATTTCTTAAAATTCAAAGTCTAGTATTCCCTTAATCTCCTCAAATTTATTTTCTCAAAATAGTTGTATCCTCCTTCTTGTCATTTTGTAACTACGAAAACTCCGAGGACTTCTACCCACCTTAGAGGCTAGGATATGGTGGCAAGGTTTCTGTCACAGGGCTGGCCGAGGGTAGCTACACTTGCCTATCCAACTATCATAGCCATGGGAATACTCTGTGTCTATCTATCAATTACGAGTTTTCGTCTTTCCAATCCGCGAAAGGCAAAAACAATAAGGAGTTCAAGAGATGTGTCACTGAACACAATTTGAATGCCTATTTCAAGGGGAATCGTCAAGGCAGTCGTGGATGAGATCCTAGGGACATTTATATCTCAATCCACGTCGGATAATTAAATAAAAAAGCGAACCAAATGTATCATGGTTGATCAGACCGTAATACAATGATTCTGAGTAGACAATATGTCAGCGGGCGTCCCCAATAAACATATGTCTTGAATCAAGCTCGATAAAAGAGTAAACTTGCAAAAACTAGGCTGTAATAGCAGCATTAGTCAAGAGAGTCAAATTATAAATACGCGAGATTTTCGAAAGGAGGCACAAGTAGTTCGAGTTTTGTGAGAATCAAAATCTAACTCGAGATTTATACACAAATAGCAGAATCAGAAATTAAAAACTAACTCCTTACAGCAAAAGAATTTGAATTAGACAATTCTAACTTATGATATAAGACTTATATCTAATAAAGCAAAAAATTTAAACAGTTCATCAAGGTCAAAGCCTTCATTCTATGTAAGCCTAACATAGCAAGCGAATAGTATATCTACATTGAATCACCTTGTCATATCAAAAGTAATAGTGTTTCTCTAGAGGTTTGGCAAGTCATCTGAATTCAATAATTCTAAAATAGCATGGCCTATCTAACAACCTTAACTACCCAATCGGTCACTTTGAACAAGGGACTCCTAGTCCTAGTCATTATCTTAAATCATTTTAATCCTAGTTGCGAATGAGCATTTCCTGGGCACAGGCTCGCAGCAGTACGACCAATATGGTACTACCGCGAGTTCGCAATCTTTTGCGAAAACTGACCCGCATGGGCCACCATAAAAACTTGTCATGACCCGCACCCGATTTTCGGATACGAGACATGTCCAAGCCAGCCTACGCCGCAGAGTCGGCGGTAGAACGCTGTCAAGCCCGCAAGAAATAAATGCTCAAATATCACAATGCTGCTCATTCACATTTCTAAATTTATTACAACAGTTACAACATTTATATTTAAAGGAAAAATACAAAGTTTTACAATTAATGAAATGATACAATGGCTATCTATTTCTAGGTTGTCTTCAGCATACCCAAGTTCTCCCAGTGCTAAGAGTGATCGCGGCTAAACCTGAAAAATGTTGGTTATCCAGTCAGGATTGGAACAAGTACACAAACCGACGGCAGTGCAAAACACAATAGAATTATCAAGACATGAAAATAGCATATGAGAAATGAAAACTGTAAGATAAAGTGATGTCATAGCACGATAGAGAAATAAACAAGGAAAAGCTAATAAAAGACATCTATCTAAGTGGTGTGAAATATCCTTTCGCCATGTGGACGGCTAGGGGGTAAAATCCGGCATACTGCACGTGTCGTGTGCAGCAGCTATCGTTCAAGAATAGACTCATGGGATATTTCTGGGTAGTCCACATGTATACTAAGATATTTCCCCTCCCGACTACTCCGTGTGACGAGCGTGTCAACAAGCAGCAAGATATATGTATATACATGAAATGAAAAGACTACTATGAATCGAAAAGCAATCAGAAAGTGCACTTGCCTGTCGTCTTGAGCTGTGAATACCAACTTAATGTTGAGTTGGAGTCCAAGTGACCTGTGATATGCATTAATTCTAAATCAATCATATGGACTAAACAAGGTAGAGCTATTTTGGAATTATTAATGATTACTCCCACAGTTCCTAATGGTCCTCTATTGGTTTGGGTGGTTCCATTCTTGGCAATTTCCTAACATAATCTATGGGTATATCTACCAATATTCTTGTCAAGACTATTCCTATATGTATAATGTATTACAGGACCAATGTTCTTGTCAAAACATATGACTTCGACCCCTTGATAATCTGTCTCCCTACTAGGACTGGTCAAGTACTCATTAGTGGCTATGTTAGGAGGCACACTCAGGTTACTGTCAAGTACTTGGGCTATCTGGACCTAGGTTCAGGGGTGAACACCATAGTATACTCCCTCTTCTATCCTAGGCTTAATTACACCTCAAGGACTCTTTCCTGATACTCATGTGTTCCTCTTGGTATCTATTGACCTCTGTATTTGCCATCTACTTGAATCAGCCAAGCAGTTAACCATATGTTAATGCCCACTGCAGGACACTACCCCAGCCTTGTTATACTATGTTATACCTACAGGTGCTTGGTACTAGTAACAACACTCTAAACCACAGGAAGATGATATTAGGATATTTTCTGATATCCTAACATGTACTATTCTAATTTACCAAAATCCAATGCTTCTTGGTTAGGATACATGGGTACTCTACTTATTCTTCCCCTTTTTTACTGACATGGGACATACCTTCCCAGCTATACCTACCCTCATGACGTCTGATCCTTGTCGAATCTCTTTTAAGTCTGATAAAGACTCCCATCTCTTCTTGATATGAGATTACAGAAGTTATAAGAGTATACTATCTTCACACAGTCGACCACCACCATGACCCCTTTCATACACCTCTAGTGCATACATTCCCTATCACAAAGTTTGAAGCATCAGTCCAGTATAAGACTAGAACTTAGATGAGGAGTATCCCCTCTCCTCTAAAATAGTTATCTGACACAAAAGGAGTAATCCATATATTATGAAGACAATCTCAAAGGACAATATAGGACTGAACTTTAAGGCATATAGAACAGGTTAATTTGAGTACAAAGTGACAGGATAATATGCATTAGGATAGATCAATACGAGATGCAGGGTTGAAACATTAGCTCAGTGCCTAGGCCTGTATTCAACATCCCAGGAGACTCCTCTCATGCTGCCTATTGTCCCAGACCTCACTGATTCCCCATATGAATTACACGTGGTTTGATACCTGTTGTTATTCCTTCTCATTACCTATCGTATGTGTAGTGCACATGTTTTTCCCCCTCTAGTCTAGGCATCTCTGTCCTGGACTTGCCCTGCTGCAGGTGCCCAAGCAAGGGCAGAACTCTCTACTATAGGCTGTTTCCCATATAACAGCCCCTGAATTCCATATGGACAGATGACAATGAGTGTAAGACTATATATCTGTACTCATAGAATATTACACAGTTTACATGTAGACTTGATGAGACCACTCTTAAATAGTCTACACAAATAAGAGATGTGGGTCATGCTTTAAACAAGAGTTACAGGGACATCTGTATCAGAACAATAGAGCCACATTGATACTTGGCCTTTTAAAACAATGTCTGAACCTAGAGTCCATACCTATTTATGAACTGGACAAGGGTTATAATGCAAGGGTTGATCATAACATGTGAAGTGCAGAACAATTGGATGGGGAAAACGATTTGGGTGTAGGGTTGATTAGCAATGAACTACTAGAACATGGTATAGCTCGATTGGTACATTTGTATATACAGGAGTGAAGTGGACAGATGCAATATGGCCATGGACAGATCATGTTAACCCCCTTCTTATCCAGGTGTGGACTTGAGGACTGAACCTGCCATGACCATACACAGGTCTGAACCTATCACAAGGTTTGAATGTTTGCAGACCCTCTGACCCATATGAGGTTTTAGGATGCAAAGTACCCTTCATATATGGGAGCACCCTGGCGTTAAAGACTCGATTATACCTGTCATATGCACAATTGACAGTAGGATATCGCGCATTGCATGCGTGCCCTCTGTCCAAATCTTGGCAGAGTATCAAACTTGCTATCCACGTCTTCCTGGACGTGATGATACAACCAAAGGTTGTACCTCGACTTCCCTCTAATAAACAGAGCTCCTATGATTCCTATGTCCTCAAAAGAAAACTCAAATTTTTGATACAGGGGCGTACCAAGTAAACTAGTTAATGGGACATGGCCATGCTTACCTAAGTTCCTATTCAATAATTACTTCAAACACCTATCAATCTATATTGTATCAAGGTTTACTCGATCCTGTTGAATCAAAACTGTGGAGAGGGAATACCTGTTGGTGATTCGACTGTCTCTCGTTCCTCAATGCGGGTTAGAGCGGCTGGACACAGAGGACTAAAGCTTTGGGAAAGGGCTAGGGCATCGATCAACTCATTATTTATACAGTGGTCAATCGGAATCCTACTGGAATAAGGAAGGGGATTTGATCTCATCCAAAACTCTCCCCTGGCTTTGGCCGCTCGAGAGAGATTTGGGCGCAGGATTTAAAACTCTGAGGTTTAAATTTACTATTTTTACCTAGGTCCCTGTTTAATTCTATATTTGCAAGAGGCCCCCAATCACCTCTCATTCATTTACAAAATGATACTAATAGTTGTTTAGGCTACCTGTGTTTAATTGTTTAAGAACATTTATCTATAAATAATATTTCATCAAAATTAATAATCATAAAATAGGAATTTCGGGACAAGGGCTCACACACCACAACTCTCACACCCATTGTTTTCTATTTGCTACACACACACCATGCTACCCACACACACTTGGCTTGCTTCCATGTTTTGCCTGCTTGGCAAGCAAGCAGCAGCAGCAAGCCTTAGCAATGCAGCAGGCAACATGCTTGCCTGCCTTAGCCTTGCATTGCACTAACTAACTGCATCAGGCAGTGGCTTTAGCAGTAGCAGTAGGCCATGTGGCTTTGGTTTAGGCCATAGATTTGAGGGGGAGGGGAGTTAGGTTGAAATGTTGAGTATGATTATTAGATGCCTGAGTTTGGTTAGTTAGGATATATGTTGGGATGTGAGGATATTGTTAGTAAGATAAGTTAGTGTTAGAGTAAGGTATTGTTAGAAATTTGGTGTCAATTTGAAATAATGGTTAATGATAGAGATATTCTGAGTGAGTTAGTTTAGTGAGGTTGCAGCAGTGGAAAGGCAGGTTGGCAGCCTTGTTTTGGCTTGGCATGAGTATATGGGTTAGCCTTGTGTGGATTTCAGTCTGCATTATAAGGGAATTTCTCCCTTGTATTAGTTCCAACCTATCCAAGTTCAGTACATGCTAAACTTTAGTGTCATTCCCCTCATCCAGTCCAGTTTCTTCCCTTTTCTTGATATCATAGGTATATTCACAGTATATGTAGGAAATGCCAAGTAGTAGAGGGTTTGTTATATACTCTATAGGGTTATGAGTTATAAAGTTAGATGTAGAGTTTGGATAGATACATATATTTATATTCATGTATTTAACTTGTAGACATACTAATATGATGTATGTGTTTATATTATATGTATATGAGGTAAGTTAGCTTAATTCATATGGTGGCTTATAGTTGAGTCTAATTTAGATTGATTTGGTTTGATACCTAGTTGTCCAAACACTATATAGTCCACATCGCCAAAGTTCTAGAATGTTGACCAATTGACCTAAGAAGTTGACCTAATGTTGACTAAGTTTTATGTTGACCAAAGTTTACCAAATTTGACTTTGACCTAGATTGGCCTAGAAATCATGTAGATTGCATCATAACCATCATTTGTCTTATTTTAAACACATTATAACCTGTACTGCTCAATTTAGGATATTGTGACTCCGGTGCAGACATCTGACATTATACTACTCTTTTCAGAGTATCAGGCGAGTACATTCTCTGATAGTTCTCTCATTTAATTGTCAATTACTGTACTTCAGTTATAGTTAGTTTTATGTGATTCTCTGTTACAACACGTATGGATATTTCTGGATTCATGTATACGACACACATACCATACTTATCTGGCCTCTATTACTGGAATCACTAGAATCATTCCGGAATCTATTTCTGGAGTCATCATATTTTGGCTGGACTCATCTCGATTCTCGTGTCGAATTCTGGATTCATTTGTATTACGGGGCGGGGAAATATTGAGTACGACATGTAGACATACCCCAAATCTGGAATCTCCCAACTGGAATCTACTAGAAGCATAGCCATCTCTCGCCTGATCAGTGAAAGATGTGCCTGATTACCTATAGCCGTTTACATGTCGATTTCGGTATTTTAAAGCACATTGTTAGAATAGTTGGGCTCACATGGATTCTTGATCACTACCTAGAATCATCTTGTACTGGATTCATCTTGTATTAGATTCATCTCGTACTGGATTTATAGTAGTTTTACACTTGTTTGCATTTACTGCCTGGACTATTATGTTACTTTATTTCAGCTAAATTTATTTTACAGTCTTCATTGCCATCATTCTTCTCTTGTTTTAGTTACTTTACTTTCCTTGTATCTTACTGCTTTTCTATACTATCACCTAAATATAAACTACCATATTCATCAATAAAACTGTCTATAACTGCTTTATAGTTCTCTATCATTTACTTGGGTTTTTTAGATGAGATTGTGCTCGTTCCTGTCCTGACTGGACCTGTTGTAAATTTACAGATGATTGCCCTAAGGACACATGCCCTACATATTATGGATCAGGAGTTGGCTTAGCTACCTATGGTCCCGACACTCAGGAGTGATCGGAAGATTAGCTAGTTGTTTTGTTTAGCTTTCATCTTTTAGAACTGGAGTTGTATATAAGTTAAGTTTTGTAGTTGAGATTGTCTGAGATTATATTATTTATACTACAACAGATATGGGATATGATAGCGTGCGCTGAACGCTATAGAATGCATATTATAGCATATTCTGTCCGCTATATATGCCCCCGCTATAATAACCCCATATACAAGAACGCTATAAAGTTATAGCGTTCACGAACGCTATTCATGGATTATAGCGTTCATTGACGCTATAGATGATGTATAGCATTTTGAAATGCTATATGATAGTTATAGCACTTAGGAACGCTATAGAACTTTAATAGCATTCATGAACGCTATTAATATATTGTAGCATTCATGAACGCTATAGACATGTTATAGCACTTACAAATGCTATATAGTTTACATAGCCTTTACGAACGCTATAGGTCATTAATAACATTTGTTAACGCTATAAATGTGTTATGGCGTTCCTGAACGCTGTTTGTTTTTAATTGTGTTCCTGTATGTTATTGTTTGTTAATAGCGTTTCGATATATATCTGCTTTTTATAGCATTTCTTTCCTGCTATTATATGTGCAACAATAGCATGTCAAAATGCTATTGCAGAGTCAAAATTCTGTATTCAAAAATTTGCAGAATGCAGCACATCAGAATACTATTGCAGATAATGCCACAGTTACACAAAATGCTGCATATTCAAAAATTTAAATGCGAATCAATCACAGAATTAACATAAGTAAATTCATTAATTTCACTGTCTAATATATGTAGAACAACGAAGTAGTACCAAACATTCAAAATCCTTAATTTCTCCATATAGAACAACAAAGTAGTACCAAACATATGTCCAAAATTCATTAATTTCACTTGATCCCAGTTTCTTCTCATCTGAAACATCATCCACGCTTCTATCTGTTATTTCCTCCCTCTCAATTTGCATTGCAGATCTATCTGATGCAGCGTTGGACCTCCACATTCTAATTCCAGCCTTTTACAAGTCATGACTTAAGAGAGTATAGAACTCCAAGGTTGGACCTAATCCAGTACCAACCTCACCAAAATACTCTACTTCAAGAACAGCCTTGTGACTAGAATACATTTCCATAACTTTTGCAGCAGAATCCAAGATACGGTTTCTGGAAATACGAACTTTTTGTCGCTGTAATCTATCAACACGAACCTCACTTTCACTTAAAGAACCATGATTATTAGCACTTTGTTGTTGCTGTAGACGATGTAATGCCCGAGATAGTCCAAAGGCAGTCGAATAGAAATATTGCCTCCTTGTTTCGAATGGGAATAGAAAGGGGCATGCTTTAGTCAACTGATAACACCATGAAGGAAGATTGCCGCTGCATAATGCAAGAGCATCCTGGATTTGTCGAGCAAGTTTGGGGGTAAGCTTGCTATTTAGGAACTCTTCTGACGGAACCGTTGTGCCAGTCCTAAATAGTTCATCAAGACTAGAAATCTTCCCCTCAGAATAATCATCTGCAACTGACTGTACCCTTAACCAAGGAGCTAACTGATTTAAACCCTCCAATACACATAACAAAGACAAAATACTGTAAGCAGGGCTAGATTTTTCAAGGTCACAAAGAAGTTCCCCTTGTAAAATGCTATCAAGAAGTGACGTCTGTTGCCACCGAATATCTGAGCAAGAATTTGAAACAGAGAGAGATTTGGAAGGTTTTGGCATTGAATTTGAATCTCCTTGAGAAACCCTATCAACCTAGCTGTCTTTTGATAAGTAATAGTAAAAAATGTCACTCCAGAACCTGTTGCCATCACTGGGAAGGCCATAGTTAGTAAACCTTTCATCGTCATCCTCATCAAGCCCAAGTTGACGTTGGATATCCTGATAAATAGTCAAGTGCTTGCTCAGCAGTTTTCCTCCTGAAGTGAATATCAATTTGTTATAATTATCATTCATACTACTCCCGCAAGGAAGTCCACGACGATCTCGACCACCTCTGATCCCTCTACCACTTACGGATGCAAGTCCAGCCATAGCAGCAGCTGCAAATGACATGGAGCCCCTTGAACCAAAAGCACTTCCACCACTTCTGAATTCAACAGACTCTGAGCCACTACCTGAGGAAGGTTTAGTAGCAGATCCAGAAGGTTGTGCATGGCTATCGCTTGCTGAAGAAGCAAATGCAGTATCATCAGCTGGATCACCTAATTTCACATCATGTACTTTATCGGGTATACAAACTGGAAGTGCATCATCTCTTAGCATCTGCAAGAGCATATACATGGAAAAGTAAAATTAAAATCACTCACTAACAAATCTGGACTAACTGGAGTATGTGCTCGATCTTTAAAAAATGAAAATCAAACCCAAGACAGAAACACAAACAGTGACTGTTTCAAACAACAGAAATGTGAAATGACGTTGACATGAGAAAGCTACTCCATAATACCACAAAAGAAAAGGATTAACAAGCCAACCTCATCATGGTCATCATCCTCATCCTCAGAAACATCATCTTCATCGATCATCAGAGAATCATCTATTTCAACAGGAGACATGTCCAACTCCTCATCCTGAAATATAACTTACATAGCTTATTTTAGATACCGACAAATATATGAAAAGTCAAACTGGAAAGAACACAAAAGTGACATATGTAGAGCTGATGGTGAAATATCAGAGGAAGGACTGTTAGGCTAAACCATTCATGAAACAGATTAATAACATGAACATCTTGTTTTAGATACTATAAAAGAGAGGAACTAAATTGCAACAAAGACCACAAAATAGGACATGTATAGGTGATGGTGAGTTACGAGAGGAGGAAGATAGACTAAACCATTCATACATAGCAGTGTAGCTGCTAGTCCCTATTGCACAAATCTAAACCATCACAAACGACTTCTGCTCATCCTTATCCTCAATTAACACTACCTCCGACTTTCCACATACACACTTATTTACTTGTCCTATATTTCTAATGTCTTGCCGCTCATCGATTACAGCATTCTCAATTCACCTAATCTTTTGATATGTTGTTTCTTACATTCCCCACAACATGACCCCATTAAGCATCTTTTATATCTTATCTCTACATATTATTCCTTATACTAGGGCAAATAATTTGATGAAATAAGATGCATATGAATGAAACTCTAACGTACATAAGGGGTATAGTGTATACTGAGTTTAATAAATCATACCATATAAATGAGAAACGTTGAAGTACACTTTCCTAGTTAAAGATCAAAACACTTCAATAGCATCTACAACTTTAAGGTGCATAGTAGAAATTTTAAGAATATAACAGACGAAAGAATTATCAAGAGTAGGTGTAGATGTTTAAGGAAGATTTAGACAAGAGTAAAATTAGATCAAAAGTGTGGTGTAATGATCAATGGGCGTATCCTACTTTCAAAAATAGATAGGTACATTATAAGTTATAAAGCAACTCATAAAGTTGATAAAGGGAAGTAATCAAAGGCGCGTAACATGGTCTAGCACCATCAGCATAAGCACTGCGATCATAATCTGCAACAGAACTGACATGCTTCCAGGCTAAAAGGTACGATAAACATGAATCACTATAGAAATGGTATCAACATGTACTTGAGATGACCGTTCACAACTTAAAAAAAAAATCCTAGATGTACATATAGCCATGCATGCATCTATCATAGCAAATATGTCTGACAGGCATGTCGATATACTCTCGAGGCAAAAGTAAGCTCAATGGCCCATATGTTCAAACAAACTAAGATCATCTCATCGGAGTGCAATTTCTCCCATAAAACTATATTATGGAACATGTGAAAGGAAACTCACGGCTGATACTAGGAAATGAGGGATAGTGAATAGTATAGCCCATTTCTGCGCAACTTCCTTGATGAGTCTGTACCTGAAAGTTGATTCGCTAAATTTCTCTATGACGATCTCTGTAGTTAGGTTAGATCCCCAGCCAAAAATTATTGAAATGGATGTGTAAGGATTTGAATGGAGGAAGAATAATGAAAAATGAAAAATAAAAATATGAAAATACGAAAAAAGGATGTAAAAAAAGAAAAACACCTGAACTAGATAGTCAACAATGACAACTAATTGGCAATGGGATCTCCTTCAATAAATAACGAGGGCTTTCAAAAGGAAAGGAAAGAAAGAATAGTCTCAATAGCATCTTGTTCAGAAGTGGAACTAATCACTAGACCTTATCTTATTAAATGAATACAATTTTCTCACTGTAAGCTACATCAGAGATGCCCACAAGCCACAAGTAGCAAATAATTAGGGTGTCAAAACACTTGTATATTTTCTTACACTAACTGATACAAGAATGTGTATCTGCAATAATTTGAAGGCTAAATTTTACTTAAATACGCTATCATGCTTTTCAAGTTGTTACCCTAAAAAAGATAACACATTGATGAAGAAAAATTAAATTTTTAAATAGAATATAAGAATATGTATGGTACTGAATATGAACTGGTAGCTTCCATTAACACAAAACAAATAACTCTGCTCGGTATGGTACTTCGCATGTAGATTACAGTAGATGATGTACAGATAGAGTAATAATAGAGAAAAAGGATTATAACAAAAATTGAGAAATTGACCTTGTTTATTTCATCTATATGTCCCTTTATACAGTGGGATATACTTAAATAACAAATTGATTACCTTTGTCGTTTTCCTGCAAACCAAATGGCTCCATACCTAGAGTATAGACATGCAACACATGTTTTCTATGTGCCAAATCCTTGTCGAAAACATTCGGTACAGAGATCAAGACGACATTCTGATCAGCATCTCAAGTAATAGGTATTAAGACTATATGGTGGATTCCTGGGTCTTCAGGAATACTCTGCTGATACCATAAGTTTTAATACAATGCAACAAGACAAATGAAGATGGAAAGCAAAATTAAATAAAAAGGAAAAGCAAAATTAAATGTTGCAAACCTTGATACCAACTACCCAAAGTGCTACATGGAAATAACTCATGTAATAGGGACAAATATGCAAATTTCCAACCAATACTGCAAAAGACTTCATTAAATTTCTTCTCTTTTATCTCCCCCGTTCCCTGTCCTCATCCAAATATAGTGTCACTAATATTTTTTTCACTTGCTCATGTCAGTCATTCCTATCTAGAACTAGCATGAATTAATACCCAAATATCATGCAAGAACTCATCAAGACGTTCATCTTCTTCCTGTTGTAAGTAAAAGATAGTCTCTTTGCTTCAACAGAATGCAGAACAGAGGGTACTATTTTTGCGGGAGTGGGTATCTATCTACCCTCTGAAACAGAAAAAGTGAAGCGCCTAAAAAATAATTGTGAGTGCGAAAGGGCATGTTAACCTAGAAACTTTTGGAAAGGAAATTTCCCAGATTCTAGTATGTGTTTGAATATATTTGGAAGAAAAAGTACCTTTTCTTTAGCTTGAGTTATGCCTGATGTGACAACGCAATCAATGATGGCACAACACCTTCTTGCAGAACCTGACTACAAAATATATTTCTATTTGCACAGAGTTGAAGCAATGCTGCTGCAGCATTTTCCTTTCCTCTTGTAGAACCTAATTCAATAACTTCCACAAGCACCGGAATCCCACCTTCCTGACCAATGGCAGTCCTTCCTTTCGGTATAGTTGCAAGTTTTGCCAAAACAGCTACAAGACGAGGTTTGCAATTCCAAGGAGAATAAAACTACATGTGGATTCCCAGGTCTTCAGAAATAATTTGCCCGATACCATAATTTTCAGACAAGGCAACAAGGCAAATGAAGAGGAAAAGTAACATTAAATGTTGCATAAGCAAATATGTAAAATAAAGTTCTTGCATCATCTGTATAAGTAGGGTACATCATTTCAAGTTATGTTAAAGAAGTCATATTAAGTACCACTCAGGTACCAGCTTTGAGACAATGCATACACTTTACTCTTCATTGAAATGATTCTCGAAGTATCTAAAGTTTTCATTACTCTCCATTGAAATTACTCTATTTTTTTTACAAAATTATAAATCTCTAAAATTATTTCCATAAGACAACCCCTACAAATTAGCTAAACAATTAACATCCTTCAAAAGAGATGCTACACCAAGAGCACACACCAAGAGAGCTGGTTTGAGATTGTCCAAGAATATACTAAACTTATAATATTTCTCAACAGAGGATATTTATGTATCGAATGGTTAAACATCGAATTGTTTCATGTGGATTTGTGATGTATAAGTGATATATCAATAGTAATCAATGTGGTAGTAGTCATAAAGTTCTATAGACATGCAATGGGTAAGCAAAGCCTCATCTACAACTACAGATACATTTCGACAAACACTATCAATACAAAAAAAAATACCTCAAGCTTATAAATAGAACACAATAGAAAGTAACCTTTTGTTACCATGGAGAGGATAGGCTTCCTTCTCCCATGCCTACAAGAAGAAGAATGCTTTCCACCTCCATCCTTCTAACTTCATCTTCAAACTTGGGCATGGAAGAAAGCAGAAAGAAAACATTAGTCCTAAATAGTCCTCTCAGGCATTGGAGAAAGCTACAAATAAATCAACTACCATGGATTGATGTGAAGGAAAATGATATGGTGTTTATAAAGTAATATCATTGCAATTTTATAGCAAGTCAAAGATGTCTACCAGCCTTGGCCGTGCCCTATGGATGTCGCTCATATCAACGTACCTCTTCTTTGCCAGCTCATCCCTTGGTCTTCTTCTAGATGGGGAGGTCGGAGAAAAGATTAATGTCAGCGTAAACCCGGATATCATCTCTGGCGGTGGTGAATCTGTCAGGAAGGGGGTTCGACGGAGATGGCGTTGGCCTCGGATTTCGGCTTGTGGGAGCTTGATCCATGACTTCTTTAGGAGCTTGATCTCTACCGACTCAGAGAGGCTGCAGAGGGATCAGGATTGGGATTTCGATCGACGCACCTCTCCAAAAAAATTTAGGGTTTATGAATTTGGGGGAGAAGTGGAGTGTGATGGGAGAAGAGAAACTTGTGGAGAAGAAGACGAATAAAGCATTATGGTGGAGGGGAGAGAGATGGGAGGGGGGAAATTTTTTCGGAGATTGAAAAAAAGAGCGGGCTTAGTCGGGATGTGGAAAAAAATTCAATTATGCTATTCGGCTTCTAAAATATTTGGATGATAGCATTTTTTATTATGTGGCATTTGATATGGCAGCTGACATAACAAAGCTGACATAACAACTGATATAACAAATTTTAACCAAAAAAAGTAATTATCTAATTTTTTTAATGTTAACATTAATGTTAATATTCATATTAATTTTAATGTAAATGTTAATATTAATATTAATATTAATATTAATGTTAATTTTAATATTAAGGTTAATTTTAATGTTAAGGTTAATTTTAACGTTAATTATCATGTTAATTTAATTTTAATTTTAATATTAATTTTAATGTTAAATTTTGTCATGTCAGCAACCATGTTATATGTCACATAATGGAAGATGGTGTCATCCAATATTTTTGGAGCCAAATATCATTTTTGAAAAAATTTAGATCCTTCAAAAAATAGTGTTATAAAAGTCTTTATTATAAATAATTTTTTCCATTTTGAAATGTTAAAACTGGTCACATTCAGCTTACCACCGTTATTTTTATACCCTCTTTTGAAAAATTATAACGTTTTACTATAGAATGTTATTTTAAAAGTGTTATGTTAAGAGCTTTTTCTTGCAGTGTTAGCAAATTATAAAAAATGTATATTCCTACACAGGTTCATGTTGCAGAACAAATAGTGGCTTTCTACGACATATACCATTAATGTCGTCGAATATATTGTGTCTTTCTGCGACATGTATCATACGTCGTACAATGTGTATTATCTTTCACATAATGTGTATTATCTTTCTGCGACATGGATACCTTACTTTGACATACGGGCATAGCAACATAAGCAGCGTCCAGAAAAAACTATACCTTTAACAGCGTTCATAACACGCTATATAAAGTTCTATTAACAACAAAATAGCAGGGAGGCATAAACTGCTATTGTAT
>JANAVB010018199.1:12443676-12716176 GCA_029216955.1 Iris pallida
TGATATTAAAACAATTCTAAATATTACAAAGAGATATTAAAACATTTTAATTAATTGCAAATTAGTATTTTAGTATTTAAAATTCATTTAAAAATCATTTAAAAATTCTAAAAAAATTTCTAAAAATTATAATAAATTATTTTAATGCTAAATAGGTCATTTGCAACTAACTAATTCTAATTTAATTAATTTTGAAAAAAAGGGGCTGGCAAGTCTTTCCTCCTTGAAAAATTTCGTCCTTGAAATTTCCAAGGATTGAAGACCCTACAATTTCCTAACATAGCAAGCAATGCAACAAATGACTAAGGCTACGATCGAAACTAACCTCTAAGATATCAAGCTGGAACGGGTCGTTCCCTCGCAGCTGTTGGATCGAACAAGTAAGGATATCTCTCCCTCATGTCCGACTCCCTCTCCCAAGTAGATTTACCCGGAGAGTAACGGCTCCAAGCTACTCGTACTAAGGGTATAACCTTGTTCCTCAGCCTCTTCTCCATCTTGTCTAATATCTCCACTGGCTGCTCAGAAACTGCAAGGCTCGATCCGATCTCCAACTCTGAATGATCTAGCACATGCCAGGGGTCCGGAACATATCTCCTCAGCTGGGATACGTGAAAGACATCGTAAACTCCTGCTAGGTTGGGTGGAAGTGCAACCCGGTAAGCTACCTCTCCGATCCTGCCAAGTATCTCGAACCGTCCGATGTATCTGGGGCTCAGCTTCCCTCCTCGTCCGAACCGGATCGTCGTCTATATAGTACCTCAAAAGGAGACATACCGATGCTGGCTTGGTAGTTGTTGTTGTATAAAAACTCTACCAAGTGGAGATGGCTCTCCCATGATCCTCCAAAGTCCAGTACGTAGGTCCTCACCATATCCTCCAGTGTCTGTATCGTCCTCTCGGACTGCACATATGTCTGCGGGTGGTATGCCGTACTGAATTTGAGCCGACTGCCCAACTCCTCCTACAAGCTCCTCCAATAGTGGGACGTGAATCTGTTGTCTCTTTCTGACACGATGCTTACTGGCATCCCGTGTAGGCGAACTATCTGCTGTATGTATAGCTCTGCCAACTTCTCGGTGGAAAGCCCTATCTTGAAGGGTATGAAGTGCGCACACTTCGTCAGCCTGTCCACGATGACCCAAATGACATCCTACCCTCCTTGGGAACGAAGAAGCCCTGAGACGAAGTCCATCATAATGTATTTCCATTTCTACTCGGTAATGGGTAATGGCTGCAATAGACCAGCTGGCCTATCGAAATGCTGGCAAACTAGACATCTCGAAATGAAACGTGATACATCCCTCTTCATCCCGTGCCACCAAAGATGTTTCCGTAAGTCACGGTACTTCTTGTTAGCACCAGGATGAATGGAATATCTCGATCGGTGCGCCTCCTGTAAGACTGCCTCTACCAGCTCTCTATTTGGCATGCACAATCGGCTGCCATGCCTCAAGAATCCATCCTTTGCTACAGTGAAATCATCCAGCAATCCAGCTAAAGCCTGGGCTCGAAGTCTACGAAGGCTCTCATCTGTAGACTGTGCCTCCCTGATCTGCTCCATCAAACCTGACTGAATGTCAAGCGCCATCATCTGTATCACTGATCCTGGCCGAACTATCTCGATACCGAGCTTCTCCAGATCTTCCCGCAAATGCCGATCTATCATCAGATACCATGCCATCAGATGCCTGCTCAGCGCGTCCGTCCGCCACCATATTTTTCTTTCCGAGATGATACTGTAAATCGATGTTGAAGTCTTTTATCAACTCCAACCATGATCTTTGCCTCATGTTCAGCTCTTTCTGCGTGAACACATAATTCAAGCTCTTGTGGTCAGTAAAGATTTCCACACGCTCTCCGTATAAGTAATATTTCTATAACTTGAGTGCAAAGATCACCGCAGCTAACTCTAGGTCATGGGTAGGATAGTTCTTCTCATGAGTCCGCAATTGCCTAGATGCATAAGCAATCACTTTCCCATACTACTGTAGGACACATCCTAGCCCATTTCCAGAAGCATCGTTGTATATGGTAAAACCTCCAGAACCTGAAGGTAATGTCAGAACTGGGGCGGTCGTCAGCCTCCTCTTCAGCTCCTCAAATGCTGTCTGGCAGTCCTCTGACCAAATGTACTCTGCGTCAGCTTCGTCATGGTTTCAGCTATCCTAGTAAAGTCCAGCACGAACTTTCTATAATAGCCTGCTAAACCTAGAAAGCTCCTGATCTCTGAAACTGACGTCGGAGCCTTTCATGTCTCAACTGCAGCAATCTTCCTGGGATCCACCGAGATTCCCTCTCTAGTAACTACATGGCCGAGAAACTCCTCTCCGTCTAAAAAGAACTCGTACTTCGATAATTTGGCAAACAACCTCTCCTGTCTCAGAATCCCCAAAACTGTTCGCAAGTGCTCTGCATGCTCCTCCTGCGTCTTCGAGTATATCAGGATGTCGTCGATAAACACTACGACGAACTTATCCAGATACTGGTGAAATGTCTTATTCATCAAATTCATAAAGACAGCTGGCGCATTTATGAGACCAAATGGCATCACCAGAAACTCATACTGCCCGTACTTCGTGTTGAATGTCGTCTTCTGGATGTTTGCTGCCCTGACCTTCACCTGGTGGTACTCGGATCTTAAGTCTATCCTGGAAAACACTTTCGTCCCACTCAACTGGTCGAACAAATATTCATCTATCCTGGGCAAAGGATATTTTTTATTGATGGTGATGGCATTTAAGACACGGTAGTCAATACACAACCGAACAGTACCATCCTTCTTAGGCACTAAGAGCACTGGCGCTCCCCATGGAGAAGCACTAGATCGAATGAAACCCTTTTTCAACAGGTCATCAATCTGCTCTTTCATCTCTACGGCCTCCTTGGGGTTCACTCTATAGCAAGCCCGGGATACTGGTGATGAACCCGGTACTAAATCTATGGTGAACTCCACTCTCTGTCAGGCAGAAGTCCTGGAAGATCCTCTGGAAATACATCCATAAACTCCCTAATGATAGGGTGTGGCGGTGCTACGTCCCCAACTATCGCACAACAGTTCAGCTCTAGGCTGATCTCCGGCCCTGTCCTCTTGACACTGAATGGTGTTGTGCATGGGGGACTGAACAAAATACTACACTCATGACAGTCTATAGCTGCATGGGCATAGCTAAGCCAGTCCATCCCCAATATGATATCATAATCTGGGAGTGGCATCACAAAGAATCGTCCCATGAACTCTCTTCCGGCTATAAAAATAGAGCATCTATAGATAGCTCTAATAGGCACTGGTCCGCCTCCCGTCATTACTCTACTAATCTCCGCAGTAGGTGTAGCTACTAGATGGTGTTTATGCAAAAAATCTAATGACATGAAGATATGAGATGCACCAAAATCAACAAGCATAGAGCTAGAAAAGTATGCAAATAAACATGACCTATGATGACGTCAGCAAAGTAATCTGGCTCCGAAACCTGCTCTGGCTCCGGCTCAAGGGCTAGGCTATAAGCTTTCCCCTAGGGTCCCTTCTGCTGCTGCAGATGTTGCCCAAACCTCTGCTGCTGAGTCGGGAGTGGTCCTCTAGGTCCCTTGGCTGCTGGGCAGTTCCAAATCTGATGGGTGGCAGACCCACAAACTAAGCACTGCCCTAACCTCTTCCTGCATATGGTGAAGTTATGCCCGGGTCTTCTACAGAAAGAACACATAGCCCCCTTCTGCTGCTGAGGTCCCGTAGCTCTAACTGGCGGGGTCGGGTGATGTGGTGTGGGAGGACGACATGTCTGCTGGTGCGACGTCGGTGCTTTCTGCTGGAAAGCCTGACGCTTGGAGGGTCCCTCAATGTGTACAGAAGCCGGCCTCTTGCAAGACAGAAGACGCTCCTAAATGCTCCGGGCCAACTCTAGGCTCTGGTAGTAGTCAGTCGTACCGTTCGCCACTATAAAAATGCCAATGCCTGGAACTAGACCATGGAAAAACCTACGCGTCATCTCCTCTGGGTCTGCAACCAGACAAGGAGCGAAACGGCTCAGGCGACTAAACACTGCCGCATACTCATCAACAGAACGGTTCCCCTGCTGGATGTTCTGGAATCGTAGCCCCATGGCTACTCTAGCGGTGGTCGAGAAGAATTTCTTCTTGAACTGGGTCTTGAACTGATCCCAAGTGGCCCTCCCTCTCGCAAGTAATGGCTCATTTCGGAACCAAACTTCTGCCAAATCTATTAGCAAAAATCCCGCTGCATTGACCTGGAGGTCATCCGGCATCCTAACTCTAAGGAGCTTCCTCTCTACCGAGTCTAGCCAGTCATCTGCTACTACTATGTCCTCAGTCCTAAAGAACTCCTTGGGGTTCAGACCCATGAAGTCCTTGATCGTTCCCGCTCTCTGTCGTGGCTCTACGGGTGGTGGGACCACGGTACGTTCCTCAGAACGCTCCATGCTCTGGCGGAGTAGGGTACTGCTCCTGATGGGTTGTTTGGAATCCCAGGATCAGAGTGAGCAGTTGGTTCCCGTCGAGTGTGACGGAAGCTTGGGTAGGTATAGTGATAGGGGGTGGTGGAAGTATTAGGTCTTGTTGGGACTGTGATGTGGAAGGTGGTGGAGGCATCTGGGTTTGTGGATTGGTGGAATGGGGGAATGTGGTAGGTGGAGGTGTATCAGTCAACTGGTCAGCTGATTGGATATGGAGTACGCCATTCTCAGGTGTGACATACTGGGATGAACGAGTAAGCACCATCTAATTAAAATAAAAAGTACTTATAAGGGTTTGTTAAAGTAAGCAATTATAGACAAGAAAATCTAATTATAATAGTAAGCATGTGATGTATTTCCTATGTTGCAATCCTAGTATTCCTCTTGGTGTTCTAAGCGTCATTCCTAATGTTGTCTAATTACCTTAAGTTCCTAATTGCAGGCATGCTTGGTACAATAACGTAACCAAACAATTTAGTCTCGACCTGCATGGGCCACCACTAAAAACATGTCACGATCTGCTATCCAAATTGTTGGGTCGGACCGAGTCATGTTCTGCCTACGCTTGAGATAAAGCGTAGTAAGCTGTTCTAAAGACAACAAGATAAGACTAAATGTGCTAACAGTTCTATAAGTAAAAAGTCATAAATGCTCCAAACACAAAAGTTGTCTCATATAGAAATAAGTCCAAGTACAAGTCTAAAATGTAAAACTGGATACATGTCCAGTTACAAAATACGTAGTCTAATACATGACTACACTAAATATCCCAAGCAACTACGCAAACTAGACGAGTTTCCCGCAGGTACATCCTCGTAAGGCAAAGCCTGGTCCTCGGCAGTAACTCTATAATATGAGTCACAGAGTAACTCCTCCTCAGTAAGGATACCTACAACGTTATCCTGTCAGGACGGGAGCAAGTACTGATTCTAACAAACTAGCATATGAAAATGAAAATGAACATAAGAGGAATAACTGGAAATATGGCATCACATAATCTATCATGGCAATGACACATATGTCATAGAGACAGATGTATATGTAGTATTTAAAATGATAGCAGGTATATGATCATCAATAGGTGTACAATGTGCAGGGGCACATGTAAATAAAATGTACATACGTACAAGTGTACAAGCATAGGTGTACCTCCGTACAGAAATACGGAATAATGGGGGCATGATCACGTACTCTACTATCAATTTCCCCATAACCCATATTCTAATCATGTGGGAGATACATAAAGACTGGTTTAAGTATGGTAGTGACTAAAAGTACAACATGTGAAGATTTAACTTGCTACCCCAAGGATCAGCATTTAACATGGTTGGATTTGCAGTTCATTATTGTAACAGTATGTAAAGTTTGTAGAAAGTACTTGCCTCTAGCAAAGCAAGCTGTGATAAAAATGCTATAGATACACGGTAACTCGTCACTGTAGAAATAAATACATAAACTTAGTTTTTACACTAAGTTAAACACTAAGACACTAAGTGGTGCAACACGACTTGTGATTGGGCACCTAGCCAAAATGATGACTTTAGCATAGGAGACCAATGTGAGGTGACTCAATACTATAAATAACTTTCTAGGGTCTTTACACTAGTGTGGGGTGAGGTTCAATACGACTATAACTCAAAATAACACAAAAAATTGCAAGACGTAATTATTCAATAAATAAATCAACTGTACATTGTGTTCCAATAATTTTTGAGATAGACAAAAAGCTCAATTTTACATAAAATAAAGTATCAAAATAATCCTTGTTAATTATAGAAATTTATTATAATTTTTCTGGAATTTATTAACCAGTACATGTATTTTATAAAAAAATCAGTTTTCATAAGTACACAGAAAGTGAGTTCTGCTTTCATATGCCAAAACAGAGGCAAAACTACAAATTAAATCCTGTAAAAATTATACTAAATTAGCTAAATTAACATAGTATCTAAATACTATTTTTCTAGAATTTTAACAGCAATTAAAGTATTTTTAGAAATTCAAAAATAGCATGGTACACAATCTGAAATTAAATAATTAATTATCTGCATATTTTATCCATGTACATAATTTGAACCAGAGTTCAAATACAGAACCCAATGCCATAAATCAAGTCCAATATGACTTGTACAGGTCTTGATTATGTGAAAACACATTTGAGCCCAAAAACCCATGCTAGGCTTGGACACCAAATGGTTGCAGTAATACAGGAATTTAAATAATAATAATATATTTTCAAAGTGGTAAAAATATACAAGTTATAATTTTAAACAATAAAAATGACTTGGGAATTCATGCACAATAATATTTTGTACAAAGTAGAATTTTTGAAATACATATATAAATATATATATATATATATTATATATATATATATATATATATATATATATATATATATAGTATATATATATATATAATATTGTATATATATATATATATATATATATATAGATATTATATATATTTTGTATATATATATATATATATAATATATATATATATACAAATATTGTATACATATATAATGGTATATATAATAATATATACACATGAACATATATACATGAACATATATATATATATATATATATCTAGATATATATATATATATAGATATATATATATATATATATATAATATATAATATATATATACACACACATATATATATATATATTATATACTGTATTATATGTATATATATACAAAAATAGTATATATATACAAAAATAGTATATATACATATAATACAGTATATATAATATATATATATATATATGTGTGTATATATATATATATATATAATATATATATAGATATATTATATATATATATATACATGATATATACATGTATATATATACATGTATATATATATACATGTATAAAAAATATATATATATATATATATATATATATACATGTATACATATATATACATAATATATATATATATATAAACAAAAGAAAACAAAAGAAAACAAAAAGAAAATGAAAATGAAACAGACTACAGGGGGATTCGAACTCGGCCCACATGGTCGAGTTCTTGGGCGTGGTCGGGCTGGCCAAGGGGTCAGCCCGCTCTGGGTGTTAGGGTTAGGATTCGGTTTACATTTATTTAGGTTTTAAGTTAATAATAATAAAATCCGATAAAAACAAGCCTTGTGTCCTGACAGTTAGGGACACAGGAGTCGCGTGTCCGTGCTAAGCATGACACGTATGGGTCTAGTCCTTCGTGTCCAAGCACTAGGCTAGGATCCTCGTGTCCGGGCGAACCATATACGTGTGTACGAGACACGTATGACACGGTTATCACACTGCTACTTACGTGTCCGGCGAGCTGGGGAGGGTTCGAGGATGTTGGACGGGGGAGGAGTCGATGTAGTAGTGGCGCTCGGGCGGCGCTGGGCGCAGCTCGTCACGGCAAATCGATTTGGGGTGGTCGATGACGACGACGACTACTATGGAGGCTGGACGGGGGTTCGTCGGAGTTAGGGTTCAGACGAGATTGAATAGGGAAGACGAGGGCGGTGGTAGGCTGGAATGGGTCGTGGTGGTGGTGGTTGGGTCGGGGAGAGTGTGGGGTTTCTTTTATAGGGGTCTAGGTCGGTCGAAGGTCGGTTGGGCGGCCAGAAATGGTGGAGAAAAGGGGGTCGGTCGTGGGGAGTTGGCGATCGTCGGGGATGGGTAGGGTTATGATTTGTATTACGGTCCCTAGGATTCTAGGATTTACAACTAGGTCACTCTAGTTGGTAAATGCAAATAATAATTTGCATAACAAAAATATAACAATTTATAATTTGCAAACTGTTATATTAACAAATTAATAAATTGCATAATGATATTTAAACAATTCTAAATATTACAAAGAGATATTAAAACATTTTAATTAATTGCAAATAGTATTTTAGTATTTAAAACTCATTTAAAAATTCTTAAAAAAATTCTAAAAATCATAATAAATTATTTTAATGCTAAATAGGTCATTAGCAACTAACTAATTCTAATTTAATTAATTTTGAAAAACAGGGCCTGACACCTTCTCCTCAGGAGCGTTCTGCTAGCCTAATAATTATATCATATTTTGAATATGGCTAACCAATTATGTTTAACATAATGACATCACTAATATTCATGTAATCACTATCATGTTGCTACTTAAACTTAGCATTATCCTAATGTTAGAATTGTCATAATTTTCTATATCATATTTTTATGTTTATATCATAATGCATGACACTGCTTACTTTAGACATGCAGTAAGCATAATCAAACATAATCAAACGAGGACATATGCAATCAAGAATTATTTATGGGCCAAAGATGCGTTATACAAGGAACCGAAAGGTATTTAGATTCTAGATCTGTTTATCTTTGGACGACCTCCGTCAATAAAAAATGCGTCTTCAAGTCTGCTCAAATATCAGAAGAAATGCGTCATCAAAGGGCTATTAGTTTTTCTATTTTATTAATATAATTTTCACATTTATTGAGTCTAGGAATACGATATACACTGCATCGTACTAGCAAATAGGCTTCCAAAAAACATTTTCAAAATACCCTTTCACTTTAAAACAAGCCCACTTACAAAAGCCAAAACTATTTCCTAACTGCTTGACTTTTCAGAAATCCCAAAAACCAATTTATAAAAACCCTAACAGAACTCCAACAGAATTCGGACCGAGTTCGGCCCGAATTCGGCCAGAGTTCGGTTAGTGCCCATTGGATTTTTGAACTTGGTCCTCCTGCAGTTACGGATGCAACGGCTATTTGTCAAGATTCTCTCAAAGAGTTCTACCCGAATTCTGCCCAAATTCTGTCAGAGTTCTGTCTTTGGAAAACCTATAAATAGAGAACAATTTTAATCATTTCAATTCACTTATTCACTTTCTTATCTCTTCACTTTAAGCCTAATACGTTCTTCCAAAGTATTCTAAGCGATTTATTTTCAAATTCTAAGCCAGTTACAATTCTCTAGTGATTTGCCAGTGCAGTACGGTCTAGAAGTTTCAGAGTGATTGTAATTAGAGGCTTGATTGAAGATACACACTTCACAATTGAAGTTGGTCGAGTACTTCTAATTATAACTTGTGTTGTAGAAGTTGCAAGGACTTCAGATAAAAATTTGCGGTGTTTTTCCATAGTGGATTCAACTGGAAGCTAGAGTTCTTCTGACTGGAATAGTCCTCACAAGAGGGAAACCAGTATACATCACCATCTTTGCGTTTGCTTTCTGATCTCTGCTTTTCATTTACTTACTTGTAATATATTATTTGTGATCTTGCTGCTAACATTTTTAATTAGCTAATTTCTACTGCCTACTCTATTCACCCCCTTCTAGAGTATTGTGCTTTACAATTCGTTTCTACAATTGATATCAGAGCAGGTGCTCCTTGTAGAGGTAATATCATTCATACCAATTGCTCTTTCAATTGGTATCAAAGCGGGTTATACAGGTAAAGCGAGGTGACACTGCTATTATATTCTTTATTATATAACTGTTGTTACATAGATCACTACAAGTACGTACTTCACAACTGAAGTACAATCCACAAATCGACTCCCACTATTTAATGCAACAAACTATAGTTATTGGAAGACACGAATGAGCTTCTACCTGAAGTCTCTAGATTTTGACTTATGGTCAATTGGTGTCATTGGCTACAAAAGTCTACTATCACTTCTATTCTCATATCCTCTATAATCCACAAGCCTTATTATAGTTACACGAGGGAAGAGAAGAAGATAGCTAGCCTTGATGCAAAAGCTATGTATACCTTTTATTATGCTGTAGACATAAATGTATTCAATCTTATTACTACTTGCACAACATCTCATAAAATTTGGAAAGTTCTTGAAGCTACTTATGAGTGCAGGTATGAAAGCAAAGCTAGCAACTCCAGCGAGAAGGATAGTCTTCATAATGATGCAATTTGTGCATGATGGAATTGGAATTTAAGGTACAACACAATCCCTTATACGAAGAAGAGCTTGTATGTGACAACTGTAAGAAGATAGGCCACACCCAAGTAGATTATACTACTAGAAAGGAGAGTCACTACGAACAATCAAATGAAGGAAGATTATCGTCTAACAAGTACGCTAGCACGAGCATATGGTGTGAAAGCGAAGCACGCGATTCTGAAAAAGAAGAAGAAGAGAGACCTCATCAAGCTATAAATTTATGCTCAATAGCATTATCTAACGAGGTACAAAATAATTCTTTTTATCAAGATAGTAAATTTCCTCATGATGGGTTATCTGATTCTTTCAGTGATCTATTAGAAGAACACAAGAAAGTATTAGATAAGTATAAACAAGCTAGAAAGAATATTCTATCCTATAAGTGTGAGAATGAAAAAACTTACTCGCTTATTGAATGATGCTAGAAATACTTCTCCTTCTAATAATTCTACTGAAATTTTCACATCGAGTTTAGATTGCATTAGGCACTTGATTGTATTGAGAAAAGCACTCAAGAAAATGCTAAAGTTAAGGAGGAATTAGAATCAGAAAAAAAGAAGTATTTATTGCTTCATAGAATTGATGCTCTTTCTACAAAATATGATGAGATCTATGATAACTCTAAAAAGTTAGAGACTAGACTGGGAAAATAGGTAGTACAACCTATGACTCAGTTTAACACAAGACACGTGACATATCAAAAAGTCACACGATAGATCTTTTACAAAGGAAGCAAGCAAAGCTAAAGCTTCATGTAACCATGCTTTCCATTACAAGTATCTACGCACATCATATCACCCCACTGCACGTTCTTATACTGCTACACTAGCACTAATATTAATACTTTCTGTCACTATTGTGATATGAATCGACACGTTTCTATTCGTTGTCAGATTAGAAAACTAGTTGATATAAAATTGTGCAAATGGGTTCCCAAAGCTAACAAATGTTGATCCAAGTATTGGATACCAAAGTCTTCACCTAATATTTCAGGTGGCGCTACTTATGCTGAACCATCGAAAATGGAACGTGTGGTGGTTGCGCAACTTCAAAGGTCATCTTCCATACAATTGCACCAACATAAGTGTGGTCACTTGAACCACTTTGGTAACATGCTAAATGATTTATTTTATGGTTTTATTTATAGAATGTAGCATGTCATATTAATGTCCTTTTATTGATATCTTTTAGTTGTTTGTTGTTTGAATCAATGTGCGACATAATCCTAGCTTGACTAGCTGTTTAGCTTAAAATAATTAGTTCACACTATATAGTATTTTATTTTATATTAGTGTGACACATTATCTATGTATGCTCTTTTTGCTCTTAATCTTTATTTGAAGCATGCATACCACCGTAGTCCATAGGAGCTTAATTATTTTTTGGTTAATATATTTTTGACACTTCGTCTTTAATATTTTTTAATGGTCACTCTTACCGATTTATCTTTAACATGTCATATTTACATTGATCTGTGCATGTTTAGCACAAGTCTCATATTTACTTGAAAAGTATAACATATACTTTTATGTTAACCTTGTGCTTGCATAATATATTCACTATGATTCTCATATTTATTTTGATTAACTTCTTAAGAATCAATTACATCTTTGTCTGATACAGCATATTTATGTTTTTATCTGTGATAAATTTTTGATGCTTATTAAGGATACATGAATAATTTTTGTCATTCATATATTGCTCATATGTTTATTATATTAATACATATTTTTGTATAAATATCTTTATGGGAATATATGAGTTAAGTTCAAGTTCTATATTATTTCAAAAAGTAGTTTCAAACTTGTGCTTATCTCATACTTAGCCATTGATTACTTGAACAAATTTATGTTCTTCTCTTTATTAGCTTCTTCCTTAAAGCCTATTTTAATGATGTGGTTGGTTTGTTGTTGACATTTGGATACATGACTCCTATTAAATAATTTTAATATCTTGATCTTGATAAACCATTCTTTGGGTATTTACTTCTTTTATATTTAGGGATTCTGGATTTCGATGTTGTTCGATGATACTGCATATATTCCTTTAAATCTTAGTTCTTAAAAGTAGAGATTATTTTGGGTATAAGTCGAAAGGGTCCTTCTGTCATACAGGTGTAGATAGCTTAAAGTGACACGATGTACTAGTCTTTGGACTACCGCTAGCTGGGAATCGCCTCCTACAGCTAATTAAAAGTTATCAATACTTTATAGACTTAAGATTTATTAAAGTCTATTTGCAACCAGTATCTAGTTCTGGATCCAAGGTACTGAACCCAGTCCCCTAGGATCCAGAATACATCAGCGTATCTAGGTCCTATATTTTGATTTACAAATATTTTATATTTTATTATTACCCAATGATTTTGTAGCACATGTGAATAAATGTAATTGATACATCTTGTACCGTATGCTTTATTGTTCTAAGATTTTTTAAGTCCATAGACTATAATTGATTTCATATTGCACAAATTCTTCTTAAATTATCGGTTATTAAAGAAAAATTTGTTTTAGGTACAAGCCTACAAAAGGTATGTCTGTCACCACGGCTACGGCTAAAGCGAACGGTACTTAAGTGTACCCCGCTGAACCTCCGTTAGCTGGGACAGTACCCCTAAAGCTAACCCAAGATTAATCAACGCTTAATAAACTAAAGATTTATTGAGATCTAGTTGCAATTGTTATCTGATGAATTTTAGATTTTAGCCTTGATGGATAATATTATTTAATGATATTTTTTTACAAAAGGTAACATACAATGATCTTCCATAGGTTATTGTTTGTCATCTTTTGATATATTCATTTTTCTGTCACTTTATTCCATATTCAGACTTGATGATCTTGTGACTACTCATTGAATATTATCATCATGTGATTATTTATTTTTATCTATTTTTGCATATAAATTACTTGGGAACTAGATACACATATTTTAAGAGGGAGCAAATTAATTGTTTTAATTCTTTTATGCCCTTAATATGTTGTATACCTAGTTTATCATGGACGTATATTCTTCTACTTAACATGTCTTGTTGATTTGTTAAGTTTATGAGATAATAAATGATTATTATTATTTATTTATTTTTAATTTCCCCATTTTATTTGAGTTTATAAAAGTTATCTTGCCAAATATATTTAATTATCCATATTTATTGATTTTCCTTTGATTTTAAATTAATTTTTTTTGTATTGAGATTTTATCTCAAAGTTCATGATTATCTATATTTAGACTGATCATACTTTGCGGGAGAGCATTCAAGTCGACTGAATTTCTCCTTCTCAAGTGTTTTGCTTCTATTACCTTCATGTTTATCTAATGGATATTCATATATCATGATAAGGTGATTGAGTTCAAATGCATGAACTTTGGTATAGATTTTGCATAGATTCTAGTATATTTATTTTTGATTTTTTTTTGATGATTATATTCTTTATGGAATTGATTCACTAATTTGTATGGGCAAATTATGAATCATATTTTTTTCTGATCATTGTTAAAAGTATCATTATATTTTTTATATTAGTATATCCTAGATCTACGAATTTATATTCCTCATGATTTATTTTTGACCAATGATTGATTTCTACTATATTGATATCTACTTTTTTCTTTACTGGTCTGTTTCAAAACTACAGTTACATTTATACATAATATTGTGTTTTGACATATTTTTCCATTTTGTATAATTTTCTAAACTTGTTATTACATTGTTCTCCTAATCCTTGATCATGATTATTTTAGCCTTCCTCCTTTACTTACGCTTGAGTTCGTTTTATCTCTTATTACGGGGGAGCTTATTTTTTATCATGTCAACGAGGGAAAAATAAGTTTAAGTTAGCATACAATATTATAATATTATGTGTTTATTAGTGATAGATGCCTCTATCGTATCTATCTTAAACTTAATTGATTTGCCATAATCAAAAAGGGGGAGATTGTTAGCCCAATAATTATATCATGTTTTTGAATATGGTAATCAATTAAGTTTAACATAATGATATCACTAATATTCATATAATCACTATCATGTTGCTACTTAAACTTAGCATTGTCCCAATGTTAGCATTGTCCTAATGTTCTATATCATATTTCTACGTTTGAATCATAAAGCATCATACTGGTTTGTTCGCCTATCATGTAATTTCTGATATGCAGTAAGCATGATCAAACGTGATCAAACCAGGACATATGCAATAGAAAATTATTTATGGGCCAAAGACGCATTATACAAGGAACCGAAAGGTATTTAGACTTCCAGATCTGTTTATCTGTGGACGACCGCCGTCAAGGAAAAATGCATCTTCAAGTCTGCTCAAATATCAGAAGAAAGGCGTCATCAAAGGGCTATTGGTTTTCCTATTTTATTAATGTATTTCTCATATTTATTGAGCCTAGGAATACGATGTACACTGCATCGTACTGGTAAATATGCTACCCAAGAAACATTTTTTAAATACCCTTTCATTTTTAAAACAAGCCCACTTACAAAAGCCCAAACTACTTCCTAATTGTTTGACTTATTTAAAATCTCAAAAACTAATTTGTAAAAACTCTAACAGAACTCCAACAGAATTCGGACCGAGTTCGTCTCGAATTCCGCCAGAGTGTGGTTAGTGCCTGTTGGATTTTGAACTTGGTCCTACTGCAGTTACGGATGCAATGACTATTTGCCGAGATTCTCTCAAAGAGTTCTGCCCAAATTCTGCCCGAATTCTGTCTTTGGAAAACCTATAAATAGAGAAGGATTTCAATCATTTCAATTCACTCATTCACTTTCTTATCTCTTCTCTTTAAGCCTAATACGTTCTTCCAAAGTATTCTGAGCTATTCATTTTTCAAATCCAAGCCAGTTACAATCCTTTAGTCGATTTGCCAGTGTGTTACGATCTAGAAGTTTCAAAGTAATTGTAATCTGTAGAAGCATAAAAATTTTGGCAGACTTGACAACCATGCGCCCAAGCCAGGGAAGACATATGCGTCCAAGTCACCAATGAAGACATATACGCCCAAGTCACCAATGAAGACATATGCGCCCAAGTCACTAATGAAGACATATGCACCCAGGCAACCAGTGAGGTCATATGCGCCCAAGTCTCCAGAGTGAGCTATGTGCCGATGCGCCCACTCTGGGCTATTCCAGAAGGGGGGCGCATAGCCCTGTTTCAGGCTATGCGCCCAAGCCAGAACAGCCCATGACTCGGTCAAACCCATGATCAAATCGTGTGCCGACTTATACGACCACGTCAGTCTCATGCACCGAAGCATGCGGCCATGTCAACACCACGATCAAACCACGATTACGTATTTTGCATGCACCTACGTCCTATGCGCCCAAAGTAGGACTATACGCCCACATAAAAACCAGTGTGTTTTCTCATGTGGGGGCATAACATCATTTCAGCACAAGAACGACTATAAAAAGGGGTCTCATACCTCTTCAAAACACAGAACGGAGAGCATTTTCAAAAGCCAAATTGTTGTACTTCTTGCCAGTGAGCCGAGAATTAGCAATTTTCTTAGGTTTTCTCCCACTTTTGTAATCGGAGTGTCAACGGAGTAAAGGAGCAACTGCCGCTCGATCTCCATTGTTCCATTCCCCAGAATTCTTTTTGTACTCGGGGATCCTCAGCGCAGGATCTCTCAGGCGTACTCGATTTTTGGTTTTGCGCCAATAAGAAAAGACAGCATTTCTTCTTCTTTTTTGTGTGTATCCACAAAAATGGCGACTCTGCTGGGGACTACCTTTTTCTCTGACAAGAAGGTTGTGCCGCAATCCGATACCGACAAAGTGGGGAGCACTCAGAAGATGTTGATCATGAAGTTCGATCAGCAGGCATTCGAAGAGATGCTCTAGAGGGACGACTCTACTCCCTCAAAATCAGCGTAGCCAAACAAGTCTCACAAGACTTGGCTTCTGAAGGCTTGCAGTGCATATCCAGCCAGTGTCATAGCAGATATGAAACTAAAGGACTCTGTCACATGGACGCATGGCTCAGCCACAGAAGCTCAACAAATGAAGAAGGCTTATCCCGTTTTGGGCTCTACTGGCCCAGCTACTTCTCTTTTGTGAAACTAATAACAGAGTATTCAACGCTCGAGACTTGGTAAAGAAAAATTCTACGATGCCAAGAATTGAAGTGTTCGACACTCTGGGCAAACTCAACGAGGCTCGCAAACGAAGGACGCGAAGCTGAGAAAAAATAGCGCTGCTCCACCAAGCATGTGCCCAAAGCTATGCACCCAAGAGGGTGTGTGGCGCATAACTCTGGCCCGAAGACTTCTGTCTTCGACAGATTGTGCATCCAGGGTCATGCGTCCAAGGCTATGCGCCCAAGCTCAACTAGCCCATACTATGCGCCCACATCGAGGAAGCTTAGACATGCTGCCAAGAAGCATGCGCCCAAAGGCAGATTCTGTAACTGCCTGTTTTCAAAAATGAGGGTAATTTTAAACTTTTGTAAAATTGATTATTTAATAATAGGTTTAAATTATGTTACTGATTTATTTATGATTTTAATTATTTTAATATCATTACATTAGTGTTTTGTGATTTTGTTCTTTGACTGGTGTAACCTTAGACCTGCTTAGCCTAGAGACTAACCATGACCATGGAGGCCTAACCCATGTGACTAGATTAGCAAATTACCACTTTTTAGTCTAAGGATATTTTGGTCAGTTTGTGACTTTTAAATTATTTAGGATTTTGATTAATTGGTAAATTTTATATTATTTTAATAATATTTAAATTGATGCATTATAATTTTGGTCATTTTTAATATTTTGAGAATTTTTATGTTTTAATATTGTATTTTCGGGTTTAGTTTGATCGGGTTTGAGTTTTGGCTCATTTCGACTTGTGTTAGTGACCCGGGTAGCTTAGACTCTAGTTGGAACCCAGAGTTTAGCTAGACATGGCCCATAAATCCCACTAATTAGTATAGTGCATTTAGACTAATCCCACAAGACTTAATTGGTCCATTTGGTCATTTAAACTTGACCCTTTTAGCCCCAAACTTTCACATAAGACAAAATTGACTCAATGGGGCCTTGGAGGGCATTTTGGACATTTGCCAAATGCTCCCAAACCCCATAAATCTGGACAGCAGCAAGAGACCCCCTCTCCACTTCATTTTCTTCACATCTTGTTCTTCTTCTTCTTCTCCTTTGAGAGTTCCTTTCCAAACCAAGCCAAAATCCTTTGATTTCAAGCTCCAAAGTAAGTCAAATCTCTTCTAATTCTCTTCCATACTCTAGATCCCTATCTAATCTTGGTGCTAACCCTTATTTATCTTTTATTTGTGATTTTTATGTAGGTAGAACCTAGCATGGAGTGGTTGGAAATATAGAATTGGCTCTTGACCCAAAAAGAACCAATTTTGGGGCTTTTCTTGGGATTCCAACTCCCAAGAGTAAACCCTAACTCTAACTCTTGTAATTACTCCTAATTAGCGTTATTTGAATATTAGAGGATGCCCGAGGCGTAGTACAACCCATTAGAAGAGGTTTGGGACCCATTGGACTCAATTCGGGACTTTTGGGCTAGGTTTAGTGCCAATTTTGGGGAAAATCCTAAATTGACATGTTTGGGTGTTACCCCTAACCTAATTAAACCTAATTAGGTTAGTTTGGGTGAGATGAGGCTAGGTACGTGTCCATATTTGGATACGTGGGATCGTTTTGAGAGAAATCATAAAAATAGGCTTTTTCGGGGTTTTCGGGTTCGAACACACGGGTGACTTTTTTGCACCGACACTAGAATCGACATGTTAGTACTTAGAATAGGTTCTAATAATTATTTAGAACTCGTGGATAGAGTTTGGGTCGAATCCGGATAGGTTGGTGTCCGTATCACGCGGTATCGCGAATCGGACACCCCGGAGTCGCCAGAATGGCCATTTGGCCATTCGGGCCTCGTTTCTCGTTTCCGCTCGCGTGCGCGAGTTAGATTGCTTGTGTGGGGCACATGTCTAGGCCCTAGAGGGTAGAATTTACAAGGATTGGGTATTCGGATAAGGTTTTGGGTCGTTTAGGAGTATATGTATATGTGTATGTGTGTATATTTTTATGGGGAGTGTGTTAGTGTGTGGTAGTAGTAATGGTGTTGGTAGTGTGTGTGTGTGTGGTGGTAGTGGTGGTGTTGGTAGTATGAATGTATGTGTGTGTGTGTGTGTGTGTGTGTGTGGGTGTTCATGAATAGATATATAGATATGTAGATGGATAGATAGATAGATAGGTAGAGAGATGAATGAATGAGTGAATGGATGAATGGATGGAAGGGGGAGCTGCTACCCCCCCAAATTCAGCAGCAACAGCAGCAGTAAAACAACAGCAAATCACCTACTTTGAGTCCCATTTGACCTCCCAATACACCCCTAATTGACCCTCCTATATACCCCCCTATATCCACCATATTTTCTACTATACAACCCCCTAATATGTGAGTGTTGGAGTGGTGTAGGTTGGTTAAAAAACTAGTGGTTAGAGTGGTAGAAAATAAGCTAAGCCACATGTTAGTAGGTAATGAGAATTTACCCTTTTTGACTTTAAGTGTCAAGATATCATGATACGGTATCGAGATACTAGAAGAAGGTTGAAATACCATATTGGAGAGTGGGGGAATACTTAGAATGAAGGTAGGAAAGTCTAGAGTGGGATTTAGAAGCTAAGGTAATGGGATTACCTTGGAAGGGTAATAAAGGGTATGTTAAGGTATTCACATTAGAGGGTAAGTTTGTAGATGTGTGAGTTGGTATTTGAGAGTTAGTTTAGAAGTAGTATTATAGTTAGATGGCAGTTAGATGTAGAGTAGAAATTGAGGAAAGTAGTTGTGGTTTAGGATAGAGGTTAAGTTAGTATCTTGGTATCTCAAGATACCAAGATTACCTTAAGGTAAATGTTGAGAATTAAGATATGCCATAAGATGGTTTTGATGTCCAAGATAGTGAAGGATTGTGGTTGGTAATGACTAGATAGGTTAGTATCTTGCTATCCTAGGATACCGGGAGTGATACTCCCAAGGCAAAGTCGATTTGCCTTAATGTTAGCAAGTAGAGGATTAGTGGTGAGTTAGTGAGTCATGTGGATTAGATGGTTAGAGAGTTAAGTTAATGTTTACATATAGGTATATATATGAGTTTGGATATATTAAAATGAGAGGTTAGATAACATGTTAGAAAGGTTCAATGAGGGTATAAGTAGGATGTTAGATAAGTATATGTAGATATATATATATATATATATATATATATATATTTATATATATATATATATATATGTTAGTTAGATATTAGATGAAGGTTGAATGTTAGACGTTAGATAGATATGTAATAAGATAGGATAGTGAGTTAAGATGAGTTAGAATGCAATGTTAGGATGTGGGATATGTTAGATAGATGTTAGAAATTAGATATTAGAATTAGATATTAGAGTTAGAGGTTAGAGTGGTATCTTAGGATACCAATTCGGTATCTTAAGATTTACCCTTTACCTTCAAGATAATTGGATAATTACCTTATTGGCAAGGTAATGTATCAAGATACCACAGTATGGTATCAAGATACTAGGGTAGGGTGTGAGAATACCTAAGCAAGGTATAGAGTTGCCTAGAGTAGGCAAGGGTATCGGTTAGAGGCTAAGGTAATAAGTTTACCTTGGTAAGGTAATGAGATAGGTTAAGGTAATACCTTATAACTAAGATATATAGATAACTTGATTAAGATATGGTTAGAATTAGGATAGCTTGGTTGGTAATGATTATGAATAGGATAAATGACTTAGGGTTGACCCTGTTTGACCATGGTTGACCGTTTTGACTAAAAGTCAACCAAAGTGAATCGTAGCCTAAAATTTACTAGAACTTGACCAAACTTGACCAGTTGACCCAAAGTCAACGTTAGTCATGTTGACCTAAAGTTGACCTAGAGTTGACCTAGGGTTGACCAGAGTTGACCAGTTGACCAAAAGTCAACTGTAAGTCAACCTTTGACTTAAATCGGCCTAGTTTAATTCTGTTTGACTTGCATTGACCCAGTATGACTTTGTTAGGCCTAATATGACTTAGATTAGCCCTGTACAATCTAACTTGACCTTGCTTGACCTAGATTGACTTAGTTTGACGTGTCTGGACCTAGTTTGACTCAGTATGACTTAATTTCACTTCCAAACCATTATATTGATACAGTATTCCATCTATAGGTCCTTGAGGCATTGTTCTTGGACTCAGTCGACTTATCCATCACATCACAGGCGAGTACATTCTCTGATAATATTTGTATTTTATGATATCGTCTTTGTTTCTAGTATTTAGTGTAGATATCCTTGTTCTCTTGACATATTGTTCACACGGATTGGTATTTGTCTAGATTCCGTCATAAGATGTCATTCCTCTTATATATGGTATGCCTTGTGCAAGTCTTCCTAGTTCCTTGTGCATTGTATAGACAGGATTCATGCGAAGGCTAGCTACCTTCTCAAAGAATCACGTGTCATGACGTGTCATGACTGGATCCACTATATTAGTCAGGGATGGGGGTGTTAGCGTAGATATGTGATCAATACCCCACAGTATTATATTGTATTATTATTGTATAGTGTTAATCATACAGTCACGTATGATTAGCCAGGCCAAATATTGTATCAAGTTCTAAGCCGATCACATGTTGAAACTAATACTAAACTCACATAGATATAGTTCCAAATTTTTGTACACGATATATAGTGTTTTCTTGTCCTTACATTCAGTTACAGTCTTGACATGCCTTACCATGATTCATGTACACATTATTTTACCTCGTATATTCTCTCTATTTACTGCTATATTTTTAATATCGTCTAACTAGAACTGTTATTTGAGATTTATGCTCGTTCCATCCTGATTGGATATGTTGACAAAAATTTACAGATTATGGCGAGGATGAGTGTCCTACCTACTACGGTCCTCATGACATAGTTGGCCTAGACTTGGAGACCCTAGTTCAGCAAGGGTTAGCTCCAGCCGATTGGGCTTTAGAGTAGCTTAGCTGGTTTAGTATGGTACTGGACTTTGTCGCCAGATTACTTTTGGTTGTTATTATTTCATTAGCACTTATATTTGAGATTGTGGACTCTGAGACTTTGGTCTTGTATTATTTCTGTGTTGGATCTTCTGGATGACATTTCATATCTTGTTGTCTTTATCTTTCGGTATCATCTATCTTTCTTAGAGTTTGTGATTGAGTATATTATATTGTCATTTCTTGTCCTCTATTCGGAGTTGACCATTCTCGACAGGTTTTGATATTATAACTGTTGTTAGATAGTAGACCTAGACAGTGTTCTACGTCATTTCTGTGGCATAGGCTGGGACGCTGTTATGCACTCGTGTCCTTACTCCGGATGCGGGTCGTGACAGATTCCAGGGCCTATGCACCCACAGCAAAAAGATATGTCCCAACGCGTATAGCACGGGGCTGTCTTCAAGGTCATCACAGAACTTAGGTGTAGGGGTTGCCCCTGCATGCGAACTAAGTCCGGATGTACCAACTCTCCTTACAAACCCATATGCAAAGCTCAGTGATGCATATGACATGGATTTTAAGGCAAAACTCCCTTCCACTAACTTACACAACGTGATAAATCATAAGCGTAAAGCAAGGGAGGATACAACAATTCATGGCGCACATCCTTGCACTAGTATTGTCATCAACTGTTGCTGCTCCAAAGTAACAAGAGTGTCTTAGAGGCAGTCCGTGTTTCAACGACGATATTTCTCTGACGATGAAAAGTCACTGTGTGTTTCATTCAACATGGCTTCATGGGGTCCCCCTTACGGAAGCCCCAATCAATGACCTTGGACCACGAACCCAACTTTCTCTTTCAGTTCCACGAACAGAAGAAGAAAAAGTCTGCCAATAGATAGCAAGCAGGCTGTCACATCTGAAGGAGTTTATATGGGTACTCGATCGAAGGTGAGATTCCGTATAGATGACGAGGACTCCCAAGATGGGGGTAGTATTCCCTTAGAGTCTGAAACAGATGACCTTCACACTGGGGGTAGCCTTCCAGATGACAATGATCTTTCCGAGTCTGACAGCGACTATCTACCTCCCCTACCTGAAGAGGAGGGACTTGTCAACTTAGAGACAAACAGTATCGGCACCAGTTGTACTGTTTTCTCTGTTCGTCCTCGCATATTATCTACATATATGGCGGATGGAGAAAGACCTGAAGAAGCCAATGATCAGACAAACAAATTGCTAGAGGGTCTTGAAACAGCATTTGCCAAGATCACTGAATTGCTTACCAGTATCATGGCGGTCCAAGCTGCTGGGGCTGTTCCTCCACCTCAACAAAATGTCTCGACTTACGTTAGTCTGGCTCATAGCAACAACCCTCCTTCACTATAGAAGGAGTACCACTCCGTTGTGCCTCCTTCAAATCATGCAACTGTTGGGGGTGGTCCTTCACCAATGATGCCTGACAACTGGACAGCAGCCGTTTCTCAACACCTGCTCAATAAACAGGATGCAATTGATTCTCTTGTTGTACGTCTCGATACCATCTCACACAAAGATGATCTTCAGAAGATGGGAATATCTCAACCTTATCCCCCTGAATGGGAGAATGCTACTTGCCCTCCTAACTACAAGCCGCTGACGTTAAATTCAATTGACGGGATGACTTCTCCTCACCATCACATGACATACTTCAACTTGCAGACTCTACACTTACCCAGAGATGATCCGTTCTTGTCAAAGCTAATTATTAGCACCTTGTAGTGGGTAGCTTTGAATGGTTCTGCAGTATGCCTGACGGTTGTATCAATTCTTTTAAAAACTTGGAGAGGTTATTCCTCAACAGGTTATATGAGAGTGGCATGCATGTTAGTATGTCCACCCTCATCGAGACCAACCAAAGGAGGACCGAGTCTGTTATTGCTTTCATCGAACGCTTCAGGCGACTAGCGTTGAAGATGCCCTTCGGTATACCAGACTCAGAACTTATGGATGTTTGTCGACATAACTTTCTTCCTACAGTGAAGTTTTGTCTGGATATACATAAATATGATACATGGCCCGCTTTCATTGGGGCCGCTGATGCTACTGAAAATGACGTCCCTAATCTGAATTACTGGGGTTGAAAACACCCAAATCTGAAGACAAAGGCAAGCACCCTCAAACTATCCCTGTCCGTGGGCGTAAACGGAAAGAATTCTTGAAGGTCGACACTACCAAGGGAGCTTCCAATTCTTAGGGTACCTCTGACAAACCTAAGGAGACTTTCTCCTTCGACGAAGACGATGATATTACCATTTTTTACACATTGACAAAAGGGTAATTAACTGACATTGCCTCCACCACGACGTCCTGTGGAGACGAACCAACTCAACGATCCCAAGTACTGTCTTTATCATCAGTACGTGCATCACTATACCAAGGATTGCATCGTCCTGAAGAAGAAGATACAACAGCTTATCGACAGCCAAGTGATCAACCTCGAAGCTGAAGATAAGGTCGTATCTTCTAACATGATCTCTCTTCAATTTAGTGACTTTCCTCCCATAGAAGTTCCAGACGGTGTATTCCCAATCCCTAAGGCAATAATGGAAGCCATCAACCTGCCGCCAGCTCATAACTCAACCTTGGTACCACTCACGACTGAACATGGTAAGATCATGTTGGTCTATCCATACCTTGTGCAAGAAATGATGCAGGAGGTGGCATCTCCCAAAGTAAAGAGGGGCAAGAAATACAAATCATGTAATATGGTGTCTTCTCCCATTTACGAAGTTCTATCTAGCGAGACGTGATCTGGAAAGGCTTAACTACGAACTTATGACCCTGCACAAGAAGAAGCAGTACCTTTCCAAGCTCCTGCTGCCCCCCACAAGTTCAGAAGCCGACCCATCTAATCCTTCAACTGCTGACAAAGCCAAGCAGAAGGAGATGCAATTGATAAGTCTCTGAAGGCGCCAACTACTGAAGGCATGGCTCGGCCTTAAAACTTTGATATACTGGCACAGCTGGCCAATATACCTGCCAGGTTGTCTCCGTTCGATCTATTATGACTCTTCAAAGAAACGCGAAAGGCCTTAAGTGAGGCATTACTACATGCCGACTCTTACTTGCTGAAGTCAAAGCCCACGCTGAAGATACTGTCTCATGTCCCCACTGCCACCGTACTATAGAAGTGGTGCCCAGCATCACCTTTTTACATGAGGACGTGCTACTCAAAAAATAATCGTCATGATAGACCTATGTAATATACATGGTATATCGGGGCGATTAAGGTGGATCGGATGCAAATCGATCCAGGTTCCTCCCTCAGCATCATTCGTACAATTCTAGGAATCCCTCTGCACAAGCTATCTGCAACCAATACAACTATCATGGATTTCAATGCTGGGAGAAGCCACCCGATGGATAAGATTTGTCTCAAGTACCAGAATAGTGATCTCTGAATGGAGGTTTCTTGCTGTGTAATCAATGCCAATGTGTCCTACAACGCCTTGTTGGACGTCCGTGGATGCACGAAAACATGATCGTTCCTTCCACACTTTACCAGTGCTTCAAGTACGTCAACAGCGATGGAATCGTGAAGACGGAGTTTGCCGATGTCGATCCATTCAAAGGCATTGAAGCCTACTATAGAGATTCAGTACTCTACCAATCTCAGCCCTCCAAGGATGACGGCAACGAAGATGACGACGAAGCTGAAGCGAGTTCATCCTCCAGTGATGGTCCCCTGATTATCCGAGTCAAAGGACTTACTACTCCAAAAAGTACTCCAAAGTCTCTCACAATCTGGGTAAAAAAGAAGAACCCTGATAAGGTCAAACCATTGACCATCACTCTCCCTAAAACACCTCGGGTGGAACCTGCTGAAGTCCGTCCTCCCAATCCTGAAGAGTTACCCTATATGGTGAACTTGGCCAAGACTGTAGCTCCTCTTCCAGATAATGATCCCATCAATGAGTATATCAATACTCATAATAATGTACCTTCAGCGGATGATGTTATCCCTGAACAAGAACTTGTGTATTTTCTTAGTAAAGATTTATCTTTGAATTACTTCGATGTCTACCAATCTGTAAATCAGTATGTAGATACGATATACGCTCTAGAGAACGGCATAGAATCACACATCTGCATGCCGGTCATGACACCTCATCTGCAAGAATAAGTCTAGCAAAAAGATATCTACTACTTCATCGTTCTATCTAGAAAGAAGGGTGAAGAACTAATCATCTTCGGTCGAATAATTGGTGAAAGAAAGTTCGTTCTAGACTCTACTTCACCCAATCACAACACTGAAGCTGACTATGACTCTGAGAAAATACAACTTTTTTGATATAGTTGGCAGGCCAAGAATATCATCCAGAATATGGGATATGATATTAAAAGCGACCAGAGGCTAAACTACGGCCGGGGACGACGGTGGCCAATACATCGCTTAGCTCCTCTCGGCAAATCCGAGAACTATCATCAACAAAATGGTGTTGGTTTGGGTTATGTCACTCCTCCAACAACTCCGAAAAGATCAGACAACGAAGCAGATCGTTGTTCTCACTCTTCTGGTTCCTGCCTCTTGGATTCTGACTCCAGCATTAGGGACATGTTCAAAACAACTTTGTTAGTCAACATGGTATTAGTTGACCAAATTGCAGACGATGTCCAATTGATCGGGCTTGAATAATGGGCTCAAAAGATGGATACTAGGTGGGAGTTATGTTTAAAACAAACGTGAACTACCTACTGAAGACGAAGTCATCCAAGTCAATTTAGGACATGAATCATCTCTGAAACCAATCTTCATCAGCAAAAGTCTATATGACGATGAACGATAATCTCTTATACAACTTGTAAGAGAATACATTGACGTCTTTGCATGGATCTATGAGGACATGCCAGGCTTGGACCCTAAAGTCGTTATGCACCGTTCAAATATTTTGTCTAAAGCTAAGCCAGTGAAACAGCAGCAACGACGATTCCGACCAAATATCATGGAGGCCATCGAGAATGAAGTCAAGAAGCTTATTGCCAGTGGATTCATTCGCTAAGAACAAGACCCTGACTGGGTCGCTAACGTCGTGCCAGTCATAAAAAAGAATAGTAAAGTTTGAGTCTGTATCGATTATCGTGATTTGAATTCTGCATGCCCGAAAGATGAGTTCCCTCTACCGATCACCGACGTAATGATCGACAATAGTTACAGCTTCGAGCAGATGTCCTTCATGGATGGGTTCTCAGGCTACAACCAGATCAAGATGTTCTCCGATGATGAGAAGCACACATCTTTTTGAACATCATTGGGGGCACACTGCTGTACTGTGATGCCCTTCGGATTAAAGAATGTAGGGCGACATACCAGCGAGCTATGAACATAATTTTCTACGATCATTTCTGCAAAACAGTAGAATGCTACGTAGACGATATCGCAGTTAAAAGTCGTCTCAAGGGCAACCACCTCTAAGACTTGAGAATGGTGTTCGAACTAATGTGTGCACGCCAACATAAGATGAATCCAACCAAGTCTTTTCTAGGAGTCTCCAGCGACAAGTTCCTTGGTTTTATCATCACTTCAAAGGATATACATCTTAAAATAGAGAAAGTGAAAGCTATCCTCGATATGTATCCTCCAAGAAACCTCAAAGAGCTACGCAAACTTCAAGGAAGGCTAGCCTACATCAGATGATTCATTTTGAACCTTTCTGGAAGGTGTCAACCATTTACTCAGCTCATGAAGAAAAGCGTATCTTTCGTCTGGACTGAACAATGTCAACACGCATTCGACGACATCAAGAAGTATCTCACAAGCCCCTCAATTTTGGTTGCTCCAATAATGGGGAAGCCCTTCTTACTATATGTCTGCGCTATGGACCATTCCCTTGGTGCCCTATTAGCTCAGAAGAATGAAGGCGACCATGAACACGCAATCTACTACCTTAACCGCACAATGGTGGATGCCGAGCACAGATACACACCTATGAAAAAGGAATGCCTTGCACTGGTATTCGCTATCCAGAAGACACGCCACTATGTGTCTAGACAGACTATCTACAACATATCTAAAGTCAATCCTCTCAGAATACTCTTGACTAAACCGGGTTCTCTCAATTCCCGTTTAGCTACATAGGCAATGCTGTTGACTCCATATGATATGTTGTTCGTCCCTCAAAAGGCAGTAAAAGGCCAAGCGTTAACTGATTTCCTAGCAGCTCATCCGGTGCCAGAATCTTCCAAACTCTATGATAAAATTTCGGATAAAGTAGTGGAGTCAAACACAGCAACTGAAGAAATCCCTATTTGGCGAATGTTCTTTGACGGTGCATCAAGAATAGGACCTAAAGGAAATATCATGGCCAGAGTAGGCGTCATTCTTGTATCACCCGACCATCTGGTTATACATCGTGCATATTCTCTTGTGGAGCCCTTTCCAACAACGTGGCCGAATATAATGCCCTATTAATCGGCCTACAACTGGCAAAACAACTGGAAGTTGACTATCTAGAAGCTTACGACGATTCCAAGCTAATAGTTAGTCAGGTCCGAGGGGATTATGAAGTTCGTCATGAAGATCTCATCCCCTATCAAAAAGCGACAATCGAGTTGGCGTCTGCTTTCGCTGGATTCTTCATCGAGCACATGCCCCGACTACAGAATATAGAAGTAGACGCTTTAGCCAGTCTCTCCACTTTCCTGACCGTTCCTACCAATACTCAGTAGTCGATCACAGTATCTGATCGAGAACTATTCTTTGTAAAAGATGTCTTGCATATTCATCACAGTTATACAACGGAAACAAACGTCCACGTTGAAGACGGGAGATTTTCTTTCATAGACTATGCCATCTATGGAATCCTTCATGATGATCCAAAAGAAGTAGTGTCTATCCAAAGACGATCCCTCAGATTTTACTATGACATAACTACCAAGATGCTATACCGACGCTCTTACGACAGGCTACTCTTAAAATGTTTATCAGATACAGAAGCCAAATATGCACTCCGTGAGGCTCACGACGGAGTTTGTGGTGCATATCAACCAAGCCCCAAATTACTAGATCGCCTCAGACGAATGGGTTATTATTGTGGCCTACGTGTCACGACCCTCACCCGCTTTTCGGACGCGAGCACGTGAGCAAGCCAGCTACGCATTAAGCAGACTCCAGCTCGACTAGAATACGTTAACGCTGTCACGGCTATGGTAAACTGCCAAATCATGGCAAATAAATCTATATCTCAATCCACAATAAGAATAATAATCAAGAATGAACAAGTATGGGTCATGGTCTGCAGCCCACTAGCATATATGTCTGATAAGATTCTAAGAAGGTAACAAGAGTCTAAAACTAAATCAAGAAACAGGATATCTCATGATAAGGTATGAAAGCATGAGCGGATAATAAACACAATAACGATACCTGAATCCCGAAAGCGTATTATCACATCTGTCATCCAGAACCACTAGCTAACTCCATGCAATCACTAAACCTAAAGAGATCATCAGGTCCTCAGGGGACATAGCAAGATATATAAAAATATGCCTATCTATCAGTTTATCATGCAATAAAGAAAATACAGGAAAATAAATGGGAAAAGACCAATCAATATGAAACACGACTGGAAGAACCACTACGCCTAAACGAACTGCTGGAGAAGAACAAGGAAACACGATATAACGATGTCAACGGATAACCAATCAAATACTCAAACCCTCACCCCTAGTATGGACTCGCAGGTTTGAATAACTACTAACCCTTATCCCTAGTGTGGACTCACAGGCTAGCATCACCCTCGTCCCTAGTGTGGACTCGTAGGTGTGAACCATATACTACTAACCCTCGTCTCTAGTGTGGACTCGCAGGCTAGCATCACCCTCGCTCCTAGTGTGGACTCGCAGGCTAGCATCACACTCGCCCCTAGTGTGGACTCGCAGGTGTGGACAGATAACTACTAACCCTCGTCCCTAGTGTGGACTCGTAGGCTAGCATCACCCTCGCCCCTAGTGTGGGCTCGCAGGTGTGGAACATATACTACTAACCCTCGCCCCTAGTGTGGACTCGCAGGTTAGCTTAAGACACAGATAACTACTAACCCTTGCCCCTAATGTGGACTCGTAGGTTAGCTTCAAAAATTTAAGGTACAATAGTTCCGTTAAGACTTATTCATCCTATGACACGATGTGACTCAGTCCAAGAACAGGTAATGACCTGACACGACCCAATCTGATACACGAGCGAATCAATCCAATATGAACTACAAAATTAACTATAAATAAGAACTATATATATATATATATATATATATATATATCCAATGTGAATTACAAAATTAACTATGAACAAGAACCATATATATATCCAATACGAATTATAAAGCTAACCATAAACAAGGGCTATATATCTATACTAGCATGCACGATGTATAATACACATGTCAATAATCAACTAGTAAAACTAAATAATAATAGAAATATGCATGTAAATAAACTTTAGAGGGAGGCAATGTATCTTGCCTGGTGGTAGCACGAAGAACCAACAATATACCGTCAACCGGTAAGCCACAAAGTCCAAACCATCACAACTGTCTCCGAAAGCTGAAATAAACATCGACAACATTCTCAGAATAGTCAAATTAGCAAGAATTGTCTGTCCTTAAGTCCAATTCTGGACACAGGGGCAAAACGGTAATTATGTGCAAAAATGGTATCCGTCGTTGGACCCGCTTTGCACCGAAAAGTATGCCAGAGTCAATGGTCTCTAAAGTCGTCAAACTACATGTTTACGGATTCGTTTTGATGATATGAACCCAATGGTATGTCCAGTTTTGGATTTCGATGGGCCGTGCATAAAATTGCCCGTTAAATTGGATCGTGGGACCCACGAAACGGCGATCCAATCAACTATCTCAGAATCGGACCAAACATGGCATATCGGACCAGAAAAACTATACGGTCCTGTTGGTATAAGTTTCGTCTCGATCTGACGAACGTGCACAAAGTAATTGGAAAGTTTGCACAGAGGTCGATACGGTGAATTTCGATGGATACGCATCAAATTTGTCGCGCACAAGCAACCAATTTGAATTCCGTCAAAGCCCAAATGACCACTATTTTATATCGATTTCATTTCGATCTAGTTCGAAATGATCCATTAGTGTCAAGAACCTATAGGTTGTGTTTCTAATGCCTATTTCGGTTTGGAAAAAGATGAAGGGACAAGGGAGAAAGCTTACCAAGAAGTTGGGGTCGACCCAGTCGAACTGCTGTTGTGAACTGCGCGCGTACGGGGCTTTTCCGGCCGGCGGCGGCTGTCGATGGTGGCGCGCGTGGCCAAGGAGGGTCGTCCAGCTTCTAGAATGTCGCGGCGTACGTTAGGATTAGGGTTTGCGAGGCTTCCTCTCGATATATACATAGTAAGAAAACTACTGCTGAACCGCTCGGATGAGGGTCGGGCCTTCTCGACTTTGGCTGAGAGAGTCGGCGTTCAGGCTGGGCTCGCTGCTATGGGAGTTAGGCCAAGCCTGGGATAGGCTTTGGGTTGCTGTGTTGGGCTCGGCCTGTGGGTTGGGCTACTGTTAATTTCTTATTCATTTCTTTTTTTCCATTTATTAAAAAAAAAATATATATATATATATATATATATATATATATATATATATATATATATATATATATATATATACATATATATATATATAGGAAATATATATATATATATATATATATATATATATATATATATATATATATATATATATATATATATATATATATATATATATATATACATATATATATATATAGGAAATATATATATATATATATATATATATATATATATATATATATATATATATGTGCCCCCGGTCGTCGCTCCCGCTGCTCCGTCTCCTCCCTCCTCGGCAGCGCCCGCCCTACTATATCCTGGTTTCGTCTCCTCCGGCGGCCCAGGTTCCGGAGCGCCGCCGGCCTTTCCTCCTCTAGCCTCCCCCGCGTCGTCGTCGGTGTCCTCACCCTCCGCGGCGTCTCCTCATCTCGTTGCCCCCCTTTCGTAGCCGCCTCCTCCGCTCGCAGCGGCGCCCCCCCCCCCCCGCTTTCTTCTTCCCTCCGCGGCCGTCGCTCGCGTTCCCTGGCTTCCAGCGGCTCCGGTCTGGCCCCCGCATCCCCTTCTCCGTCGGGTCTGTAACGCTCCAGTCCCAAAATACATAGGACCAAGTACGTGAACATGCCAGCTGCACATATATGAAGAATACTCCAATATATAGAATCCTCACATATGCACATAAGCTGTAAATAAATAATCACAGGCCAGAATAACATATCTAATCTCATCACAGCTCAACACAGAAGATAATGAAGTCCAAATAAATAAATATGAGTATCAAAAGATAGCCGGGTGAACATACTGACTCCAAACAGCTATGAAAAATAGTCTCATAAGATCGGAGTCCGACCTCCGCAAAATAGAAAGAAAAAAAGGTGTAAAATAATGTCTACAACTGTCTCAGATAAGAAATAGACTAGAAGTCATAAGGCACTGCCTCGTCATCAATGTAAGATAGCTCCAATGCCGCTCCGTACTCCTGTGAAAAATTGTCTAAACCTGGAGAGATAACCAGGTCCTCTGGGGACATAGCAAGATACAAGAAAACACCATGCCATATAAACTGTGATAATATAATAAGAGAAAAAGGTATGCATGCAATCGGGTCCGGACCATTCTACTGTGAATATGCAGTTGAGATACATTCCTTCGACGTATGAGCCCTGGCTGAATATAGGATCTGGTATAGTCCCCTCTTGGGCACCAGTGACCAAGAGCATGACGTTCAAAAACGACAGTGGCCAACCTGAGAGGCTCATACCCGTATCTCCAACGGAACTTCCGGGTTACAAGGGATGTGCAATCGATGCCCATACGTCAGGTAATGTTCTCCCCACCCAATGCCTAGTATCATCATCTCCATGACTGACATGTACCTCTAGTAATCGCCAAGTCTTCTAACATGCAATTCTATTGGCAGTTACCCCTATCCGTCGCATGCTCCATACGTATCGATGGCCAGCCGACTACGCGGATACGTGTCCTATATGTGACTCACATCATGTGATACAACAAGTGTCAAGGTCGTATGAGATATACCAATACCTCAACATCAATGGATGGTCAATAAACTAAGCCAATGCAAGAGAATAAATAAAGCAAGAAAACGACCGATAGAGTCGCTTGCACCCAAGTGTGACTTGGACGCACAGTTTAAATATCACGAAATAAAATGCTGAAAATAATGACTAAAAATAAGAATATAATAATCACAGAGTAAGGTGGCAAGGTATCTTGCCTGGTGGTGCAAAGTAGCAAGTCCAAGAGTAGCAAGTGTCAGCACCAAAACTCACAAATCACAGATGACTCCAAACGCTGAAACAAACAACAAAAATGATCTCGATGAAGAAGATATACCTAGGAAACGCCTGTCCAAAACTGAAATTCTGGAACAGGGACAAAATCGTAATTTAGGGTCAAACCGATGTCCGCCGTAGGACCCACTTTGCACCGAAACGCGTGCCAAAGTCTACGGTCTCTAAAATTGTCAAACTACATGTCTACGGTTTCAGTTTGAGGAGAGAAACTCAACGGTATATCCTGTTTTGGATTCCGAGGAGTCGTGTACAAAATCGTCCGTTTGAGTAGGTCGCGGGCCCGCCAAAATTGAGTTCCGATTCGACCTTCTTAGAATCGAACCAAACTTGTCATGCAGGACCAAAATTTTGATCCGGACCTGTTGGAGCAAGTTTCGTCTCGATCCGACGACTGTACATGAAGTTATGGACAAGTTTACAAAACGTCGATACGGGGGGTATCTCGACGGATACGCGTTGATTTCGTCGCGCACACGCGACGAAACTGAGTTCTGTCAGTTCCCACACGTCGGTAATATCCATACACGCCTTTCGATGCGTATAGTGCGCGACCACGTCGCCCGGTTTGTCGGGGCGTACGTCGTATCGTGGAAATTTTCTGAAATTTACACTTTTAAAAACAGTTTTTCGCCCAACTTTAACGCTGATTTAATACTCGCACAGAAAACGAAATTCAGATCTACAAAATGCATTTTAATCGTGGTTATGTTGTCTTCACACATGTTCAATTAGTTTCTGAAAAATCTCGACATATAGATCGAAATCTGGCTTCTAAGTTGGGTTTTGGAACCGCCTGAAACTATTTTGTTCCGACAGTTTTTCGGGAATTTTCAATTCAGTCTCTTGAGGAATCTGGTCGAGTACTCTCCAATCTAGTTGGAGGACTTCTAGATGGTTATATTGGTTATCCCTAGTAAGTTACGGTGCGAGAATCGGCTAAGCACGAAGGGAGAAATACTGGGTTGAAAACAGTACCTTGCGGTTTGATCGAGAACAGAACTTCCTCTGTTTTCTCGCGAATACGACTCCGGCGATGTCTCCGGTTGACGAAGGTGGTTCGCCGGCGACTGGGGTGTGCGCGGGGAGGTTGGCGGCCTTCGGGTCGAGGTGTTTTTGATTATGAGAGGGGGTTAGGGTTTAATTGAATGAGCGAATATATATATGTGTCCCCGTTCCTATTTCGAGTAGGAGCAAGCTTAAAGGCTCGGGTTGTAAGCCTTGCAGCTGGGCTACTACTTCCAACAGGGGGTGTGGGGTTGGGCCTACCCCCTTGCAACCGCTGCTGTGCCAAATTGTCATGGGGGGGGTCGGTCTGAGGTGGACTGGCCCACGGGCGGGTCCCCTCCAATCATTCATATATTTTTTTACTAAAATATATATATATATATATTTTTTTTTTACTAATATATATATATATATATATATATATATATATATATATATATATATATATATATATATGAATAACATTCTAAAAATCCTATAAATCTTTAATACGTAACAAAAGGTTTTTAGTAATTGAAAACTATATTTATTTAAAATAGAAAATATATCTAGCACACTCATATATATACTTTTATATAAATAATTATGAATATACCAATTACCATATTAATTCCCAATGATATCAAAAATATAATTTTTTTAAAACACTAAAATAATTAGAAATATTGGGGTTTTACATCCTACCCAACTTAAAGAAAATTTCGTCCTCGAAATTAAACTAAGGTCGGGGGATCAATGCAACGCAAGGAAATTGATAATAATTAAAAAAACTTCAATGCAAGACATACCTTCGTCTTCGAACAACTGCGGGTAGCGATTTCGGATGTCGTCATCGCACTCCCAAGTAGACTCCCCTGGCGTGTGATGCTTCCATGTCACGCGAACCAATGGAATAGATTGATTCCGTAACACCTTCACTCGGCGATCGAGGATACCTACTGGTTGCTCTTCGTACGACAAACTCGGTCCAACTGTGATCTCGGAGTGATCAAGCACATGATTGCTGTCCGCCACGTACCTTCTCAGCTGAGATACATGGAATACGTCATGTACTCCCTCCAGCGACGGTGGCAATGCCAATCTGTAGGCAACATCTCCAACGCGTTCCAAGACATTGAAACGACCGATGTACCTTGGACTCAACTTGCCACGTCCTCTGAATCGAATCGTGCCTCTAGTGGGGGATATCTTCAAGAACATATGGTCGCCCTCTTTGAACTCCAAGGGTCGACGACGATTATCTGCATACTGCTTCTGCCGATCCTGCGCTGCTCGCAGGTGGTCCTGAATCTTTTTCACTGTCTCCACTGTGCTCAAGACCAACTCGGGACCCAATAGTTGTCGCTCTCCTATGTCGCTCCAACAAACAGGAGACCGAAACTTTCTACCATACAATGCTTCAAACGGAGCCATTTGAATGCTCGCTTGATAGCTATTTTTGTAAGAAAACTCAACAAGATGAAGATGGTCCTCCCACGAACCGCTAAAATCAAGCATATATGCTCTCAACATATCCTCTAGCGTCTGAATGGTACGCTCCGACTGGCCGTCTGTCTGCGGATGATACGATGTGCTAAACTTCAATCGAGTGCCCAAACTCTCTTGCATGCTCCTCCAAAAGTGTGAGGTGAATCTCGAGTCACGGTCCGACACAATACTAACAGGCACACCGTACAATCTCACAATCTGACCATATCCATCTCTGCCAATACCTCTGTTGACTGGCCCACTCTAAAAGGTAAGAAATGGGCTGACTTCGTAAGTCTATCAACAATCACCCATACTGCGTCACGTCCTCTAGGACTCCGAGGAAAATCGGTGACGAAATCAATAGTAATGTGCTCCCACTTCCACTCGGGAATGGGTAGCGGCTGCAATAATCTGGCCGTCCTCTGGTGCTTCGCCTTCACTTGCTGACATACCAAGCACTTGGCAACAAAACGAGCTATCTCTCGCTTCATTTCGTGCCACCAATAATACTGTCGTAAGTCACGATACATCTTGGTACCTCCGGGATGAATAGAGTAAGTCGAACTGTAAGCCTCTGCCATCAGCTCATGCCGTAGATCTCCATTGGGAACGTAAATGCGATCACCACATTGCATTGTCCCATCTGTATGGATCATCAATCCCGTCTGCCCTCCTGCTTCAGTCCTCTCCTTGAGCCGTCGAAATCTAGCGTCATTGGACAATGCTGCCTTGATGCGCTCTACTAATGAGGATTGTACCTGGAGGTTAGCTAATACGCCTTCTGCTCCCGGTAATACTACCTCAATACCAAGCTGCTCCTAGTCTCTAATCAATTCTTTTTGTGTAGTTAAGAAGTGTGCCATGGGCTTACGGCTTAATGCGTTTGCCACGACATTAGCCTTGCTCGGATGATAATGAAGCTCAATCTCATAATCCTTCATCAATTCCAACCAACGTCGTTATCGCATATTCAACTCCTTTGTGTGAACACATACTTGAGGCTCTTATGATCAGTGTAGGTATCAACCTTCTCGCCGTACAAGTAGTGTCTCCATAGCTTCAAAGCAAAGATAACCGCTGCGAGCTCTATATCATGGGTCGGATAATTCTTCTCGTGCACTCTCAACTATCGCGATGCATATGCTACTACCCGACCGTGCTGCATCAATACACATCCTAAAACCTTTTCGGATGCATCGCTGTAGATCACAAATCCTTCTGGGCCCGATGGTAGTGTCAAGATCGGTGTTGTGGTCAAACGTTCTTCAACTCGTCAAAAGCGGCTTAACACTCGTCTGTCCATACAAACTCCTGATCCTTGCAAGTCAATCGAGTCATGGGCCCCGCTATTCGAAAGAAATCTTCTACGAACCGTCGGTAGTAACCCGCAAGTCCGAGGAAACTTCTCACTTCAGAAGCTGTTGTGGGAGCGGGCCATGATTTGACTGCTGTGATCTTCTCTGGGTCTACTGATATACCATCGCCCGTAACAATATGACCAAGGAATGATACTTCCTTGAGAAAGAAATCACACTTGCTAAGCTTCGCAAAAAGGCACTCATTCCTCAATGTTCCTAAAACTATCCGTAGATGCTGCTCGTGCTCCTCTTAACTCTTGGAGTAAATCAAGATATCGTCTATAAAGACTACAACAAATTTGTCCAAGTATTGGTGAAAGATCTTGTTCATTAAATTCATGAAAACTGCGGGTGCATTGGTCAAACCGAAAGGCATGACCAAGAACTCGTAGTGTCCGTACCTCGATCGAAAGGCCGTCTTGGCAATATCTTCCTTCCGAACCTTCAATTGGTGATAGCCCGATCGTAAGTCAATCTTGGAGAATACTTTTGCTCCGCACAGTTGATCGAATAGATCGTCTATACGCGGTAAGGGATACTTGTTCTTCAACGTTACTGCATTCAATGCTCTGTAGTCGATGCACATGCGCACTGTCCCGCCTTTCTTAGGCACAAAAAAATGGGTGCTCCCCATGGTGACGCACTGGCACGAATAAATCCCTTCTCTAATAAGTCATCAATCTGCGTCTTCATCTCTACCAACTCCTTGGGTGCCAGACGATATACTTGAGATGAAATAGGCTCGGCTCCGGGAATAAGCTTAATAGAAAACTCAATATCTCGGTCAGGTGGTAGTCCTGGCAACTCCTCGGGAAATACATCCTCGAACTCGGTGATAATAGGGTGCTGAGGGGTGTCCTGCATCATCATATATGTCCCCGATGTGGGTGCATCACAACTCTCTCCATCTTCTTTGGTAAACTCAAACTCTGCCGTATTCGGTGGTCTAAAGATAATACTGCTCCTATGGCAGTCTATGAGAGTGAAATGCTGGCTCAACCAGTCCATTCCAAGAACCACATCAAATGTCGGCATAGGGAATACAAGAAGTCTTGCCATCATGTCTCTGCCATTTATTACTATAGGACAAAGTCTACAAACACCACTAATAGGTACAACTCCTTCTCCAGTGAGGATTTTATCATTCTTAGCTAAAGAGGTGATGGGAATGCTGTGTCTAGTGGCAAAACTGGTGGCTATAAATGAATGTGTGGCTCCAGTATCGAATAATGTAATAGCAGGAAAAGATGCAACTAAAACCATACCTGCTATGACCTCTGCCTCTGTCTCTACATTCTCAACAGCTAGAGAGAATACCTTTCCTTGGTTCTGTCCTGGGCCTTGAGCTCTGGCCTTGTTATACTGTGCTGTCTGTAGGGGTAATGGTAGACGAGGTGCTGGGGCTGTGGGCCTCTGGGCCTGATGTGCCTGAACTAGAGCATGCTGCTCAGGACAATCTCTGGCCAAGTGCTGTCCTGATCCACATCTCATACATAAACCCAAACGAAGTCGACAGTCATCTCTAATATGCCCATGCTTCCCGTAAAGTTGTAGGTGGGCTTCTGATAAGGTGTGTGCCTCGGCTGGTACTATCCTGTAGTCCTCATGATAGGTCCATTCTGAGTAGCTCGGGCCGGTGCAGCTGCTGGGGTATGGCACCTCGATGTCTGTTGCTGTTCCTTGCAAAGAATCTCCTGAGCACGAGCTTCTTCCAAGACAGCTGAATGGGAGACTCGAGACTGTGTAGTCATATAAGACTTGAGCTCTGGTGCAAGCCCCTGGTGAAATCTCCTCGCCTTCTCTAACTTTGTCGGAATCAATCCCGCACCAAATCGACTCAGGCGATTGAACTCCGAGTCATACTCATCAATTGTCATATTCCCTTGCTTCAGATGGAGGAACTGGTCGTAGAGACCATCTCGAACATAAATAGGGAAAAATCTCTCATAAAAGGCATCATAGAACTGCTTCCAAGTGATCCCAGCGCCTAATCGTCTCTCTTTCGCCTTCCACCAGTGGTGAGCATTGTCTTCTAACAGTAAGTCCACTGCTGTCATCCAATCTCGGGCTGGCAACTGGGATGCCTTCAGTAGCTTCTCAGTACTAATAAGCCACTGTGACACCTCTAATGGCTTCTCCGTCCCTCTAAAGGCCTTGGGGTTCATATCTGTGAAATTCTTGATAAAGCCTTCATAGGGATGCAGAGCCGGTGCCGGTGCTGGTGCTGGAGGTGGTGGTGGAGGTCTAGCCATAGCTGCCATCATTGTCTGTCTCATCAGCTCAGTCTGCTGCCACTGAGCCTGCATCATGGCATACATAAACTGACTAGTAGGGCTCCCATCAGTCGGTGGTGGAGGCATCTGAGGTCCCTACTGTGGAGGAAACTTCTGAGGGAATGGTGGTAGAGGAGGCAGTGGTACATTCCCTCCCAGTGGCATGGTAGTAGTCTGTCCAGCCTGGCTGCCTGGTGGTGCTGCGACCTCTGGGTACTCCGTCGTCGGTGTCATAGTAGGCTGCGACAGTCCTGGCTGGTAAGCTGTCGCTGGGGTCATGGGAGGATTCTGTCCCTCCGAAGTAATCTCCTCACCAGATGTGAGGGCCAAAGCAGAATTGCATCCGCTTCGTAGATTCATACTGTTGGCACGAGAAAGATAAGTTGATATTAGGAAAGATTAGATATGAAGTAAATCGAATAATCAAGGAAGTTTTAAAAAGATTGGAAGTCAACGGATAGTAGTAGTTCTGGATGAGACATTCCTATTCCTATATGCAGGCTTGTTGGGCATAGTCATGTAACCCAACAATATTAGATCGACCTGCATGGGCCACCACAAAAATATGTAACGTCCCAGTCCCAAAATACATAGGACCAAGTACGTGAACATGCCAGCTGCACATATACGAAGAATACTCCAATATATAAAATCCTCGCATATGCACATAAGCTGTAAATAAATAATCACAGGCCAGAATAACATATCTAATCTCATCACAGCTCAACACAGAAGATAATGAAGTCCAAATAAATAAATATGAGTATCAAAAGATAGCCGGGTGAACATACTCACTCCAAACTGCTATGAAAAATAGTCTCATAAGATCGGAGTCCGACCTCCGCAAAATAGAAAGAAAAAGAGGTGTAAAATAATGTCTACAACTGTCTTAGATAAGAAATAGACTAGAAGTCATAAGGTACTGCCTCGTCATCAATGTAAGATAGCTCCAATGCCGCTCCGTACTCCTGGGGAAAATCGTCTAAACCTGGAGAGATAACCAGGTCCTCAGGGGACATAGCAAGATACAAGAAAACACCATGCCATATAAACTGTGATAATATAATAAGAAAAAAAGGTATGCATGCAATCGGGTCCTGACCATTCTACTGTAAATATGCAGTTGATACATTCCTTCGACGCATGAGCCCTGGCTGAATATAGGATCCGGTATAGTCCCCTCTTGGGCACCAGTGCCCAAGAGCATGACGTTCAAAAACGACAGTGGCCAACCTGAGAGGCTCATACCCGTATCTCCAACGGAGCTTTCGGGTTACAAGGGAGTGCAATCGAAGCCCATACGTCAGGTAATGTTCTCCCACCCAATGCCTAGTATCAATCTCTATTACTGACATGTACCTCTAGTAACCGCCAAGTCTTCTAACATGCAATTCTATTGGCAGTTACCCCTATCCGTCGCACGCTCCATACGTATCGGTGGCCAGCCGACTACGCAAATTGTGTCCTATATGTGACTCCATCATTGATACAACAAGTGTCAAGGCCGTATGGATATACCATACCTCACATCAATGGGTGGTCAATAAACTAAGTCAATACAAGAGAATAAATGAAGCAAGAAAACGACTGATAGAGTCGCTTGCACCCAAGTGTGACTTGAACGCATAGTTTAAATATCATGAAATAAAATGCTAAAAATAACAACTGAAAATAAAAATATAAAATCACAGAGTAAGGTGGCAAGGTATCTTGCCTGGTGGTACAAAGTGGCAAGTCTAAGAGTAGTAAGTGTCAGCACCAAACTCACAAATTACAGATGACTCCGAACGCTGAAACAAACATCAAAAATAATCTCAGTGAAGAAGATATACCTAGGAAACGCCTGTTCAAAAGTCAAATTCTAGAACAGGGGCAAAATTGTAATTTCGGATCAAAACGATGTCAGCCGTTGGACCCGCTTTGCACCGAAACACGTGCCAAAGTCTACGGTCTCTAAAATTGTCAAACTACATGTCTACGGTTTCAGTTTGAGGAGAGGAACTCAACGGTATATCCAGTTTTGGATTCCGAGGAGCCGTATACAAAATCGCCCATTTGAGTGGGTCGCGGGCCTGTCAAAATTGGGTTCCGATTCGACCTTCTCAGAATCTAACCAAACTTGTCATGCAGGACCAAAATTTCGATTCGGACCTGTTGGCGCAAGTTTCGTCTCGATCTGACGACTGTACACAATGTTATGGACAAGTTTGCAAAATGCCGATACGGGGGTATCTCGACGGATACGCATTGATTTCGTCGCGCACACGCGACGAAACTGAGTTCCGTCAGTTCCCACACGTCGGTAACATCCATACGCACCTTTCGATGTGTATAGCGCGCGACTACATCGCTCGATTTGTCGAGACGTACGTCGTATCGTGGAAATTTTATGAAATTTACACTTTTAAAAACAGTTTTTCGCCCAACTTTAACGCTAATTTAATACTCGTACAGAAAACGAAATTCAGATCTACAAAATGCGTTTTAATCGCGGTTATGTTGTCTTCACACATGTTCAATTAGTTTCTAAAAAATCTTGACACATAGATCGAAATCTGCCTTCTAAGTTGGGTTTTGGAACCGTCTGAAACTGTTTTATTCTGACAGTTTTTCGGGAATTTTCAATTCAGTCTCTTGAGGAATCTGGTCGAGTACTCTCCAATCCAGCTGGAGGACTTCTAGATGGTTATATTGGTTATCCATAGGAAGTTACGGTATGAGAATCGGCTAAGCACGAAGGGAGAAATACTGGGTTGAAAACAGTACCTTGCGGTTTGATCGAGAACAGAACTTCCTCTGCTTTCTCGCGAATGCGACTCCTGCGATGTCTCCGGTTGACGAAGGTGGTTCGTCGGCGGCTCGGTTGTGCACGGGGAGGTTGGCGGCCTTAGGGTCGAGGTGTTTTTGATTATGAGAGGGGGTTAGGGTTTAATTGAATGAGCGGATATATATATGTGTCCCCGTTCCTATTTCGAGTAGGAGCAAGCTTAAAGGCTCGGGTTGCAAGCCTTGCAGCTGGGCTGCTACTTCCAACAGGGGGTGTGGGGTCGGGCCCACCCCCTTGCAACCGCTGCTGTGCCAAATTATCATGGGGGGTTCGGTCTGAGGTGGACTGGCCCACGGGCGGGTCCCCTCCAATCATTCTTTTTTTTTTTTACCATAGTTATATATATAACTATATATATATATATATATATATATATATATATATATATATATATATATATGAATAACATTCTAAAAATCCTATAAATCTTTAATACGTAACAAAAGGTTTTTAGTAATTGAAAACTATATTTATTAAAAATAGAAAAATATATCTAGCACACTCATACATATACTTTTATATAAATAATTATGAATATACCAATTACCACATTAATTTCCAATGATATCAAAAATATAATTTTTTTTAAAACACTAAAATAATTAGAAATATTGGAGTTTTACAGGGTCTCTCTCCGGCGCCGGTGGCCCCCTCCCGTGGGCTACGGTGGCTGCGCTGGGACAACCGGCCTTGTCCCCCCCCCACGGCCTCCGCGCTGTGGCCGGCGGCGAGCTCGGCCCCCGCTCTGGCCTTCCCCCCGTCGGTCGGAGAGCCATCTTCTACGGTGGCACCGCCGTCATCGCCCGCTCCCTGTTATGCTCTACGAAGCTCCCTCCACCGCCAGCCGGCAGAGCCCCCATCTCGATGATCGGACTGCCGCCGTCCGGTGGACGAGCCACCTTGCTCCCTCCCCTCTCTCCCCTGCCGGCGTGGCCGCCCTACGCTTGCCGCCCGCCGGTGCTCCCTCCTTCTCTCCCTGCCGGCGGCTGACCACCTCTTCTCCCCGATGGCCGAGTCCCCCTCCCCTCCTTTCCTCTCCCGCCCCCCGGCCTACCCCCCCTCGCCGGTGCTCCCCTCCCACGCTCGGGGGGGGGGGGGGCGAGGCGGCCTCCTGCCGCACGCCCATTGGACAGAGCCCCCGTTGGGCCGTGTGCCCTTCTTGCTCCTCGGGTGGAGTTCCCCCCCCTCGTTTTTCGTGTTCGAATTTTCAAATATTTGAAAATTCGGTTAAAAAAAAGAACCAGGGACTGTGCCCACAACCCCACCTTGGGACGAGCTTCATTCCAGCCACAAGTGGCGTGATCGGTGCTGCGGTCTACAGTTTTTTTGTCGTTTTGGTAATTTGGTTTTCCAAATTCGAAATGATGCACTGTCGGATCTTGGACCCCTCTCAAATCTGATAAACCCTTTTTTATTAATTTTTAGTGTTGTTTTAATTTTCTTATTTCACAGGGCTTATTTTGTGTGTTCCAGCCCTGCTCCTGTATTACTCTTCATGAGCTCACCTTAGCTTTCAATAAAATTGCTTTTGTTAATATATATATATATATACATATATATATATATATATATATATATATATATATATATATATATAGACTGCTAGGGTTCCGTTCAGAGGAGCTCTCTGGCGATTGGGTTTCTCTTTGGATCTCCGAGGGATGATCTCTCCGGTGGAGGGCTCCGGCCCCCCTGGCGGTTCGACGGCGGGTGCCTCCGGCCATCATGGCCCTCGCAATGGAGGCGCCGCCCTAATAGGTGTCCTGGCCGCGCGGCCCCTAGGTCTGGAGGGGACGACGGGGGATTCCGACGAACCTGGCCCCCGCAATGGTGGCGCCGCCCTTCTGGATGACCAGCCTGCGCGGGTGGTTCAGGCGAGCGTCCGTGGGGGCGGCTCGTCTGCGGGGGGGGCTCCGCCCCCATCTTTGGATCTGTGGGCGCGGCTTTGCCGTTGGATGTTTCAGCGGTGGCCAACGCCCACCCTGGCAACCGAACCATGCCGAGGACGGATATCGCGGAGGCGCGGTCGATGGATGCGGCGTCGTCTGTTGCGGCGATATCCACCCCCTATGGCTTTGGGCCGGCGGTGGGGGACGTTTCGGTTGCGGGGGGGGGGGATATCGGGTCTGCCCCGAGGGGGTCTCCGGTCGTGGCACGCCGGGTTGACCCTGCGGCGGTGGATCCGGTGAAGGGGATAGGGGGAGGTTCGGATGGCCCGGCTAGGTCATTTGCTGCGATGGTGGGTAGACTTGCGACGTCATCGGCTGGTGGTTCACCTAGGGTAGACTTCCGAACGGCCATTCTTTTCGGAGGTCGGAAGGTGGCTGTGTTCTCTAAGTCGGATATGGAAGCCCTTACGGCGCCGTACGGGCTGGACCTCATTGGCAAGTTTGCTCGGCGGAGACTTTCGGTCGAGGCCATTAGGAAGGCGTTTGATTCGCGGGGTTTCCGGGGGCTGATCGAGGTGAAGGTGATTGATGATCGACACGTTCTTATACGGCCTCACGTCGAGAGTGCCTTTCTCCGGCTGAGGTCTAAGGACTGTTGGTTCATTGGCCGGGTTCCGATGGTGATATTCAGGTCGTCGGTGGACTTTTCACCAATGAGGGAGGACCCCAGGGTTCCTATATGGGTAGCCTTCCCCGGGCTTCCGCATTGCATGTTTGATACTAATGCGGTTCTGTCAATAGCATCTGGTCTTGGCATTTCGCTCACTACTGATCGGGCTACGGCATCCTTTTCTAGGCCGAGGGTGGCCAGGGTTTTGGTTGAAGTGGACATTAGCAAACCACTGCCACAGGAGGTGTTCTTCCAACTGCCTGATGGCGTCCGTTCGCAGCCAGTTGTCTATGAGTGGAGGCCTCTATACTGTGTTCTTGTGGCCATCATGGTCATGTTGAGAGTGTTTGCGGGCGTCCACAGGTGGAGCCTTCTTTCGTGGGAGTAGCTGAGAGCCAGCCCATCCCTGACGGCAATATTCCAGGCGTTGTACGTGAGGAGGACGGCCCGGAGGGTGGCCGTGGGATTAGCAGAGGTCGTCGAAGGAGACGATTAAGGCGTGAGAAAGGGAAGGGGACACGACAGATTTAGAGGCGTGTTGGGGGGCGTGATGATAGCACGGGGACCACGCAGCACGGATTGCACGGGAGTATTGATACTCGTGCGAATTCCGCTCCGCCTTCTTGGCACGTAGGGGAGTCTTCCTCGGGCCAGCTGGCTTTATGGTCGAATGACGGGCGGCTCATGATGGAGGGTCGCAGCGGCCCAGGTTCTTGCTCGGATGGGCAGCTGGGCCTAGAGCGGAGTATTGGGCCTATTGATTTATCGGTCCTGCCTATTGTTATCCATAGCCAGCTGGGACAGGGAGTTATTGCGGCTGATTCTGACACTGAAGATCGTAGCTTGGTGGTGTGGGAGGAGGCCGGTCAGGGTATTCTATCCGACCGGGGCTATGATTCAGCTCCGGGTGGTGATATGGTTTCTTTCCCCGAGGCTAGCTCTTACACTTCTATTTCCGTGGGCCGTGAAGAAGACTGGCAGATGGTTCCTTATAAGAAGGCGGCTGGTAGGCGAAGGAAGTCGATGGCTCCTCAGTCGGATCGACTTCTTCGATCACATGCTTCCCGGGTTAGGCGGGACCCCCAGAGGGTCCATGGGTAAATTCCTTATCTGGAATGTTCGGAGGACGGCGAACAGAGCTACTTTATCCCGTCTCAGGTCCTTGTGTCGGATCAACTCTATTCAGGTCCTTGCCATTATTGAACCAAAGGTGCTATCCTCTAAGCTTCTCTCTTATCAGATGAGGTTGGGATTTGATGTTAGCTTTTGCAATGATAAGGGCAATATTTGGATTTTCTGTAAGTCTGGTCTTGGAATCACTTGCATTGATTCTTGTGATCAGACTATCACGGTGCAGTTTTCTTTGAGTTATTTCTCGGTTCCGGTACGGCTGTCGATAGTCCATGGTGCAGGGACAAGACAGGGGAGGAGGATTATGTGGAGGCATCTTCTGGACGTCCAAGCCAGGGACATGGCCTTGCCCTGGGCGGTGGGCGGGGACTTTAATATCATTGCTTCTCCGGATGAGAAATTTGGAGGCCGACCTCCTGACACGAGGGCCATTACAGATTTTCTCGACTTCCAGTTGGCTGGCGGGCTATCTGATGTTGGTTTCAGAGGAAGCATCTTTACTTGGGTGAACGGGCAGACGGGGATTGATCGCCAGGGTTCCCGTTTTGATAGGCTTCTTGTGACGGGTAGTTGGCTGGATGATGTCCAGGTGTCTTGCGAGCATCTTAATAGAGTAGAATCGGATCATGCTCCTCTTTTGATATCCTGCCAACCAGCTTCTCCTATTCTGCGCAGAGGCTTCCGTTTTCTTGATTTTTGGATTTCGTATCCGGATTTTCATTCGATAGTGATGCGGGCGTGGAATTCATGTTGGCATTATGATGCGCTTGAGCGTCTGGGTATGCGTTTGAGGACGACGGGATTTGTTCTGGCTGGATGGAGCAGAGCTACTTTCGGTGACGTCTTTCAGGAGGTCCATCAGGCTGAGGACGCTGCCTTGGTGGCGGAGCAGGATTATGAGCTTAATCCTTCGGAGAGGGGGAGGGCTTCATGGATGGAGGCCTTTGCCAGATTGAAGCAAAAGGTCCAGGTTGAGGAGTCTTTCTGGAAACATAAAGCTAGATTGAGATGGGACCTGGAAGGAGATAAAAATACTCGGTTTTTTCATGAGTGCACCAGGAGCAGACAACGAAAGGCCGGTATTCAGAAAATTATTCGGGCTGATGGATCAGAGACTGGGTCTGCTGAGGAGGTAGCGACGGAGGCGTCTTTATTCTTCTCGAAGCTGTTTCGAGCTGACCCTATTTCTGATGAGGAAGCCTTCCTTGAGGTCATCCCTAGCATTATTTCTTCGGAGGATAATTCTGATCTTGTTCGTCGTCCTGACAGAACGGAGCTGTTGGAGATTATTCGGGGGATGGATCCGGCTAGTGGCGCCGGTCCGGATGGCTTTTTCAGGAGATTCTTCTCAGTTTGTTGGGACATTATTGCGGTTGACGTGGAGGAAGCCGTTGGTTCTTTCTTCTTGGGGGCTCGTCTTCCGGTTTCCATTTTGGACACCTTTTTATTTCTCATCCCCAAAGTCGAGCACCCGAGGAACCTTTCTGATTTCCGACCTATTAGCCTTTGCAATTTCTGTAACAAAATTATTTCCAAGGTTATTGCTTGCAGGTTGCGGAAATATCTTCCAAATATTATTTCTCCGGAGCAAAGTGCCTTTGTTCAGGGGAGAGAGATTGTGGACAACATTATTATTGCTCAGGATATGGTGGCTTCTATGCGGGAACCCAACCACGAGGGGAATGTTGCTATTAAGCTGGACATGCAGAAGGCCTATGACAGAGTCAACTGGCAGTTCCTCCTACGTGTTCTTCGGAGATTTGGTTTTAATGAGGTCTTCTGTGATCTTATTTACCGTCCCCTGGCGGATACCCGGTATGCGGTTCTTCTCAATGGCGCTTCTACTGCTTTTTTTCTCGGCATCTGGAGGGATCCGACAGGGGGACCCTCTTTCCCCGGCTCTTTTCATTATTGCGGCGGAGGTTCTCTCTCGGAACCTTAAGCTCCTTCAAGATTCTAATAGGAGATCTTCTTTTCACACTCTGATTGGGGGACCGCGTATCTCGCAATTGACTTATGCGGATGATGTTCTTATTTTCACTTTGGAGGATATTGCTGGTTTACGTGCTCTCCAACAAGTACTGCATAGGTATGAGGCTGTTTCTAGACAGAAGATCAATTTTTCTAAATCTGCCTTCTTTTCTGCAACTCCGTTGGGGGAGGATCGTGCTCGGACTATTTCTACTCTCTTCGGGTTTAGTACCGGAACTTTACCATTTTCTTATTTGGGTTGCCCGCTAACTTGCGAGAGAAGGAATGAGGGAATGTTTAGCTACTTGCTGGATAAAATCCGTTCGAAGTTATCGGGTTGGCAGAACAAGATACTATTTCCTGGGGGTAAGTTGGTTCTTATTAAGAATGTACTTTCATCTATCCCTATGTACACATTGGATGCATGTTGTCCTCCCCGGGCCGTTCTCAGGACGATTGAGAGGATGTTTGCGGCTTTCTTTTGGGGTAGCAAGGATGGGGTGGCTAAGAGGAGTTGGCTGGCGTGGCGGTTCGTTACTCGGACTAAGTCCGAAGGAGGCCTCGGGATCAAGTGCCTGAAGGATATTATGGATGCATTTTCCATGAAGCTTTGGTGGAAGTTGAGGCATAGGAAGGGCCTTTGGGTGGAGCTACTTAAAGCGAAATATTTTCGTAAGCGTCATCCTTGTGATGCGTTTATGACTTCCAAGTACTCCCATGTTTGGCGATGGATTTTGCGGGGGGAGGAATTTGGCGGAACCGTTTATCTCGCTTAGACTTGGGCGTGGTGAGGGTTCAGCGAGATGTGAGGACTGGATTTCGGGGGGGTCCTCGGTTGGATAGTGTTGCTATTCCACCGGCTGAGGGAGTTGCTTCTGGGACCAGGCGTGGGACGGGGAAACGGTCTCGTGGGCGGAGTCGAACACAGGCGAGGGTGTCTGCTGATGTCGAGGCTGCCGATTTGACGACCTCACAGCGAGTAGGCACTGGGGAGCTTCGGAGGTCGGCTAGATTGGCCGGGAGAAGGGTGGTTCTCCCCCATCATATGGTGACGGTTCGGGTTCTTTCGGATAGGGGAAGAAAGATCAGAGACTCGAGGGCAAGGAATTTAGATAATGGTGGCCCGGCTATTCGATCTTTTTGGACAGCCTCTGGCTGGGATTTGTCCTTGTTTTCGGGTCAGTTTGGAGTTGAGGCAGCGGGGCGGCTCAGAGGGACGAATCTGACTTGTACTTCGGATCCTGACTCTCTAGTTTGGGGTGACCGGAAAGGTTCTTTCACGTTGGCTGCGGCTTGGAGATGTTGTCGGACTTCTCACCCTACATCTTTATTCTTCTCTAATATTTGGGGCAAGTGTATTCCGGCGAAATGGAGTATCCTGATGTGGCGGGTCTATCAAAACTGGCTTCCTACTGATGACACTCTTCAGAAGATTGGCTTCCATCTGGCTTCTAGGTGCCATTGCTGTAAGGTTGGACATGGGGAGAACCTTCAACATATCTTTTTCCACGGGGATCTTGCTTTGACGGTTTGGTCTGTTTTCCGGGGTTTCTTCAAGGCACGGATGCGTAGTGACTTTCTAGTTTTTCTTCATCGGTGGTGGCGGGGTCAGGATAGTCATCATCGGAGGTCTTTGGCTGGAGCGATTATTTGGGTGCTTTGGAAGAACAGGAACAGGCATAGATATGATGGTCGGGGTGCTGGTTCGGACTTTTTAGTCCGGGAGGTGAAGCGACAATTTCGGAAGTCACTTTCGAGTTGTCGTCATCTTCCGTCTATCCCATCATGGGCACTAGAGTAGTGTTTTTTATTCCTCTTTTCTTTACTTTGTTTTGGTTACCATGAGGTCGGATGTAATCATTACCCTCTTTTTCAATAAAGGTAACGGTTTTTTAAAAAAAAAAAAAACATATATAAATATATATATATATATATATATATATATATATATATATATATATATATATATATATATATATATATATATATAAAATATATATATATATATATATATATATATATATATATATATATATATATATATATATATATATATATACATACACATGAGTATGTATACATGCATTTATGTATATTTATTTATACATTTACACACATGTATGTATACAGACATATATGTTTTTATATATATATACACGTACACACATATATTTATATATATACACCACGAATACAATTTTTAAATAATAAACTATTTTAAGTATTCAATATTGTCATATAAAATCTTAATGTACATACACAACATTTTATACAAATAAAATAAAATAATATGGTTTCATATGTATATATATAAAGCCTAATTTTCATATACCACCATAAATGCACTTCTATACATATACATATATTCAAGTATATATATAACCTAGTTAATTCCCATAAAAACCAACATATTTCCTAAGGAAAATTATTTATTATGTTATTATATAAAATATCATTTCTAATAGCAAAAACATATAATACACACACACACACACACACACACACACACACACACACACATATATATATATATATATATATATATATATATATATATATATATATATATATATATAGTAATCGTTTCCAATTTGCTGTCTAAATCACTAGAGTAAACTACCAATACAACATACATCTATATGGTCGTCTCTGAACATACTACCCGACTACATAGGCTTGGACTCAGTTCGGGTGCAGTCCGAACTAAGTTGGTACAACCGGGTCACCTAAAAGTCAAATAATATTAATAATAAATGATTAAATTATTTCTAGTGGTCATGTCGCAACTTGGCCTGATTTTTCTAGTTAGGATACACTTATTGCTCGGCTTTCCCTGGCATGGCTAATACACTAGTCTAGGCACGCCACTGCACTATCAGTGCCACGATTTCTAGTCACCTTGTACTCCAAATCTCAACCATGGGTACAGTCATCTACCGTAATAATTAACTAAATAATTAATTCTAAAATTCTAAAAATCATCGTATAAATCAATTAAATAATAATAAAAAAATAATTCAAAATTTTTGGGAAGAGGAGCTACAAATCTACCCACCTTAAAAATAATTTCTTTTTTGAAATTCCAATTCATGACTATCCCTTAAAATTCAAAGTCTACTATCACCTTAATCTCCTAAAATTTAATTTCTCAAAAATATTTTATAACCTCGAATACTTGAGGACTTCTACCCACATTTGGTCACACCACTCCCTTAAAAGTATGTCACTAAAACTTATAACCTTCCATCAAGTCGCTAGAGTCATTATCCTTAGATATCTAAGACATATGGCATCTATAATCCCTCATATCTATCAGACAACCAATATTCAAAATCAAGCAATATCATACTATAACTTAAGATTCTCTGATGAGTTCTAGACAGCAAGATCATTCGTCACCCCAGAATAGGAAGCGACGAGAATCAACGGTACAGAAAGCAAGGAAGTATAATCGAGAGCAAATATGGAGATTTCAAGGACGTAGAGAATTTCTAGGAGAGTTTTCAAAGCAGAGTGGATTGAGATTTCTATGGTTTAGTCAAAGTCGCAGGCTCGTATCAGTACAGTTACGTAACCGATACGATATGCTCTGACCTACATAGGCCACCAAAAAACTTGTCACGAACCGCACCCGCTTTTCGGACGCGGGCACGTGAGCAAGCCAGCTACGCATCAAGCGGACTCCAGCTCGACTCGAATACGTAAACGCTTTCACGGCTATAGTAAACTGCCAAATCGTCGCAGATAAATCTATATCTCAATCCACAATAAGAATAATAATCAAGAATGAACAAGTATGGGTCATGGTCTGCAGCCCACTAGCATATATGTCTGATAAGACTCTAAGAAGGTAACAAGAGTCTAAAACTGAATCAAGAAACAGGATATCTTATGATAAGGTATGAAAGCACGAGCGGATAATAAATACAATAACGATACCTGAACCCCGAAAGCGTATCATCACATTTGTCATCCAGAACCACTAGCTAACTCCATGCAATCACAAAACCTGAAGAGCTCATCAGGTCCTCAGGGGACATAGTAAGATACATAAAAATATGCCAATCATGCAATAAAGAAAATATAAGAAAATAAACGAAAAAAGACCAATCAACACGAAACACGACTATACATGACTGGAAGAACCAATACGCCTAAACGAACTGTTAGAGAAGAACAAGCGAACACGATATCACGATGTCAACGGATAACCAATCAAATACTCAAACCCTTGACCCTAGTGTGGAAATGCAGGTTTGAACAACTACTAACCCTCATCTCTAGTATGGACTTACAGGCTAGCATCACCTTCGTCCCTAGTGTGGACTCGCAGGTGTGAACCATATACTACTAACCCTCGTCCCTATTATGGACTCGCAAGCTAGCATCACCCTCGTCCCTAGTATGGACTCGCAGGTGTGGACAGATAACTACTAACCCTCGCTCCTAGTGTGGACTTGCAGGCTAGCATCACCTGAAGAACAGTTTGGCAACTCTAGAGGGGGGGTGAATAGAGTTATATATATATAATGACCAATTAAAAATAACTCTTTCACGATCAATGAATAATCAGAGTAAAATGCGGAATGTAAATAAAGACAAGAGAGCATATGCAAACACAGCAATTTTAACCTGGTTTCCCTCGTGGAGGACTAGTCCAGGCCTGAGAACTCTAGCTCAGGATTAAATCCACTATTTGTGAAATAGTAGCTTACAACCCGTGCCTTTACTTCAGAAGAGCACGTCAACTTCTTACAGAGAATCGCAGTGGCGATTGCTTGGAATTGTCCAAGCGATTTCTTCACTCTTGCACAAGAATCCTAATTGAGAGATGCTGAGCACTCGAGACTTAGGAGGCTTGTGGCTAGTAGATGGGAAGGGTATGGCTTATAGAGATTGTAGGAGAGAAGAGAAGAGAAGATTGAGTGATTCAAAATGAGAGAATTCATGCCCTATTTATACTGATTTTAGAGGCAGAATTCGGCCAGAATTCGGGTAGGGAAATTCAAAAATTTGGCCGTTGGATAGCTAGCAACCAGCTAACCCTAAAATTAGGGTTCCTGATTTCTAGGGGACAGAGTTCGGCCCGAACTCTGTGTGGAGGCAGAGTTCGGCCCGAACTCTGTCTCCAGAGCACAGAGTGGTTCTAAGTGGGACTTGTGGGCAATTTTGTTTTGGTGGAGCTTGGGATTTTAGGTAGGCTTGTAGACTAAGTTCCAAGAGCTCAGCATAACTCAGAGTACATACTTCTAGACTCAATAAAATGTAAAAGTACAGACTCGAAAATATACTGAGAGTCGGAAACTGAGCTGTCGTCTGTCCCGAACTGAAAGCAGACGTCGTGTGTCGTATTGAATTTATACAGATATTATTTAGTCAATGTAGTCAATATTTGGTTGACTGTGACTTTGTGTCAACAATCTCCCCCATATTGATAATTGACAAAATAATATATGTATATTTCAATATTCATACCTGGACACAGTTGATTTCAACACAGCTTCCCCATAAATGATGCAGAGCTAGAATCGGATAGCTCCCCCGTAATCAGTGAACGGTTCCGAGCTAGAAGCAATAGCTCTCCCCCGTAAATAGTGCATATAACCTGTGACCTGATAGATAACATATTCCCAGAGCAAGAACGAGCACAGATATGCACACAGCACAAAAATATACATATTTCTCCCCCTTTTGGCAGTTAGCAATATAAAGAAGCAATAAATAGTAATGCAACCACACCAAGAGAAGAAACAATATAATACTAGACAAGAGAATGCATTGGCATAAAAATAAACTACGAGAAATAGCATAAAATGATATCCACCAAACAGAATGTCAAACACATCATCAGGGTTTTAAGATAAACATCTAGTACATAAATCCATAACTAAATGAAATAACTAAAATCAAAAAGCAACTAAGACCATCAGCAGTGGCAGCAGCATAACAAGCCAGTCTCCATCACGGAGCACGAGAAGGTCCTGGAACATCTGAAGGACCAGGGAATGAGCCAACGAAAAGGTCCTGGAACATCTGAAGATCTACAAAAGCATCATCCGGATCCATATACTGCATGACCCACGGATCGTCTAGACGATGACCCGAGCGATCTGGATCCCGCTCAATAGGCACATGCAGATCAGGATGACGAGCAAGCGAATACCGCATATCATGCAGAGAGTTCCCAAGGGCACTAATCTGCAAGGTGGTACGGTAATCCTGCTGCGTCCAGCGATCATCCTCAACAGCAAAGCGATCGCGAAGCATAGTCTGAATAGAATCCAGGTTGGCAGGAGGAGGAGGTGCATCCTGACCGAGTGGAGGGGCGTCAGGCTCCTCATCAGCAGAATGCTCAAACAACTCAGAAGTAGCAACAGGCTGAAGACGTCGTGCCTTAGATAGAAAGGCAGGTGCCGGCAGGAACGGACAAGCATCAAGTGGTATATGAAAAGCACGAAAGATCATAGGAAGATATAGAGGATAAACCAAAGCTCGTGGTTTCCTCCTACAGCGAATCATCCAGTCCATCATGGTACATAGAAGATTGAAATGAATTCCAAAGTGAAGATGATAAAGAGCAGATATTTCAAGATAAGTGATTTCATCAGGAGAACCGATCTTGGGTAGAATGGTATTAGAGATTATCCAATGAAGATCAGAGAAATATGGGTTGAGATATTTAGCCATGAGTTTTCGAGGACGTGTGTATGGAGTGCACAAATCGTCCTTGAAGCTTTCAAGGGAAAGTCCGTTGGGAAAACGGAACGAGCGAGCATCAACAAGCCTTTCCCAAGAATTTGGCTCAAGAAGATCAAGATATTCGGCTAATTCAAAGTCATCAAACGAGATATCGATACCAGCAACTCGTGAATAAATACGAAGGTCATCAAAAGTTAAGTTGCAGTAGAACATTTGAACGGCATGACGATAGATAGCAGAAGTTGTAGTGACTAGTTCATCAATATAGAGGTCATGGAATAATGAATCATATTGAGAGAATATGGAAAAATTAATAGGATGTCCTGTGAATATCTGACGATTCCGAAAGTCACTAAACCAATTGTTTGATGCATCTAGTGAGACAAAAAGTCTATTATCATAGGTGGAAGGATTTTGAGGACGAGGTGGATTGAACAAAGGATGAGGTGGTTGAAGTTGTTCAATGATTTGTTCAATTGATAGAGGAGAATCCGAAGAGGAAATACTCTCAACTCGAATCCTCTTCCCACGATTGAACAAGCAAGGAGCCATTAAAAAAATTTTAACTAGAAGATAGAAAATAGGAATGGTACCTCAACCAAGTAATAATCAATAGAAAAGAATGAAGAGAAAACCCCTTTTTCTTGATTTTGAGAGGCAATGGTGCACTCTAGATCAAAAACTAGGGTTAGGGTTTCAAGGAAAGAGTTTGTATAGGTGAGAAAGGTGGTAATAGTGAAGGAGAGAGATGGAATCCCGACATAAAGTAGGGCTTTGTCTTTGGTCGGGTGAAATATTGACCATTGGATTAGAATAGATCCAACGGCAGAGCCAGATCCCGACCCTGGAACCTAGGGATCGAACTCGGCCCGAACTCTGGTAGGGGCAGAGTTCGGCCCGAGTTCTGGATCAATGGTCCAGAACAGAACATAGGCTGAAAAAGAAGAAAAAGTTGAAGTATAACAAGAAATGATAATCAAGAACAACAAAGAAAATGTTGAACACAAAAACAATAGGTAGAGAGGTACTCAGAGAACAGAATGAACTTTAGAAAAACTCAATTAGGCAATATTAAATCGAAAACGAGCCATATAATAAATAAGGACATATACTGTGGTTCAATAGTCCAAATTTGCCATGGGTTAGCTGCAGGGGCCGGATCCCAGCTAGCGGTAGTCCTGAGGACTAGTGCACCGTGTCGCTTAGGCTTTTACGCCTTGTTGTCAGAAGGACCCTTTCGGCTTGTACCCATACCAAATTCTTCGTAAAAGAATCACAATATATTCGATATTTATGCAGGTGAGTTTCAATTTATAACTGCTTCATCTAAGATTCCAAGTTCACGACAAAGAAAATTGAAGCGCTCTTCGGATAGTGGCTTAGTAAAGAAATCTGCCAGCTGATGATCAGTGTCAATAAATTCTAAGTTAATCGTGCCATTTTGCTGATGATCACGCAAAAAGTGGTGTCTGATCTCAATGTGTTTAGTGCGTGAGTGGCATACAGGGTTCTTAGTCAAATTGATGGCACTAGTATTGTCACAGAAAATAGGAATATGCATGAAAGATAACTTATAGTCTTCCAGGGTTTGCTTCATCCACAGAATTTGTGCACAACAACGCCCAGCTGCTATGTATTCAGCTTCTGTTGTAGATAGTGCAACAGAGTTCTGTTTCTTGCTAAACCAGGAGACTAAAGCTTTTCCTAATAAATGACACGTTCCGCTCGTACTTTTACGGTCGACCTTGCATCCAGCGAAGTCAGCATCGGAGTAACCAATAAGATCAAATGATGTTGACTTGGGATACCATAGGCCTACTGTAACAGTACCCTTAAGGTATCTAAAGATACGCTTAACTGCGGTCATGTGCGATTCCTTAGGATTAGCTTGATATCTAGCACATAGGCAAACACTGAACATGATATCGGGACGACTAGCAGTTAAATAGAGTAAGCTGCCTATCATACCTCGATACTTACGTTGATCAACCGGTTTGCCGCTCTCATCTGGTTCGAGTTTGGTTGAAGTGGCCATTAGCGTGCTGATTGGTTTGATGTTGTCAAGATCGAACTTCTTCAGCATGTCCTTGGTGTACTTTGATTGGCAGATGAAAGTTCCATTAGCCAGTTGTTTTACTTGCAGACCAAGAAAGTAGTTGAGCTCTCCCATCATGCTCATCTCAAATTCCGTCCTCATACACTTGGCAAATTCTTGACAAAGAGTTTCATCAGTAGACCCAAAAATAATATCATCAACATAAATCTGAATTAATAGAATGGTGTCTTTGAAAGATTTGATAAACAGTGTAGTGTCAATTTTCCCTTTAGAAAAACCTTTCTCAAGCAAGAAGCTGCTTAGCCTTTCATACCAAGCTCTGGGGGCTTGTTTAAGGCCATAAAGCGCTTTCTTTAGCTTGAACACGTGGTCGGGAAATTTGTGATTTTCAAAGCCAGGGGGTTGTTTGACATAAACTTCCTCCTTAATAAAGCCATTCAAGAAAGCACTTTTAACATCCATTTGAAATAATTTAAAGTTCTGATGATTGGCAAAAGCACAAAGCATCCGAATAGATTCTAGTCTAGCAACAGGAGCATATGTCTCATCGTAGTCGATACCTTCCTCTTGGTTGTATCCTTGAGCTACTAGACGAGCTTTGTTACGTGTGACTGAACCATCTTCATTTACTTTGTTTCTAAACACCCATTTGGTACCAATTACTGAGTGATTAGCCGGTCTAGGAACTAGTTCCCATACTTGGCTCCTTTCAAATTGGTTAAGTTCTTCTTGCATGGCAGAGATCCAAAATTCATCAGTAAAAGCTTCAGAAATGTTTTTAGGCTCTACTTGTGAAATGAAGGCAGTGCTAGCAACAGAGTCTCTTAATGATGATCTAGTAGTAACTCCACGTGAAACTTCACCTATGACTAAATTTTCTGGATGAGAAGGTTTGAAAGAGAATTTCTTAGGCAAACCCTCCAGAGAATTAGTTTCGGTTGAAGTATTCATTGGAGTAGAAGTTGATGGCTCAATGTCATCATTAAGAGTATTTGCTGTACTGTTGTCTTCATCAAAAGTCACATTTGTTGACTCTTCCACAATAAGTGAGCGTTTATTGAAAACTCTATATCCCTTACTCTTGGCAGCATAACCAAGAAAGATACCATCGTCAGCTTTGGCATCAAATTTGCCTAAGTTGTTTTTGGTGTTAAGGATAAAACATCTGCAGCCAAAAACTCTAAAATAAGAAACATTTGGGGTTCTCCCAAACCAAAGCTCATAGGGTGTTTTCTTCGAAATGGGACGAATAAGCACCCTATTCAAAATGTGGCATGCTGTACTTACAGCCTCTGCCCAAAAATATTTCGGAAGAGAAAATTTATTCAACATGACTCTAGCCATATCGCCAAGAGTCCTATTCTTCCGCTCCACAACACCATTTTGTTGAGGAGTTCTAGGACAAGAAAATTCATGATCAAAACCATTTGCATTACAAAAACTTTCAAAATCTGAATTTACGAATTCGCCTCCATGATCACTTCGGATTCGAGTAATCATGTAGCCTTTTTCGTTTTGAACTTTATTTACAAAAACTTTGAAAACAGAAATAGCATCGCTCTTATTAGCGAGAAAGAAAACCCAAGTAAATCTCGAAAAATCATCAACAATAACAAAAGCATAAAGTTTGCCACCAAGGCTAGCTATTCTACTGGGACCAAATAAATCCATATGAAGTAATTGCAAGGGTCTGGTAGTACTTACAGAGTTGATGGAATGAAATGAGGATTTAGTTGCCTTGTTTAGTTCACATTCGGCACATACCGTGTCCTTTTTGAATGTGATGTCAGGCAATCCTCTCACTAGCTTCTTGGTAGAAAGCCTGGATATAGCATCCATGTTGGCATGACCGAGACGCTGGTGCCAAAGTAGTCGTTCGTCTTCGTGGGCATATAAACATCTACCTGCATGGTTAGTATTTATAGAGAGATAGAAAATATAGATATTGTCCTCTCTTTTCCCTTCAAAAGCAATTTCTCCTGTTGACCTATCATAAATATAGCAACAGTTTTGTCCAAAGTTAATATCATATCCATGATCAGCAAGATGGCTAATGCTGAGCAGGTTATGCTTTAACTCGGTCACTAGGCAGACATCCTTTATAACAGAAGAAGGAGGATGACCAATGATACCGTTACCTATTATGTGCCCTTTGAGATTGTTACCGAAGGATACGTATCCTTCTCTTTTCATCGATAGTGATGCAAAAAGATTTGTGTCTTCCGTCATATGTCGCGAGCATCCACTATCGAGAATCCACTTACTCTCAGTTGAGGAGGGAAGGTCCACCTACATCAAGAGTAGATGTGACCTTTGGTACCCATTTTCTTGAGGGTCCTGAAAAGTTAGTTTTTGGAAACCAAGCATATATTTTCTTGTCTACCAGTCTTCTAACTCTACATTGTGGTGAGATGTGTCCATGTATACCACAGTAAGTACAGATAGCATTTTTATTTATACTGGGAGCATAAGAATGATATCTATGAGCAACAGGATGAGGATGATATGGAGAGTTAGCATGGTAATGATGACTATGCATAGAGTGAGTGGCATTATGATGATGTCTGTGTGGCATAGCATGATGATATTGACTGTGAGGAGTGGCATGCTGAAATTGTCTATATGGCATAGTGTGATGCTGTGGCATGATATGATGATTTTGCTTATGTGGCATAACATGATGATTTTGTCTACATGGCATGGCATGTTGATGTGGTATGGTATGATGACTTTGTCTATGTGTAGAGTGATATTGGTTGTGTCTTTGTGCAGTATAATGAGTATGAGAAATATTCTTACGTGCACGTGGTTTGTGAAAGTTTGTGTATATAAATGCATGGTTATGTGCTGCATGAGAATGACATGGTTGACTAGAATGAGTGGTGTTGTGCCCATGTGATTGGGTTTGAGGTTGAACAACCTGTTTACCCAATTTGGTTTCTAATCTTTTAGACATAGCTTGCAGTTCATCAATCTTGATATTTAAGCCATAAATCTTAGTCATGGAAATCTTGTGTCTACTCTTTTCTTCAGCAAGCAACGTGTTGAGAGTAGTGATTTCTTGAGTTTGTTGCTCAATGCGTGCTTCAGCATCATGTAAGCTTAATTTAAGCTTGGATACTTCATCAGTGTCATTTGTGGGTGATGTGTTTCTAACATTATCAAGAAGTAAAGAAATTCTTTGTATCTCATCTTCTAGACTTTTGATTTTGTCCTTGGCATGCTTGTATTTACCGATAACCTTTTTGTGATCATCAAGTAAATCGGTGAAAGCATCGCCAAGTTCATCAAAAGAGAAGTCATCTAAAGTTTCGTTTGATACCTTGGTGGAATTTACCATGAGGCACACATTTGCTTTGTCTTGAGGAGAGTTCTTTTCTTCCTCGGAGTCACTTGCTTCGCTTTCATGCCAAATGCTTGTGTTGGCATACCTTTTTGATAAGTTCTTCTTGTAGGGCTTTTCATACCGGTTGCTTTTCTTTAAGAGCGGACAATCTCTTCTGACGTGTCCAGTCTTTTTGCAACCATAGCAGGTTGGCTCTTCTTCATCGTCTTCTTGTGGTTCCTTCTTTCTTTGATTGAAGCGAAGAAATTTCTTGAAGTTACGTACCATGAGAGCTTGGTCTTCATCATCTGAGATATCGTCTTCAGTCTTATCGTGATCAACCTTTCGTCGATGAACTTTGAGTGCGATCTCCCTGGTCTTCGGAGCAGGCTCTTCGAAGTCCTTGAGGTCAAGCTCGTGAGTCATGAGCTTGCCCATAAAAGTCTCCATAGACATACTTGTGAGATCATTTCCTTCTATGATGGCTGTCACCTTAGGGTTCCAAATCTTTGGTAACCCTCTGAGTAGCTTGCGGATCTTCTCATGGTTTGAGTACTGCTTACCAAGCGAGGATAACGGGTTGATGATGTCGAGGAATCTTGTAAACATTTGAGTGATCGTCTCATTTGGCTTCATCTTGAAGGCTTCGTACTCTTGAGTGAGACGGCTTATCTTTGATTCCTTGACTTGAGTGGTTCCTTCATGCGTCACTTCCAGAAGTCTCCATACTTCATGAGCAGTGGTGCATGTAGAGACCCTGTTAAACTCGTTCCTGTCTATAGCACAGAATAAAGCATTAATAGCCCTAGCATCTAGACTTGCCTGTTTCTTCTCCTCGACAGAATATTTGTCGTGTGGTTTCTCAGTGAGATCACCATCGACAACTATTCTGGCGGGCTTTTTGTAACCGTCAGTTACGACAGTCCACAGGTCAAAGTCTAGAGACTTCAGATAAAAACTCATCCTTGTTTTCCAATATGTGTAGTTAGTCCCATCAAATAGGGGAGGCCTATGAGTGGACTGACCTTCACCATGATTGGAGATCAAGGATTGTGTGGTTGCCATGGATCAGCTCTTAGGATGTTAGTCCTTATAAAGAGAACAGAGCTCTGATACCAATTAAAGAACAGTTTGGCAACTCTAGAGGGGGGGTGAATAGAGTTATATATATATAATGACCAATTAAAAATAACTCTTTCACGATCAATGAATAATCAGAGTAAAATGCGGAATGTAAATAAAAGACAAGAGAGCATACGCAAACACAGCAATTTTAACCTGGTTTCCCTCGTGGAGGACTAGTCCAGGCCTGAGAACTCTAGCTCAGGATTAAATCCACTATTTGTGAAATAGTAGCTTACAACCCGTGCCTTTACTTCAGAAGAGCATGTCAACTTCTTACAGAGAATCGCAGTGGCGATTGCTTGGAATTGTCCAAGCGATTTCTTCACTCTTGCACAAGAATCCTAATTGAGAGATGCTGAGCACTCGAGACTTAGGAGGCTTGTGGCTAGTAGATGGGAAGGGTATGGCTTATAGAGATTGTAGGAGAGAAGAGAAGAGAAGATTGAGTGATTCAAAATGAGAGAATTCATGCCCTATTTATACTGATTTTAGAGGCAGAATTCGGCCAGAATTCGGGTAGGGAAATTCAAAAATTTGGCCGTTGGACAGCTAGCAACCAGCTAACCCTAAAATTAGGGTTCCTGATTTCTAGGGGACAGAGTTCGGCCCGAACTCTGTGTGGAGGCAGAGTTCGGCCCGAACTCTGTCTCCAGAGCACAGAGTGGTTCTAAGTGGGACTTGTGGGCAATTTTGTTTTGGTGGAGCTTGGGATTTTAGGTAGGCTTGTAGACTAAGTTCCAAGAGCTCAGCATAACTCAGAGTACATACTTCTAGACTCAATAAAATGTAAAAGTATAGACTCGAAAATATACTGAGAGTCGGAAACTGAGCTGTCGTCTGTCCCGAACTGAAAGCAGACGTCGTGTGTCGTATTGAATTTATACAGATATTATTTAGTCAATGTAGTCAATATTTGGTTGACTGTGACTTTGTGTCAACATCACCCTCACCCCTAGTGTGGACTCACAGGTGTGGACAGATAACTACTAACCCTCGTCCCTAGTGTGGACTCGTAGGCTAGCATCACCCTCGCCCCTAGTGTGGGCTCGCAGGTGTGGAACATATACTACTAACCCTCGCCCCTAGTATGGACTCGCAGGTTAGCTTAAGACACAAATAACTACTAACCCTCGCCCCTAATGTGGACTCGCAGGTTAGCTTCAAGAACTGAAGGTACAGCAGTTTCGTTATGACTTATTCATCCTATGACACGATGTGACTCAGTCCAAAAATATGTAATAACCTGACACGACCCAATCAGATACACGAGCGAATCAATCCAATATGAACTACAAAATTAAATATAAACAAGAACTATATATACATATCCAATGTAAATTACAAAATTAACTATAAACAAGAACCATATATATATCCAATACGAATTATAAAGCTAACCATAAACAAGGGCTATATATCTATACTTGCATGCATGATGTACAATGCACATGTCAATAATCAACTAGTAAAACTAAATAATAATAGAAATATGCATGTAAATAAACTGTAGAGGGAGGCAATGTATCTTGCCTGGAGGTAGCACGAAGAACCAACAATATACCGTCAACCGTTAAGCCACAAAGTCCAAACCATCACAACTATCTCCGAAAGCTGAAATAAACATTGCCAACATTCTTTGAATAGTCAAATTAGCTAGGATTGCCTGTCCTTAAGTCCAATTCTGGACACAGGGGCAAAACGGTAATTTTGTACAAAAACGACGTCCGTCGTTGGACCCACTTTGCACCAAAAAGCGTGCTAGATTCAATGGTCTCTAAATTCGTCAAACTATATATCTACGGATTCATTTTGATGATACGAACCCAATGGTATATCCAGTTTTGGATTTCGGTGGGCCGTGCATAAAATTGCCCGTTGAATTGGATCGTGGGGCCCACGAAACGGTGATCCAATCAACTGTCTCAGAATCAGATCAAACTTGGCATACAGGACCAGAACAACTATACGGTCCTGTTGGCGTAAGTTTTGTCTCAATCTGACGAACGTGCACAAAGTAATTGGAAAGTTTGTATAGAGACCGATATGTTGAATTTCGATGGATACGCATCAAATTCGTCGCGCACACGCGACCAATTTGAATTCCGTCAAAGACCACACGACCACGAAGCCATTACGTACCCTTTTATGCTTCGGTTCACGACCACGTCGCCCGGTTTGGCGAGACGCATGTCGTATCGAAGGTTTTTAGTGATTTTAAAAACAGGTTTTTTTTCAAACTTCGAAATCTGATTTCTTGGCGCGTATTCGATGAAATCGACATCTGCGAATTGGGTCGTGGAGCCCTACATGTTGTCTAAAAGTGTGTTCAAATAGAATTTCTAATATGGTACTGGATCGATCAAAATTGATCTTCAAACATGGGTGATTGGACTGGTTCTCTGTTTTGAATCCGAACAGTTTTTCGAGATTTTTGGCGTCGATTTTATAACTATTTCATTTCGATTTAGTTCAAAACGATCCATTAGTGTCAAAGACCTATAGGTTGTGTTTCCAACGTCTATTTCGGTTTGGAAAAAGATGAAGGGACAAGGAAGAAACCTTACCAAGAAGTTGGGGTCGACCCAGTCGAACTACTGCTGTGAACTGCACATGCGTGTGGCTTTTCCTGCCGGCGGGGGCTGCCAGTGTTGGCGCACGGGGCCAAGGAGGGTCGCCCAGCCTCTAGGATGTCACGGCATGCGTTATGATTAGGGTTTGTGAGGCTTCCTCTCGATATATACACAGTATGAAAACTGCTGCTGAACCGCTCGGGTGAGGGTCGGGCCTTCTCGGCTTTGGCTGAGAGAGCCAGCGTTCGGGATGGGCTCGCTGCTATGTGGGTTAGACCAAGCCTGGGATAGGCTTTGGGTTGCTGGGTTGGGCTCGGCCTGCGGGCTGGGCTACTGTTGATTTCTTATTCATTTCTTTTTTTCCTTTTATTATTATCCCTATATATATATAGATGTATACACACACACACACACACACACACACACACACATATATATATATATATATATATATATATATATATATATACATACATACACATGAGCACATACGTATCTATATATATTTACACACCGCTATATATATTTAGAATTTATATATACTCACACATGCATTTATATATATATTTATTTATATATTTATACACATGTATGTATACAGACATATATGTATTTATATATATATATATATATATTTTTTTTATTTTATATATATATATATATATATATATATATATATATATTTTATTTTATATATATATATATATATATATATATATTTTATATATATATATATATATATATATATATAAAATAAAATATATATATATATATATATATATATATATATATATGTATATATATATATATATATATATTTTATTATATATATATATATATATATATATATTTTATATATATATATATATATATATATATATATATATATATATATATATATATATATATATATATATATATATATACACGTACACACATATCTTTATATATATACACCACAAATACAATTTTTAAATAATAAACTGTTCTAAGTATTCAATATTGTCATATAAAATCTTAGTGTACATACACAACATTTTATACAAATAAAATAAAATAATATGGTTTCATATGTATATATATATAAGGCCTAATTTTCCATATACCATAAATGCACTTCTATACATATACATATATTCAAGTATATATATAACCTAGTTAATTTCCATAAAAACCAACATATTTCTTAAGGAAAATTATTTACTATGTTATCATATAAAATATCATTTCTAATAGCAAAAACATATAATACATATATATATATACATATATATATATATATATATATATATATATATATATATATATATATATATATATAGTAATCGTTTCCAATTTGCAGTCTAAATCACTAGAGTAAACTGCCAATACAACATGCATCTATGTGGTCGTCCCTGAACATACAACCCGACTACGTAGGCTTGGACTCAGTTCGGGTGCAGTCCGAACTAAGTTGGTACAACCGGGTCACCTAAAAGTCAAATAATATTAATAATAAATGATTAAATTATTTCTAGTTGTCATGTCGCAACTTGGCCTGATTTTTCTAGTTTGATACACTTATGGCTCGGCCTTCCCTGGCATGGCTAATACACTAGTCTAGGCACGTCACTGCACTATCAGTGCCACGATTTCTAGTCACCTTGTACTCCAAATCTCAACCATGGCTACAGTCATCTACCGTAATAATTAACTAAATAATTAATTCTAAATTTCTAAAAATCACCATTTAAATCAATTAAATAATAATAAAAAAATAATTCAAAATTTTTGGGAAGGGGAGCTACACCACGATGATAGCAGATGATGTTGAATATAGAAAAAAGTGTAGGGCTTTTCAGTTTAACGCCGACTTCATTCATCAACCTTAGGAGTTTCTACACCCGACGGCAGCATATTGGCCCTTTGAAGCCTAGGGTATGGATGTCATAGGCCCAATCAGCCTGCCATCTTCCAAAGGACATCGGTTCATCCTAGCTATAACCGATTACTTTTCCAAATGGGCGAAAGCTATACCGCTCACCAAAGTGAAGACGTCAAACATGATTAATTTTATCAAACATCATGTTATTTACCACTTCAGCCTACCTTGCAGGATCATCCATGAAAATGGTCCATAATTCGTAAGCCATGCATTCTATTAATTCTGCGATAGGAATCGAATCCAGAATGTAGCCTCTACGGCCTATAATCCAGCGACTAATGGGTTAGCAGAAGCCTTCAATAAAACCATCATTAAACCTCTCAAGAAGTTTGTGTCTTCAAACAAGAGCGATAGGACTGAGAAGCTCGGCGAATGTCTCTGGACCTATCGTATAATGGTCCGTACTCCAACAGGCAGTACGCCATTCTCTCTTGTTTATGGGAGTAAAGCAGTTCTTTTCCTAGAAATCCAGATTCTTTCTCATCGAGTAGCCTTAGCCAGTGAGTTGACTGCCGAAGAAAGCTACCATTTGCGACTATAGGAGCTCGAAGCGCTGGACAAAAAATGCTTGTTAGCTTAGCAGCGCATTGAGCTATACCAAGCACGCCTTTCCAGAGATTACAATAAAAAGGTGAAGGAAAAAATCTTCCAAGTTGGTGATCTAGTCTTAGCAGTGAGAAGACCAATGGTCATGACGCACAAGACAAAAGGAAAATTCTAGCATAAATGGGAAGGTCCTTTTATTAAAGAATCAGTGTATTCCAACGGTGTGTGCCGACTAACTAAGCCTGATGGTGACTTGCTCATGATGCCTATTAACGGCAAGTTCCTGAAGAAATATTATGTGTAACCTTCTGTAAACAATGTTCACATATATTTATTCATGTAAATCTACAGTACAATATTTATGTGATTCAAAAAAAATTATTATCAAACAATTATCCGTATTTCAAGAGTCTTGAATACACCATGGATAATAGGTCCTCTAAAAAGATTTCCCTAGTGGAATCATTTTCATTTTTGACCCTGCCCAAACTCGGTTTGATGAAAACAAGTCACGTCCCCATTACCTTTGAATTGTTTTTCGATAATTATTTCCCCAGTGGAATGATTAAGAAACGTTTTGCCACGTCCATATAGCCTCTAAGCAAAACATCCATCAAGGATAATCACGTCCATATTACCTCTGAATTATCCACTCCTACCTAATTTTAAATATCCTTCCACGTCCATATTACCTCTGGTCAGATATAGAACATCCTCTGCTATTACGTCCATATTACCTCTATTAGTAGCTCCTTTCAACTTATTATCTATATTTAAAAACCTGAATATAAAACGAATAATAGGTCCACATCAAATTCTCCAGCGGAATATCTACCAAAAATATCCTTACTACGTCCACATTACCTCCAGCCCGAATATTTTACAAAACTTCATTCTAGAAAGCCAAAAAGATTCTATATTTAAAACGTCTATCAAAAGATGGAGAAAAAGATACAAGAGCCTTGGCAGCTAAAAGAGAAACAGTTACAAAACGAAAGACTTAAGGAATACACAATCAATTGATGCTATCCCTCAGAGCCTTGATCTTAGCCTGAGATTTGATAGTGGCACGATGACGTGCTTCTTCCTGCCGAGCAGCTTCATCCTCGAAAGAAATCAGTTTTAGATGCCCCTCTTCCAACTTCACCAGCTGAGCTTTCAATTGATCTGAAGTTGTGGCAGTCACAGCATCCTGAACCACGTAGTCTTCCTATTCAGATCAGCTGTTTGCAGGTCAGCTCGAGCTGAGGAACCTCTTCGCAAAGCTGTACAATGTGGTTGTACTTTTCAGCAATCTGGATGGCCAGCTTATTCTTCGAGGCAATACGAGCTCTGCTGGCAGTATCAAATTGTTCACACTGATCAGCCAGCTCGCTGATCTCTTTAGCCAGAGCCTCTTTTCTCTCTTGGAAAGTAGCTTTCTCCTCCTTAACAGCCGTAATCGGAGCCACATCCTTCTCAAGAAATGATGATGTCGGGCTTCGCTGACTAACCTCTCGAAACTTGGCTACTTGATTTTCCAGGTCAGCCATTACCTCTTTTAAAGCATTAGCTCGCTCTTCATAGCCAGCAGTGCTTTCAAGAGCTGTCACCTGGCATTCAGCAACAACCTTCACAGGCCTGAAGGCAGCATTTCGGTTCAAAACTCTAGGAAGTTTTACTTTCAATACGGAGTAGAAAGCTCTTATGACTTCCTAAGCCATCTCATCATCTTCAGAAGAGGTCGTTGGAGATAAAGCTTGATGAGGATCTTCTATTCCAGGAAGAGCTACTTGGGAGGAAGCCAAACCTGACAAATAAAGCAATACACATATCAGTAACAAAAGAAAACTTACTTAAAGAAGGAGTTGTAAGTTTATACCTCATGCCGGCTCAGCATCAACTGGAACTGGAGAAATGATAGCAAGCCCAGGTCGCTCACTGTCAACATCTGTCTGCTCACCTTCCACGGTCCCAGCTAGACCCGAAGCAGATTTAATAATGGCCGCCTTAACAGGCCGATCAAGAACTTCTTCAGTAATCGATGCCGGTTTATTGGAGAATCAAGGGTAGCTTCCTGTCTAGCCCCGGTATCTCGAGCAACCCCTGTGCTTCGTTCCCTTTCCTTGCCTATAAGGGAATATACGATGGAAGTCAGCCTCACAACTTGCACGCAAAATTTAATTCGAAAAATCTTATCCGAAGAAAAGTGCAAGAATGATATACCCAGAGGAGGGTGAGCTGATTGGACTTGATTTTCATCCAAGTCTTTTATCATAGCTCTTATTGCAAACAGATCCCCCAAAGAAATGTCATAGGAGGGACTGGTTTTCTGATCGACGTCGTGGTCGAGGTCTTCACCCTGATCATCCCTTCGCTAAAGCCTTACAACTGAAGAAGACCCGCCCCCATCCATCGGTTGAGGACGAGCAGGGGACACTAATGTTATATCCACCTTTTTAGGAAAAGAAGCAGTTGTCGCAGTCGCAACCTCAACGTCCTGCCGAAAATATTTTCTGGGAGGAGGTGAGCCGGCGCTCACGTCCGCGACCTTCTTTCTCCCCCGGGAAACAACATCCTTCTTCCTTTTGGGCCGTAGGACCAGCTCGATGGAAGCTTTCCCCTTATGAGGAATGTCAGGAAGAGGTTCTTCATTATCCTCTTTCCGAGGTGCTGCAACAATAGGCTCCTCAAGAACAACTCTTTGCTGTGGCGCTGCAGCCGGTTCAACTTTGGGTGCGGCGCCCTCCTTTCTGTAACCCCCTATTGTACGTACTCGTCCTATATCAGCAAGGGTAGGGGCAAACCTAGTCCCCGATATTAGACTCTGCTCACGGTCATACCGAGAATGAAGGGTATTGACCTGAATATAGAACTTTGCATCAGCAAAGAGATTGTGGGTGTCAAGCTTATCTTCGGGCAGGGTAAAAACTACCTCCGTACATCCAGCGTTATAGTAGCCCCACACATGTGCCCCATCGATCAGACTCTCTATCGACTGTAGATAAGGGCTGGGATTGCCCAAGAGAAGCTGGCTGTAGCCGAATTGCTGTACAAAGTGACTCGACAAATAAGGTTCCAGGAAAGTGTGGTTCCTATTCCTGAATACCAGATGGGAAGGCCTGATGGACTGGAGCCAACGAAATGTCCCAATAGGAAGACTAGTAGTGAGTGCTCCCTCATCTACTAGGGTATCTCTTGCACGACCACTATAATACAGAGGCGACACTCTGACAAAATTATAGTCTTGCAGAAAACTCAAAGTCTTCCTGCAAACAGGCACCCCTGTAACGGTCCAGTCCGTATCTATGAATCTCCGAAGGAAGGCATCCCCTACCAAAGAGTTTGCCATCAGCCCGGCGTTCATCAATCTGGGACAATGCAGCAACAGCCATCCCATCAGATAATAAAAGGGAAACTCAATCCTAGCAAAATCCTTTCTGCCATCGGATGTTATTGCATTCACGACGAAGTATCACAAACCCCGTTCGATGGCGCAGACCATCACTGGAAGCAAAGCAAGTTAGCATCCAAAGGCTAGCTTTACAGCTGGAAGTATCATACCCCGGCCTATTCTTTCAATAGACCCTGAACCACCAGGGACTACGCAATCACGAAGCCATATCATCTGGAAAGCAGCTAGCACCACCTTTTCTGATAGCTTGAACTCGGCCTGCCTGAAGAAATAATACACCGGGAAATTCCCTTCAGGATCATCACTATCTTCGACGTCTACAGCTCCGTGATCTTCCATCAACTGCTCTATCTCAGAGCTAGTCAGAGGCTTACGAGACGAGAAAGAGACTGAGTCATCCCCTTCTTCCCTCGTAAAGACATAGTTGGTCCAGGCCCTCGTATGGGGAAGGGATCCCTCAGTCTTACCCTTCTTCGTAATCTTGTGAAAAATAAAAAAATGGCAAAGTAACTCTCTGTACACCTCCATCATCTCGGAGTTCTCCTTCTCCAAATCCAAGAGCTCTGCATTAGAGGGGATGTATTCCCATATGGCTCTGTACCCTAGGGAAGCTTGGATATCGTCTACATCTTGTGGAGAGCCAAACTTATCTCTCCACCAGGAGTGAAGAAGGTGCACGTGTGATGGTTGTATAACTCCGCCAAGGAGACAAACATTGGCCAGTTAACCTTAATATTATACTGGGTGGCTCTGACGGCATAAAGAAGACCGACAGCTTTTAGGATGGCCTCATAAGTTGAGTGCACCCATCCAGTAAGGTCACTCTAGAATGGGACAGAATGTCTCCAACCTTCCATCCATAGCTTCCCCCCGAATATGACACCTTCTTTGATAGCATCAAGTTGGAAAGAGTCACAGCAGCATATGGGTGAAGATCAGTCGGGACATCGTTCATTATGACACCAGGTTACAGTCCCCTCATGGAGTAGGACATGAAACCCTTGACACACTTGAATGTGTCCTTCTTTCGGTCACCAGAGTTGAATTGGATCCTGCCAGAAACAACCCCATGCAGTTCAGGGGTCAGGTCCCATTTCATCTGCCTCTGTACAGCCAGATCAGCAAACGTTGACAGAGGGTATTGGCGCTTCATCGATGGTAACCATATTCTTTGGTAGTTTAACTTAACTACCAGAGGGTCTTCTAGACATATTGTCTTGTCATACTCGAATCCTATATTGTCACCAAACAGGAAGTACGGCTTCTTCAAACGACATGCCCCTCCAAGCATGAGCTTCTCGTCGTTAATTATCTACTTCAGAAAGGTTTTGTCCTGTTCAATTATGGCGCTCGTCTGTTCCGTAGCTTGGTCATGACTGATCTTGGCCTGAACATTGCTGACTATGTTGGTTATGAGGCTTCTGCCGAGGACTTGGCAAGCAGAGCCGAAAGGGATTCCACCAAGTTCTGGAACAAACATGTTAGCTGCAAGGACAGAAGAGAAAGTCAGACTCAGAATCTGCAAAAAAAACTAAGTGCTAGGGGAATCTTATGCGCCCATAGGGTTATGCGCCCAAAACAGCCTGTAGGCACATAACATACAACATTATGTGGGCGCATAACATACAGTAGCATGTGGGCGCATAACATATAGTAAAATGTGGGTACATAACACACCACAAAGTTGGTGCATGCTTCTGTGGGCGCATAAGAATGCTCACAGAAGCATGTTGCCTTAGGCATATGTGCCCAGGCAGAGGAAAAGTCAAGCGTCGCAAATTAATGCTCAAGACTTTGTTTTGAGGAATAGCCTCACCCAGGATTGTGTCTTGGACTGGCGACGACGTTATCGCAGGAGGAGAGCCACTCGGTGCAGCCCCCTTACCCTTCGCAGATCTTTTGGCGGCCTTGGGAGACATGGTTCGTAAAGAGAGGAGATGAAGAGTCTTTTGAAAGTTCTAAGAGAAATGAGAATAATGAATTTTCTCTCTCTTTCAAAGACTATTTACCCACTACTCCTATGCGCCTATGCGCCAACTATGTACTATGCGCCCACTATGACTTATGCGCCCACGTGAAGACCCAGTCTCTTGTACACTATACGACTGCCACGTGCTGACATGGACAACAAATAAAAGATGGACCTCTTCAAATTCCACCCCGATGACTCTGTCAGTTCAGATTTTTGAGGAAGATCTGAACAGCCATCTCTCTGACAGACTGGCCAAACTTTATGCGCCCAAAGGGAGAGCTATGCTATGCGCCCACTGCATCACGAGAAGATGGTTCATGCTTCTTTCAAAGTATTTCGAACTTGTTCAAGTATCGAAAACTTTGAAGGGGGTCTTGTAGAAGCATGAAAATTTTGGCAGACTTGACAACCATTCTCCCAAGCCAGGGAAGACATATGCACCCAAGTCACCAGTGAAGACATATGCATCTAAGTCACTAATAAAGACATATGCGCCCAAGTCACCAGTGAAGCCATATACGCCTAGGCCACCAGTGAGGTCATATGCGCCCAAGTCTCCAGAATGAGCTATGCGCCCATGCGCCCACTCTAGGTTATTCCAGAAGGGGGGCACATAGTCCTGTTTCAGGCTATACGCCAAAGCCAGAACAGCCCTTGACTCGGTCAAACCCACGATCAAATCGTGCACCGAAGCATACGGCCACGTCAGTCTCCACGAGCAGTCGTGCACCGAAGCATGCGACCACGTCAACACCACGATCAAACCACAATCAAACCACGATCACGTATTCTGCATGCGCCAACGTCCTATGCGCCCAAAGCAGGACTATGCGCCCACATAAAAACCAGTGTGTTTCCTTATGTGGGCGCATAACATTATACCAGCACAAGAACGACTATAAAAAGTGGTCTCATACCTCTTCAAAACACAGAACAGAGAGCATTTTCAAGAGCCAAATTGCTGCACTTCTTGCCAGTGAGCCAAGAGTTAGAAATTTACTTAGGTTTTCTTCCACTTTTGTTATCGGAGTGTCAACGAAGTAAAGGAGCAACTGTCGCTCGATCTCCATTATCCCATTCTCTATAATTTTTTTGTACTCGGGGATCCTCAGCGCAGGATCTCTCAGGCATACTCGATTTGTGGTACCTTGCGCCAATAAGAAAAGACAATGTTTCTTCTTTTTTTTGTCCACATAATAAGAGGCTTTATTGAAGATAGACTCTTCACAATTGAAGTTTGTCGAGTACTTCGGATCAAAGTTCGCATTGTAGAAGTTGTAAGGACTTCGAATTAAAACTTACGGTGTTTTTCTATAGTGGATTCAACTGGAAGCTAGAGTTCTTCTGACTGGAATAGTCCTCACAAGAGGAAAACCAGTATATATCGTCATCTTTGCGTTTGCTTTCTGATCTCTGCTTTTCTTACTTGTGATATATTATCTGTGATATTGCTGCTAATATTTTTAATTAGCTAATTTTTGCTGCCTACTCTATTCACCCCCCTCTAGAGTATTGTACTTTACAATTCGTTCCTACACGTTCTTGTATTGACTGGCACGGAGGCACAATCAAATGCATTTTCTACCGAGTTATAACGTCCCAGTCCCATTATACATAAGACTAAGTACGTCAGCATGCTAGCTGCACATATACGAAGAATACACCAATATATGGTACCCTCGTATTTGTACATAAGCTGTAAATAATATAACATGATAAGCCATAATATAAATAAATAAATCTCATCCACAGCTCAACACAGAATGAATAATAAGTCTCAATAATAAGAGAAATCAAGAGATAGCCGGGTGGACATACCCACTCCAAACCGCTATGAAAAATAGTCTCAACTAAATGGAGTCTAACCTCCTCAAAATAGAAAATAAAGATAAAAAGATATCCACTATATAGTCTCAGATAATAAAGAGGAAAACTAAGTATCAGTGGGAGATGCCTCGTCATCGATGTAAGAAGGATCCAAAGCTGCTTCGTACTCCTGGGGATAGTCCTGCTCGTCTAATCCTGGAGAGATCACCAGGTCCTCAGAGGGACGTAACAAGATACAGAAAAACATACCGAAATAACTGAATGTGAAAATATGCCACTATGATACTAGAGGTTTTCCTAACCGTCTATGTGATATGTACTTTGAGGACAACGTTCTACCAGGGGCTGTAGGATCATGCAAGTAATAAAGAGTGGCCGTCAAGTAGTGCTCATCCGAGTCACTACCAACCCATAAATGTGTGTAAAAAATAAATGTAGCCCCTACGATAGTAGTTGTTCCCTCCCCCCGAAGCTTATGTTCAAGATGTATCCACAGCCCGTCCCGTTGGCAACTGCTACGGCTTCTAACTCGACACACTACTAGCAGTTACTTCCTATCCGTCGCACGACCCATACGTATCGATGAACAGTAGAGTACGCAGGTCCGTGTCTTATTTGAACTCACTCATCTCGTGATACACATGTGTCAAGGCCATAGGAGATATGAAAACATCCCACACTCACAAGGTGGTCGTCTAACACTATGTCGACATGCATAATAAAATATAAAATAACGAAAACGACTAAATCTAGTCGCTTACACCCAAGTGTGACTTGGACGCACAATATAAACAAAAGGACAAATAAGAGAAAGAAATATGTGATAATAAAATATAATGAAAATAAATAAGCACAATCAGAATCTATGACAAGGTATACTTGCCTGCGGTGCAAGGAAGGCAATCCAACAGACACAGGCGTCAGCACAAAAACTTACAAACCATAGACAGTTCTGGATGCTGAAATAAAAATCAAAAACATTTCCGGTGTAAAAGATATATCTAGGAAACGTCTGTCCGAAAGTCCAATTCAGAAACAGAGGCAAAATCATAATTTCGGGTCAAAACGTTGTCCGCCGTTGGACCCGCTTTTCAACGAAACGCGTGCTAGAACCTACGGTCTCTAATGTCATCAAACTGCATGTCTACAGATTCAGTTTTCCGAGACGAACTCAACGTTATTTCCAATTTGGGATTCCGATGAGTTGTGCACAAAATCACCTGTTGAATCGGATCATGGGGCCCACAAAACGGGGATCCGTTCAACTGTCTCAGAATCGGACCAAACATGGCTCACAGGACTAAAAAAATAATTCGATTCAATGGCGCAAGATTCGTCGCTATTTGACGAGTGTGCTCAAAGTGATTGGAAAGTTTGGAAAAATGGCCGATACGGCGTTCTTCGAGGAATACTGGTCAAATTTATCACGCACACGCGACCAATTTGAATTCTGTCAAAGTCCACACGTCCACAAAGTCGATACGCACCTTTCGATGTTCTCGGTTTGCGGCAGAGTAGTCCGGTTTGTCGGGACGGACCTAGTATCGAGATTTTTAGTGTTTTAAAACAATTTTTTTGGGTTTTTAAACTGATTTAACTTGGAATTTATTAGAGAAACAAAAAATCTAATTGATGGCGTTTATAGGTGTATATTTTGGGTTTCTAACGGATATAGACAAGAAAAATACCGATGAAGATGGGCTCCCGACCGAAGTCACTGCTGCAACTGCGGCCTCTGCTTGCTGTGTCGACCGCGAGTTGGTCGGTCGTGGGTTGGTCAGCCGCGGCGGAGCCCTGGCGGCGAGCAACGGACAATGGAGGGGTTCGCTTGGGTCGGGTCGAGGGTTTGCAGCGGTGGCTCGACGCGTGGGGTTGCGGTCGTGGTCGTGGTCGAGGAATAGGTTTGAGTTTCTCGAAAAGGAATGTATATATATATATATATATATATATATATATATATATATATATATATATATATACGAAAATTTTGATCAATATCACTTGGATTCTGATTTGGATTATGATCTAATGTGTAGAGAACTAGGTTTGGATTAGATTAGAAAAGATTTGAGTGAATTTCGTTTAGAATTTGAAGAGAATTTGGATTCCAAAAAAAAAAATTTAAAGGAGACCGAAGTCCGTGTTTTGTGCGCGGGCTCGGGTGGGGAAGAAAGTGAACAGTGTTCACTCATATATATATATATATATATATATATATATATATATATATATATATATATATATATATATTCTTTACATATATATATATAACCTTAAGCAGGTGTAACCTTAAGCAAAATATATATATTCTTTACACACACACACATATATATAAAATATATATATATATATATATATATATATATATATATATATATATATATATATATATATATATATATATATAACCTTAAGCAGGTGTAACCTTAAGCAAAATATATATATATATATATATATATATATATATATATATATATATATATATATATATATATATATAACCTTATGCAGGTGTAATAAATAGGTAAAAATGCCTAAAAAATATATATAAATTATATCCAAAATTCCCAACTATATTGTGGACTACTTTATTAGTATTAGCACAAGTATACATATACATTAACAAAACCCATGACTTAATTATATATAACAAAATTAAATAAAATAAAATATATAGTAAATCAATTAGAAAAAATAAATTTTGTTCTCGAAATTAAACTAAAGTAGGGGGCCGAATGCAATGCAAGCAAGGAACTATTAAGGAACTAACATGGGCAAGACATACCTTGGTTGTCAAACAAATGTGGGTAACGATTTCGGATGTCGTCCTCATGCTCCCAAGTAGACTCTCCTGGCGAGTGATTTCCATGCCATGCAGACCAATGGTATGGATTGATTCCGCAACACCTTCAATCGGCGGTCGAGGATATCTACCGGTTGCTCTTCGTACGACAAACTCAGTCCAATTGTGATCTCAGATTGATCAAGCACATGATTGCTGTCTGCCACGTACCTCCTCAGTCGAGACACGTGGAACACGTCATCTACTCCCTCTAGCGACGGTGGCAAGGCCAATCTATAAGCAACTTCTTCCACACGCTCCAAGATATCAAACGGACCTATGTATCTTGGACTCAACTTGCCACGTCCTCCGAATTGAATCGTGCCTCTAGTGGAGGATATCTTCAAGAACACATGGTCGCCTTTCTTGAATTCCAAAGGTCGACGACGATTATCTGCCCACTGCTTCTGTCGATCCTGCGCTGCTCGCAGGTGATCTTGTATCTTCTTTACCTTCTCCACTGTGCTCAAAACCAGCTCGGGGCCCAATATCTGTCGCTCTTCGATGTCGCTCCAACAGATAGGAGATCGAAACTTCCTTCCATACAATGCTTCAAATGGAGCCATCTGATCGCTCGCTTAATAGCTATTGTTGTAAGAAAACTCCAAAAGATGAAGGTGGTCTTCCCATGATCCGCCAAAGTCAAGCATACACGCTCTCAACATATCCTCTAGCGTCTGAATCTTACGCTCCGACTGGTCGTCTGTCTGTGGATGGTACGAAGTGCTAAACTTCAAATGCGTACCCAAACTATTCTGCATACTCCTCCAAAAGTGTAAGGTAAACCTCGAGTCATGATCCGACACGATGCTAACTGGTACACCGTGTAGCTTTACTATTTGCTTCATATACATATCCGCTAAAACTTTCGTGGACTGCCCCACTGTAAATGTAACACCCACTTTTCTAAAATGAGGGTAATTTTGAACTTTTATAATTTTGATTAATCGATAATAAGATTTAACTCATGTTGTAATTTTTGGTAAAAAAAAATTAATCAATTTAAAACTATTTAAAATATTGAATTGTGATTTTGATAGTTAACTAGTTAATCCCTAGTTTTGCTAAGCTTAGAGACTAACCATGGAGACCTAACCATGTGATTAGAATGACTATTTATAACTTTTAGGCTAAGGGTATTTTGGTCATTTTGTGACTTTTGAATTATTTAGGATTTTGATTAATTGGTAAATTTTAGATTATTTTAATAATATTTAAATTTATGTATTATGATTTTGGTCATTTTTCATATTTTAATATTTTGGGAAAATTTTATATTTTTAATATTGTTTTTATTGGATTTGTTTAATCGGGTTTGAGTTTCGTCTCGTTCCGACTTGTATTGTGACCCGGATAGCTTGAACTCTAGATGGGATCCAATATTAAGTTAAGCATGGCTCACAAGACCCAACATTAAGTTAGTTAATTAAACTAATTTTTATCATATTAGAATGGTTAAATTAGAGACTCAAAACTAGATCATTTTGACCCCAAACTTGAACCTAGTCTAGACTTAACCATATTAGACTAGAGAGGGACAATTAGGACATTTCCCATTAGCCCTAATGGACTCTTTATGGCAGCCACCTTTAGGAGAGAATGATTCATTTCATTCATTACAATCTTGCCTCTTTTATTTTCCTTTTGTTCTTCCCCAATTTTAGAGAGCCTTTCCATTGATTTGATCTCCAAATCAAATCATTCCTTCACCAAACCTTCCCTCAATCATTCCCATTCTCCAAGGGAAGGGTGCTACCAAGGATTGGAAGAGGAGTGCAAGGAGGAGTGTCCACTTTGAGTGATCTTCGTATCGGAGCCGTGTCCTAAAGGATTTCATTGGGATTCTACTCCCAATAGGTAAAATCCATCCTCTAAATCGATTTTCTTTGCATATAAATTAGTTTTGAATCCGTAGGATCCATCCTCATGCATGTGTCACATTTAGATTCAAATTTGAGGCCATTTGGAGCTCTCTTGAGGATTTTAGATATGTGTCTTGTGTCCTACTTGATAGATCCCAAATTAGGACACCCCATGTGTATGTATGTATGTATGATAATAGTTTAAATAGATATTTAAATTCAGTTTTATAATGGTTATAGAGTGGATTGATCTTAGTTAGGATGGTTAGAATGAGTTTTATTTGGATACCTATGTTTGTATCCAAGTATCTTGGCCTATATGTTTTCTTTTGTCAAATCCGTCATAATTTTTTTTCACGTTTTTATTAACCAAAGCAACTTAGAAATGTCATAACTTTTAGCTTAGAACTCCGATTTATCATCCGTTTTTATTTAAAAGAACCGTATCGAAGTTAACTTTCCAAATATATATTTTAATAAGCCAAATTCTTTTTGTGACTTTCTGTAGAATTATTTGAGTGTCTGTTGTACGAAAGACAAACGTGTTTCGGTATTTTCGCGATTCCGGGAGCTTTCGGACACGAAAATGCGATCCGTTTAAAGTTTCGGAAAGCTAACACAAAGGGCTACGACATACATTAATCCTAAAATTTAGTGAATGTTCAATTGGTACAGTATTGGTTTTAAGTAGAAGAGTGACTATACGATATATGCATTTTGTGTAACCTATGAGCCTATGTAGTATGGATATTAAATGAATATAGGATATGTAATGCATGATATGTTAGATGAATGAAATGATATATTTATATATGATATATTCTCTTTACATTAATGTATATGTATGGTTGAATGCAAGCATGTAGGAATGCAATTAATATAATGCATATAAGCAATGCATGAATGAAAGAATGATATACAATGTATGCATGAAGATATATATGTAATGATAGATATGAATGCATAATGTATAAATATTGTAATACAATATATAATGATAACATGTATGGTAATGTAGAGTATATGATGCAAGCATGAATGAATGGAGAAAATACATGTATATAGGTAATATAGAATGTAATATATGAATGCAAGCATGCAAGATAATGTATTGTATCCATATATGATGTATTCAACTTAAAGATAATGTAATATATGAAATGAATGAATGATAATATATAACATGATATGTAAGGTAATACAAGGTATGAAATATATGATTTGTGCATGTTTATATGTCTCTATGTTAATGTATGAAATGATATGAATATACAATGTATGCATATGTATAAAACATGTAGGTAATGCATAGATGCATGAATGAAATGAATGTTTGCAATATGTTAATATAAATACAAGTATCTAATATGCATGAATGTAAGTATAATATAATACAAGTATACATGTATGTATCATGTAAATGTAATATACATGATATGTATGTATGCATGTATACAAGGTAAGTATGTATGTTTGTATGTATGTATGTATGTATGTATGTATGTATTTCTATAAACTGAGTTAACCTATAACTTTTTACACACATACATTCATACACCCTTTGACATCATGTATCCCATGTCACATACACCTACCTATCACTAAATTTTAGAACATTAACACATATCCTTTCACACAGATGCCAAACACACACATACTCACTTACTCTTTTACCTCTCTTTCTCTCTCTCTCTCTCTCTCTATATATATATATATATATATATATATATATATATATATATATATATATAGCTTTCCTATATATATATCTATGTATATGAATATGTGAATGTGAATAATATATATACGTTATATGACTAAGTTCGTGTGCCTTGTTAGCTTATGGTTTAGTTTTGTGCTTGGTTTAGCAAGAGACTTAGGCTATAAGTTAGTAGCTATCTTGGATACTTGATTTGCATATACTTAGTTTATTTAGATCTAGAATAACTTGTTTGACCTAATTTAGACTTGTTAGACCTAGTTTGACCATAGTTGACCTAGGTTTGACTTTCAGGGTTGACCAAGTTGACCAAGACTTGACTTTGGTCTAGATTGACCTAAAATCATGTAGAATACATATTAGAACTTCATATTGCCATTTTGGACTTGTTGTGACTTGTGCTGTTCTGATTAGGAGCCAGATACCTCTCCTCGGACAGTATATTTACTTTGGACATTCAGACATCAGGCGAGTGCATTCTCTGATCTTTTCAAATCCTGTTAGAATTATTTTCCTGCTTTAGATTACTTTACTTGATGCTGTCACGTTGATAACATGGATTAGTACTATATTGATCCATTCTTGAGATGTTATCCCCTCAGGGAGCATCGTATAATGTATGTTCTGTGCGTTTCACTTACATGGTGTATCACTATGCTTCACGATTCTTCGATCACTTGTGGCATGTACTCTCATGATCACAGAGTCTTCCCAGAATCATCCATTTGTGGGCATTCCCAGAATTACCCATTTATGGACATTCCCAGAATCACCCATTTATGGGCATTCCCAGAATCACCCATTTATGGGCTATCCATGTATCACCCCTTGTGGGCCTTTGTATGGAATCATAACATAACCTGGTTGGATCCTTGTGTATTGATTGGTGGTACGGAAGAGTAGAAGTAGACATGTGAATAATATCCAAGTAGTGTAGTTCTCAGAATCACTCCATAGTATAGTTCCCAGAATTTCCTATGCCATTCACATGTTTATATTGTACTCTGACTCACTAGCCACTGTTAGTTCTCTACTTATAGTAGATATTTCTATTACAGTTCTCTCTCTCTATTTACATACTGTATTTCTTTCAGATCATGTATCTTACTTTACTGCATGATTATATTTTCTAACCTGCTATGATCTGTTGAGATGTATTGTGCTCGCTCCTGTCCTGACTGGACCTGTTGATAAATTTTACAGATAGCTTGGAGGTTGCCTGCTAGCCTAGAGGAGACATTAGAGGTTGTTTAGTTAGCTATTTTCAGTTGTCTGAAGTTGTATTTACTTTATGGATTACTGTATTTGAGCTTTGAGACGTATTTCTGGGTTTGTGTATCTTAGACACTTAGACTTCTATCTGTTGTATCTCTTTTGGATTTCATGTTTTATCTATCTTTCATTATGCTCTACCTTAGATGTGATTGAGTTTATATTCTGCTATGTTACCCCCATTCGGGGAGTATAAACTGCTTAGCCTTATACTGTTAGATGTATGAGACCTAGGACAACGTTCTACCGCCGACACTACGGCATAGGCTGGACGTACCCACATCTCGTGCCCTAACTCTAGGGTGCGGATCGTGACAGTAAAAGGTAAGAAATGGGCCGATTTGGTAAGTCTATCAACAATCACCCATACTGCGACTCGTCCATTAGGACTCCGAGGAAATCATGTGACGAAGTCTATCGTAATGTGATCCCACTTCCACTCAGGAATGGGTATCGGCTGCAATAATCCGGTCGTCCTTTGGTGCTCGGCCTTCACTTGCTGGCATACCAAACACTTGGCCACGAAACGAGCTATCTTCCGCTTCATTCTGTGCCACCAATAATACTACTGTAAGCCCTGGTACATCTTAGTTCCTCCTGGATGAATAGAGTAAGTCGAACTGTGTGCTTCTGCCATCAACTCCTGTCGTAACTCTCCATTAGGAACATAAATACGATTACCACATCGCAACGTCCTATCGGAATGAATCCTAGATCCCGTCTGCTCTCCTGCCTCAGTCCTCTCTCGAAGCCGTCGAAATCTAGCATCCGTATGTAATACCGGCTTGATCCTCTCCACTAGCGATGATTGCACTTGGAGGTTGGCTAACATGCCATTTGCTCCAGGCAATACTACCTCAATACCCAGCTGCTGCAAGTCTCTGATCAACTCCTTCTGCGTAGTCAAGAAGTGTGCTATGGGCTTACGGCTTAATGCGTCCGCCACAACATTAGCCTTGCCCGGATGATAATGTAGCTCAATCTCGTAATCTTTTATCAACTCCAACCAACGTCGTTGTCGCATATTCAACTCTTTCTGTGTGAACACATACTTGAGGCTCTTATGATCCGTGTAGATATCCACCTTCTCCCCGTACAAGTAGTGTCTCCATAACTTCAAAGCGAAGATAACCGCTGCGAGCTCTAGGTCGTAGGTTGGATAATTCTTATCGTGCACTCTCAGTTGTCTTGATGCGTATGCTACTACATGACCGTGCTGCTTCAATATGCATCCTAATCCCTTCCCGGATGCATCGTTGTAAATCATAAAACCTCCTGGCCCGATGGTAGTGTCAAGATAGGTGTAGTAGTCAAGCGCTTCTTCAACTCAATAAAAGTGGCTTGACACTCATCTGTCCATAAAAACTCTTGATCTTTGCAAGTGAGTCGAGTCATAGGCTCCGCTATTCTAGAGAAATCTTCTACGAATCTTCGGTAATATCCCACAAGTCCAAAAAAACTTCTTACCTCAGAAGCCGATGTGGGAGCGGGCCATGCCTTGATTGCTGTGATCTTCTCAGGATCTACCGATATGCCATCTCCTGTAACAATGTGCCCAAGAAATGAAACCTCCTTGGGAAAGAAATCACACTTGCTAAGCTTTGAAAAAAGTTTCTCATTCCTCAAGATTCTAAAAACTATCTGTAGATGCTGCTCATGCTCCTCTTGGCTCTTAGACTAAATCAAGATATCATCTATGAAGACAAATACAAATTTATCCAAGTACGGATGAAAGATCTTCTTCATTAAGTTCATGAAAACTGTGAGAGCATTGGTCAAACCAAAAGGCATGACCAAGAACTTGTAGTGTCCATACATCGATCGAAAAGCCGTCTTTACTATGTCTTCCTTCAGAACCTTCATTGGTGATAGCCCGATCGTAAGTCAATCTTGGAGAAAACTTTTGCTCCACTTAGTTGGTCAAATAGATCGTCTATGCACGACAAGGGGTACTTATTCTTCATTGTCACTGCATTCAAGGCTCTATAGTCGATGCACATGCGTACCGTCCCATCTTTCTTAAGCACAAAAAGAACGGGTGCTTCCCATGGTGATGCACTGGCACGAATAAAGCCTTTCTCTAATAAGTCGTCAATCTGCGTCTTCATCTCTACCAATCCTTGGGTGCTAGTCGATATACTCGAGACGAAATAGGCTCGGCTCCGGGAATAAGCTCAATAGAAAACTCAATGTCTCCGTCAGGTGGCAGTCCTGGCAATTTTTTGGGAAACACATCCTCGAACTCAGCGATAACAGGGTACTGAGGGGTCTCCTGCATCCTCATGTGAGCCCCCAATGCAGGTGCATCACTTCTCAAGGCTTCTTCCTTGGTGAACTCGAACTCCATCGCATTCGATGGTCTACAGACAATACTGCCCTTATGGCAGTCTATGAGAGCGAAATACTGGCTCAACCAGTCCATTCCGAGAACCACATCGAATGTCGGTATAGAAAATAAAAGAAGTCGTGCCTTGGTCTCTCTACCACTTATTACTACAGAACAATCTCTACAAACACCACTAACTGTTACAACTCCTCAAGTGAGGATTCTAATATTTTTAGGTAAAGATGACATGGATATGCTTTGGCTAGTTGTAAAACCCCTAAATTTCAACTACATTTTTTTAATAAATATGGTATTGATTTTTGTACTTCTTATTTGTACGTCGCGTACAAGTTTGCCTTTCTTAAATTTCTCGTCAAGTGCGAATAAGTGAGAAGTACATATTTTTATAAAACATTTTAATTATATAGATATAGAAAATATTCCAAAATAATAGACGATAAATATTTTATATTGCTTGAAGTTGTCAATGCGTCGTGTCGAGGATTTCTAAACTTTATTTTTATTAAAAAAAGGCTATTTTATTTTATGGTACAAGTACAATTAGTAATTTAGAAAAACTGTGTTTTATGTAAGTATTATTTTTGCATGCGAGTGTATATATTTGTATTTTTAAAATTTATTATTATAATTTATATATTATTTCGAGAAAGGTATATTAAATATGGGTTGATTTAATATGTAATTAATTATGGCGATTTAAGTTGAAAAAAATATTATTAAGTTATTTAAATACAGTTTAAATTAGAGGTAGAATCTATCTACATTGGATTATATTTGATTGAGTTACTTTTAAATCAATTTGAATTAAATAGTGAAAAATCTAAAGGAAATTAAAACTCTTCTTTGTCCTTATCTATATAAGACTTTTGCAAACTCGCGGATTTTTCAAAATAAATATTTATGAAATTTTTGGATTTTTAAATAACTATTTGTTGACTTATTATATAATTTATATTATTTTACATATATTTATATTAGTGAATTTAGTATAAAAATATATAAGGCTATTTTTCTAGTAAATTAAGGATATAAACTATATTATACAATTTATCTCAAAATTTTATGATTTATTTCATAACTTTTATTACTTTTTACATGTTACTTATATTATACACTATTTACATAATATAGAATAAATGTCAATTTAGTATTAAATATTTTAGCTTGTATAAATGAGATTAGATGAAGGTTATTTAAATAAATATTAACTCCATTTATTATCTATAGTAATTTTAAATAATGTTATAGATAATTTAGATAAATATGAACTATATTTTAAGTTAATCATAATCCTAAGTCTAATAGGAAAACATCCATATCTATATTATATCATAACAAAGTAACTCCTATCAATTTAAATCAAATCCTATCTAATTTAGGAGGTAAATATTAAATAAGTACCTATATATACCCAATACATTCCCTTCCTATCATCCATAATTCAAAATTAATTTTAGTCTGTAGAAGCATGAAAAAATTTCATCAATGAAGCCTTATGCGCCTAAGCCAGTGAAGCTCTATGCACCCAGCCAGTGGAACTCTATGCGCCCAGCAAGTGAAGCTCTATGCGCCCAACAAGTGAAGCTCTATGCGCCTAGCAGTGAAGTTCCAGGCGCCCAAGATTAGCTCCTCCAAAAGGAGGGCGCATAGCCTGAGATATGGCTATGCGCCCAAGCCAGACTCAGTCAAAGCCATGATCAAAACGTGCACCGGAGCGTATGGCCACGTCAGTCTCCATGAGCAGTCGTGCACCGAAGCATGCGGCCATGTCAACACCACGACCAACCCACGATTTCGTATCCTACATGCGCCTACACTATATGTACCCAAGGCAGGACTATGCGCCCACATGAAAACCAGTGTATTTTCCTCATGTGGGCGCATAACATCATTCCAGCTCAAGAACGACTATAAAAAGGGGCCTCATCCCTCTTCAAAACACAGAACGGAGAACATTTTCAAGAGCCAAATTGCTGCACTTCTTGCCAGTGAGCCGAGAGTTAGCAATTTTTTTAGGTTTTCTCCCACATTTGTAATCAGAATGTCAATGGAGTAAAGGATCAACTGCTGCTCGATCTCTATCATCCCATTCCCTAGAATTCTTTTTTGTACTTGAGGATCCTCTGCGCAGGATCTCTCAGGCGCACTCGATTTGTGGTGCCTTGCTCCAATATAAAAAAGAGCATTTTCTTCTTCTTTTTGTGTGTGTCCACAAAAATGATGACTCTGCTGGGGACTATCTTTTTATCTGATGAGAAGGTAGTGACGCAATCCGATACCGACAAAGTGGAGAGCACTCAGAAGATGCTGATCGTAAAGTTTGATCAGCAGGCGTTCGAAGAGATGCTCTCGAGGGATGGCTCTCACTACACCAAAATAGCTAATTAGGAACACTAGACGTATTTTAATCAGGAACACTTATTTAGTGTGCCTAAGTTTTGGAACGAAAAAAAATTGTACCAGAATTGAAAAATGTTTCAAATATTATGTTATTATTTTTAAATAAAATTTGATTATTTTGGAACACACATTAATCGTACCAATACCGTTCCAAATGTATAAAATTTCAATTCACGTAATATCACGTGACCTTAAGTATCCAGCACATTTTCTTCCAATCTGGCACACAAACCCTTCTCTCTTTTTTGTAAGCCTCTGGCGGGAAGTGAAAACCTAGGCACACAAAAATCCCACAAAAATTCCCTCTCCCAACCTCTTTTTGGCACACCAAAATCCCTTCTCCCAACCTCGGGCGGGAATTGAAAACCACGCGGGAAAGCCATTGCTTCTCTAGCGGCCGTCGGGTCTGAATCAAAGTCGGCGTCCTCATTCCATCCTCAACTGTCATCTTCTCTCCATCCCGAGTCATCTCACCGTCGGATCACGGGTGTCTCTCCGCCCTCATCTCGTCGTCCTCGCATACTAAGGTACTTGTATTCCACTTACGATCAAAACCCTAACATTTGGATTTTTGGGGATGATTAATTGGTGTAGGTTTGGATTCAGATTTATAAATTTATTATTGCTTGAATTCTTTATGTATAGTTGTCGAATCATCTGATGTTACATTCTCTAATTGGTGTATGTGATGTGATTAGTTTTAGGAATAAACATTTTGTGCATTCCCAAATTCAATGTTTCTCTGTTGATCGTTCACTTCAGTTCCAAGTATAATAGTGTTAACTTTCAACCTCCAGTTAGTATAATACTATGTGCTTGCTTCTTAATTTGGATATAATTTTCCTGTCCTCCTCTGCTATGTAACCCAACTTTTTACGAGATTGCATGTTTGTCCTACTATAAGAGCTCAACCCGTTGCAATATTAATCGATTGCTAGATGTGATTCTTTACTTATTCAAGATGGTTATCATTCTGTCCATGGGTTGCGGCCTAGTAGTAGCAACGGGTCCCAGCACGGAAGGGGCAGGTTCGAATCCCCCCTTGACATTTGTCAAGCCAGAGAAAAGGATACCTCAAAAAGAGAGAAGAAGATGGATATCATTCTTAATGTTCATGACCTGCTGCAATATTAATCGATTGTTTGATGTGATTCATTAATTATCAAGATGGTTATCATTCTTAATATTCAAGTTTACTTCATGTGATACTTAATTCAAAAGTTTTTATGTACGTCCTGATTCTTGAACTAATTAGTGCTCGTTAAATTGGTCTTTTGTGTTCGATCCATAGCTAATAGCGCTTAGCAGTGCTTCATGATATAGTTCATAAATCCTTCTCCTACGCTGATATGAGAAAGCTTAGCTAGTGAATTATTTTCTTTCCACCTACCCAATTTTCATGGTGTCATGACAAGGGAAAAAAACACAAGAATTGTATATTGCATATTTTATAAGAGGTTAACGTTTGGTATAAGATGATTCGGTTACACATAGATACAACTAAGTCATGCACGTCTTTCACAGGTTATATAATTAGATGACAATTTTTAGAGGTGCCACTCAATAATGTACTGAAAGTTACAAGGTTGGCAGTATCAGTAACAGACCCTTCCTATGAGTATGAGAATCGGTAGGATCGGTAATATTGACAATTTCGGATCAAAGTACCAAATTTTTTGGTATCAAAAGACAAATAATTATTAATAAATTTTATGCAAAATGTTTTACACATTTATGTACAATTTTAAGTATTTTTTGTGTTTCTTCATATCAATTTAAAAAATGAATGAAATAATAATTCCCCTTGCTGCGATAGATACGTCTTCTTCATTTACATGTCTTTACAACCATACTATTATTTACATCCTTATTGATTCGTCTTCATCGTTCAAGGATTTCAATGTGATGGCAAAAGATTCTTAGATTGCTTTTACATGTACTGTGAGAGATTTCAATTCCTATATTTTGTATAGAAAGTTGGAATAGCAATTCACACTTTTCTTAGTTTCAATCTCATATTGTTTTTATTTTTAATTTCACTTGATAAATGATTGTACATTTTGTATGAGCTATTTTTTGTAGGGATTGGGCAAATTTACTACAAACTAAAATGAATTTGGACAAATCGTAGATGAGCAAAAGGGGTGGTATGAGTTATATCAAAGGTGTTCAACAATTTGTGAAATTTGTTAAGGAGAATGCAGTTGGACAAACACAATTTCCATGCCCATGTCAGCATTGTAAGAATTCAAAGGGACACAAAGATCTCGATGAAATTAGCCTTCATTTGTTGAAGAATGGCATGCACCAAAGTTACGTGGTATGGAAGCATCATGGAGAAAAGGCAATAGATTTTGGGGGAAACATACCAATAATGGCTAACCCAATTGAAGAACCACCAATTGAAGAATCAAACTTTTCTAGACTGGAGGATCTCGTTAATAATGTATATAATATTCATACCAAGAAGGCCAAACATTTACCTATTGATGTGAGTGTAACAAATGAAGACTGTGAGGGAGATGACACAATTGTTGAGCCTGTGATGCAAGAGAGCAAAAAATTTAAAAAAATTAAGGGATATGGCATCAGAACCTTTGTATCCAGGTTGTCCCAAGGGAAAGACCATATTGTCCACCATTATTGAGTTGCAAAATTTGAAGACACGGTATGGGTGGACAGGCACTAGTGTAACAACATTACTAGAGTATCTAAAGGGCTTGCTCACAGAAAATTTTAATCTTCCAAAAAATTATCCTAATATGAAGAACATGATCAAAGAATTGGGAATGGAATGTAAAACCATCCATGCTTGTAGGGATGGATACATCCTATATCGTAAGGAATACCAACATCTCCATATATGTCCGAAATATGGAGTGAGTCGGTATAAGCTTGTGATTGGAAATGATACAGCGAAAAAAAAGACTTTCAAGAAATTACCTGCAAAGTTTGTGATATTCTTTCCCTTGATTCCGAGGTTAAGAAGATTCTTTAGCATTCCTTGGATTGGAGAGGCAATGGCTTGGCACCAGAAGGCAAAAAGTGATGGAAATCTAATGAGACATGATTGTGACTCAGGTCATTGGGATTCAATCAAAGTTCATTGGCCAGAGTTTGCTGTAGATGCTAGAAACCTACGACTTGTAATATCAACAGATGGTTTCAACCCACATGGAACTCTAAGTAGCAATTACAGTTGTTGGCCAGTGATTTTAGTACCATTAAATCTTCCACCATCGTTGTGCATGAAATGAGAGTTTGCTTTGTTGACATTGTTAATTTCTGGGCCCAAAGGACCTGGAAAACATTTCGACATATTCTTGAAACCTTTGGTAGAAGAGTTGAAAAAGTTATGGGATAATGGCGTGCCAACGTGGGATGCATTTACCAAAACCACATTTACAATGAAGGCGATGTTGTTTTGGGGGTCCATGATTTTCCAGCATATGGAAATTTATCTGGCTGTACTGTTCATGGTTACAAGGCTTGTCCAGTGTGCGCTGATGATATCGACTCTATGCGGCTTAGAGATTCGTCAAAAGTATATTATCACGGCTATCGACGATTCTTGAACTCTGATCACAAGTTTAGGAGTGATAAAAGATTCAACAAAATACTCGAACAACGACCTCCTCTACAAAGATTGTCCGGGGAAGAAGTTGAACAAAAGATAGCCGACATTCTTGAAAATATTGAAAGAACACGATTGAAGCAACCTACTTATGGAAAGCATAAGAGGCAAAACTGGAAGCATGAAAGCATGGTCTGCAAAGATGGCAATGAAGAAGAGGCATCTACTAAAGCAGCAAAGGTCTATTTTGTTTGATTTGCCTTACTGGAAGTTTCTTGAAGTGAGACACAACATTGACGTTATGCACATTGAAAAGAATGTCACAGACGACTTATTGAACATGTTGATGGATGTGAAAAAGAAAACAAAGGATGGGATACAAGGTCGAAAAGAAATGGAAAAATTAGGAATAAATAAGAAGTTGTGGGTAGTAGAAGATGAAACTGGAAAAACATCAATGCCAAAGGCATCTTATGCCTTGACAAAGAAGGAAAAGGAAATTTTTTGTCAGACATTAAAAGATTTAAAACTTCCTACGAGATTTTTCTCTAACATGAGTAATTGTATCACCATCCAGCCTCCCGAACTAAGGGGGCTCAAATCACATGACTGTCATGTGATTATGTATTACCTGCTTCCAGTATTGTTGAGACATTCTTTTCATAAAGACAGGGACATAAGAATTGTAATTCAGAGGATTAGCTTATTTTTTAAAATTTTATGTGCCAAGGTGATCAATAAAGAAGAGCTTAGGCTAGCAAAAATGGTGTTGGTTAAGGCAATGTGTATTCTTGAAAAGGAATTTCTGTCTTCCTTCTTTGTTATAGGTGTGCACTTAATGGTTCACCTAGCTGATGAGGCCTTGTCATGCAGAACTGTTGGATTTCGATAGATGTATCCATTTGAAAGATACACTCTTAGTGTTTTTCCATATTTAGCTTTTAGTTTTAATTTATTGATGATATATATTAATGTATATTTTTTTGTAACAGATTGATGAAGCGCTATAAAGAATATGTCCTTAATAAGTGATACAAAGGTTCAATAGCTGAGGCTAACCTTGTAGATGAATCTGTATTATATTGCATGGAGTATATGCCGAACTCGAGCGCTTTTGGTCACAAGTCTAGTCGAGATGATTGGTTGGATGAGAGTGTTGACTTCACGGATGAGAAGCCCTTGGAAATAGGGGGAGTTGTCGAACTCTACCATGTTCAGTTTGAGCAAGTGCGTAGATGGATTCTCAATCGACTTGCAAACTTCAGTGAATGGGAAGAGTATGTCTTTTACCACAAGCTAATAACATAATATGGTTATAGTAATAACATAATATAGTTATTTGAATGACATAAATATGGTAATCTATGCAGAAAGTACAATCGTTATTACCAATGCATGTCCACTCAGAATCGAAAAGGTGGTTCGACAAAAGAAAACACAACAATTAAGTAATTCATTCCTTGGTTGTGTGATGAGGTAATATTTTGTTTTTGTTCATGTGCTTGAAGAAGGTCATGGCAAAACACAACAATTAATTTATGGTTATTTGCTTGACATAAATTATTTATTTTTCTATGCAGTTATTGGATGCAAGACAAACTAATACAACATTATGGAGATTGGCCAATGGTTCCCAACATAGAGCTACACGATTCAAAAAATATCGTGTCAACGGTTTTATATTTACACCAAGTTCTTCCGATGATTGTTTGGTAACACAAGATAGTGGGGTGTCTATGGAAGCATATTCAAATTTTGTTTCAAGTCGAAAAGACAAAAACCCAAAGGAAGGTAAGATGACCTTTTATGGAATTGTTAGTGACATATTGGAGCAAGACTATCTCGATTTCAAAGAATCAGTGTTCTATTGTGATTGGGTTAAAGTGGAAGATTCTAAAAATGTTTGCAAGTCTGATCCGATTTGGAATCAAGTGATGGTAAACTTGAAGAAGCTCAGAAATAAAGAAAAGGTTGAGGAGGATCCATTCATTTTAGCTTAAGAAGCAACGTCAATTTTTATTCCAAAGATCAAAATGCTGATGGGTGGTATGTGGTTATAAATACTCCAAAAAGGCTAAATAAATAAGTAGATGCAGTAGACATTCTAACTGACTACCAATCTTGTTTGAACGACAACCCCAACTTAAGGAATTTATTGATGTTCGATGATTGAACTAAATTAAATGTGGTCTTCTGTACTCTAGACTTTTTCCTTCTTCTTTATGTACCCTCAATATGAAAAAGTTCTTGTGGACAAATTATAATGTTATTGCTTTAAACAATCTAGTGTACTCTGAAGTCACTTTATGTATGCAACTTCCAAATGACATGGATAAATTTTTGTTATGAGAATGACATGTATATCCAAATTACTTATATATCTTGGTTGTCAGTTGTATTTCAATATGTATTATTTGGTAAATGGCTTAAATATCCTGATTCTTCTATATGCATAATTTGGTATCATATATTATGTTCTTACTATTTTACTGTTTGTATGAATAAACATGATACAAATTTGTCCTTGAATGAAATAACAGACTTTCTTTTGTTGCACGATGTCTTCGAGTGTTGCTGACACATCTAACCAGGGGAAGAAGTTCCCATATCAATGGAAGTCAATCAAAAACCAAATTCTAAGAAGGGCATTGAATTTAATCATCTTGGACAAGAAGTTGGACCCAATGCAACTCATTTAAGAGTCAAGTTGGTAAATATGTGAAGATCAGGTATATAAGTTGGCAAAAGGTACCTAAGACCCACAAGGATGATGTTTGGAATGAGATAGTGATAAGAATAACGAGCATTCATTTACCTTTTTGTCAATTTATTACTTTTATGTCACTTTGTATTCTTATATGGCAGGATTGATGTTATATCAAATTTTTGTTATATCACGTTTCCCTTTTTTTAAACTGGGAGGATTAGCTAGGGATTCAACAATTGTTGTATCATGTTCCCCTTTTTGTTATATCAGATTTTTGTTATATCATGTTTCCTTTTTTGTTATATCATGTTTCCCTTTTTGTTATATCAGATTTTTGTTATATCATTTTTTGTTATGTCACTTTGTATTCTTATATGGCAGGTTTGATGTTTCCCTTTTTGTTATATCAGACTTTCGTAGCACTATGTTAAGAACTATGTTCAGAGTGTAGAATATGCACTGTACACAAATGTGCAAAACCTGGGAGGATTAGCTAAGGATTTTTTATGTTTCCCTTTTTTAACCTGGGATGTTTCCCTTTTTTTATGTTCATATATATCAATCCCTGAACAATAGGTAGCACTATGTTTAGAGTGCAGAATATGCACTGCACACAAATGTGCAGAACCTGGGAGGATTAGCTAACATATAGTCGAATTTAGTTTAGGTTTTCTATCTAGCATTGCATGCTTATAATACATTTAGGCCAATATATCTATGGAGCAAGTTACTGTTGCATAACTTTAGCCTTAAATATCATGTGAGTATATCTAGTTGGAACTTTAGGACATAAGCCTTACTTTAACTAGTACAAGCCTGAAGGTGAGGAAAGTACATGCAATTCACATCCATTTATCATATTTCAAACATAAAATATCTAAAGAGAAAATAACAACAACTAATACACAGTTGAATTCAGTTAATATGACAATTTAAAAAATCAACTCAAATATATTCTAGGACAAGTAAATGGAAGAAGTAATGTATTTGCTTCACAGTTATAAAGAAGTGCATTTGTACTAAACAAGTTTCACAAAACTGCAGATGTGGATGATGTGACCAGTTTCTTGTTAGGGAACAATTTCCAAGCTTTTTAAACACAATTTTTTTGTTTCTTCATCTGATTCATTACAAAACCGTCGGTTTCATGATAAAGAACATCAAATGGTTCAGAAGGACACTTAAATCTTTTAATATAACCAATATTTATTTCAATTACTAGCCATAATTTGAAAAACAAACTAAGAGTACCTTTTTTGCATATCTTTTTAGAGTAGGGTCTCTAAAGTTTGGTGATAGTGATGCTCAAGAAGAAGCTTGAACTTTTTTATCCATTTTAGGACACGCATTTTCATAGAAGGCCAAATTAGCACATACTTAGGACACAGTTGCCCTCTCATTTAGCTATTACCAATAGCAAAAAGTCTCCATGTGGTTATCAGTGGACCAAACTTGGTTGTAAAGAGAAAAATGGGTGCCACCTGAAATCAGACAAACAAATAGTAATAAAAGCATCCTTTGCAATATTATATCGGTTAGATAGTAAGAAAGATTTATAGGTGAACATTCTTGGAGAGTTATCAAGGGCTCACCCGAGAAAATAACTTGGCTTTTGGCTAGAATATTTCCAGTGGCAAAACTAGCCGAGCAACTTGGAGCAAGTCATCTTCTGTTAACTGAAAGCTCATGCTTTTCAGCTTTTTTGTCTGCCTATAGAAACCTTAATATTATTTCTCCAGTGCTTTATATTTATATCTGAGAAGATGGGTAAAAATGACTACCTGTTGGAATGAAAGTCATGGAAGAAAGTTTCACATCTTGCTAAAAGTATGCTCGGCAAATTGGCAAGACAAATTTTGTTTGCTCTGCAACCAAGAGCAGTATTTCAGAGCATCTAGGATGGAAGTTGCTTAGCGATTAGAATCAATATATCAAATACTAGAGACCCACACGACTTAAAGTTTATTCCCTTGAGCTTCACTGTAAATTTTTTGTATGGCTTGTATGTAACTTCAAGTATTTCCCTGGATTAGAGAAAATGCATATGAAGTATGCGAACAATTTGCATATATAAATGTTTATATCCCAACCAGTATACATTCACTATTTATGCAACATATATCATAAGCAATGAAGCAAATAACCAGCATTTTGTAGGTACCAACATTTTATAATTAGTAGCAGATAAAATAAGCCAGTTTTCTTCATGACTGTAAAATTTGCATACTTCCATGTCTTGGTCCATTCTACTGAAAATATAATCTACTGACTGTTACTTCCCCAAATTCAGGAGATATCTTAAAAAAGAGTATAATAGGAGATCAATAGGCAGAAAATATTAGTATTTGGTAATATATGGGCAGATATATTGCTGACATATATGTCAAACTATGATCGATCATACCTTTTTTTGTTTCGTTGGTAATTTCATAAATACCAATGAAAAATGTATTTCAAATCAAGTGGAGTATTATCTCCGAGGGATACAACAAAATTAAATTTATATGATGAGCAAAACAGATAACTAGGTATCGAAGAAGATTTGTTTGAATTAGGACCAATATATATGCCTTCAAATGACAAAGATTGCGAATAATCAATTTCCAGCAACATACAGTGTGGGACTAGAAAAACATATACACAAATTTCATAACGTCATATTGATCAATCAATAAGCATCAGTCAGTCAAATGGTAAAATCAACCAAGCATCTTAGACCAACTAATTTTTTATGTTATATAATCAAAATTGTTTGGATGATAGGAAGTTCTTACATACCTGATATAAGTTTTTTTTTGTTGCCAAGGTAATCTGAGCAGAACGTCAAAATTGTCTCAAGTACTAGATTGGTTTATGTTAGCAATTATGTTCTATACATGGAAATTCTTCTCATGTTGATCTTTTTATTTAGGTTGGTATTGGTATGTGGATTGATAGAGTCATGGGTTACACTTTCTATTTCGGAATAGAATTCAGGCCATTGTACCTAAGCCTCTTACTAGCTATAATATATTGATTCTTATAAACCTTACACGTTACCATTTTGAAATATGAACCATTCGCTTATCAGTATATTTTCTATAAAAGTTTATACAGTAACAGATGAAATGGTACCTATAATTGGGCCTAATAACTCAAGTCACTGGATTGTTGCAAGCAACTCTATGCACTGGATTTTTTTCGCTTACACGGGTTTGTAACATACATGACATATTCTGTGTTATTTGTGTACTTATATTATTTATTTTATTGTTTCTTTCTTAAAAGTGAGAGAGAGCTACATATATTCATATATATTGGTTGCTGGTAAATGAGAAAGAGCTACATGTTACTTATTTTATTGTTTGCTTTTTTGAAATACTGTTGCAAATTCATAGTTGAACCTAGATACCATATTGTAATTTCTTCTTATATCATAATATGTAGTTGGAAGTAAGCATTTCAACAATTCTTCTAATAAAGCATTTTAATTGCAGGCAGAATTTGATATCCCAAGTTATCTCAGAAAAGATGTTGAAAGATCAATGCCAGATGTATTCAGGAAGCTGAAGTATACCCTGAGAAAGGATCATTTGGATAAGCAACCAAATTTGGAGGCAAAAATGTTGGCTATTCCAAACGGGTTTAGAAAGAAAGATTGGGAGCAATTTTGTGTCAATGAGGTTGATGAAAAATAACTAAAAAGAAGTGCTAGAGCAGTTGAAAGCAGAAAGCTTAGTGTGTATGGTCATACTGGGGGTCGTAAGAGCAGTGCAATGGTAGAGTATGAGATGTTAATTTTCCTCTTGAACCAACATTAGCATTTTACAATTTTGTATTCCCAATGTTAAGCTTACACCTCAAAACTATTCCATGATTTATCCAGAAGGCAAAGCGGGAAGATCCTACTATCCCTATTACATAGACTCGAGTGTGGATAGAAACCCATACGAGGAAGGATAGATCTACGTTGGCTAGTGCTGAACCGTTTATGGTGAGGTCATATAAAACTTTGTTATCCCTTTGTATTTAATTTAATGTTAGTTACTTATGATATTACAGAAATTAGTCAAAGAGAAACTTGTCAAATCCACACAAAGTGAAAGTGATGTCCACCATCTATCGATTGATAATGACCCTTTGACTCAAGTGTTTGGCAAGAAAGCGAAGGGGCTGCCAGGTGTTGGGAGCTTTGTTTCCAAGAGAAAATATGATGATGCCCTTCATGCTCATATAATGTACACAGAGGAAAGAGGCGAGAGGGAGTGTCTGAAAAATAAGGTTGATGAGATGCAGACAAAGGTCAACTTTATTTTTTATTATTGTAAGGTGAGGCAACCAACTTCTTATATGAAGGTCCAAAAGAACATAATTATATGCCTATCAAAATATGAAATTTTATACTTATAATTTTATTTCTTGTACCACAGTCACATATTGGTGGTCCACCAGAACCTATTCCCCAACCAACTGGTTGGTCCTCAACACAAGTGCCCATGCCCCATGCAGGTGGGTTGTCATCACCCATTCCTATGTCGCGGGCAGCTGGTGGGTCATCAACACCCTTGCTCCAAGAACTTCAAGCAAATGTTGAGAAAACAACATCCATGCCTCCAGTGACGATGAACAATGCACATAGGCCATCTTTGGGTGAAAGGGATTCAACAACTTCGGCACACACTGAACCAACTCCTACGGCAAGGTTGTGTGAATTGTTTGATTGGAATTGGAATTGTGTTGCAGTTGCAAAAGAAGTAATTGATCCACTGCATCGAGGTAATTGTCATAATTATCAACTGGACCCTCAATATGAAATGAAGTTGAGCATGTCTGTTCGAAAGATTTTTTCCGCGAAGCTCTACAAAGAAACTCCCGATGCAAAAGTAATTAAAGACGTAGGAGTCGGCGAATTCTTCGTATGGCCCAAGTCACACATCAAATTTGTTTGTGAGTATTTTTTTATTATAATTTTCTAATGAGTAACAATATGTCATATTCATCTGCTGTTATCATGATTTTACAGGAAACTGGAACATAGATCAAGAAGCCTACTTTGTTGGAGAGTTCCCAGGATTCTCAAAGGTATTGAAGTGAATATTTGTGCTTTCGCATTTAACTTGATGTGAAATATATTAAAACAAATTCTGCATCTAAATCCATCATACTCTTCATTATTCTTTATTACTACTTAAAATTTATATTATGCAAGCGTACTCAAATGCGCACCTCTCCTTTACAACCATCATATTTTCTTTTCCACATTTGCAGCTTCCCAATTTTTCACGAGACTCATATTATAAATATGTACTTTATTTGGCTTTACTCTAGGGGGTTAGTCAACATGCATTCCAAAATCTTATTTGGATTTGCGCTTAATTCTAAATGGCTGTTATTCTAGCAAGATTTTGTAACTATGGAACTGTCATTTATATTATGATATCCAGTCCAGGTTGGATTCTTAGATCCATGTCGACCCTAGGCCTGTTAATGATAACCTATGAACACGGACACTCCAAAATCAGGATTATGTCGTGTCGGACGCGTATCTCGGATACAAAAAAATCTGGGCTTTGTCCGTGTCACCTATTCCTAACCGGGTCGTGTCCTATCCATGTCCATGCGCAACATAGATAATAACCGATAACCGTTAACATTTTTTCAAACAAAAATGGGTTTGGAGGATAAAAGAAATAGGACCGAACAAATTCTGGTCCGAGTACAACATCTGAAACCCGAAATATTGTTGGTTCAGGTTTGGGTTCGGATTATTTTAAATAGGAAAAATCTATTTTCTTATTTATTGTCTCTTAACCCGGCATGATATTTTAATCAAAGACCAGGTTCAGATGTTAAATTCAGAACCTGCATGAATGTTTAACATCCCAACACAGAGGGATATAGGATCTGGGTATAAAATTTGAAGCAAAATAGTTTTGGTTCGAGTTCAAGTCTTACATGAATCAGACTAAAGCTGACTTGTTGGTTACTCGAAGAACATTGGAGGAACATGACAACTATGGTAGGATTAAAACAAATTACATGACATGTGCATCTTAGCTCCAATAGAACCCTAACATAAAATGTATGTGCCCCAAATTTCCTAGCTTCATTAGCAAAATCCTATCCCCTACACAAAATTTGCTCAAACTTACACATACGAGAAGCTGATTGGTTTATATTCGCCACTTAATGCCCCAGATGAGAAATATGAATAACAAGCCCTCTGAAAAATCACATACAAGTGGCAAGATCTTCCAAGTATCTTTGCAGGAAATCACATGCTTCACTTACATAGTACTATTGAATACAACATGTAAATAGAATATGGAAACAAAAAGTCACCTTCAATATGATACCCCAACTTAATGCCCCGGATGCTACATTTCCTAGCTTCAATACAAATGACTCCTACAGTATCCATTATGTAATCCTCTTCATGTTTACCAAATGGTTGCCTGCGCATCAAATGGATATAATGTGGACATTTATCATGTTCTTGTTCCAGAATCATGTGGGCATTCTTATGTAACCATGTTCTTGTTCCAGAATCATGTTCTTATGAATAATCATGTTCTTGTTTACAAAGTATGTTATATTTTCTTTGGTTTAAGAAAATTCTATTCTCTTCACAAAGTGTTGTTTGTATTTCCATAGTGGCATAAAAGTTACAGTATCTTAAGATTCAAAGATCCACTTTTTTGTAACTTAATTTATCTAATATTCTTATGAGTTAACTAATTTATCGGTGTTGTACCTTTTACAGAAAGCTGGAGCATCAAATGGAATTCCAAAGCAGGATACAAGAACTATGAGCGTCGATTAGTGCAACATGAGACTTTTTGAACAACTATGTTATCTATCTGATTTCTCTTATTGGTTGGAGCATGTGAGACTTTTGGTTATAAGGTTGTGTTAGTTGATATTGCTTAAACATAATGATAATGCATACTATGGATGAGTGCTTCGTGACTTTATGTGCACAAATGTTGAACTCTTTTAGTATTGATGCTATTAATTTTTGATGATGCTATCATGTATTGGCAATTTTTTGGTATCTAGCTTACATAAAGATTGGAAGTGTATGATGTGGTTTTTGTTATTTTGGGAACCTATGCTATTAATTTGCCTTGATCTTCAAAAATGAAAACATGGCTAATATGAAATATTTTCTTTCAGAGTGTGTCCTGACCTCCAAAAATTGGAACTTTGTAGGAAATCCTAGACATCCAAATAAAAAGAATATGTCCATAAATTGGAATACTTCTTAGCTGTTCAAGTAGGTGGTACAAAATCTAATATGAAATGTCTCTTTGGAACACATTTATGGTGTTCTAAAACTGGAACACTTTTTACCTGTTCCAGTAAGAGATAAAAAATTAATCTAGAATGCTTTGGTAGACACGCTTTTTTAGTGTTCCAAATCAGGAACGCATATAAACCGTTCCAATATGAATCATTTGGAACACCTTACTGCCGTTCCAATATACATTATTTGGAACACCTTGCTTCCGTTCCAATATACATTATTTGGAACGCCTTAATTCCGTTCCAATCAATTTGGCAGCCCAAAAATAGGCACTGAATATAGGCATTCCAGAAATTATTTGACACGGAATTCTGCCGTTCTAAAATGGGCATTTTGGCATATTGTACTCCCTCAAAATCAGCAAAGCCAAACAAGTCTGGCAAGACTAGGATTCCGAAGGAACGCTGTGCATATCCTGCTAATGTCATAGCATATATGCAACTGGAGGACTTTTTCACATGGGCGCATGACTCTGCCATAGAATTTCCCCAAATAGAGAAGGCTCACACCGTTCTGGGCTCTACTATAGCCCAGTGACTTCTTTTCCGCACAATCAACAACAGAGTGTTCGACGCTTGAGACTTGGCAAAGAAAAACACTATGATGCAAAGAATCGGGGTGTGCGACACTCTGGGAAAACCCGGCAAAGCGCACAAACGAAGGAGGCGAAACTGGGAGAAAACAACGCTGCACCACCAAGCACACGCCCAAAGCCATGCGCCCAAGGAAATATTTGGGCACATAACCCCAACCAGAATGCTTCTGTCTTCAACAGACTAGGCATCCAGGGTCATGCGCCTAGGCTCACTGGATCCATAAGATGCGCCCACATCAAGGAGGCTTAGACATACTGTCAAAGAGCATGTGCCCAAGGCCAGTCTCCAAGGCCTATGCGCCTACATCAAAAAGATAGGCCCCAATGCGCATAGCACGGGGCTGTCTTCAAGGACATCACAGAACTTAGGTATCACAGTTTTCCCTTCACGTGAACTAAGTCTGGATGTGCCAACTCTCCTTACGAACCCGCATGCAAAGTTTGGCGATGCATGCAACATGGGTTATAAGGCAAAACTCCCTTCCGCTGACTTGCGCGACATGATAAATCATAAGCGTAAAGCGAGAGAGGACATAACAATTTATAGTGCACATTCGTGCACCAGTATTGTTATCAACGGTTGCTGCTCCAAAGCAACAAGAGTGCCTCAGAGAAAGTCCGTGTTTCGACGGCTGCATTTCTCTGACGATGAAAAGCTACTGTGTTTCATCCAACTTGGCTTCATGGGGTCCCCCTTACGGAAGCCCTAATCAAAGACGGTGGACTACGAACCTAACTTTCTCTCTCTGTTCTGCAAGAAGAAGAAGAAGAAGTCTACCAACAGATGGCCAGCAGGCTATCACATCTGAAGGGGTCTATATGGGTACTCGGTCAAAGGCAAGATTCAGCATGGATGGCGAATACTCCCAAGCTGGGGGTAGTATTCCCTCAAAGTCTGAAGCGGATGACCTCCATATTGGGGGTAGCCTTCCTGAGGACAATGATCCCTCCGAATCTAATGACGACTATCTACCTCCTCTACCTGAAGATGAAGGACTTGTTCACTCGGAGACAGACAGTATCAGCACCAGTTGTACTGTTTCCTCTGTTCATCCTTGCATGTTATCTACATACATGGCGGACGAAAAAAGACCTGAAGAAACTAGTGATCAGACCAGCAAATGGCTAGAGGGTCTTGAAACAGCATTCGATAAGATCACTGATATGCTTACCAGTATCATGAAGGTTCAAGTTGCTGGGGCTCTTCCTCCACCTCAACAAAACGTTTCGGCCCATGCTAGTCCAGCTCATAGCAACAACCCTCCTTCACTACAAAGGGGGTATCATTCCGTTGCACCTCCTCCAAATCTTGCAAATGCGGGGGGTGGCCCTTCGCCAACGACGCCTGACAACCGTTCAGCAGTCGTTTCCCATCACCTTCTCAATCAACAGGATGCAATTGATTCCCTGGTCGCCCGTCTCGACACCATCTCACACAAAGACGAGCTTCAAAAGATGGGGATATCTCAACCGCAGCCCCTTGAGTGGGAGAATGCTACTTGCCCTCCTAACTACAAGCCACTGACGCTGAATTTATTTGACGGGTTGGCTTCTCCTCGTCAATACATGACATACTTCAACACGCAAACTCTACACTTGTCCAGAGATGATCCGTTCTTGTCGAAGCTGCTTATTAGCACCTTGCATGGGGTAGCTTTCGAATGGTCTGTAGTCTGCCTAACGGATATATCAATTCATTTAAAGGCTTGGAGATGTTGTTCCTCAATAGGTTTTACGAGAGTGGCATGCATGTTAGTATGTCCACCCTCATTGAGACCAGGCAAAGGATGACTGAGTCTGTCATCACCTTCATCGAACGCTTCAGACGGCTAGCACTGAAGATGTCCTTCGGCATACCAGACTCAGAACTTATGAATACTTGTCGACATAACTTTCTTCCTATGGTGAAGTTTTGTCTGGGTATACATAAGTATGATACATGGCCCACTTTTATTGGGGCCGCTGATGCTGCTGAAAACGACGTTCCTAACCTGGACTACTGGGGTTAAAAACACCCAAATCCGAAGACAAGGGCAAGCATCCTTAAACCATCCCTGTTCGTAGGGGTAAAAGGAAATAAGTCTTGAAGGTCGACACTTCCAAAGGAGCTTCCAATTCTCAAGGCGCCTCGGACAAGCCTAAGGAGACCTTCTACTTTGATGAAGATGATGTCATTACCATCTTTCATACATTGACAAAGGGTAATAAGCTGACATTGCCTCCACCATAACATCCTGCAGAGAAAAACCATCTCAGCGATCCTAAGTACTTTCTATCATCAGTACGTGCATCATTCCACCAAGGACTGCATCGTCTTGAAAAAGAAGATACAACAGCTTATCGACAGCCAAGTGATCAACCTCGAAGCTGAAGACAAGGTCGTATCTTCTAACATGATCTCTCTTCAGTTTGGCGACTTTCCTCCCACAGAAGTCCCAGACGGCGTAGTCCCGATTCCCAAGGCAATAATGGAAGTCGTCAACCTACCGCCAGCTCGCAACTCAACCTTGGTGCCAGTCACGACTGAACGTGGTGAGATCATGTGGGTCCATCCGGACCTTGTACAAGAAGTGATGCAGGGGGTGGTACCTCCCAAAGCTAAAAGGGGCAAAAAATACAAGTCATGCCATATGGTATCCTCTCCCATCTACGAGGTTCTATCTAGCGAGACGCGATCGGGGAAGACTTATCTTTGGACATACGACCTCGTAAAAGAATAAGCAGTACCTTCTCAACCTCATGTTGCTTCCATAAACTCAGAAGCCGGCCCATCTAAGCCTCCAACTTTGGACAAAGCCAAGCAGAAGGAGACACGGTTTGACAATTCTCTGAAGGCGTCAACTCCCGAAGGCATGGATCGGCCCTACAACTTTGACATACTGGCACAGCTAGCCAATACACCTGCCAGGTTGTCTCTGTTCGATCTGTTGCGACTCTCCAAAGAAACGTAGAAGGCCTTAAGTGAATCTTCACTACATGCCAACTCTTATTTCGCTGAAGTCAAAGCCCCGGCTGAAGATCCTGTCACATGTCCTCACTGCCATAGTACTATGGAAGTGGTGCCCAACATCACCTTTTCACAGGAGGACATGCTACTCAAAAATAATTGTCATAATAGACCCATGCACTATACAGGGTATATTGGGGCGATTAAGATGGACCGCATGCACATCGATCTAGGATCCTCCCTCAGCATCATTCCTAGAAGTTTGCTTCAAATTCTGGGAATCCCTCTGCACAAGCTATCTGCAACCAACACAACTATCATGGCTTTCAATGCTGGTCGAAGCTACCCGCTGGACAAGATCCGTCTCAAGTGCCAGATTGGTGATCTCTGAACGGAGGTTTCTTGCTATGTGATCGATGCCAATGTATCCTACAATGTCTTATTGGGACGTCCATGGATATACAAGAACATGATCGTTCCTACCACACTTCACCAGTACTTCAAATATGTCAACAGTGACGGTATCGTGAAGACGGAGTTTGCCGATGTCGATCCTTTTAAGGGCATCGAAGGCTACTATGGAGATTCGGTACTTTACCAATCTCCGTCCCCCAAGGATGACGGCAACGAAGCTGACAATGAAGCTGAAGCAAGTTCATCCTCCAATGGTGGTCCTCTAATCATCCGAGTCAAAGGACTTACTACCCCAAAAAGTACTCCGAAGCCTCTCACAATCTGGGTGAAAAAGAAAAACCCTGACAAGTTCAAACCATTGACCATCACTCTCAGCAAGACACCCCGGGAAGAACCTATTGATGCCCGTCCTCCCAATCCTGAATAATTACCCTACGTGGTTGACTCGGCCAAGACTGTGGCTCCTCTTCCAGATGATGATCCTCTCAATAAGTATATCAATACTCATAATAATGTACCTTCAGCGGATGATATTATCCCTGAAGAAGAACTTGCATATTTCTTTAGTAAAGGTTTATCTTTGAATTACTCCGATATCTATCAATCTGTAAACCACTATATAGATACGATATACACTCTAGAGTACGGCATAGGACCACACCTCTGCATGCTGGTTACGACGCCCAACCTGTAGGAGAAAGTTTACCCAGAAGATATCCTCTACTTCATCGTTCTAGCCAGAAAGAAGGATGATGAAATAATCATCTTCGGTCGTACAATTGGCGAGAGAAAGTTCGTTCTAGACTCTACCAAGCACAACACATAAGCTGACTATGACTCCGGGAAAATACAACTCTTTCGATATAGTTGGCAGACCAAGAATATCATCCAGAACATGGGATATGACATCAAAAGCCACCAAGGGCAAAACTACGACCGAGGGCGACTGTTGCCAATATGACACTTTGCTCCTCCTGAGAAACCCGAGAACTACTATCAACAAAGCGGTGTTGGTTTGGGTTATGTCTCTCCTCCAACAACCCCCGAAAGATGAGATGATGAAGCAGATCGTTGTTCTCATTCTTCTGATTCCTTCCTCTGGAACTCAGACTCTAGCATCGGCGACATGCTCAAGACAACTCTGTCGTCAACATGGTTTTCGTTGACCAAATTACAGATGATGTCCAATCAATCGAGCTTGAACAATAGGCTCAAAAGATGGATACTAGGTAGGAGCTGCGCTTTGAACAACGTGAACCATCTACCGAAGACGAAGTCATCCAAGTCAATTTAGAAGATGAATCATCTTTCAAACCAATCTTCATCAACAAAAGTCTATCTGACAATGAACGCCAATCTCGTATACTGCTTATAAGAGAATACATTGACGTCTTCGCATGGAGCTATGAAGACATGCCAGGCTTGGACCCTAAAGTCGCCATGCATCGCCTGAATGTTTCGTCTAAAGCTATGCCAGTAAAGCAGCAACAACGACGATTCCGACCAGATGTCATGGACGCCATCGAGAATGAAGTCAAGAAGCTTATTGCCAGTGGATTTATTCGCGAAGAACAACACCCAGACTGGGTTGCCAACATCGTTCCAGTCATAAAAAAGAATGGTAAAGTTTGAGTCTGTATCGATTACCGTGATTTGAACTCTGCATGCCTGAAGGACGAGTTCACTCTACCGATCACCGACGTAATGATCGACAATTCTTGCGGCATTGAGCGGATGTCCTTCATGGATGGGTTCTCAGGCTACAACCAGATCAAGATGTTCCCCGATGACGAGAAGCATACATCTTTTTGAATAATATTGGGGGTATACTGATATACGGTGATGCCCTTCGGATTGAAGAATGCAGGGGCGATATACCAGCGAGCCATGAACATAATTTTTTGCGATCATTTGTGCAAAACTGTGGAGTGCTACGTAGACGATATCGCAGTTAAAAGTCGTCTCAAGGGCAACCAACTCCAAGACTTGAGAACGGTGTTCGAACTAATGTGTGCACACCAACTAAAGATGAATCGAACCAAGTCTTTTCTGGGAGTCTCCAGCGGTAAGTTTCTTGGTTTCGTCATCACTTCAAAGGGTATACATCTTGACCCGGAGAAAGTGAAGGCTATCCTCGATATGCATCCTCCAAGAAACCTTAAAGAGCTACGAGGGCTACAAGGAAGGCTAGCCTACATCAGACGATTCATTTCGAACCTCTCTGGAAGGTGTCAACCATTTACTCAGCTCATAAAGAAAGACGTATCTTTTGTCTGGACTGAACGATATCAACGCGCATTCGACGACATCAAAGCATATCTTACAAGCCCTCCAGTATTGGTAGCTCCAATAATGGGGAAGCCCTTCTTACTATATGTCCGCGCTATGGACCATTCTCTTGGCGCCGTATTAGCTCAGAAGAAGGAAGGCGGCCATGAACAGACAATCTACTACCTCAGTCGCACAATGGTGGGTGCCGAACACAGATACACACCGTTGGAGATGGAATGCCTTGTACTAGTATTTGCCATCCAGAAGACACGTCACTATGTGTCTGGGCAGACTATCCATATTATATCTAAAGTTAACCCTCTCAGAATACTCATGACTAAACCAGACTCTCTTAATTCCCGTTTAGCTACACGGGCAATGTTGCTGACTCCATACGATATGCTCTTCGTTCCTCAGAAGGCAGTAAAAGGCCAAGCATTAGCTGATTTCCTAGCAGCTCATCCGGTGCCAGAATCGTCCAAACTCTACGATGAAATCCTCGACGAAGTGGTGGAGTCTAACACTACAACTGAGAAGATCCCCATTTAGCGAATGTTCTTTGACGGTGCATCAAGAACAGGATCCAGAGGAAATAATGTGGCCGAAGTGGGTGTCGTACTCGTGTGACCTTATCATCTGATTATACATCATGTATATTCTCTCGTGGAACCATGCACCAACAACGTGGCCGAATATAACGTCCTATTAATCGGCCTGCAACTGGCAAAGCAACTGGAAGTTGACTATCTAGAAGCTTACGGCGATTCCAAGCTAATAGTTAGTCATGTCCGAGGGGATTATGAAGTTCGCCACGAAGATCTCATCCCCTACTACGAAGCAAAAATCGAGTTGGCGTCTACTTTCGCTGGATTCTTTATCGAGCATGTGCCTTGACTACAGAATATAGAAGCAGATGCTCTAGCCGGTCTTGCTGCCTCCTTGACCGTTCCTACTAATACTCAGCAGTCGATAACAGTATTTGGTCGAGAACTATTCTGTATGAAAAATGCTTTGCATATTCATCACAGTTACACAACGAAAACAAACGCCGATACTAAAGACTGGAGATTTCCTTTCATAGACTACGCCGTCTATGGAATCCTCCTCGAGGACCCGACGAAAGAAGTGTCTATCCAAAGACGATCCCTCAAATTTTACTAGGACACAGCTACCAAGATGCTGTACCGACGCTCTTACGGCGGGTTATTGTTACGATGCTTATCAGACACAGAAGCCAAACTTGCACTCCGGAAGACTCACAATGGAGTTTGTGGTGCACATCAACCAGGCCCCAAATTACAAGATTGTCTCAAACGAATGGGTTATTATTGGCCCACAATGATAGAAGATGATGTGAATATACGAAGAAGTGTAGAGCTTGTCAGTTCTACGCCAATTTTATTCATCAACCTTCGGAGTTTCTACACCCGATGGCAGCATCTTGGCCGTTTGAAGCCTGGGGCATGGACGTTATTGGACCAATCAGCCCATCATCCTCCAAAGGATATCGGTTCATCCTAGCCATAACCGATTACTTCTCCAAATAGGCGAAAGCTATACCACTCACAGAAGTGAAGCCGTCAAACGTGATCAGTTTCATCAAATATTATGTCATCTACCGCTTCGACCTACCTCGCAGGATCATCCATGATAATGGTCCATAGTTCTCAAGCCTTGCATTCTATCGGTTCTACGATAGGAATCGAATCCAGAATGTAGCCTCTACTGCCTACAATACAGCGGCTAACGGGCTAGCAGAAGCCTTCAATAAAACCATCATAAAACTTCTCAAGAAGCTTGTGTCTTCAAATAAGTGCGATTGGAATGAGAAGCTCGGTGAATGTCTTTGGGCCTATCGTACAACGGTCCGAACTTCAACAGGCAGTACGCCATTCTCTCTGGTTTATGGGAGCGAAGCAGTTCATTTCCTAGAAATCCAGATTCCTTTTCTTCGAGTAGCTTTAGCCAGCGAGTTGACTACCGAAGCAAGCTACCATCTGCGACTCTAGGAGCTCGAAGCGCTAGATGAAAAATGCTTGTTAGCTCAGCAGCACATTAAGATATATCAAGCACGCCTTTCCAGAGCCTTCAATAAAAAATTGAAGGAAAGGATCTTCCAAGTCGACGATCTGGTCTTAGTAGTGAGAAGACTAATAGTCATGACGCACAAAACAAAAGAAAAATTCCAACCTAAATGGGAAGGTCCTTTCATCATAGAATCAGTGTATTCTAACGGTGCGTACCGACTAACCAAGTCCGATGGTGACTTGCTCATGATGCCTATCAACGGCAAGTTCCTGAAGAAATACTATGTGTAAACTTTTTTTGTTCATATGTGTTCTGTCATGTAAATGTACAGTGCGATGTTTATATGATCCAAAAAATTATCTAACTATTATCCGTATTTCAAGTCTTGAATACGCCTTGGATAATAGGTCCTCTAAAAAAAAATTCTAATGGAATCATTCCCGTTTTTGACTCTGTCCAAACTCGGTTTGACGAAAACAAGTCACGTCCCTATTACCTCTGAATTATTTTCCGATAATTATTTCTCCAGTAGAATGATTAAATGTTTTGCCATGTCCACATAACCTCTGAGCAAAGCATTCATCAAGGATAATCACGTCCATATTACCTCTGAACTATCCGCTCCCACCTAATGTTATATATCTTTCCATGCCCATATTACCTCTGGTCAGATATAGAACATCCTTTGTTATTACGTCCATATTACCTCTACTAGCAGCTTCATTCAACTTATTATCTATATTCGAATAAACTTGAATATAAAATGGATAATAGGTCCACATCAAAATTCTCCAGCAGAATACCTACCAGAAATATCCTTGCTACGTCCACATTACCTTTATCACCGATATTTCACAAAACCACATTCAGTTTGAAAAGATTCTTTATTTTGTACTTAAATGTCTATCAAGAGACGAAAAAAGGTACAAAAGCCGTGACAGTTGGAAAAAAGAGAAAAAGGTTAGAAAGAATCTATGGGATACATGGGCGGTTTATGTTGTCTCTTAGAGCCCCGACTACGGCTTCAGATTTTGTGGTAGCTCGACGGCGTGCCTCTTCTTGACGAGCATCTTCGTCCTCAAAAAGGACCAGACTCAGATGCTCTCCCTCCAACTTTGCTACCTGTTCTTCTCAATGGGCAGAAGTGGTGGCAGTCATGGCAGCTTGAGACAAATAATCCTTATATTCAGATGTTGTCGCCCTCAAGTCGGCTTCCAGCTGGGCGATCTCGTTCTGGATCTGTGCGATGTGATTAAACCTCTCGGAGATCTGCGCATCCAGTTTGTTCTTCGAGGCGGCACACGCCTCACTTGCAGCGTTGAACTGACCATATTGGTCAGCCAATTTGCCGATCTCCCAAACGAGGGCATCCTTCCTTGCCTGGAAAGTAGCCTTCTCCTCCGCAAGAGCCATCGTCAAAGCCTCATCCTCTGTGCGGAACAGCGACGTCAGGCTCCGCTGTTTGGTATCCCGGAACCTGGCCATCTGACCCTCAGGTCATTCAGAACTTTCCTCAGAGTATTGGCCTGCTCTTCATAGCCGACAATATTCTCGAGGGCCACCACTTGGCATTCGACAACAGCCTTCACAGGGCCGAAGGCAGCATTCCGATTCAAGACTCCAGGAAGCTTCACTTTCAGCATAGAGTAGAAAGCTTTGACGGCTTCCTGGGCCATCTAGTCATCCTCAGTAGAAGTCGTCGGAGATGAGGCTTGGAGAGTTTCTTCTGCGCCAGGAAAGGATACCTGACAAGAAGCCGAACCTGACAAAGAAAAATATATATACATCAATAACCGAAAAAGAGGGAGAGAAATGCAAAAAATTTGTAATTTCGTACCTTCGACTTGCTCAACTCCAGCCTGGACTACACTATCAACCTTGGTTTCAGGAAAACCAATAGCAGGCCCAGATTGCTCAAGAAGAATACTATTAAGGCCCTGAGGCCTAATATCTTCCACAATCTCAGCCAGAACAAGAGAGGATTCAGCAACAGCCTCCTCAACAGGCTGCTCAACTTCTCCTTCTGTAGCCGATACCGGCTCACTAACAGCTCCCTCCGCAGCAGCAGATTTGGAGGAGCCGAAAACAACTTATGTCCCCTTCCCAATGCCTGGGACTATCTTCATGTGGGGTTCCTTCCCATTGTCTACAAGGGAATATACAATCGTGGTCAGCCTCACGAGGAGCACACAAAATCGAATTCGAAAAATCTCATCCGAAGAGAGGCGAAAAGGCAATGTACCCGCGGAAGGATGAGCCGATTGGACTTGGTTCTCGTCCAGCTCTTTCATTACAGTTCCTGTTGCAGACATATCCCCTATTGATATGTCGTAGGAGAAACTGATCTTCTGATCACCGTCATGGTCTGGGCCTTCGCCCTGGTCATCCCGTCGCTCAACTCTTACAACCGAAGAAGACCCGCCTTCATCCATCGATTGAGGATGGGCAGGGGACACCGTTGTCGCGTCTACCTCCTTAGATAAAGAGGCACCAGCCTTAGCTTCAAATTCAGGGTCCTGTACAAAGGACAAATGTAAAGGTGAGAAAGCTTCTAAAGGCTTGAACAGAATGGCTATGGAGTCCAGGAAGGGATCTACCTTCCGAATAGTAACGGCCCGCGATGCCGTTCCTCCTTTTCCAGTTTGTCGGGGGGACCTCCTCAAGGGAGGCGAGCCATCACCCACTTCCTTGGCTCTCATCAGGGCAACAGTTTTCTTTTTTCGCTTTAAGGTTGGATCCTGGGCCAATTCAGTTGAAGCTTTCCTCTTCTGAGGAGGATTGAGAGGAGAAGAATCATCATCTTTTGCGTCCTCCTTGGGAGACGCTAGTGGCTCCCTAAAGATAGCCTCTGGCTGGGGTACTACGGCTAACTTCACAACGAGAACAACACTCTCCTTCTTACAGCCTTTGGCGCCTTTTTTACAGGAAAAGGGCCGAACCGAGTCCCCAATATCAAGCTTTGTTCACGATCATACCGGGGATGAAAAGTATTGATCTGAACATAAAATTTGGCGGTAGCATAGCACAAATGGGTCTCAGGCTTATCTAAGGGCAGAGTAAAGACTGCCCCCGTGCACCCGGCATTGTAATACATCAAAGCACGCGCCCCGTCAATCAAGCTACCTATCGACTCCAAATGCGGGCTAGCATTCCCCAAGAGGAGCTGGCTATAGCCAAACTGTCGCACGAAATTGCTCGACAGATATGGCTCCAGATAGGCATGATTTCTGTTTTGGAGCATCATATGTGATGGTCTAATAGACTCGAGCTAGTGAAATGTTCTAGCAGTCAAGCTGGTGGCATGAACTCCCTCATCCACTAAGATATCTCCTGCATTTCTACTGTCGAACGGAGGGGATACTCTGAAAAGCTCATAATTCTGCAAGGAGCCTAAAGCCTTTCTGCAGGCAGGTACACCAGTAACGGCCCAATTTGTATCACAAAATCTACGAAGAAAGGCATCTCAAACCAAAGAGTATGCCACCGGCACAGCATTCATCAGGGTAGGACAATACAGTAGCAGCCACCCCATTAAAAAATGATACCGAAGTTCAGTCCAGACAAAGTTGGCCCTGCCGTCAGGAGTCACCGCATTCCTGACAAAGTACCAAAAACATCGTCCAGTGGCATAGACCATCGCGGGTAGCAATACAAGATGGTGTCCGAATGCCAGCTTTACAGCCGAAAGTATCATAACCCAGCTTATTCTCTCAATGGACCCTGAACCTCCAGGGACTATGCAGTCACGAAGCCGGATCATTAAAAAAGCTGCCAGCACAGCTTTCTTCGACAATGGATATTTGGCTTAACGAAAGTAGTGGCCAATCGGAGACATAGGATCGCCATTGTCCGCAGTATCCGCCGTCTCATAATACGCCATCCGGGCTTCTATATCGGACTTGGTCATAGGTTTAAGATCGAAAAGGAGGCCAGATCTTTCCCTTCTCCCTGAACGAAGATATAATCTATCCAGGCTCTCGTGTGGGGATTGGCCCCCTCGGTCCTCCCTTTCTTATTAATCCTATGACAGATAAAGTGGTGGCAGAACAATTACTTGTATACATCAATCATCCCGAAGTTTTTACTCTCCAGATCTCGGAGCTCTTTATCACAAGGCACGTATTCTTCATATGGCTCCGTGCCCTAGAAAAGCTTCGACACCTCCTGTATTTCGTGGAGGGCCAATCCCATCTCCCCGCCCGGAGTAAAGAAGGTACAGGTGTGAAGGTTATATAATTCTGCCAAAGAGACAAACATTGGCCAGTTGACCCTTACACCATATTGAGTGGCCCTAATAACATAGTAAAGGCCAGCAGTCTTCAGGGTGGCTTCATACGTGGAAAGCACCCAGCTAGTGAGATTGCTCCAGAATGAAGATGGATGCCTCCAGCCTTCCATCAGCATCTTCCCTGCAGGATACAAAAAATCCTCCGTCATCATCAAATTGTAAAGCGTGTCAACGGCATAAGGATGGAGGTTAGTCGGGATGTCGTTCACTACGACACCATGTTGCAATCCTCTGGTAGAATAAGATGCAGAGCCCCGGACACACTTGAAAGTGTCCTTCTTCCGATCACCTGAGTCAGACTGTATCCTTCCAGAAATAACCCCGGGGAGCTCAGGAGTCAGCTTCTACTTTATCTATCGTCGCACGGCCAAGACAGTAAAAGCAGACAAAGGATATTACCGCTCCATCGACGATAACCATATCCTCTGATTGTTCAGATAGATCACCATTAGGTTTTTTCAAGCGTATGGTCTCACCATCTTCAAACCCCACACTATCACCAAACAGAAAGTACGACTTCTTGAAACGACGTGCCCTTCCATGTATAAACTTCTTATTATTAATCATCAGCCTCAAGAAGGTCTTATCCTGCTCAAGTATGGCGAGTGTCCACTTTGTAGGCTGGTTTTGACTGATCGCAGCTTGAACCTTACTGATCATATTCATTATGAAACTAGTGCCAAGGACTTGATAGGCAGAGCCGAAAGGGATTCTCTCAAGCTCCGGGACAAACATGTTTACTGCAAAGACAGAAGAAAAAGTCAGACTCAGAAATCTGCAAGAAAAGCCAAGTGCTGAAAGACTCTTATGTGCCCAAAGGGTTTTGTGCCCAAAACAAACATGTGGGTGCATAACATACAAACAGTATGTGGGCGCATAAACATGCAAGTGGCATGTGGGCACATAACATGGCAACATGTCGGTGCATAGCATACCACAGTATTGGCGCATGACTTCTATGGGCGCATAATAATGCTAACATAAGTATGTTGTCTTAGGCGCATGCGCTCAGGCAGAAGTAAAGTCTGAGCGTTGCAAATTAACGCTCAAGACTTTATTTTTTGAGGCGTGCCCTCACCCAGAATCGGGTCGTGGACTGGAGAAGACGTTGCCGCAGGAGGTGAGCCACTCGGTGCAGCCCCCTTGCCCTTTGCGGATCTCTTGGCAACCTTGGGAGATATGGTTCTCAAAGAAAGAAGATGGAGAGTTTTTGAAAAAATTCTAAGAGAGAAGAATAATGAGCTTTTTCTCTCCTTAAGAGCCTATTTATAGGCACAGGCCGCTTCCTATGCGCCCACTATCTTTATGCGCCTATGCGCCTATGCGCCTATTGTGCAGTATGTGCCTACAATGGCCTATGCGCCCACGTGAAGATCCAGCCTCTTGTATACTATGCGACTGCCACTTGCTGACGTAGACAACGTATGAAGGATGGACCTCTTCAAATTCTATCCCGATGAATCTGTCAGTTCAGATTTCAAGAAAGATCTTAACAGTCGTATGTCTCTGACAGGCTAGCCAAATACTATGCGTCCAAAAAGGGAGCCGTGCTATGCTCCTATTGCATCATGAGAAGACAGTCCATGCTTCTTTCAAAGTATTTCGAACTCATTCAAGTATCAAAAACTTTGAAGGGTGTCTTGTAGAAGCATAAAAAAATTTTAGCAAAAAAGCCTTATGCGCCCAAGCCAGTGAAGCTCTATATGCCCAGCCAGTGGAACTCTATTCGCCCAGCCAGTAAAGCTCTATGCGCCAAGCCAGTGAAGCTCTATGCGCCCAGCCAGTAAAGTTCTATACGCCCAAGACTAGCTCCCCCAAAAGGAGGGCACATAGCCTGAGACATGGTTATGCGCCCAAGCATGACTCAGTCAAAGCCATGATCAAAATGTGCACCGGAGCGTACGGCCACGTCAGTCTCCACGAGTAGTCGTGCACCGAAGCATGCGGCCACGTTAACACCACGACCAACCCACGATCTTACAGCCTACATGCACCTACACCCTATGCACCCAAGGCAGGACTATGTGTCCACATAGAAACCATTGTGTTTTCTTCTTGTGGGTGCATAACATCATTCCAGCTCAAGAACGACTATAAAAAGGGGCCTCATTCCTCTTCAAAACACAGAACGGAGAGCCTTTTCAAGAGCCAAATTGCTGCACTTCTTGCCAGTGAGCCGAGAGTTAGCAATTTTCTTAGGTTTTCTCCCACTTTTGTAATCGGAGTGTCAACGGAGTAAAGAAGCAACTGCAGCTCGATCTCCATCATCCCATTCCCAGAATCCTTTTTTGTACTCAAGGATCCTCAGCGCAGGATCTCTCAGGCGTACTCGATTTGTGGTGCCTTGTGCCAATAAAGAAAAGACAACATTTTCTTCTTCTTTTTTGTGTGTGTGTCCATATAGTCCAATAGGAACTGAAAAATTCATCATCAGAATTCAGCCCCGCTTTTTAGTAGCAAGAGCAACTTGGAACGACGATATCTCCTAGCTCCAAACTCCGTTTTGCATCCAATTTTTTCTAAAAGAAGCGTATCGAGGTAAGCATTCCAGAAACATATTTTAGTAGACAAAATTCATTCTGTAGATTTCTACAAAACTATTTGAGTATCTAGTGTCCCAAATATAAACGTGTTTCAGTATTTTTATGATTTTGGGAGATTCCGGAAATGAAAATGTGATCCGTTTAGTTTTTTTGGAAAGCTGATACGAAAACCTATAACATATCCTAATTTTAGAATCTATTAAATAAATATAATAGGTGAAATATTAATTATAATTAGATAATTGACTATTTTTAGCATCCGAAGTTGTTCCTGCACCTTCTCCTTTGTGCGTTGTTGTTGATTCGTCGCCAGGACATCATCTTACCTCACTCGGACATCACGTAAGATACCTTACCATATTTACTGCTTATATTTAGTCTGTATTTTTAGTCATTTGCATATCACTGTTTATTTATTTCCAGTTCTTGTAGTTGTACCATTATTATAATTTTTGATTTATTACCTACTCAGTGATATTAGCTTTACTTTGATTGCATATGGACCTAGAGTTAAGGGACTACCAACTGTAGTGTATTGCATAAACCTTGACATAGTTATACCATGAGATATGTGTGAGATGAGTAGCTTGTAGAGGTACTTACGTGTTGGCTGATCACCCGTACACTTGCGTTAGGTCTAACAGCTAATAGATGCATGTTAGGAGACTTAGTAGTTAGCAGAGGTACATAATCGTGGATGCGACTTCGATAGGTGCATCGGGTGGAGAGAACATTTCCTTGTCGTATGGGCTTCTATTACACATTCTCTTGTAACCCGGAAGCTCCGCTGGAGATACGGGTATGCTTACCCCCTCATGTTGGCCACTGATATTTTTGAACGTTATGCGCTTAGGGTAAGATGATCCTCTGTCACGCCCCAGAACCAGAATACTGGAGAGCGGGGGCGTACATAGCCAGCTACGTATATTAAAATAAAATACATCTCAACTATACGGTCACGGTTGTCTAGATATGAGGGTTTACTACAAGCCAACGGTCTCTTATGGTCAAGCCTATTGTCTCAATCTCAAGCAAGTAATATGATCACAAGATGTTTGACCACCAAATATACAATAAAAGGCGTCCCAAATATTACATATCAGCTGATCATGAAGCTAGTCGTACAAAATGCTGGAACTAGCAAGAGTTAAGTCATACATGATCAACCCTAGGATTTGTTAATCATGTTTACAGCCCGTAGGCAGACAGTAAGTAAAGTGCATCGAGCTAACAGGTGCTCGTCGGCTAAACGCCTCAAAAGAATAACTTTACAATAGAGTGAGCAAAACAAAATGGAAAACCCACTCGTAGTCCGGGTTCCTTCTAGTCACCACCATCAGGCTGGAGGTTCGGAAGATCCTCGGGAGCTGCTCCGAAATCTGGCCACACAAAACCAGCTGGGTCAAACCCCAGAAAGAGCAAGTGCCACAAGGGAGGCCACGAAATAAGAACAAAAGCCAGCATATCAGAACATAAGAAAATGGAAGAAAAGTACGAGTAATAAAGAGTACAACAGGACAATGAACGGCTAGGGACGTGGAACCATTCCGGGAGCCGGGTTACAACCCTTAAACCAAACAAGGACCGGAGTTGTACCCCTTCGCCTGAATAGCACTCTGTCTCCACCCATTTATTGTTTAATAATAAGTAAAACAGTCAAGTTCAAGAGTAGTCAGGTACTGGTACTAGACAAGACTTAGACAAGGTTGGACTCCATCCATTCACAAGTGGCCAAGCAATTACTACGGCTTACTACTTAACTAACTAGGGTTATCACAAGCCTTAATTACTAACAAGATGCAATGAGAATTTCCCAGTCCCAAGCCCTACAGACCATCCAGTTATCCTTCCGTGGGTTGAGAGTATGGTTGGGTACATCGCCCCGGAGACGATATACCCTTAGATGACTTAGAGGGTGCAACACATGACAGTGTGCTGGAAATGTGCTCTACTCGTCGACAAGCTACAAGTCCAATTAAGAGCGCCCAGATAACGAGATTGCCTGTGACTGGAAATTCTCCATGAACTATAGTTTGATCTAGTCATTAGCCTAATCCATATTCAGTATGAATCCCTGACCGTAAAAACCAGGGAGTCACGTCCTAGACATGATACAAGACAAGACAAGTGGATTGCACAAGCAAGCAAGCAGGAACACCCACGGTGTCAAGTTGATTATACGAGTCAAGTTAGCTGTCGCAACAGTATCAAGATAAATTATGTCTGGGTACTTGTCAGGAGTGTACCACGATGGGCCACTATCATGTCAGGTTGGTCATGTCAGGAGTGCACCACTACGGGTCACTGTCGTGTTATGCTAGTTCCTTGTCATACCATGCCATGTACAATAGTCATTCCAATCATATTAAGTAAAATTAAGTTCATGACAAAAGGCGTAAGGATATAAAATGGGCGTAAAATATCTAATAAAATATCAATATACACGGCTATAGAAGAGCCAAGCTTAAGGGAAAAATAAAACCAAATCTCCAAGAGCCAATGGTTTGCGCAAGGGGTCAGGGGTTGGATTGTGCAGGGTGTCAGCTGCGCACGGTGCCAAGTACACAGGGGCACAGGGCACAGGGGCAGATGGTGCATGGGTCAAGCGCGCAGAAGTCAAGTGCACGGGGAGCCAACTGCGCAGGAGTGAGCTGCGCAGGGGGTATAGGCGGCGCATGAGCAGACTGTGCATGAGCAGACTGCACAGGAGTAGACTGCGCATGAGCAGACTGCACAGGAGCAGACTGCGCATGAGCAGACTGCGCAGGAGCAGACTGCGCATGAGCAGACTGTGCAGGAGCAGACTGCGCATGGATGGATGGCGCATGGGGTTGAGCGCAGTTTGCCAAGGGGCAAGCAGCGCGGTCGGCGCTGCGCTAAAGAGCGCAGGCCGAGAGGGGAGGCGCAGTCCAGCACTGCGCTAAAGAGCGCAGGCTGCAGTCTTCTTCTCCAGGCCGAGAGGAAGCTCAAGAACACCAAAAATTCCTTTCTTCATATCTTGGTCAAATCAAAGCCAAATCTAGATTTTCAAAGTTCTAACTTGAGTAAAATTGAATTCTCTTCCACATGGAAGCATCAAAACCCACAAAAATCCAACCAAAATAGATCAAAACCATGTAAATCCAAAAATAGTTAAAACCTAGATCTAGAACAATGGAGACTCCAAATCACAAAATGTCAAGTTCTAATGTTCATCTCCATGGCCTAATCTAGCTAATGGACAAATAAAATAGGGTTCTCATGTGGTGGCAAGGTGCACTTGCCTATGGGTGATGGTGTATTGTGTAGAGGAAGGAAGAAGAAGGAGATAGAGAAAATAAATAAAAGAGTTATGAGGAGAGAGAAAAGGTTGGTAGGATATTAATGAGGATGGTTGTGGTGTATCGATGGTGGAGCATAGGCTAAGGTGTCCCAATGCATATTGAACCAAACCAAACCAAACCAATTCTCCTCCACAAAATAAAACCAAGCCATGTCAAAACCCATTTTACGAGAAAACCAAAACCTGCAAGCTGAGCCAAAATACAATTACAGGCCAGAATCTGAGAAAATAAAAATATAGGTCCAAGATACATGCAGGCTTAATCAAAATACGTGTTCTGAGATATGGGTGTTACATCCTCTCAGGTTGGCCCCTATCGTTTTTGAACTTCATGCGCTTAGGTCACTGGTGCCCAAGTGGGGGACTATACCAAATCCTATTTACAGCCATGGCTCATGCGACGAAAGGTTTGTTGTCGACTGCATAAACACTTTAGATGGTAGGTAAACCTAGTAAATGTCAAGTCATCCCCGTTGCTTTATGTATCTTATTACGATTGGGACTATTTTACTTTACTTGTGACTTGTGACATTTTAAATATTCAGTTTATTATGCCATGTTCATCCTGTATCTTGTTACATCCCTCTGAGGACCTGGTTATCTTTTCAGGTGTGTGCTTTATGACTTTTCGCAGGTGTTCTAGCCAAGGTCGTGATCTTCTCCAATCCTTCAAAGATGATTGCCCTTGTTTCGTCTTGTCATTTTCATCTATCATTTCCTTGTATATTTTTCTCTTTTAAAATAGTTGGTAGTGGATTTGTCTCCGCCCAACTACATGTATAAATGATAAATTTTATAGTTGATTTATATTATTATTCTCTTATTTGGTGGATGAGATTTATATCATGGTTTACTGCATTTTATAGCTTATGTTTATATACGGAGGTTCCATACATTGGAGTATACTTCGTATATATACAGCTGGCATGTCTACGCACTTCGTCCTAAGTATTTTAGGACTGGGGCGTTACATATTTTTGTGGTGGCCCATGAGGTCAAGTTTATCACTTCGGTTACATTACTGTACCGATGTGAGCCTGCAAATAAGATTAGTGTCTAAGATCTCATCCATATACTTGACCTTCTTTCTTGACTCCAAACTTCGAACTCTCGTTTGCCTCCCTTGATTGCATCTTGTTTGACCCCTTTCTACCGTGAATCCTTGCTTTCTCGTGCTTAATGTCTGTTAGGAAGATGACTACACTAGTATATGCTCATAGGTCAAACACGTGACTAGAAGGATTACATTCACAATTAGTATACATTGAGGTCTTATTTAAGATATAGAGGCATTTATTTTTCTAAAAGTATGATGTTAAGTATTAGTTAATTCTAAGTTGGGTAGTAGAAATATTCAATTTTGAGGACAAAGAGAATTTTATCTTGAGACTACTAGGAGTATTCACCAAAGTATTAATAGAAGATTTAGTAAAATCTTTGATTTTAAATATTTAGAAAATATTTATGATTTTTGGGTTATAGCTCTTCATATCTTTTGAGGATATAAATTGATTTGGGAAAATTTTTAAATTTTGAATTGTGTCATACGATCTATGATTGATAAATTTATTTTGATTTTGAGTTTAATATTTCAATTGCGAAAAAAAAATCTTCAAGATTTATCACATAATTCACGGTTGATAAGATTATCTAAATCTTAAGCTTAAAGTTTGGATTTATAATATTACAATTTTGTAGAAAATTTATTAACAGATATGATAAAAGCTTATTTTGAGATTGATTAGAGGAATCTAAATTTTTTTTAAATTATGATGGATGACCTCAGCCGACTAGAGAATAAGAAAGTTTAGTTTGTGCATATTGGAGGGAAAATATTTTTTTTGTCATACAAAGGGTTATCTTAGGTTATTAAAGACTTGAATTATTTTTATGATTATACTTGAATATCGTAGTTTATGTCAAGCTTGGAAATATATATTGGGAACTCAAATTTTGGGATTAAATCTTATCTTGATAGAGAACCAAGAAGCATGCAAGGTCACCCTAATAAGATAAAGGTACTCTACATTCCATCCATGACCAAGATAGTTGTATATACACAAGTATAGTTAGTCTTCGACCAAACCATGTGACTATATCTCAATTTTGACTTACTCGACCTTTCCCCAAATCCAGATCTTTTATTGTGACCTTCTAACCGTTTGAAATTTGAGAAATGATTTAATCGTTCATTGACTGTATCCACCTAGGAGACTATCTTCTCTCTGAAAACTGTGTCCCTAAATTATTTTACTACATTCCTTAATTAATTTTATTTCATGCTCCAACTTGATATTCTTCAATATTTGTGCATTAATTGTCACTTCATGAACTTCCACTTTCTATTTTAGATCTTTTTGTGTCATTTACCATGACTTTGATATTTGGAGTGTAATAGTAGTTGCTACCTTCCAAAAAATTTTATATGTAAGACCTAGACGAGCTCACCTTCGTGTAGGTATATCATGTCCCACTCAAACACGTCTCTTGGTACGCTATTTTATGATATGACTTTTGGGTCATAAAGACTAGATTATAACCTTTACCATGATACTAATATATTTTCGACCAAGGATAGGAACTCAACCTCGACTCAATTCTTTCGATCCGATATGTGAATTTGTTCTAATTAATTCTTTAAATGCTTAACTTTGTGCTTTATCTTGATTGCTTGACCCATTGTCCCATCACACTACTAGTTTAACTCATATAAGTTGGGTATGATACCTCATGACCTAACAAACCTTTGTCCTTGTGACCCATATTGATAAGTTTACTTAGACTAGAATTCAGAGGACCCTAACTTATCTAGTCAACCAAGCCATAGATAAGAAAATACTAGGACGACTGCATAAGCCCAAACTTCATGCAAGACTTAGATTTTAATGGATCTTCGACTATTTAATTTCCTTCATTAGTATCCCTTATATTTTGACTATCTTATGCTGCTAATTTAGCCTTAGTTTTGCAAGCTTATTCTTTTATCAAGCTTGTTCACGACATATGTGTTATTGGGGACGCCCACTAATACATTGTCTAATCAGAACCGGTGCATGATGGTATGATCAACCTAGTGCACTTTGGTTCGCTTTTCATATATTGTTCGACGTGGATGGAGACATAGTTAAACTTGGCCTCTAGAATTCCATCCGCGACTGCCTTGGCAATTCTTTTTGAAAATTTTCAATCATCTTTGAACTACTTATTCGTATTCGATAATATCTTCTTCGAACTCTTTATTATTTTTGTCTTTTGCCTAAATTAGAAAGACAAACACTCGTACTTGATATCCCCTTAGTTGCCCACCATCTATTGCCAAGATAGTTAACTACTGACCAACCAATGTGATTATATCCCCGTCTTGAGTTACCTTTTTCCTCTACCCTAGATTCATTATCGCAACCTTCTAATCGTTCTTTAAACTTGAAAATTATTCAAATCATTTCCTTAGCCATACCTTAATCCTAGACGACTATATTCGCTCAAGAAACCATCTCTCCTAAATGTCTAAATTATTCTTTTTGACCTGCTCAATTCCTTTCTATTCTCTAATTCATGTTATCATAATTGTATTACCTTAACTAGCGACCCTTCTTCAATTTCATAACCATGATGTATTTTCACAGATATCAAAATCACGATCTTCCAATGCATGTTTGTGTCGAACGTCGTTTCTTCGCCTCATCCAAAAATTTAATCATATTTCGGTATTAATGAACTCTTTCTATCACCCCTACCCTAGCTATTCCTAAATTTTGAGGACGAAATGCTTGTAAGTTGGGTAGGATGTAAACTCCTAAATTTTTACTATGATTTTTTTAATAAATATGGTATTGATTTTTTTACTTCGTATTTGTACGTCGCGTACGAGGTTGCGTTTCATAAATTTCTCGTCAAGTACGAATAAGTACGAAGTACATATTTTTATAAAATGTTTTAATTATATAGATGTAGAAAATATTTTAAAATAATAGACGATAAATATTTCATATTGCTTGAAGTTGTTAATGCATCGTGCCGAGGATTGCCAAACTTTATCTTTATTAAAAAAGGCTATTTTATTTTATGGTACAAGTATAACTAGTAATTTAGAAAAACTATGTTTTATGTAAGTATTATTTTTGCATACGAGTGTATATATATTTGTATTTTCAAAATTTATTATTATAATTAATATATTATTTTGAAAAAAGGTATATTAAATATGGGTTGATTTAATATGTAATTAATTATGGTGATTTAAGTTGTAAAAAAATTATTAAGTTATTTAAATACAGTTTAAATTAGAGGTAGAATCTATCTACATTGGATTATATTTGATTGGGTTACTTTTAAATCAATTTGAATTAAATAGTGGAAAATCTAAGGGGAATTAAAACTCTTCTTAGTCCTTATCTAGATAAGACTTTTGTAAACTCCTGAATTTTTCAAAATAAATATTTATGAAATTTTTAGATTTTTAAATAACTATTTATTGACTTATTATATAATTTGTATTATTTTACATATATTTATATTAGTGAATTTAGTATAAAAATATATAAGACTATTTTTCTAGTACATTAAGGATCTAAACTATATTATACAATTTATTTCAAAATTTTAGGATTTATTTTATAACTTTTATTACTTTTTACATGTTACTTATATTGTACACTATTTACATAATATAGAATAAATGTAAATTTAGTATTAAATATTTCAGCTTGTATAAATGAGATTAGATGAAGGTTGTTTAAATAAATATTAACTCTATTTATTATCTATAGTAATTTTAAATAATGTTATAGATAATTTAGATAAATATGAACTATATTTTAAGTTAATCATAATCCTAAGTCTAATAGAAAAACATCCCTATCTATATTATATCATAACAAAATAACTCCTATCAATTTAAATCAAATCCTATCTAATTTAGGAGGTAAATATGAAATAAGTACCTATATATACCCAATACATTCCCTTCCTATCAACCATAATTCAAAATTAATTTTCATTGTAGAAGCATGAAAAATTTTCAAAATAAATATTTATGGAATTTTTGGATTTTTAAATCAATATTTATTGAATTATTATATAATTTGTATTATTTTACATATATTTAGTATAGTGCTCATTAGTGAATTTAGTATAAAAATATATAAGGCTATTTTTCTAGTACATTAAGGATCTAAACTATATTATACAATTTTTCTCAAAATTTTAGGATTTATTTCATAACTTTTATTACTTTTTACATGTTACTTATATTGTACACTATTTACATAATATAGAATAAATGTCAATTTAGTATTAAATATTTCACCTTGTATAAATGAGATTAGATGAAAGTTGTTTAAATAAATATTAACTCTATTTATTATCTATAGTAATTTTAAATAATGTTATAGATAATTTAGACAAATATGAACTATATTTTAAGTTAATCATAATCCTAAGTCTAATAGGAAAGCATCCCTATCTATATTATACAAACCAAAGTAACTCCTATCAATTTAAATCAAACCCTATTAAATTTTGGAGGTAAATATGAAATAAGTATCTATATATACCCAATACATTGCCTTCCTATCAACCATAATTCGAAATTATTTTTAGTCCAATAGGAACTTAAAAATTCGTCATCAGAATTCAGCCTCGTTTTTTAGTAGCAAGAGCAACTTGGAACGACAATATCTCCTAGCTCCGAATTCCGTTTCGCCTCCAGTTTTTTCTAAAAGAAGCGTATCAAGGTAAGATTTCCATAAACATATTTTAATAGATAAAATTCATTCTGTAGATTTTTGCAAAACTGTTTGAGTATCTAGTATTCTAAAATAAACGTATTTTAATATTTTTGCGATTTCGGGAGATTCCGAAAAAGAAAATACGATCCGTTTAGTTTTTAAGAAAGCTGATACGAAAACCTATGCCATATCCTAATTTTAGAATATATGAAATAAATATATACATACGGGGTTCCATACATTGGAGTATACTTTATATGTATACAGCTGACATGTCTACGCACTTCGTCTTAAGTATTTTGGGACTGGGGCGTTACACTAGTGGCAAAGCTAGTGGCTATAAATGAATGGGTGGCTCCAGTGTCAAATACTGTGATGGCAGAAAATGATGCAACTAAAACCATACCTGCTATAACGTCCAACTCTGGTTTTGTCTTTTCTGCAGCTAGTGCAAAAGCCTTCGCAACTATTTGATTACCCGTCTGTGCTCTAGCCTGTTAAAATTGGGCTGCCTGAGGGGGTAAGGGTGGTCGTGGTGCTACGAGTCCCATAATCGCTAACCTCTGAGTTTGCTGCTGGTGCTGTGGAGTGGTCCTCTGAAATGTGCAATCTCTGACCTGGTGCTGACTCGATCCACAAATCAAACAATGTCCCAGCCGTCGTCTACAATCTCTCAAAATATGACTAACCTTGCCATAGTAATAGCAATTGGCCTTCTTCTATGTCTGGTATGGCCATGTCCTCTGTTGATCTGATGTGTGGGAGGACGTCTCACAGGCCTCCTGTAGTGGTCTTAGCTGATCCCATAGTCGAAGTAGCTCGTCGATTTGCCTTCTTGCTTATGGCCTCTTGAGTTATAGCCTCTTCCAGAATAGCTGCTTGGGAAACCCTGATTCGGAGCTGGTGTATCTCTGCAACTCCATACTTAAGCCTCTATAAAATCTTTTAGCTCTCTCCAGCTCTATCGTAACCAACCCCGGTGTAAAACGACTCAGCCGACCAAACTCGGCGTCGTACTCATCAACTGTCATACTCCCCTGCTCCAAGTGTAGAAACTGGTCATACAGTGCATCCTTGGCTATGTCAAAGAAAAACTTCTTATTGAACAGCCTTTTGAATTCCTCCCATGTCTGATCAACTCATAGCCGTCTCTTCTCTATGGCCCACCAATTGTAAGCATTTCCTTCCAACTGTAACTTCACTGCCGTCATCCATAGATCTGCGAATAACTCTGAAGCCTTTAGGAGATTTTTTGTCTTAACCAGCCAATTGATGATCCCGATGACGTCTTTAGTGCCCTTGAAGTGTGGAGGATTCATCTTGCAGAACCCTTCGATAGTACCCACAAAGGCTTAGGGTGCTCGGGTCAGTGATGTCTCCAAACTCCTCCTAATAGCCTCGCTCTGCTGCATCTGGGCCTGTACTAAGCCCTAGAGGATCTGGTCTGTAGTAGTCTCACCAGACTGAGGCATGGGCTGTTGTGGTAGCATATATGGCATCTGGGGCATGACCTGCGGGACACCTTGAGGCCCATACTGTGGAGGATATGAAGGATATAAAAGGAGATATTGTGGTGGGTATGATGGAGGATACTAAGGTGGATACTTGGAGGATACTGGAATGGATATGGTGGTGGATATGGTGGTGGATATGGTGGGGGCTGCTGTGGTAGATATGATGGTGGATATTATGGAGGCTGCTGTGGTGGATATGATGGTGGATATGGGGGTAGAATATGTGGTAGAAACTGAGGTGGATAGGGTGGAGGAGGTGGTAGGTACTCTTCTTGAGTTGTAGGGTTTCTGGGGACTGTCTGCCCCACTTGGGGTGCCGGGGCTTGCTGATGAGTAGTGGGTGGTGTCATCACAGGCTGTAAGGCTGGTCCAAATGGTATTTGAGTGGTCGGGGACACGGGTGGCTGACCCTTTGGTCTTTTTTGAGCAGTGGTGTTCCCATCAGTAATGGCGAGTGGAGTAGAGCGACCACTACGAAGATTCATCCTATATTGACACGAAAATTAGAGTTTGGTTAAAACAAGGTCAAGTTGGATGTAATCAAGCAGTCAAACGAGAAGTTGAGAAGAGATCAAAGAGGGTATTAATAAGTGGATGAGATTCTATATCCTACTCCTATATGCAGGCTTGTTGGGCACAGTCATGTAACCCAACAATATTGGGAGACCTGCATGGGCCACCACAAAAATATGTAATACCCCAGTCCCATAATACATAGGACTAAGTACGTCAGCCTGCCAGCTGTACATATACGAAGAATGCACCAATATGTGGTATCCTCGTATTTGTACATAAGCTGTAAATAATATAACATGATAAGCCACAATATAAATAACTAAATCTCATCCACAGCTCAACACAAAATGAATATTAAGTCTCAATAATAAGAGAAATCAAGAGATAGCCGGGTGGACATACCCACTCCAAACAGCTATAAAAAATAGTCTCAACTAAATGGAGTCCAACCTTCTCAAAACAGAAAAATGAAGATAAAAAGATGTCCACAATATAGTCTCAGATAACAAAGAGGAAAACTAAGTATCAGTAGGAGATGCCTCGTCATCGATTTAAGAAGGATCCAAAGCTGCTCCGTACTCCTGGGGATAGTCCTGCTCGTCTAATCCTGGAGAGATCACCAGGTCCTCAGAGGGACGTAACAAGATACAAAAAATATGTCAAAATAACTGAATGTGAAAATATACCCCTATCACACTACAGGTTTTTCTAACCGTCTATGTGATATGCACTTTGAGGACAACGTTCTTCGCAGGTGTTGTAGGATCACGCAAGTAATAAAGAGTGGCCGTCAAGTAGCGCTCATCAGGGACACTATCGGCCGGGCAGCAAGTAGCGCTCATCCAAGTCACTACCAACCCATAAATGTGTGTAAAAAGTAAATGTAGCCCCTACGCTAGTAGCTGTCCCCTCCTCTCGATGCTCATGTCCAAGATGTATCCACAGTCTGTCCAGTTGGCAACTGCTACGGCTTCTAACTCAACACACTATTAGCAATTACTTCCTATCCGTCGCACGACCCATACGTATCGATGGCCAGTCGAGTACGCAGGTCCGTGACCTATATGAACTCACTCATCCCCTGATACACATGTGTCAAGGCTATAGTAGATATGAAAATATCCTACACTTATAAGGTGGTCGTCTAACACTAGGTCGACATGCAAAATAAAATATAAAATAACGAAAATGACTAAATCTAGTTGCTTGCACCCAAGTGTGACTTGGACACACAAGATAAAAAAATGACAAATAAGAGAAAGAAATATACGATAATAAAATATACTGAAAATAAATGAGCACAATCAGAATCTATGGCAAGGTATACTTGCCTACGGTGCGAGGAGGGCAATACAACAGTCACAAGCGTCAGCACAAAAACTCACAAACCACAGACAGCTCCGGATGCTGAAATAAACATAAAAATGTTCCCGGTATAATAGATATATCTAGAAAATGCCTGTCCGAAAGTTCAATTCTAAAACAGGGGCAAAATCATAATTTTGGGTCAAAATAATGTCCGTATTTGGACCCACTTTTCATCGAAACGAGTGCCAGAACCTAAGGTCTCTAAAGTCGCCAAACTACATGTCTACAGATTCAGTTTTCCGAGAAGAACTCAATGGTATATCCAATTTTGGATTTCGATGAGTCATGCACAAAATCACTCGTTGAATCGGATCGTGGGGCCCGCAAAATAGCGATCCGCTGAACTGTCTCAAAATCTGACCAAACTTGGCTCACAGGACCAGAAAAATAATTCGAGTCTAATGGCGTAAGTTTCGTCGCGATTTGACGAGTGTGCTCAAAGTAATTGGAAGTTTGAAAAAATGGCCGATAAAGCGTTCTTCGACGGATACGGGTCAAATTCGTACGCACACGCGACTAATTTGAATTCCGTCAAATCCCACACGTCCATAAAGTCGATATACACCTTTCGGTGCTCTCGGTTTGTGGCGGAGTCATCCGGTTTGCCGGGACGGACCTCGTATCGAGATATTTAGTATTTTTAAAATAATTTTTTTGGGGATTTTTAAACTGATTTAACTTTGAATTTATTAGAGAAATAAAAAATCTAATTGATGGCATTTATAGGTGTATATGTTGGCTTTCTAACGGATCAAGATTTGATCATGAGATGAACGAGAAAAACACCTGCGAAGATGGGCTCCCGACCGAAGTCGCTGCTGCAACTGCGGCCTCTGCTTGCTTTGTTGACCGCGGGTTGGTCGGTCGCAGGTTGGTCGGCCACGGCGGAGCCCTGGCAGCGCGTGGCAGACGACGGAGGGGTTCGGTTGGGTCAGGTCGAGGGTTCGCAGCGGTGGCTCGAAGCGTGGGGTCGTGGTCGTAGCCGAGGAATAAGTTTGAGTTTCTCGGAAAGGAACGTATAATATACGAAAATTTTGATCGATATCACTTGGATTCGGATTTGGATTTTGATCTAATCTGTAGAGAATTACATTTGGATTAGATTAGAAAAGATTTGAGTGAATTTCATTTAGAATTTGAAGAGAATTCGGATTTCAAAATATTTTTTAAAGGAAACCGAAGTCTTTGTTCGTGCACGAGCTCGGGTGGGGAAGAAAGTGAACAGTGTTCACTCAAATATATATATTCTTTTGTTTTATATATATATATATATATATATATATATATATATATATATATATATATATATATATATATATATATATATATATATATATATATATATATATATATTACACATGCTTATGGTTATTTATATATATATATATATATATATATATATATATATATATATATATATATATATATATATATATATAAATAACCATAAGCATGTGTAATAAATAGATAAAAATGCCTAAAAATATATATATATTATATCAAAAATTCCTAACTATATTGTGGACTACTATATTAGTATTAGCACAATTATTTATACCTATACACCATGACTTAATTATATATAACAAAATTAAATAAAATAAACTATATAGTAAATTAATTTAAAAAATGGGGTTTACACGAGTCCAGGACTGGGGAATGATAAGGAAAGGCCATAGAGTGCTTTCCTTTGTTTTGGGCAAGGGCAGTCGTGATTATCTTCTCCACCAAGTTTAAAACTACGGAGGAAGAGGGATCGGCGATGTGGCGATGTGGCGCTGTCCCCTGATTGGCGCCTGGGCAATGATTGGCGCACCCTCTTCCAATTTCAGAATTGGTGAAGAAGAGGAAGTAGCTACAGAGCTTTTCTCCAAGCTTGGTGCAGTAAGTCATGATTGGTGCACTGGAGAACTTCGGAGTCCAGACAGCACGTGCCTTATTTTTGGCAGTAACAGTGGTGCGCTTGACACCCTTTGCGCCAATCATGGCTTCGTAGGTAGTTTGGTCGACTTGCACGATCAAAGTCTTCTGTGCAGTAATGGCCGACGTAACATCACATTGAGTTGTCACATTCTCATCGGAGGAGAAATTCGTCCCCAACAGGGTCGCCATTTTGTTTGCAAAAACAAAAGTTTGATTACAAACTAAGAAATGAGTACAAGATTACAATTGATTTCTGGGGAAGTACAACTATAGGAATCTGATCAGAAGACGATCACTTTATCCTTTGGACGATGCGATGTCGAAGAAGATAGCCTTTAGAGAGTGCTGCAACAAGTGCTCAGAAGATTATGATCATTAGTGATTCTTTGAAAGTGATTTGGAACTCTATTTATAAAGTTTAGAGATAACTGTTAAGTAGTTATCCTAGTTGGTGCACACTGCAATTGGCACGCCATTTATCCCTTGGCACGAACGGTTGGCTTAACTGCTTGGATACGTGGCATGCTATGATTGATATGCATTTGATCATGGGCAGTGTCACAGACACGTTCTTCGATATTAGTAGCATGTGTGCCACGTTATCTAACTGCTTACAGGATGATTTGATCAGGTAGCGCCAACTGCTAGGTAGCGCTAGGCGCTACTTGTTGTTTTGTGACTTTCTGAATGATATGGTGTCATTGATTACCTCGTGCCAACTGTAGATGGCGCGAGACAGCTGTTAGTCATTTATGAAAAATCTGACACGTCTGACAAAATCTACTCGAGCGCCACGCGCTCGGGATTCGAACTGATTTCTCGACTGACATTCTGTTAGTCATGATGATAGTTGTTTAGCTTCTCCGAAAAGATGGTCATGTGGCTGGCAGCGCCACTTGATGACCAACGCCTATTGATGTCCTGCGCCATCTGATGTATGGTACCACATGATGATTTAAGTGTTGGCACTATTTATGAGTAGCGCCTGATGCTGATTGTACTTTTTAGGCTTCTACAACATCAAGGCCCACCATAGCAGGCTCAGAAATAGCACATGATGTCGGGGTAGGCTCTTCTACTACGCCTTCTGATGAATGAGAAAGAGTAGGACTAGGAGGCAGGGCTGCGTCCTCCATCTCAGTTGTTTCTGTCGCGACAGGAGTAGAACTCGGCAACAAGGAAGGTTCTTCTATCTCCAGCTCTATCACTAGGGGAGGAGTAGGACTCGACTGTAAAACCGCTTCCTCCCTATCATGATCAGGGAAGAGCTCAATTACGAACATCCCGGGCTGGTCCTCTCCGCCTATTGTAGAGCCCCCCTCTAATGGAACTGGGGATTCCCAGGATCCTTACTTTGATGTGCATATTGATCGATAGAAAGTTAAACAGATTCAATACGTGTTCTAACCCCTTCATAGATGGAAACCAGGGTTTACGAATTATACCTGCGGCGGGAAGAAGACAAGTAGTTCCTGGCAATCTCGAGCGGACGACCCCAAGATCTTCTACACGTATTCCTTCCTCGAGTTGGACGTCATGTGGGCGACGATCTCCCAACCTTTGCTTCTCCTTGGCATCCCTCTCTCTTTCTCTCTCTCTCTCTCTCTCCTTAAGTGAATCACAAATTTGGAGAAAGCTTCAGATTTTTGATCAGTAATTTGGCGGCCAGAGAATAGAGGATATATACAGGCAACGGCAGGGACCATGAGGAGAAATTAGGGTTAGGCCTCCTAACGGATTTGGATATCCCGTGTTCAGCCCGAACACACAATCCAGGCCTATTAACAATAGCTCGGTCCACTAATGAGCTATCGTTGCACTACCTCCCTAATCCCAAATTATGTTTGTGGGCTCCTTTTATTATATGCTCGTTTGGCTCCCTATGTTAAAATCTCGAATGTCCGTCGATCAAATTATGTTACTGACAACTATATTGATTTGACATCTTTTATCCTTATGTATTACCGTTCAACTTTATTTGTCATGTCGGATATAATCCACCTGCATGGTTTACATGACAATCCTTATGAGCTCCTTAAGGGGACATCATCAACCCGATGTATCGGAACATGGATTCCATTTATAATCAACAGTCCATCATACATATAATGTTACCAAGTCATAGAGGTTGTTGACCCATAATGAATCTCACTCTTACATGAGTCAAAGTAATGCACACTGCATACACATGTCCGTTATTATATCCGGATTAAGAGCACAAGCATCCATAATAACAGAGGTGTTTGTTCTCTTATGTAGATAGTGTCACGACCCGCTACCCAAATTGTTGGGCCAGGCCGAGTCATGTCCAGCCTACGTTGAGATAAAACGTAGTAAGCTGTTCTAAAGACAACAGGATAAGACTAAATGTACTAACAGTTCTATAAGTGAAGAAGAATCATAAATGCTCCAAACACAAAAGTCGATCGTATATAGTAAAATATCCAAGTACAAGTGAACTGAAATGTAAAACTGGATACATGTCCAGTTACAAAATGATGTAGTCTAATACATGTCTACTCTCAAAAGTCTAAGTAAACAAAAAGACAACTAGGCGAGGTTCCCCGCAGAAACATCCTCGTAAAGCAGAGCCGGGTCCTCGGCAGTAATCCCATAGTATGAGTCGCAGAGTAACTCCTCCTCAGTAAGGACACCTACAACATTATCCTGTCAGGACGGGAGCAAGTACTAAATCTAGCAAACTAGCATATGAAACATGGAAATGAACATGAGAATGAACATGTGAGAAATAACTGGAAAGCATGGCATCACATAGTCTATCATGGCAAGGACACATTTGTCATAGAGACAGATGTATATGTAATGTTTAAAACTGTAGCAGGTACGTGATCGGTCAATAGATGTACAATGCGCTGTGGCACATAATGAAATGTACATACGTACAAGTAGACAAGCATAGGTGTACATCCGTACAGAAAATGCGGGATATTTACCTGCGGCAAGGTATGCATATAAAATGCGACCAAGCTCGCTACTATAGGGGGGTCGTAATCACGTACACTACTATCAGTTTCCCCAAAACCCATATTCTAATCATGTGAGAGATACATCAAGACTGTTCTAAGCATGGTAGTAACTGGAAGTGCAACTGTAGAGATCTAACTTGCTACCCCAAGGATCAGCATATAACATGGTGGGGTTTGCAGTTCATTTATGTAACAATATGTAAAGTTCGTAGAAAGTACTTGCCTCTAGCAAAGCAAAACAAAACAAGCTGCGATAACAGTGCTATGGCTGTCCAGTAACTCGTCACTGTAGAAATAAATGCAATAACTTAGCTTTTACACTAAGCTAAAATACTAGAACACTAACTGGTGCGACACGACTTGTGACTGGGCACCTAGCCAAAAATGATGACTTGGCATAGGAGACCAATGTGGGGTGACACACTATGTTAACTAACTTTCTAGGGTCTTTACACTAGTGAGGGATGGGGTTCAATACGACTAAAACTCCAAATAACACAAAAAGCTACAAGTCGTAATTAATCAATAAATAAATCAAAAGATCATTGTGTTCTAACAATTTTCAAAGTAGACAAAAAGCCTAGTTTTTCTTAAAGTAAAGTACCAAGGTGATCCTTGTTAATCATAGAAATTTATTATAATTTTTCTGGAATTTATTAACTAGTACAAGTATTTTATAAAAATCAGTTTTCCTAAGTATACAGAAAGTTGGTTTTGGTTTCATATGCCAAACTAGTGGCAAAACAGTAAATTAAATACTACAAAAATTATACTAAATTAGCTAACTTAACAAAGTATCTAAAAACTATTTTTCCATAATTTTAGCAATACTTTAAGTATTTTTAGAAAATCAAAAACAGCAATGCACACAATAATTAATTATCTGCGTATTTTGTCCATGTATATAACTTGAACCAAAGTTCAAATACAGGACCCAAGGCCATGAATCAAGTCCAATATGACTTGTACAGGTCTTGAATGTGTGAAAACACATTTGAGCCCAAATACCCATGCTAGGCTTGGACACCAAATGGTTGCAGTAATTTAAATACACTAAAAAAATACAATTTGAAAATAGCCAAAGTAATATTATTATTTTAATAAGGTAAATTTTATACAAAATGAATATATATACCTATGCCAAAAGTACATATATATATACACAAGAAAATACTTAATTTATAAAGTATATATATATATATATATATATATATATATATATATATATATATATATATATATATAATAATAATATATATACATACACAAGAAAATATATACATATATACATATGTGTATATATATATATATAAATACTAACATATATACATATAATTTACTAACTATAAAACATATACATATATACATATATACTGTTAAAATAGTATATATACATATATACTAATATATATATATATATATATATATATATATATATATATATATATACATATATATATATATATATATATATATATATATATATATATAAAAACAGTAAAAGAAAAAAGAAAAGAAAAAAGAAAAGAAAAAGAAAAAGAAACAACAGCAGCACAGCTCGAACCCGAGCTGCTGCGCGTGGGGGGGGGGGGGGGTTTTAATTCGTTCGGGCTGGCCAGTGGGTCGGCCCGCGCTTTGTGTTAGAGTTAGGGTTAGGTTTAGATTTATTTAGGTTAGAAATAATTAAACATAATAAAAAAAATAAACCATCCTGTGTCCTGACAGTTAGGGACACAGGGTTTTCTCGTGTCCGTGCTTTGCACGACACGCACGACACGATCTACGCGTGTCCGAGTACGGGGCTGGGGTCGTCGTGTCCAGGCGAACAATATGGACACAACACGAGATACGCACGACACGTATGAGTTCTGATACCTACGTGTCCGGTCGTCGAAGTTGGTTTCGAGAGGGCGAACGGCGGCTGGGGGCGTCGCTGTCGTGGCGGAGCGGTGGCGATCGACTCGCCGTGCTGTGGCGAAGCTGTCGACGGCGGTGGTTGGCAGTGAAGGTCGCTGTGGGGCTGGGCGGAGCTCGTCGGAGTAGGGTTAGGGTTTTGCTCGTCGGGGAAGGAAAAGGGGCTGTGGGCGGTCGTGGTGGTGATGGTCGAGCTGAGGGGAGAGAGGGGGTCATTTATAGGCTAGTTAGGTCGGTCGGGGGGCAGTGAGCTGGCCGGAAATGGCGGGAAAAAGTAGGTCGGCGGTCGTCGTCGGCGTGGCAGTCGGCCAGCCGAGTCGTCGGGGGCAGGTAGGGACATTTACAGGAAACCCCCTAGACTTTAGGTAATTACAACAAGGCCCCCAAGTAGTTAAATGCAAATTAGAATTTGCATTCCACAGTTTAAAACAATTAATAAATTATAAACTGATATATTAACAATTAACTAAATTGCACACTGATATAAAAACAATTCAAAAATTTGCAGAATGATATTAAAACATTTTCAAAAATTGCAAATTGATATTTTTAATATATAAAACTTATTTAAAATCATTTAAAAATTCTAGAAAAATTCCTAAAAATTCCTAATAATTATTTAAGGCTATAAATAACATAAAAATTTAATTAACACTAATAAAAAATGAATTTTGAAAATCAGGGGCTTACAGATAGTACAAAGAGAACAACCTCAAGTGGTCATGTTCATTATACACAATGTGTACTAGTATAAACCTATAGTCAAGATAGATTAATACCAGATTACACTACAACCTTTCCAATAGATTGTCCAAGTCCATCTAGGTTGTGAACTATTTTTATATTTCATAGGGAACTGATAATATAATCTTCTGTGTGACACCACACACCATATTACCTACAATATACAATATCAGACATTTGTATTTCAACAAATACAATATGCCGACATTTGTCCATATGATTCTCATTCAAAAATTAAGGAAATAAGGTTACTACAAAAGTGATACTTTTAGTATATAACCCTAAAACCCTCTACATCTTCAACAACGTCATCTGGGACGTCTTGTGAAGAAAATGATTCCCAATCGACTTCTTCCTCCAAAGGGTCTTATACGACCTCCCCACCTGGGTCTGGATAGCGATCTCCTTATCAGGGACCACAGTCGGTTTCTCTACTGTCCGCGAAGGCCCCGCTTGATTTGTATCTCCCAGAATGCTCGATGGGGGGTTGTTCAGTATTTTTGAAGCCACCATAACACCGGGGTCATGCCCAGTGTAGCCAAAAGTGGCAGAAACATCCACTTGAACAATGACATATGGGTCTTCCTCTACCGGAGACTTCATAATGAGAGGAATATGCTCTTCAGAAGAGCTGGTAACTTCCCTCTCAAAAGGTGCGTCCGAACCTCGCTTCGAAGTCCGGGAGTTTTTCTTCGTCACCTCCTACAAGCAAAAATGGAATACAAATAAGAAGAGAAAGACCATCTTTACCTCTTAAAAGTTGACTTTGATCTACTTACCGTCGCGGGAATGGCTCTCTTGGTCCTCTTGTGGATAAAACTATGGTAGCCCCCGACTTGGTTACCAAAAGTTTCCTTGGCCACTTTAGCGCAGAGGGACCTGCATCCATTGAAGCACGCCTCTTCAACTGAATATCTGCAGATTCCTCCCGCGAGTCCTCCACCCTCACTACTGGGGCTGCTGCCAGCACTGTAGCATCTGGCGGGCGATATGCCCGTGCTTTCGTGAGTATGGCTTTAGATGCCTCAAGTTTGGTCCCGACAATGAAGTTAGTCTCCCTATCGTAGCCAGGAGATATCGTGTTAGTCGAACAATAGAGCTTGACGGCAGAATACAAGATATGCGTCCTGGGATTCTAAAGCGGAGCTATAAACCCTCTACAAGAAAAAAGGCTTTTCTTGACGGTTTTTTCCGATCAAGAAAGGGTATCTTGACGGTTCTGAATCTGTCAAGTAGGCCGGAGTCAAGAAAAGCCACCCCATTTTCTTGACGGTCGCTGGCAGGACTTTTCTTGACGATTTTTTGCTGTCATATGAAATTGTTTTCTTGACTGCTTTTAGCCGTCAAGATAGCAGTTTTTAGAAACCGTCAATGTAGGTGAAAACTTTTCTTGACTCCGGCCTAGATGATGGTTAAAAACCATGAATGAAGGCCCTTCTACAGCAGTATCGAGTTAATTGTTGACGTTTTATAACCGTCAAGGGAAGCTAAATTTTGTATAGCCAAACTTCTATTTATAATTATATATTATGAATTGAACACACACGTAATATCAACAATCCAGAAGATATACATACATCAAATAACTATAAAATCCAATTTTGATATTAATAAACTGTATATTGTTCATATACCACAAACTTCCAACACATCAAACACACGTCCAACCACAAACATCCAACACTTGTCCAACCACAAACATATTCAACCAAATTATATAGTTTTCATACATCTTAAACATCCAAAACTGATAATTATACAAATAAAACCAAAATAAATAGCAAACCCAGCCAAAGCACATCCCTCATATATTCACAGCACCTTCATTTTCCATGTATTTTCTGAAAGAATAAGGGAAATATATTTAATCATTTGGTGTAAACAGTAATAATAATAAAATTAGATGCTTATTTTGATACAACCAAACAGAAAAAAAAAGGATTCTATGTAAGCCAATTCCAAAACACACAAAGGCCAATTCTTTCTCAATTTAAGTTATTGCTTTTGAGAAGCCATGGTGTGACTGGAATACAAATAAAATGGATTTATGTGGACGATCCAAAACATAAGGGCCAATTCTTCCTCTATTTAAGTTATTTTGGTTTCCACTACCAAGTGAAAAAGGAGGTCTGATTTATGGTTTTTTGTGGTTTTTGTTGTTTCAGCAAGGATTGGCAAGCGTGACATGCTGCCATATGTATTTCATAGTAAATCAATAACATAGAGATACCATGAGCTACTATATCTTGAAGGTTCTGTCGGCCATGAGATACCATGAACTAAGCATAGTTGTAACTTCTAAATTTGAGATACAAGCTTGTACTGCTGCTTCTTGGGATGACAAGATCAATGACTTCATCAAGTTGGATAGATTAAATTTATGAAGTGAACATTACGACACTTGGGAATAGATATATGTAGCTTCTTAGACCTCTAATGAGCTAGATCACCTTTAACAGATTAGGAATCTCATATCTTAAAGTAATAAGCCCGACAAGCTTTTCACCTACATTATATGGGATGGCTGAAGTCTAATGTGTATCAGAAAAATGGTGTAAAATTCCTATTTTTCTCTCATATTCCAGTCCACTCTAATAATAACTGAAGTCTAATGTGTATCAGAAGTTACCTGAGCAAATGTAGTATTACAAATAGGTGTCTTATTTGCAAAATGTGATTGAACTTGCTGTCCCGATACTATATGCAAGCCCTACATCAAAAGATATACATGACAAAATAAGGAATATGTTTGGATTAGGATAATTTTAAAAATACCATACAAGAAGAAAATTGGACATATAACAAAATCTGATGGTTAGAGCACACAAACCTCCACAATATCACCTTCCTTGGCAACAACTCTTTTGATAAAATCATCATCATCAATATATCCCACTTCCTGCATTGAAATATACCACATGACATCTGGATATTTAATACCAGTCTTGTCGACCTCTACAAAGAGATTGATATCAAACCACCACAAAATTTCCCCCTTTCATCCAAACAAAAATGGATAAAAGACAAACACCACGTCGTTAAAAGATGAGCAAGCTATAAAGTAAAACCTATATAAGACTGAAATTTGTCAAAGAGAAACCCAATTAAGGAGAAATTGCCCCTAGTCCAGTAAAAAAAATTCAATAGTCCTTTTACACTTTCCATATTTTACCTTATATTGCCCCATTCGGTTGAAATCAGCCATATTGGTACTATACCATTAAGGCACAAATACTACCAAGGCACACATACTCAAAATCTGGAGTGTCTTCGTTGAGTTATGATTTTTTTTTGTTCATGCTGAACTCAACACAGACACTCCAAACACAACAGGGCATACCAAAATTACGAAGAATTAATCATTATTTCAACCATCTTTGTAAGTTTAACGACCCAAAATAAAATAAACTCACCTCTAAAAGCATAAGATAAGTCCCAAAAAAATGATTTGATTGAACTAAACAACCATTACTTGTATGAAGACCCCAAAAGGAAATAAACTCATGAAAATGGCAAGGCAACAAAAGAAAAAAATAGTCCTCATTGACCATGAAGAAATGACCTCGTATGTTCAACTGAATCGGCATCATTCCTCAGTGACACTCTTTCCATGAGTTGTACCACAAAGGAACTATGTTTTCAATCATAATCTATGCACAATATAACTTCCAGATGCCAGGACATTGTTACCTGAAGGCGAGCAATTTCTTCTACTTGCATGTCCAACACGTACTATCCCACCCTATAAATGATGAGCCACCAAGTTAACAATGAAATGCATGCTAATAATGCTAATTACATTTCAGGAAACTGAACTGGTAAATAAAAAAATTCTTAAAGGTATATACATAACATATAGAAATATATGGGCAAGTCCCATACAGATGCAATACTTCTACAAATATGCTTATTCAAACATAAAATACACACTAATACTAAAACCGAATATAACTACCACCAAATAGTACCACCAAGTTGTTACTATTGTGTTATTCCAAGGAAATGGCCCTTCAAGTAATGGCCACATCTTTACGGATCATAAACAACAAAATTAGTCTAAATTACTAAGAAATGATTATGGAAGCAAACCTTAGCTTTCCTGTTAGCAAGCGATCAACATTGTACTCCGTAGCTAATTTTTCAGCCAATTCGCCTAACGCAACCTGCCAAGTATCAAACAATTAATTAGAAAATTATATGGAACATAAATACATGTACCTAAGAAACTGGTAGTAGTAATTCAAGAATTGGGATATAACAGGCCAAGGAACAACCTCACATAGAAGTGGCACATGAGGAGCTGCAGTTGCAGTTGCTTCTACAAAGGAGAAGGCAGTTGGCGGTTGGGACCTCTGTTGATACATGGTTCGCGCTACTTCCATCAGCCGAGGAAGGATCCTGCAGGTCCTCGTTAGTAATGTGCTTGGTCCTTCCAACACCACATAGGGAGTCTGTAAAAATCTTTTTCATATGTTTTTTCCTGACATCCTAGGCAAGTAGTCATTTTTATATTACACCCTTAACTCATTCAACTTGTTCTAGTAAAATAGCTAATTGATGTACTTAGACATCAAAGCAGACAAACAAAGAAACATTCATCTAAAACGTAATATATAAACCTACTGTATTACATAAAATCTATCAATATATGATCAAAATTCGTATTAAGAAAAGTAATACATTAGTCACTTAGAAGAATAAAGCATTATAAAACTAAGCTTGGAGTTGATCAAGGAAATAAGCTAATGGTGATTCTCATTCTCAAGTGGAATTTCAATTCCTAAATTAAAGCAAACCATACATTTAGCTGATGACCTCACAGCAGCTAATTATTATCACCAGCATCATTAGAACAGATAGGACTATGTCGTTTTGTGTAAGAAACTCATCAGACACTACATGAACAGTCCATAATATACTAGGACACACCAAGATTCAAGACAAGTCACCAACCGTTCACATAAATGAACAATTGGTCCTGCTCGAGCAGATGGAGCTGATTACTGCAGCTAATTTGTTGAAACAATTTTTGAAACAATTCACCAAAATTCTCAAGTGGAATATCATTGAAACAATTTTTCGAACACCTTGCAGGCATATATTAATGCAGCTAATTTATTCACAATTAGTAGAGACTGACATAGAGATTATGACTACAACAGAAAGAGAAAACCTTTTCTTCTTCTAGTTGATGAACCTAGTTCTCTAATTTGTTGGTGACGACAACAAATACACGAGTGATTACAATACTGGCAAATCTTGCCTTCATTACCTGTGCGGGGGTGACCTCCTCGGCTACCGACCCGTCGATGACCTTCAAAGCCTCCTTCATGTTCACCTTCTGCATTGAGAATGGCATCGAGTTGCTTGAGCGTCGATTCTTGGCCCTTGGAGGCAAACGAGAGGCCATAGTTGAGGGTTTTGGAGTCTAACACGGAGTAATTGGGGACTGAGGAGGGAGAAGAAGTAGTATAGAGAAACTCTCCTCCCTCCATTGCTACTGAATCTCGAGTAATTTTGGGAGGAAGGGTTAGGGTTTCTCTCCTAAAGAGGAGAAAGAGGAGAGGAGTGGGGGACTTTAGAGGAGAGGAGTGGGGGCTCAATGGGAGACTCTTTAGAGGAGATGAGTGGGGGCACTCTCTCAGGGAGGAGAAGGTTAGGGAGAGAAGAGGAAAGGAAGGGGACAATCAGGGAAAATTTTGTTGGGTTCATCGATTAAAAAGAACCACAACCGTCAACAAATATAAAAGATTAAAAAAATTACTAAAATGGCAGCTAAAAAAATCCTGCCAAGTTTTTTGCACATACATTCGTTGACAGTTATCACCAAACCGTCAATAAATAAATTGATGTTTCTTGACGGATCATCTAAAATTGTCAACTATTTTGCTATAAAATTGCTAAATTAACAAAAAATGTGTCCTTTCTTGACATAAAGCTAATCCGTCAAGATAACCCATTTCCTTGACAGTTTTTCATGACCGACGAGAAATAAACCGTCAAGAAAGGCCATTTGTCTTGTAATGACCGTACTCCCGTACACCCAACATCGTTGTACTATCAATCGGGGCTCCATCCAACATGCTCCCAACAAATCCCAAGCAAGTAATTGGGTTGTTCAAGAAGTTGTTCAACATCAGCTGATTATAGCCGTCTACCGCCGTTGGCGACATTTTGTGTGTAGTGCCAGAAGCAACTATAAATGTTGTCGGTTGGCTCCCTATTTTCGTCCTCACGCGAATTGTGTTTTCCAAGCTTCTTCATTTCGGCGACAATTTTCGTAAGCGTGAGGCCCTGGGGAGTTGTGAAGCGAACCTTCATCTGATCGCTCTTGCCCTGAGTAAAGACATAATCTCTCCAAATGGTCACATGAAGTTGTGCCTTAATCTTATCCTTCCACTGATACAAATAATGGTGGCTCACTACTTCTTTAAAGACCGCTATCATTTTCGGATCCTTCTCTTCTAAGGCGGAGAGCTCCTCATTTGTTGGAAAATACTCTTCGTACAGCTCAGTCCACCAAAGGAGTTTCGAGATCTCAAATATCTCATGAATCGCCAATCCTAGTTCTCCTACGGGCGTATAGAACATCCTGGTATGGGAATTGTACAGCTTCATGAGGGCCAGAAACATAGGCCAGTTTATCTCTATGCCAGTCTGGCTAGCCCGGATGGCAGAGGTCAAACCAATCTTCCTGAGCTCGTTCTTGTACTTCGCCAAGATCCAAAGTATCATATCATCCCACTTTGGCACATGGTGACACCAACCTTCGACCCGAAATTCCCCTTTCGGATATGAAATCTTAGCCGCCAACATACGATTGACAAATAACGAGGCACTGAAGGCAAAGGTTTGAGGGAGAATATTGTTGTATATACTTCCAGGACACAGAACTCGTAAAGAGTAAGAATTCCTGCCTCACGCAAAAGTAAAAATATCCTTCTGGTCAGAAACGAGGTCAATCCGGAAGGACCCCGAAACTGCCTCTTCCTGAGTTGGGGTAAGCTCTTATTACATCCTCCTCTTCGAAGCTAGGCTAATGAAGGTGGTCAGCGGCAACTGACGCCCTATCTTCGGTGCATACATATTAAGGCCCTTCGCCTTGAAGAACCAATCCTCTTTGATCTTCAACACATTTGCTTAATAGGAAGCCAGGCGATCCCCAAACAAAAATTGGGGCTTCAAGTAAGCCTCGGTGGCATTCTCAGCTGCACGGATCCTGCCTAGTCCATCATGGCTTGAAGTAAAGAAAAAGGTTGATCCTGAATCAGCAAACTTAGTAGGGTTGACTATCTCTTCATTGAAATCTAGAGCCATCTGACAGAGGGAGTGGTCAAACATGACTTCATTCAAAAGAGGGAAAGTCATAGACACTGCTATAGAAGCATGGAATTTCAGAACCAGAAAGTCTATGCGCCAGACTACATGCGCCAAAGTTTGGACAAAGTACTTCACAGCAAAAAGCAACAAATATATAGACATTGAAAGAGGACTTTTTATTTAACACATAAAAGTCTATTACATGTCTAAGAAAGACTGTACAAAGGAGAATTTCTACAAAGAAAAGATCCTAAGTCTACAGCCAGCAATCAATATGCGCCCTCAGCCAGGCCCATCCCAACATGCGCCCTCAGCCAGGCGCATCCCACCATGCGCCCTTAGCAAGGCGCATCCTTTTCAGCAGCTCAGTTATGTCCATTCTCAGTTATGTGCATCCCTTTGGCAGCTCAGTTATGTGCATCCCTTCAGCAGCCCAGTTATGTGCCGCTCTTCCAGCCAGGCTCACTGCCGTCTAAATGCTTCGACTAATGAAGCATTTATTGAACAGAACGAGGGTGGCAATCAACCCTCTAGCCCAGGAAGGGAAAAGAACCACAAGCCAACCTGTGGCCAGGGGAGGCTTTGAAAGAGCCTCCAAACACCAAGGAAGACCGTGATGGAAACTGCGGCTAAAGGAGCAGCTTTCAACACAAACAAAATGGGCTACACCCATTTTGAAGGAAGAAAGAGCCACCAAAGCCGTAGCACCGTAATTCCAATCTATGGCTCTTCCTGCACAACAAAGACGAGGCCCGAGCATCCCTATCTTTGGATGCAACAGGCACCTTCCGCCTGCCTCGGAAGCCCTCGACTCCGACTTTTGGATGTAACAGTCACCTTCAAGTGCATCAATAAAGACACTGCGTCGTATCTTCACTCTCGGGAGCATCTCGTCAAAAGAATGCATTCGAGTACACAAGTTCATATCGGAAAGATGTGAGAGAATGAGAGGCCAACCCTCTCTCCATGCCACTATTTATAGGCCGGGCAAATCAAACCCATACGCCAAGTGGATGGCTCTCCGAATTCCGTGCAATGAATTTGCATTAAATGGATGAACCGGACGCTTCGAATTCAGCCAAGTCAAAACGGCTATTTAAAGCACTCGAAGAACGTAACAGTTGCACCATCAAAAGACGTCTCACGAAGCGGATGCGCCGGTCAGACCGCGCATCACACAGACGCTCCCTTCAACATCAAGCACATCACACAGACGTGCCCTTCAGTACCAAGAGCATCATAGGGATGCGCCCCCATACGCCTAGTGGAATGCCAACCGACGTGCCCACTCAGCTGTCCATCGAATGTCACAAACATTAAATGCTGAACTGACAGAGTTGGCAGCATGCCTCCCAAAGTCTGAACAGTCGACAGCTTTTTCAGAAGACGAAGCATCGCCAACGTCAGCATCATCATTACTTCCCTCCGACGGCTACTGCCACGTGGCCACCCAACCATCTCGCTTGCGCCTCCGCGGTCATGTGCCCAAATCCGCATACGCCTTAAAAAGCTGTATGCCTCAGACTTTTTACTGATCCCTAAAGACAGAAGAAAAGTCACTGTCACAACTCTGTATGCGCCTCAAAAGCTATGCGCCACAGACTTCTCCCAGATCCTAAAAGACAGGAGTAAAATTGCTACTGAAGCTCTGCATGCGCCTCGAAAGCCATGCGTCCAGAATGGTTCGTGACTCCTAAAGGTTACGAGCCAAAGTCTCCTTATGCGCCTAATCCTAGGCGCATCCTACCAGATCATTCCCCACCAAATTAGATATCTCCGAGCCATGGGTCGACGACACGTGTCCTTTGACTCAACTCATCCAAGATCTAAGCAACAGAAAGGTCTTCTTCTCTGCTACGTGTCGGCTTACAACAGCAACATGAAGAAGTCAACCCCTCGATCAGGGCGTATCGTCCATGCGCCTCCATCAGCAATCAATACGTAGCGTCCCCGCGTACAGGCGCATCCTACATGCGCGCATGAGCAGCCAGCCTGCAAAACAATAAATAGAGGGATTATTTCCTTCTTCTATACACGGACCGACCTGCGTGCACACATATCAACCTCCACAACGTAAAGACAAAGACTTCGCACCACCAGAGAGGCAGATACAGACACTTAACGTATTCCTCCTCTCAGCAAGCTCCAGCACCCAGAGCAATCCAGACCTTCAGAGAACCGATAACCGTCGTCAGATCGTCAATGGAGTCAACGCATTACCACTCACTCCATCAGTACAAGGAACCCAGATTAAACAAAAGTACACTTTTAGGACTACGCCTAAGTCCTGTATTGTAACACTGTTCTGTTTGTATTGAAATTTACAATCAAAGAATTTTAATGGCAAACAAGCTGGCGACTCTGCTGGGGACCTCTTTCTCCTCCACTGAGAAAGCTGTCACAATCCGACGACGTGAAGGTGGGCTTCTCCCACAAGACGCTGGTCGTACGCCTCAATCAACAGGCGTATGAGGAGTTCATCTCTGAAGGAAGTGTGAGTCCTTCGAAGCGGCTGCCGAAGCCGAAGAAGACCCCCCGAGTCTGGGTGCGCAAGGTCGACGCCTCGGGCACCACCACCGAAGGGGATGCGCTAATCGAGCCTTCCCTTCCTGCTAACGTCCTCAACAACCAAGATGCGCCCGCTGGTGCAACGCATCTCTCGGGGAAACGTTCGTTTAACCACGTTCCCCAGCCATCTCCCTCTCAGGCGAGGAAGATGCATCGACGGAGCAGGGGCGCAGCCAATGCCCCGCACATCACCTCTGATGCACCACAGAAGATCTCTTTCTTTGACAGACTCACTCGCTGTAGTGGCGAGGAGAATTTGGATTCTGATTACTATGCGCCCCAGCGGCCTGGTACGAAGAAGTCCAAGGCAGCACGGACCATGCATCCCAAACGTGCTATGCCAGCAACAAGCCAGAAGCATGCGCTCACAATCATGCGCGCTGCTGATGGTAAGTTGTACAAGGTCGACTCGAGTGCTGCGGTGCCGAGAACGAGCCGACCTTTAAAGTCCTTGTCTCACTTGGGCGCATCTACTGCGTGCACAACCAAGTCGAGCAAGGCAAATCCAGTTGTCTTGAACTCCCGTGCCTCCTCCGGTTGTGCGTTTGAGGTTCGTTCAAGTCACTCCAAATGTTGTGGTTCCCCCACTTCTGATCGGGATGCCTGGTTGGTATTAGATCAGGGGGTGCAACACTCACTTGACCACCCCGGCGCTTGGCCTTGCCATGCGCCTGAAGGGGGTACAAAGGTGGCACTCTCCTCCAACGATCTGCGTAACGTGATTACTCACAAGCGCCGATCAGGAGAGTTGACTGACATGCACGATGCTCCTCTCACGGGACATACTTGTGCTGTGGTCACCATCAACTGCTGTTGCAAAGCGGCAGTCCCACCAAGGCAGTCGGTGTTCCAGCAGCTGCAATCATCGACACCCCTCCAACGTTGCCTCGGGAAGAAGGTGTCAACAGAAGAGGAACCAATGGTTGCTTCATGCAACGTGATCTCCAACTCCTCGTCAGTCCGAAAGGCGACTGGCAGTTTCTCTTCCTCGTCCAAGAGCCAGCCGAGGAAAACCAAGACAGCTGTCTCATCCTCCGGAGTGTTCGAAGGCACTCGAGCGAGGAAGAAGTTCTTGGAGGAAGCTGGGGGTTGTCAGACCCTTGTCGAGCCTCCTTCCGAAGACGAGTGTGTCCAAAGCACACCTGGGGCAGATCCTCGAGGCGAAGTCAGCCTCCCAGAAGCCCCTGAAGATGAGGATATCCCCAGAACATAGCTGGGGGTAGTCTAGCATCTGCGGACCCGAGTTCCGGAGACGAAGAGGCCCTTGAAGACGGAGCTGAGGGTAATCAGGCCCTTGCAGATGCGCCCGTGGTGAATATTCTCCCGAACATAACCGGGGGTAGCCAAGACGAAACTCCAGGCGAGGCGACTCCCCTACAAGAGAGCGAGGCCGAGAGTGAGGCCTCAACCCATTCATCCACTCCCGGCCGTGTCATGACGGTAAACGTGACTGGGGCTGATGTCGAGTCTTATGCGCCGCCAACAGACCTCGTCCGGCGCATAGATACCAAGGAGGGAGGACTCAAAACCCTCTCTGCCTCCATGCAAACACTGACTCAGGCAGTGTTTGAGATACGGTCAGCTTTGACCAGGACACCCTCTACCGGTCCCGATCCAGGGGCCAATGGAGAGTCGAGTGTACCCCTTCAACGGGTATCCTCGAACGCAGATCGCCGAGAAGCACCTCGGATGTCAGAGCCCTCAAATGCTCAACATCCGGTGGTACCACCTTTCCCGACTCCCAGCTCTACGGAAGACGTGGTTGAGATGATCAGGGACCTACACGAACGCTTTGAGTCCAAGACGAGACAAGAGGAGCGCCAGAAAATGGGCATTCCCCAGCCTTATCCCCTCGAGTGGAACAAGGTGGTTTATCCTCCAAAGTATAAACCACAAACACTGATGCCATACGACGGGAAGGACTCTCCTCGTCGCTACCTGACGTATTTCTAGTCTCAGACGGGACATCTTCCGAAGGAGGACGTGCTACTTACCAGCATATTTGTTGGGACACTGAAAGGAGTGGCGTACGACTGGTACTGCAGCCTCCCCGATAATTCAATATCTTCCTTCGACGACCTGATGCGCCTCTTTCTCGACCGTTTCTACGACGGCGGGAAGGACATGACAATGGCGTCCCTTATAGAGATACGCCAGAAGGAGAAGGAAACAGTTCGAGTGTTCATCGAATGCTTCCGACAGGCCTGCTTCAGACTGCTCCCGGGCATGCTAGAACATGCACTTCTCTCCTCCTGCAGCATGAACATGCTGCCTGCAGTCAAGCTCTGGCTCAACTCTACTCCTCCTCCCGACTGGAGCTTCTTGATCATTGAAGCAGAAGCCGCGTAGAAGAAGGCAGCCAACGCTCGTCTTCTGGGAGTCAGTTTCCCTGCCTTCGAGGACAAGAGAAAACGGCCTGCAACCAACAACCCCGGATGAGAAACAAAGGGGAAGCAGGCATTGACTGTCAATGCCTCAAAAGGTGCATCAGCACCAACTCAGAAGCCTCCACTTGCACCAAGGCCGAAGGAGGTTTATTCGTTCAACGACGAAGACACCTTGCAGCTCTTTGAGATACTGAAGCAGGGTGACAAGATCAAGCTTCCGGACCCCAAGTGTCCCGATAAGATTGGAAAAGTGGACAACCCGAGGTACTGTCACTACCATCGGTTTGTCGGACACCCAACCAAGGACTGCTATGTCCTCAAGAATTACATCCAGCGCATGATCAATACGGATGTAATCTCCGTCGACTACAAAGAGAAGACGGTGTCGGCCAACGTGGTGTCACTCCAGTTTGGCACCCTGCCGCCGACTACAACACAGGATGGCATCGTCCCCATCCCTAAGGCGACAATGGAGGTGGTTAACTTACCACCAACCCGCGACAACGTGAGTGGACTCATCCCACTCACCACATCTCGGGGAGAGATCCTATGGGTTCACCCCGATCTCGTCTCCGAGGTGACTCAACCGGAGGTACGCCCTACCTCCAAATCCAAAGACAGGAAGATCAAGTCTTGCTGCATGGTCTCTTCTTCAGCGGAAGAGGCACTTCCTGTGCAGACGTGTTCACAACAGAACGCCCAACCCGACGAAGCTGCCGTCGAGATGGTGCCTCCTGGCACCATCCCTGCTGTCCAGGACGAGGGCCCGTCTAAGCCCTCAGCAGCCAATAAACAGAAGCAGATAGAGGCCCGCTTCGATAGGCCTCTACGAAAAGAGAATGCTTCGGGACTAGCCAAGCCCCACAACTTCGACATACTGGAACAATTGGCCAGTACTCCTGCCCGCCTATCTCTGTTCGAGCTCCTCCGTCTTTCCAAAGACTTCCGAGAAGCTCTCTGCGAAGCTCTGAAGGATGCTGAATCCTTTCTCAGTCAGGTCAAGCAGCCGGAAGATCTCCCGACTGTGTATAAGCACTGTCACTGTGCGGAGGAGGTTATCCCCAATATAACCTTCACCCAACAGGACATGTTGCTCAAACATAATCGACACAACAGGCTGCTGTATTACACAGGGTACATCGGTTCAGTCAAGGTGAAGCAGATTCAGATTGATCCAGGGTCTTCCCTCAGCATCATCCCGAAGACGCTGCTCTCAACACTGGGGATCCCAATGTACCGACTAGCGCCCTCCAACACAACAATCAGTAGTTTCAACGCTAGCAAAAGCGAACCACTAGGCAAAATACGACTAAAGTGCCACATCGGTAACCTCAAAACCGAGGTCACTTGTTATGTCGTGGACGCTGAAGTCAACTACAACATTCTGTTGGGTCGCCTATGGCTGCACGAGTACATGGTGGTGCCATCCACGCTCCACCAATGTATGAAGTATGTGTCCACCAACAACGTCATCCGTACGGAGTTCGCGGACATCGACCCTTTCAAAGGGATTGAAGCCTACTTCACCGATGCTGACTTATACAAGTCACCTGATGAGGAGGAGGCCAATGATGCTGACGATGAAGTAGAAACGGCAGCAGAGCCGAACATGGAGCCTGAGGTCACTTTTGATGCTCCTTTGAAGATCCGACTCAAAGGCAAACTGCCTCAGAAGTTGTCTCCCATGAGCATTAAGCTACCCGGAAAAGCACCAGCTGCTCCTGAAGCTCCCCTGAAGATACGGCTCAAGGGAAAGCTGCCTCAAACATCGGCTCCCCTTGTGGCAAAACTACAGGGGAAGGCGTCAACCACCGAAAGCACAGCGAAAGCACCTCTGAAGGTGCATCTCAAGGGCAAGCCGCCGCCATGCCAGCCGCCAGAGAAGGCCCAGGTAGTCCTCTTGGACTTCCAGATCAGCGCTGTGGTGGACCCTCCCGATCCTATTCCAGTGCTTACAGATGAAGAGCTGGGGGAATATATCTCGGCCGATGTAGATGCCCTATCTCTCGACAATGTAATCCCACGGAATAAAATCTCATATTTCATCAATAACAGAGTGTCTTTTAATTATGCTAGTCTTCCACATTAGAATGCCATGTATACATTAGATAACGCTCTACGGTCGTTGCAAACACAAATAACGACCGTCCATCATGTAAATCGAGTAGTCCCGTCCCAAGGGGTCTGATACATAGTCCCACCACAGAGTCGAGACGAAGAATCTATCATCTTTGGCAAGGTTGAGCGTCATCAAGACCTCCCGCCACTCGAGCCAGAACCAGATGCCGGCAGAATGCAACTCTATTGGTACACGGACAAGGCAAAGTACCTCATCCAAAAGATGGGTTACGACCTAAAAAGCGACAAAGGCCTGAACTACGGCAAAGGTCGACGTCTCCCTCTCCGACTTCCAACACCTAAAGGAAAGTCGCAGGACTACTACAATAGAACTCGACGGGGGGTAGGCTATGTTATGCCAACGTCAATGCCAGAGAGTTCAGACGCAGAGGAAGTTGAATATTCTCACTCGTCTAAAGCATCAACGTGGGATTCCGATACCAGTATCAGATCTGTCTTCAAGAGAGTGCTGTCAGCCAACATGACATCTGCACAATCTCAAGAAGAAGAAGGCGAAGACCAAGCGCCAAAATTCTTCAAAGAAGAACCCTGGGCTCAACGCCTGGGACAACAATGGGAGTCTCATTTTGAATTACGTGAACCTCCCACCGAAGACGAAGTCGAGCAGATCGACCTTGGGGATGGATCTTCTTCCAAACCCATCTTCGTCAGCAAAAGCCTAAAAGGAGAAGAGCGAGAATCTTTAATCCAGCTGGCTAAAGAATATATCGACGTCTTTGCCTGGAGCTACGAAGATATGCCGGGACTTGATCCCCAGATCGTGATACATAGGCTGAACATCTTACCTGATGCCAAGCCTATCAAACAACAACAGCGGCGCTTCCGTCTGGACATCATGAATGCCATCGATCAGAAGGTAGACAAACTCTTGACTAGCGGTTTCATCCGTGAAGAGCAATACCCAGATTGGGTAGCCAACGTCGTCCCCGTCACCAAGAAGAATGGAAAGATACGAGTCTGTATCGACTTCAGAGACCTCAACTCTGCTTGCCCGAAGGACGAATTCCTGCTTCTAATCACCGACGTGATGATCGACAACACATGTGGCTTCGAGCGCATGTCTTTCATGGACGGATATTCGGGCTACAACCAGATCAAAATATTCCCCGATGATGCAAAACATACGTCTTTCAAGACACCAAAGGGCATTTTCTGTTACACAGTGATGCCCTTCGGCTTGAAGAATGCTGGTGCGACATATCAACGTGCTATGAGCACCATTTTCCGTCAACACCTTCGTAAGACAGTCGAATGCTATATTGACGACATCGCAGTCAAGAGCCGTCTCAAAGGAGATCACCTGTAAGACCTCAAGACAGTCTTCGACCTCATGTGGGCGTATTAACTCAAGATGAACCCCGCTAAATCCTTTCTTGGGGTTTCGAGCAAAAAGTTCTTAGGCTTCATCATCACGGCAAAAGGCATTCATGTCGATCCCGAGAAGACCAAATCCATTCTTGATATGGACCCTCCGAAGAATCTTCGAGAACTACGAGGCCTACAGGGACGTCTGGCATACATCCAGAGGTTCATAGCGAACCTTTTCGGCAAATGTCAACCCTTCACCCAGCTCATGAAGAAGGGAGTCTCTTACGTCTGGACAGAGGAATGCCAAAAGGCTTTCGACGACATCAAAGCCTACCTGACGAGCCCTCTAGTCCTGGTGGCACCCGTCGTCGGCAAACCATTCCTACTTTACGTCCGTGCCATGGATCATTCCTTCGGCGTCCTGCTAGCTCAGAACAGCGACACAGGCTATGAGCAAGCAATCTACTACCTCAGCCGAACTCTGATCGGGGCCGAATACCGATACAACCCCGTTGAAAAGGAGTGCTTGGCTCTGGTATTTGCCATCCAAAAGACTCGTCATTATGTCTCGGGCCAGACAATTCATGTCATTTCCTGAGTCAATCCGCTCAGAGTCCTCATGACGAAGCCAGGATCACTAAACTCCCGGCTAGCCACATGGGCGATCTTGCTAACACCATACAACTTGGTGTTCGTTCCATAAAAGGCTGTTAAGGGTAAAGCTCTGGCCGACTTCTTAGCTGCACACCCTATCCCAGAGTCCTCAAGACTCTATAAAGACATCCTGGATGAGGTCCAAGAATAAAATATCACCGAAGAAGGCTCCGTCTGACGGATGTTTTTCGATGGCGCTTCAAGAACAGGCCCCAAAGGCTAAATTGTCGCAGGAGTGGGGGTGGTATTAGTCTTCCCCGATCAGCTGGTCATCCAGCGTGCTTACTCCCTTTCAACGCCGTGCTCCAACAATGTTGCTGAGTACAACACGCTCATTATGGGACTCCAGCTGGCGCAACAGCTGGGGATGAATCATCTGAAAGCCTACGGCGACTCAAAGCTCGTCATAAACCAGATCAGAGGGCAATACGAGGTTCGCCATGAAGATCTGATCCCCTACCATGAAGTTGCATTGAACATCATTTCAACCTTCACCGGGTTCTTCATCGAACACGTACCTCGTCTACAAAATCTAGAGGCTGATGCTCTGGCTGGCCTCGCAGCCTCTTTGGCGGTACCCCTCGGAACTCAACACTATGTCACGGTAGTGGATCAAGACTTGGTCTGCCCTAAAAATAACCTGCGCTCACAAGTGGCTCACGCCATGTCAACGGGTGCCGGTGTTAACGTCCGAGATTGGATATTTCCGTTTATCGACTTCGCTGTCTACGGCATTCTTCTGGAGGACCCAAAAGAAGCCGTCTCAGTCAGGAGGCACTATCTTCGGTTCTACTACGATACATCCACTAAAATGCTGTACCGACGCTCCTACGATGGACTTCTCCTTCGATGTTTGTCCAACGAAGAAGCAGCCGAAGCTCTTTGGGAAGCTCATGATGGAACCTGCGGGGCCCATCAACCTGGTCCTAAGTTGCAGGATCGACTGCGACGCATGGGCTACTACTGACCAACCATGGCCGCTGACGCTGTTGAATATGCTAAGAAGTGCCATGCGTGCCAGCTTCACGCAGACTTCATTCATACACCGTCCGAACCACTACATCCTACAGTCGCCTCCTGGCCCTTCGAAGCTTGAGGAAAGGACATTGTGGGACCGATCACCCCTTCTTCATCGAGAGGACATCGCTTCATCCTAGCAATCATCGACTACTTCTCTAAATGGGCAGAAGCAGTTCCTCTGACAAAAGTGAAAAGTTCCAGGGTGATCAGCTTCATCAAGCACCACGTCATCTACCGTTTCGGGGTACCCCGAAGGATCATCCATGATAATGGTCCTCAGTTCATCAGCCATATTTTCAGCCGATTCTGTGACAAGAATCGCATTTAAAACATGGCATCAACCGCCTACAATTCGACAGCAAACGGATTGGCCGAGGCATTCAACAAAACTATCATCAGGCTACTCAAAAAGGTCGTGTCATCTAACAAACGCGACTGGGATGAAAAGCTCGGCGAATGCCTTTGGGCCTACTGCACAACGGTACGGACCCCGATAGGCAACATACCATTCTCCTTGGTCGACGAGAGCGAGGCGGTACTGCCTCTCAAGATTCAGATACCCTTACTCCGCATAGCAATCACAAACCAACTCACAGAAGAAGACAATCAACGTCGTCGTCTGCGGGAACTGGAGGCACTTGACAAAAAGCGTCTCCTAGCTCAACAACGTATCGAACTCTACCAAGCCCGTATATCACAGGCTTTCAACAAGAAGGTCAAGCAGAGGACTTTTCAAGTAGGCGACCTGGTTCTGGCAATCAGGAGGCCGATGGTGTTGACTCACAAAACACCAGGAAAGTTCGAGCCCAAATGGGAAGGACCTTTCATCATCGAGACGGTATACTCAAACGGTGCTTACCATCTCGCCAAACCCAATGGAGACTTGTTCATGATGCCCATCAACGGCAAGTTCCTAAAGAAGTACTACTCTTGACATCTTTTCAGACATGTGCTTCCACTCCACAAAATTATACGCTTCCGGAAACCAGTTGTTCCGTGGCATCCTCCAGTAGAAGGGCAACCACGTCCACATCACCTCTGAGTTGTCCCACTACACCCTACAAGGCGGAATCTTACACCCTGTAAGATTACGCTATCCTTTATGTTTACCACGTCCACATTACCTCTGAGTAAACATCCCGTACAGACAACCCCCGCGTTGCCGTATATCGATCGCAGAACTTCCACGTCCATATTACCTCTGAGTAGTTCCGTGTATCCCCCAGAGTCATTCCTACCACGTCCATAACACCTCTGAGTAGGAAGATTCTATCATTTGAACCCCATATTTGCCACGTCCACATTACCTCTGAACAAATACATTGGGTCCTTCAAACTTATTATCTGTATCTAAAACTAAGGTACACAAAAGATAATAGGTCCATACAAATCATCAAAGTTCATGACAAGCAAAAATGAACACATCGTAGAAAATGGTGTACTTCTTTATTTCTAAGGATTACACTATCCCCAGCAAGAGTTGCAAAAATACAAAAAGAAGAGACTACAAGCCCTAAATATCCCTAGGGATGGCGGAAAGCTCAGCGATTCGGCATTTCAAATCTACCGCCCGAGTCTCCACAGTCGCCAAGACTCGACGTTCAGCTTCTTGACGCATCGCTTCAACAGCCTCAGCAGAAGTTTCATTCTCGTGCTTTTCATCAAGCTGATGTCTCTGCTGAGCCAGGGTAAGAGCTTGGAGAGTGAAAGCTGCTTCCTTCTTCTTAAATGCTACGTGTTCAGCCTGGACACGTTCAGCGTCCAATAGGAGTCGGGCCCGCTGGTCCTCAAGGCGGCATATTTGTGCATCAATCTTTGCGATATTAGCGTCCAACACAGCTCACGTCTTCACTGTCTCCCGCGTAGACTGAGATAATCGCTCCACTGCAGCTTTAGTCTTAGCCACTTCGCGTTCCCAGACACTCACTGTGGCCTGGTAGGAAGACTCAGTCTCGGCGAGCAGCTTCTCTTTCTCCGTATCTATTAGGACGAAGAGGTCATTTTGCTGGATGCGCTCTAATTCGGAAAGCCGCTGGTCCAACTCAGCCACCGTGGCTTCCAGAATGACGGCCAGGTGATCGTGGCCCTGGTGAACACGGATCAGGTTGATATGAGGCAATGCCAGAGTTCTTGCCATCGCAAAGCTCCCCTTGGCGTCCATCACTGTCGACACCCCCCTCTGCAGCATTTTGTACACTGCCTCAACGATGAATTTCACATATTCATCTGCGTCCGCCAGCACCTGCGGCGTCATAGCAGGGGTTGGAGGAGCTACTCCAGTCGGCGGACCGGAAGAAGACCTGCCGACCTCAACTTGCGAGGCTAGAACCTCGGTATCAGTAGGCTCTTTATCAACAAGGGTCTGACTACTAGCCCGAGGAGCCAAGGGAACAGAAGAAGCCGGGACAGGCGTCAAGATCGTACCCCAAGTGGAAGGAGCAATAGAGGGTTCCATCACACCCTTACCCTTCCCAAACTCGGAAGTACCACCGACGTCAGTGGCCACCTCTCCAATACCCAACGTACTATCACCAGCCAATACTTTCCTGGCAGAACGGGGAGATCAACACTTACCTCCTGACTCGTCCCTGAAGTCAGGACCGCCAGACGAGTCTCTTCATCAAATCCCTCTACAGGGACAGGATCTGTCGCTACCTCCTGATTGGTAGCCACCTCAGCTTCCGCCGCTGAGTCTGGGGTAGGGCTCGACAATGATGCAGCCGACCTCCCCTCATCATAACAAGGAGGGAAATCAACCTATCCTCTGTTCCGACCATCTATGTTGCCCCGCAACAGGCTCTTGCAACCCTGGAGCGACGTCATTCGAAGACGATGAACTCCACCCTACTTCATCACCGGGAAGCCTCGCGTCTGCTGGACCCTCGGCATCCAAGGCACCCGCCGCGGCCTTTATCATCTCGGAAGTTGCTGCATCCTCAGCTTCCCTGCTGACATAATCTGGGGACGCTGGAATCTCCACGACAACAACATCCTCAGGATTCTCCTTCATGGAAGACATCATAGTCGGCGGAATGCGCACTTCAGACGAGCCCGCCATCTCCTTTGGCCTGCTTCCACCAGATCTTGGAGTACGAGGCCTTTTTTTTAGCGGCTCCTATAAGAAGGGGAAGGATTGATTACATGAAATATTGAACCCAAACCATACTATGTGGGACATCCTTATCTCTGCAGATGCTGAATCCGATGACACCGTCGGTGACGATGTCTTCTTTAGCTTCTTTGACGTAGGAGATCCAGCCTCTGCATCTGCACATCATTTCGGTTGGTCAACCGAAGGTTCAGCCTGACCCCCTGGGGATGCGACGGGGGCACCGTGATGACCCACCCCTGGTGGACGGTGTGATCGAGCCCTAGCCGATACATGCCCAGTCACCGCTAACGGGGTGCCTGCAACAAGACTCGTCTCCCTATCATACTCGGAAGGCGGGACAGCCATAACGCAGTAAAACTTGGCGGCCGAGTAAAGAATGGGCGGCCGCGGATCCTGGGCAGGCAGCGTAAAGCGAGCTCCGGTACATCCAGCATTATAGTAATGCCAAGCTCGTGCGCCATCCAACAAGCTTCCAGCATAGCCTAGGGTGATACTGGGATTGTCCAACATCAGCTACGCATAACCGAATTGTCGTACAAAGCGGCTCGGTAAATACGGTTCCAGGAAGCACTGATTTCTATTCCGGTACACCAGGTGGGATGGCCGAATACTTTGCAACCAGCAGAATCCCCACAGAGGCAGAGCGGTGGCATCTTCACCTGAATCCCTTAAGTCTTCGTTGGCCTCAAAACCCAAGAAGATCGGACCAACTTTGGTGTTCTCCCATCCCTGAAGATGGGATAAAACCCTTCTGCAAACAGGGACGCCAGTGTGCGACCAACTCCTCTGGTGGAAACGGCGGAGGAATGCATCTCCGGCCCTGTAGTCTTCTTCTGAACCCGGACTCATTACATTGGGATGGTGTAAAATTAACCACCCCATCAAATAGTGAAATGGCAGCTCAGCGCGCAGGAAGTTATTCTTTTGACCTCGGTCATGAATCACATTTCCCGCAAACTCGCGTAAACCTCGCAGCAAGTTATATACCATTGCGGGGAGTAGAGCCAAGCGTCGGCCAAAGACCAACTTCACAGCTGGCAGGATCAAGTGCCGAGTCACTCTCTCTACAGAGCCGGATCCGCCCGGGAAGACGTAATCCCGAAGCCAAACCATAAGATACGCGACCAATACTGCTTTCGATGACATCCGATGATCAAGATGCCAAAAATAGCAGTAGGAGCGTTCATCAGACTGCTGGTCCTCGTTCTTCCGGGGATTCTTCTCATCTAACCTGCTCATCTCAGAGAGCACTTCGCTACGAGAGAGCGATGGCGGAGTAGAGAACTGCGAGGGATCCCCCTTGTCTTGCCTAAAGACATAATCTCTCCAAGCGGTCACATGAGGCTGTGACCCGCTCTTATCCCTTCTCTGCATATAGTAATGTTGACTCGCCACTTCCTTAAAGACGGCCGTCATCTCCTCAGCCTTGTCCTCCAGGACTTGAAACTCTTCGTTGGTCGGAAAGTACTCTTCATAGGGTTCCGATCCCCAAGGGAGCTTCAATACATCTCATGAAGTGCTAGCCCTAACTCCCCCACCAGAGTAAAAAAGGTCCCGGTATGGATATCAAAAATCTCTAAGAGTGCGAGGAACATATGTCTGTTAATGTCAACACCTGCCTGGGTAGCACGAATCGCGGCAGTCAGCCCAGTCTCTCGGAGCTCAGTCCGGAACCGCGACAAAATCTAGAGTGTCAGTTTATCCCATTTGGAAACGTAATGACACCAACCCTCTATCCGAAACTCTTCTTTCGGGTATGAGCGTTCCATCAACAGCATGCGATGTGCAAAAGTCAAGGCACTATAAGCAAATGTATCGAGGGGAACATCACTGTAAATTCTTCCAGGACGTAGAGTCTGCCAGGTGAAAGAAGACCCAGACCGCACCGCGGTCAAAGTATCTTTCTGATCGGAGGTAGAATCAATTTTGATGATGCCAGTCACCGCCCCCCTGAGAGGGAGTAAGATCCCAAGACATCCTCCTCTTGGAAGAAAGATGACAGAAGGCCATCAAAGGCCATTGACGTTCAAGTTGCTTAACGGTCATATGAACTCCTTTTGCTATGAAAAACCAGTCTTCCTTGACCTTCAACACTGTTGCTTCAGTAGAAGTAAGGCGGTCCCCAAACAGGAACTCAGGATTCAAGAAGGTCACTTTATCAGATGTGGCAGATTTTAAAATACCACGCTCTACCATCCGTTTGAGGAACCCATACTGTTGTTCCCGGATTTGAGTTATTCTCTCGGGATGCTGGTCCAGCATAATAGCGTCTTGAGCAGGGTTTATCACTTCCTCATTATAATCTGCTCCCGTCTGGCAGAGGGCAGCGTCCAGGAGCACTTCATTCAGGAGTGGGATAGGCATCGACACTAGCAAAGATTCGAAGAATGTTAGAAATAACAAAAGAATCTGAGTCTCATCAAAAGCGCATAGCGTGTCCGAAAGCTTCGGTGCATCATCAGGGTGTAAACCCATGCGTATCAGCAGCGGAGCCTCGGCACGTCATCAGGGTGTGAGCCAATGCACGACTGTAGAGCCTCGGCGCATCTTCAGGGCTTAAACCCATGCGCGTCGGCGGCAAAAAAAAAAACCTCGGCACATCATCAAAAGACTCAAGGTCTACGTGCGTTGGTGTACGTAAAATGAAACTTACCAACCACTTCCGACCGAACTTCGGCAGGCCGACGGGGAACATCGGCCGCTGCAGCTTTCACAGGTTCTTTTCCTTTGTCCTTGCCAGCACCGCCGCGAGGAGTCTTGTGAGCCATTTCTTTGAGAGAAGAAAAGTTAGGATTTTTTGAAGAAGAACTCTAAAAAAAGCAAAAGCAAGGAGAAGAAGAACTCTCTCTCTCTCTCCATCTTTCGCCTATTTATAGGGCTTGGTCGCACGCGTACCGATGATGTGTAATCTCAGCCGTCGCTTCGGGTTCTGTGAAAAGATAACCACAAATAAAACCAAAAAAAGATCATCTAATCTTATTTTGGTTACTGAGGCGTCATCATTTGCACTAACTGAGCGGAGCATGCGCCCCATTTCTGATGCGCAGAGTATCTATGCGCCCCGACGGTCATGCGCCTCCATTACCATGCTTCTTATTCAAAGTATTCCAAAACTTATCTAAAAGTTTTGAAAACTTTGAAGGGGGTCTTGTAGAAGCATGGAATTTCAGAACCAGAAAGTCTATGCGCCAGACTACATGCGCCAAAGTTTGGACAAAGTACTTCACAGCAAAAAGCAACAAATATATAGACATTGAAAGAGGACTTTTTATTTAACACATAAAAGTCTATTACATGTCTAAGAAAGACTGTACAAAGGAGAATTTCTAGAAAGAAAAGATCCTAAGTCTACAGCCAGCAATCAATATGCGCCCTCAGCCAGGCGCATCCCACCATGCGCCCTCAGCAAGGCGCATCTTTTTCAGCAGCTCAGTTATATGCATTCTCAGTTATGTGCATCCCTTTGGCAGCTCAGTTATGTGCATCCTTTCAGCAGCCAGTTATGTGCTGCTCTTCTAGCCAGGCTCACCGCCATCTAAATGCTTCGACTAATGAAGCATTTATTGAACAGAACGAGGGTGGCAATCAACCCTCTAGCCCAGGAAGGGAAAAGAACCACAAGCCAACCTGTGGCCAGGGGAGGCTTCGAAAGAGCCTCCAAACACCAAGGAAAACCGTGATCGAAACTACGGCTAAAGGAGCAGCTTTCAACACAACCAAAATGGGCTACACCCATTTTGAAGAAAGAAAAAGCCACCAAAGCCGTAGCACCGCAATTCCGATCTACGGCTCTTCCTGCACAACGAAGACAAGGCCCGAGCATCCCTATCTTTGGATACAACAGGCACCTTCCGCTATTTAAAGTACTCGAAGAACGTAACAGTTGCACCATTAAAAGACGTCTCACGAAGCGGATGTGCCGGTCAGACCGCGTATCACACAGACGCGCCCTTCAACATCAAGCGCATCACACAGACGCGTCCTTCAGTACCAAGAGCATCATAGGGATGCGCCCCCATGCGTCCCCATATGTCTAGTAGAACGCCAACCGACGCGCCCACTCAGCTGTACATCGAATGTCACAAACATTAAATGCTGAACTGACAGAGTTGGAAGCACACCTCCCAAAGTCTGAACAGTCGACAGCTTTTTTAGAAGACGAAGCATCGCCAACGTCAGCATCATCATTACTTCCCTCTGACGGCTACTGCCACGTGGCCACCCAACCATCTCGTACGCGCCTCCGCGGTTATGCGCCCAAATACGTATACACCTCAAAAAGCTGTGCGCCTCAGACTTTTTACTGATCCCTAAAGACAGAAGGAAAGTCACTGTCACAACTCTGCATGTGCCTCAAAAGCCATGCGCCCCAGACTTCTCCCTGATCCTAAAAGACAGGAGTAAAGTCGCTACTGAAGCTCTGCATGCGCCTCGAAAGCCATGTGCCCAGAATGGTTCATGACTCCTAAAGGTTACGAGCCAAAGTCTCCTTATGCGCCCAATCCTAGGCGCATCCTACCAGATCATTCCCTACCAAATCAGAGATCTCCGAGCCATGGGTCGACGACACGTGTCCTTTAAATCAACTCATCCAAGATCTCAGCAACAGAAAGATCTTCTTCTCTGCTACGTGCCGGCTCACAACAGCAACATGAAGAAGTCAACCCCTCGATCAGGGCGCATCATCCATGCGCCTCCATCAGCAATCAACACGTGGCGTCCCCGCGTACAGGCGCATCCTACATGCGTGCATGAGCAGCCAGCCTGCAAAACTATAAATAGAGGGATCATTTCCTTCTTCTACACACGGACCGACCTACGTACACACATATCAACCTCTACAACAAACAGACAGAGACTTCGCACCACCAGAGAGGCAGATACAGACAATCAACGTCTTTTTCCTCTCAGCAAGCTCCAGCACCCAGAGTAATCCAGACCTTCAGAGAACCGATAACCGTCGTCAGATCGTCAACGGAGTCAACGTATTACCACTCACTCCATTGGCACAAGGAACCCAGATTAAACAAAAGTGTACTCCTAGGACTACACCTAAGTCCTATATTGTAACACTGTTCTGTTTGTATTAAAATTTACAATCAAAGAATTTTAATGGCAAACAACTGTAAAAGGACAAAAGGGAAAAAGATTTAGGAAAACTTGGCCCTATTTGGATAAAAAGTCAAAAGTTATGCGCAGTCTAGCATCGGCGCATGTAAACTTTCGTACATCAAAGTCTCGGCACATCATTAGGACATAAGTCCACGCATAGTGACTGAGTTCTACCCATGCATCTCTAGGACCGATGTCCATGTGCGTTGGTATGAAAGCTTCAGCATATTTCCAAGACCGAAGTCCATGCACATCAGCAAGATGAAGCATCGATGCATCAACAAGACCGAAGTCTATACGTGTCAGCTTAGTGACGCCTAGGCGCATCTCCAAGGTGTAGCTCGTGAGCCATACCCATGTACTTCAACGGAGTGGTTTGGTACATGTTCCAAGATGGTTGCCCATCCATGTGCCTGACCATACACAAGTGATTGTATATTTCAAATAAGGAACTCCTAAAATAGCAGCCACCCACCGACGACTTCTCCCCGCACGTTGGCGTGCATCATGTCGATAACTTGGGTCTCATCAGCATCTACTTCAACAGGCTTCTTGGCTTTGCCTTTTCCTTTACCAACAGTACCATGTGGAGCTTTCGGGGCATCGCACAAGAACTATGTTTTTCTTTTTCAGAAGAGGAAGAAAAACCTAAGAAAGAAGAAGAAAGAAAGAAAGCAGAAGAAGTCTCTTTCTCCCACCTAGATGCCTATTTATTGGCTTGGGCCGCGCATAACTCGATGTGGCATGACATCAGCAACCGACGCTTCGAGTGTTGTGAAATGACTGCTTTAAATCTTCAAAAAAAAGATTATTATTAATCTTATACGAAAACTGAAGCGTTTTTCCATTCGGCCATTCAAACAGCATGCGCCAATACAGCCATGCACGTAAACGGCTATGCACCCAAACATGGCATGCCCCCAAACCTCTACTTCCCATGCTTTGTGTTCAAAGTATTCTAAAACTTGTCTAAAGTTTTAAAAACTTTGAAGGGGGTCTTATAGAAGTATGGAAATTCAGGTGCATCAAAAGAACAATAGTTTCTATGTGCCACAAATATTATGCGCCGAAGACACAAGACAAATATTAGTGCATCATTCAAAGACAGTAACGATAATAAGCGCATGGAGAATACATTTTTATTTATATAAAAATTTATTACATGGTTTTTTATTACAAGTCTACTACAAGAAGCTTAGTCTAAACTCTACGGCTAGGCGCATCACTCTGACGTCTTAGCATAGGTACATCATTCTTCCTCATCAGAGTGAGTCACTTCCTCGTCAACGCACAAGTCCTTCGGCTAATGAAGCAGTTATTGAGCAAAACATGGGTTGGCAATCAATCTAAACCCGATGGCTCTTCCAGCATAACGAAAGTCTGGACACGATGACCCTAAACTTTGCAGGCAAAAGGTACTCAAACGTCATCTTGTAGAAGAACACTGCTAGTAGGGTGCACGGGCACAAGCTAAATCAATGCATCTCAGTCTTCTGAAGGAGTTCGTCGTCAAAATCAAAGCTTCTTTGAACGAACAAATCCACATCCCGCAGTGCAACATCTTGCTAATGGGAAGGATCGGTCGAGTTCATCTTCGCCGAAAAGTGATGTGAAATGAAAATGAACTCTCTTTCCCTACTGCTATTTATAGGCCAGGGCAACCAAAACCCATGTGCCAAGTGGCAGTTCTCCTTAAAGTTAATGTGATGAGCCTAACATTAATGGTGATGAATCTGTCATCTCAAAATCAGCAAAGTCAAAAGTCATCAATTCGAGCATCAAAACGCTCAACACAGTTGACTGAAGGAGATGCGCCACGCAGCTGATGCGCCCTACAGCTCCATGCCTGATGTGCCCAGTAGTACACAAACAGATGCGCCTATCTAAGCTTGTCACCCATCAAGCATTTAATGATAAGTGATAGGAGTCGTTAGCACGTATCTCGAAGACTGAGCAGTTGACTACTTTTTTAGAAAAAAAGAGTCATCGGCGTCAACACCATCATTACATATTTTGTCGACTGTGCTCTGCCACGTGGCCGGCTAAACAATTGTATGTGCCTCTATAGCCATACGCTCAAAACTTTGCATGTGTCTCCATAGTCATGCGCCCAGACTGGCTATTGACCCCAAAAGTCATATGCCAAAGTCTCTTTATGTGCCAGATCCTAAGCGCATCCAAGCAAATCATCCCGTAACAAATCAAAGATATTTCAGCAATGAGCACACGCCATGTGTTATTGACTCGGTTATGCTAACGAACGGGTGCTAACTACCAAAGATCTCAGCAACAACGAATTTTAACAACTGTCATATGTTAGCTCCCTCGCAGCCTAACAGTGCAGTCTTAAACAGATTAAGTTTAAGTTTTTTGGCGCAGACTCTATGTGCCCAACAAAGTCAGACACATGGCATCCCTACGTGCAAGATTTCCATGCGCGCATCGCATATGCACACATAGACGGATCATTCCGTCACCTATAAATAGAAGGATCATTCCTTCATTCAATCTTCTTCAACCTTCATCAAATCCTCTAAGCTATTCAACAGCTTTGACTCATCATCTTCCCCAGAGCACCTCAGACATTCAAAAAGCTCGAGATCGTCGTTAGATCGTCAACGGAGTAAATAATCACCTATCCATCGCTACGGTTCCCAGATAAAAAAAAGTATACTAGAATGATTCCATCGAGATCCTACATTGTACGCTATTTGTTTGTTATTTATAAAAGTTGTATTCAAATACTTTTTAATAGCAAACAACATTTACCGACTATTACTCGTTATTATATTTTTTTTGGTCAACATGGATGTATCAATTGATACGCAGATCTAATACCCGCTCTGATACCAATTGATGGAATTGAGGATTCCCAGGACTACGGATTGGTGTGTGTATTGATCAATAGAAAGTTAATAGATTTAAAACATGTTCTAACCCTTCATAGGCAGAAACTAGTGTTCACGAATTATACCTGCGATAAAAAGAAGAAGACAGTTTTCTGCAACCTCGAGCAGTCAGCGACCTCAAGATCTTTTGCACGTATTCCTTCCTCAGGTTGGACATCGTGTGGGCGACGATATCCCAATCTTTTCTTCCCATATCTTTCCTTTTTTTTCTTCTTTTGTGACAAACGAATTAAAGAAAGATGCTCTTCTTAGGATACATTTGACGGCCAGAGAATAGAGGGTATATATAGGCAACGGCAGGGATCGTGAGAAAAAAAATTAGGTTTAGGTCTCCTAATGGGTCTAAGTATGTCGTATTCTGCACGAACACACAACCCAAGCCTGTTAATAATAGCTCGATCCAATAAAGAGCTACTATTGCACAACCTTCTTAATCCCAAATTATATTTGTGGGCTCCTTCTTATTATATGCTTGTTCATCTCTCCATGTTAAGATATCGAATGTCCATCAATCAAAATAAGTTCCTGACAACTATATTGATCGATACCTTTTATCCTTAAGCAGTACCACTCAACTTTATTTGTCATGTCGGATATAATCCACATGTAGGGTTTACATATGATCCTTATGAGTTCCTTAATGGTACATCATCAACCCGATACATCGGGAATGGATTCATTTTATAATCAATAGCCCATCATATACATAATGCCATTACCCAATTCATAGAGATTATTGATTGTGACCACCACTTTTCTAAATTGGGATATTTTAGTAATTGTGTGATAATTTAAATTTTAGATTATTTTATTATTAATTGAATGGTGTTTTGGTTTTGAGTAGTGCTTTTGGTAGTAGTAGATGGTTTAACCATAGATAACCTTGATTAGAGACTAACCATGTGATTAGAATCCTATTTAGCTAATTAGATTTCAATTTAGAGCATTAGTCCTTTTTAGGAAACAAATTAATTTATTTTTAGGCTATTTTAGCATGTAGCTTTTTGGCCTTTTTTGCTAATGGACTTCATATGGACTTTAGTTACATGGTGACCCATCCTAAACCCTAACCTAACCCTAGAAACCCCCTGGCCGGCCATAACAGTACCCCCACTTTTTTGGTGTTATATGTTAGTAGCCACCTAGTTTACAAAACCCTAGAAATTGCCCTTCTCTTCCAAAAGTCCATTTTTCTCAATTCTCATCCAAATCACCCCAAACGAAGTGCATTGAAATCTTTGGGAGGAGAGGAACTTGCTAGAGACTTGCTAGCAAGGAATCGGAGGCTTTGGCTGGAGGAAATCGGCGTCGACACGTTTGGTGGCTCGTTTCAATGAGATATTGACTCTCAATAGGTAAATCGCTCTAAACCCCTGTAAATTATGATTTTTCTTCGGAGATACATCCATCTAGGTACCCCGGACTTGTACATATAGTTTGGTAGGATTTCGTATCCGTTTGATAGGTGTATCGGACACGTGTCGGTATATTGGAACACGTGTTCGACGAAATGCCTCTTTGAATCAAAAGTCGTATTTTTTGATTTCGTTTTCACGAATTTGTTGCTGTGTATATTTGAAACTACTTCCATGAAGACGAATCTCAATTTGACACAATTTTGTGGTCCAAATTAGACACGGACACGCATGCACGGGATCCCCGTGCGTGTCCTGCTGCTCGAGTGTCATAACTCGACACACAGGACACAATTTCGTGTGAAATTTGATGGACACATGGGGGGCAACCTCTACCCATGTGCTACTAAAATTTCATGACGTTTCATAGAGCATGTACGGAGAAATCGAAGTTGCACTAGTTCGGCTGAACCTTGCACGCGCGTAGAAAATACCGCCGATACGGCCTTCGTTTGTGGACAAGACACGACGAGGACTCATTCCAGGAGAATGGACATGAAGCCGTAGACCTAGTCTACCTAGGGACTCTACACGTGGCTCGTGTCGTGAGCTACGGACGTCGACACGCGCCCACGAGGCCCCGCACGCACACGCGTACAACCATACGGATACGCGTGTCCTGCGATGCATGGACACGATATGGACACGTGTGTAGAAGCATGGAAAAGAACATGATTGCTCATGCGGCTCAGAACAGGAAAATCCATGCGGTTCAAAAATAAACGAGCTTCATGCGGCTCAAGAGCATCATGCGGTTCAAAAGTCACCAACTTGGACATGCGGCTCGAGCAACACAACGTGGCCTTCGCGGTTCGCTTCTACATTTGGCCATTTTTAATGCTCTGACGTAAAGAAGAACTGATGGCTACTGACGGCTCTAACATAAAGCTGTAATAATGACTTTGTCATAATTGTAGACTCCTAGGAAAACAAAGAAAATCTCTGACATGATCCATCAAACCCTAAAAAAACCTTCATGCGGCCTTGACACGTGGACAGTCGCATGCGGCTCAGGGAGAGGCCACCTCATGCAGCTCAGGGAGAGGCCACCTCATGCGGCTCGGGCAGAGTCTACCCCATGCGGCTCAGACAGAGACCATCTCATGCGGCTCAGGCAGAGTCTACCCTATGCGGCTCACTAGGACTATCTTCATGCGGCTCACTGAGAAGCCACCCATCATGCGGTCGCCCACGCTCATGCGGCTCAGATCATCTCCATACGGTTCAAATGTTCAGAGGCCACGCCCAAGCAGCCTTGACACATGGCCAGTCTTATGCGGCTCAGTAGGGAACAATCCTCATGCAGTTTGGATTTCCTAAGTGGCTCGCGGTTAAGACACGTAGCAGAAGATTAGTTTTTTCTACGTCCCTACAGCTAGCAGCATAATAATAATAGGACACGTAGCATCAAATCGATCAAGATTCATCAACAAATCCTAATAACCAGTGCCATCCTCATAATTACTGGGATCAAATCAGATCATTTGCAATCATACAAAGTGAACATGTGGCAGAAAATCCGAGCTTGGCATAACAAATCATGAAGATTTTTGGCAATCATCATTAATTGCCCATAGAAATTTGATGCAATCCACATTAATTGCCTAGATTTGCTACAATCAGAATTAATGGCCCAGATTAATTGATCTCTAACCGCCGACTTCTCAAGGAGACAATCATTGCAAACCCTAATGATCGCATCCCATTCCTATAAATAGCAAGGTGCCATTCCCTTGCGAGGAGAGAAATTTTGGAGAGCACTAGAGTACCTGGAGAGACCTGAAGAGAGAGCGCAGAAAGAAAAAGGAACACACAGAGGGCATCTTGAGAGCATTTCTTTCCCGGAGCCAAGGCTGCATCCGATCGTCCAAGGAGTAAGGCAGAGCTGCCGTCGCTTTCCCGAGCCTCTACCGTCACCCCCCAGAATCTAAAATAAACAATTGTACATAGATTGTTGTACCTAGGTTTTCGTCCCTAGGCTTTATTTGTACAAGCGAGTTTGTATTGTGAAGTAAAAGTCCAGTCCTCCGATATAATTGTTCTGTTCTTTTATAATTCATGGCAAACACAATGGCGACTCTGCTGGGGACAAACTTTTCCACGGCTGAGGAGTTGGTGACGCAATCGGATGTAGCCAAACTTGGCTCCACACAACAGAAGATGGTCGTCCGCTTCGACCAACAGGCATTTGAAGAAATGCTCTCCGACGGGAGTGCTGGCCCGGTCCAGAGCGAACCCGTATAAAGAAGGCTCACAGGGAGTGGAGGCCAAAATCATTTGCTCCTCTCCAAGCTCTGGACGGAGTACTCTCTGCTGCCCAAGACGGCGAAGGCAACTCTCATGCGGCCCTACTTCAAGCCATAGAAGACTCTACTGTCCCCAAGTTCGGCAGAGGAAAGTACTACGATGCTGGACTTGCAGGGGCAAAGAGTGATTCTATGTGCTCCAGGAAGAAGCCGAACAAAGGCACTAGCCGCAGGCTGGACATTCATGCGGCTAAACTTGCCAGTCGCATACATGATGTCCATACGGCCGAAACTACCAGCCGAATGCATAACACTCATGCGGCTAAGATTTCCAGCCACATGAAGAAGACTTATGCGGCTGAGACTTCCAGCCGCATGAAGAAAGCCCATACGGCTATGACTGCCAGCCGCATGAAGACTGTTGATTCCAGCCGTATGTCGCCTGCTCCACGTGGCTTAGTCTTTGATCGCCTCTCCTATGGTCCTGATCTCTCGTACTCCCGAGAAAACATGTCTGACTCTCTCCAACACCACTTAGACTCTTCCTATTATGTGCCCTCACATACTAGAGTGAAGAAGTCTAGGACAGCACGAGCTTGGCAAGCTCAGTCCGCTGTCCCGACCTCTAACCATCCGAGCGTTCCATATACTGTTATGCGGGCCTCTGATGGGAAGTTGTACATAACCACTCGAGTCCGGCCCCCGGCGGCAAACGGACAGAGTGGTTCCCAAAAGTCTCCTAAAATCTACGGAGCAAACATGGTCGTTTCGGACCAATCTGACTTGCGTGAGGCTATCCTCCACAAGCGCAAGGAAAAAGAGGGGTCCTCGGGGTGCAAAGAGTCTTCCTATGGACGTCACTGCACCCAAGTCATCGTCAACTACTGTCGCAATAACGCAACGATACGAGAAGACCGACAGTCCGTCTTCCAAAGACTGCAACAACCATGTTCAGAGGATGAGGCACTTTCCGTCGTCTCCTGCAACTCTGCTAAAAAAATCCTCGCCGATGGAAGAGGGAAGAAGATAAACGTTTCCAGCCCGAAGATTTCAACCACTATGACTAAGAGACTGTCGCCTAAGCGGTTGCCCACCACGGGAGTTTTTCAAGGTACCCGTTCAAAGACAAAATCTACTACAGTGGGAGATTTATTGTCCACATCACTGGGGGTTGCTGGAACTAGAGGTAGCACTCCTCCGAACCTCCACGACAATCCGATGTTCCAAAGAGACGAGCTGGAGGAAACAACTTTTCCATTAGATTCAGCAAATCCCGACGTCCCCGAGGACGTCTACAATTCCCAAGACGAGGTGAACTCGGAAGCTGGGGGTACTGTTCCTTTTGAGTCCAAATCAGAGGAGAAAATTCACACATATCCCGATGACTTCTCGGTACAGGGGTATGATTAGGAGTGTACGTCATCCACCGTCCTTTCTACTTCTACTCATGTCAGGACGATATTCATGACAAATGACGAACAAGATGGTCCCAGCGATCGCCAACGCATCGACACTCTGGAGGCCATACTATGCACATTGGTTAAATCTGTGGACGAGATCAAAGCAGCCCTCCCTACTCTGCAAGGAGGGACGCCTGGCCAAACAAACTTGGGTCCCACAGTCAATGCAGACTCGAACTCAGCGGCACCGAACCCGGGCAATAATCTTCCTGACATGTTGGCTCCTATCGCTGCAGACGAGGCCAGGGAGGCAAGAAGAGAGGTCTAGGAGCTCTGGGCCATGTTCTACGCCCGAGAAAATTGCCAAGACCTCAGGATACGACAACCGTATCCCGCTGCGTGGAGAGATGTTCCCTTCCCACCAAAGTATAAACCATTCCACATCAATCCATATGATGGGAAGACCTCCGCAAGTCGGTACATCACTTACTTCGAGGTCACCATCGACCATCTACCCCATGACGATGCTATCCTTACATGATTATTCATCGGGACATTGGAAGGGGTCGCCTTCGACTGGTACCGTAACCTGCCAGACAATTGCATCCACTCCTTCGCCAGCTTCAAGCACATGTTCTTGGAGAGATTCTATGAAGTAGGACAGGACATCACAATGTCCACCCTCATGGACGTCGTTCAAGGGGAGAAAGAGCTGACAAGGAACTATATTGAGCGGTTCGGCCAAACCGCCATGAAGTTGCTGTTTGGTAATCCAGATTCCTCCTTAATTAAAATTTGCCAAAAGAGACTGCTCCAAACAATCAGCCTCTGGATGGGTGAAAGTCAATTTATGGACTGGAAGACGTTTATCATCAGTGCCACTAGCGCTGAAGATAGGTTGAATAAGGCTCGCCAACTGGGATTGCACATCTCGGAGGGAGAGGACAAGGGCAAGCGTCCTAATATCAATAAAAACAATGGGGGTAGCTCCTCCAACAATCGACAACAAGGGCAAGCAGGCTATGGTGGCCGACACAGCCCAGAAACCTGAGTCAAAATCGGTAGACAAGCAATGGCCGTAAATGAGCTACTCCTTCGAAGACGGCCATGTCAAGCCCATCTTGGATATGCTCATACAAGGAGATAGAATTCAGCTCCCTCCACCAAGACGGGAACCTCGGCCGATGGAAATGGAGAGCCCAAAGTACTGCCATTACCACCGCTATGTCCACCATGCTACACACGACTGCTACCAACTGAAGCGATACATCCAACATCTCATCGATTCGAAGGCTCTGGCTATTGATTTCGAGGAGGTGACCGTGGCAGCCAATATGGTGTCAGTACAATTCGGCAGCTTCCCTCCAACAGAGACTCAAGACGGCGTGATACCCATCCCTCGGACAATAATGGAGATTACTAATCTTCCACCTCCTCGAGATCAGGCTACTGGTCTAGTACCCCTCACCACGTCACGAGGGGAGGTCATGTGGGTCTATCCAGATTTGGTACCAGAAGTGACTAAGTCCACACCACCCTCCATTGGTAAAAATAGGAGTAGAAAGGTCAGATCATGCCGCACAATCTCGGCAGATGTCAAACAAGCCACAGCTGTCGTCACTCAGTCTGGTGCTCAATCCCAATCTATGCCAGATAACTCGGCTGAAGAGCATCAGCCGACCACTGCTGACACTCCGGGCATTCCCAACCTCCGACGACCGACAAGCCTAGGCCGAAGGAGACTTGCTTTGACATATCCCTCCGAAAAGAGGCACCTCACGGGCTGGAAAGGCCCTACAACTTTGACATCTTGGCGCAATTGGCCACCATACCGGCCAAATTGTCACTATACGAGCTCCTGAGACTCTCTAAGGATGTTCGCGCGGCTTTGAGCGATGCACTCCAGAACGCCGACACATATCTAGCTCAGGGGTCAACCTCACGGGAGAGAGCCCGCCTGCAGATCTCCAAGACAACGCTTGCACAGAAGCGATGCCCAACATTGTCTTCACTCCACAGGACATGCTCATCAAAACCAACCTGCACGATCGATCGCTATATTACACTGGATACATCGACGACGTAAAGGTGGATCGGATGCACATTGATCCTGGTTCTTCCATAAGCATCATTCCGAAGGGTCTGTTACATCATCTCCGTATTCCTATGCATCGCCTGACGCCAACAAGCACCGCCATCAGCGGTTTTAATTCGGGCAGGAGCTACCCAATTGGGAAAATTTGCTTGAAGTGCCAAATTGGCGATCTTCAGTCAGAAGTAACCTGTTACGTCATAGATGCGGACACTTCCTACAATATCCTCTTGGGGCGCCCTTGGATACACGATTACATGATCGTGCCTTCCACGCTGCACCAGTGCTTCAAGTATGTCGACAAATACGGCTTCCACTACAGGAAAAATGTGATTTCACGGCGCACAATGTGCGTCGTAGAACACTTCAGACGGCGCACATGCTAACGCCGTATTAGCCCATGCCATAAAAAGATAGTACTTTAGACGACATAATATGCGTGTCGTCTAAACTCAATTTGTACGTCGTCTATACTCATTCACGACATTCATTGTGTGTCGTGAAAATGCAATAATGGCGTATAGTAGTCCGCCATTAGTACACAATCACGACATAATTTTACACGTCATAAATGTACTATTATGACATTCTATTACACGTTGTTACTACACAAATAATATTTTACAACATTCCTTTGCATGTCTTTATTATTCGATTATGACATTCATTGTATGTCGTAAAAAGTATCATATACACATCAATTAGGACATATTATGCTCGCCTTAAATTCTCTTCAATTTTTAAAAAAATCTGCTTTTTGTTAATCAATTTTACATTTGACATTCAATCACAAAACATATAATATACACAACAACTGTAAAAATAATAACTTTCATTGAAACAATAATGTCAAATCATCGAAATCCATATCACTTTAAAGTGAACACAACATTTGTTGTAAGTACTAACTTTCATTGAAATCTTAATAATGTCAAATCATGTGAATCCCAAATCACCAACTAAAATATCACAAAAATGTGTCCATATAGCTTCGACCAGAACGGAGCATGTAGTTGACCGCAACATGGAGTTCAAATTAAGGTACGTTGAGAACTTGCGCTTTATAGCCTCCTACATGACATCAACCTTTAAAGAGTCCCAGTCAGCACAAACCTGGATGGTCATATATTTAGTGTCAAAAAACAAAAGCTGATATACACTACACAAAAATAAATTTATAATTATTTTTTTAGTTTAAGCCTTTTATTTTAAGTTCCCACTCCATGAATACTTGGACACAAGTAAAGACATGTAATTCTTCAGAATAGAGACTTGTAAATTCATCAGAACAAAGAGTTGCTTCTCATATCAAATAGAATTAGAGCATTCAAATAGTCCAAAATTTGTATGTGATCCAAGTATGTGTCCATGTAATAACATGTATGTGTCTAGCCTTTCATGTATGTTTCGACCAATCTTTCTCTTGCCCATGCTTTATATTATAGAGATGTTTTAAGCATAATATAGAAGCTCTAAATTACACAAAGAATGAAAATTACAATAATACAGAGAGAAAATTACACTACATTCAAAACAATATATTTTTTAGCCAAAAATAAAATTCAACATCTGGTTCAAATAACCTAACAACATAAAGAACAAGGGCATGGACAGTATACTTAAGGGGTTATGAGTTATTCTATAAACCAAAAGCCAACAGTTGCTCAGCAACAGTATGATGGCAGATGCCAAATAATTTGAGAAAATCTCTTCTATCTGTCGACAGGAGTAAGTATTGACAGTAACTTAAATAGTTACATGGAAAGCGAGTTTAAAAGCAGTAAAAAGGTGAACAACAAGAGTAACACAGTACCTAGAAGGATGTATCATTATTCATAAGCTAACTCCCAGATCGATTTTATTTGGAAGAGCAAGATGTACGAAAAGTGCAAATATTTCAGTCACTGTTGCAACAGAGCCCCCTGGCCATCTAGACTACACCATTAAATGCAACAAGTACACGGCTAATAAAGAAATAACTTCATTATTTTATATCAACATAGTCGAAGGGCAGCAATCAAAATCTATCAGTAGTAATCACAAGAGGCTGGGGTTTGATGTGCTTCTTAGTAAGGTATATAGGGGCCTCTTCTAACAGCTTTCGACAACTCATGCCATATGTCAATTTTTCTTATCAGCCTCTTTATGTATATATTTTTGTTTTAAATTTCCTATATGATCTTCTCTAAAAGAAATTCTTCATCCAATGATACCACTCTAAGCCAGTTTGTTATATACTCCTAAGTTACTTGCAGAACAGTGACACGATTTAGTACACAATGTTTCGAAAAGGTAATATACCTCGACACATACATTGTTTGGTTCAACAAGAAAGTGAGAATCTCTTAACATTTGAAGCAAATATGTATCATGTGTAGTATCAGAAAACAACCCTACCAAAATCTCATCACCCAAACTTAAGCAAAAGAAGACTTTAAGAAAAATCCATCTCTTCAAATATGGTACAAAGACTTTGCGCATGTAAATCTAATACCATGGTAAATGGATGACAAAGGGAGGAGCTTGTCAACTTGACACAATTGTGTTTCTCATGTAACTAATGGATTTCTGGAGAAAAAAGTTATTGGTATTCGGCTACACATTAAACCGATATAAGAAACAATATTCTGTCAACTGCTCGACTTACAAAAGGTAAATATTGTGTAGGACAAATAAGAACTTGTGCTTAACAAGATTGGCATTACAATAGAATATTTTGTGCCTTAAATTTTAACGGATAGATGATCCGAAGACGGGTCTACCTGTATTTTTCAATATGGGCAAGAATCACATTAGAAATAAAAATTCGATCACTTGTGAACTGAAAATCTGCATTTTCAATACGGGAATGAAGAATGGTAGTTTCGAAAAACACCATAGAAATTGAGGTGATGATCAGTAGTAGCCACTAACTAGTAATCAAAAAATAACATGCTAACAAACCCTCAGGAATTACAAAAAGATCATAAAACAATCTGATGATCAAGAACCAAGATAACATAATATATAATATATAAGCTTTCAGCTGTGAAGAAATAATCTTTTTCATCTAATTTGAAACCAATAATACTTCTTGTTACTAAAAAGAAGGTAAAATTTGAAATCAAAGCTGCCCTTCAGCTGTTAATGAATTGTCAACATCCTCAATTATAATGCAAGTGAACATTAAGAAATATCAGTTACAAAAATATCTTAAGTTAGCATCATATCAGTAGTAATATAATTTTCTTGCGATGTATGTTAGGTAGACTAAAGCAATATGAGTTTTCTATATAAAAAATTCCAACTATTATCAGTTGCTTAAGTAGAGATTAGTTAACTTTGTAAAGCTCCTAAAGCTATTGATTACATTTTTAACATAAAAAAAACTGAACTGTAACCTTTTCAGTTACCTACAGTGAGCATTTTGCCGTTTATGTATCATTTCTTACCCATCACTATGCTCTCATGTTCGTAATGCTAGATTCTTGTGCTATTTTAACCATCACTGATTCACGGGTTATGTTGAATCTGTGACAATTAATTTTTCTTTTCTTATACAAGGAAACACACTGAAGCTTTCTAGGTAATTGATATTATCTCTATTTTTATTTCTTAAAAGGGATGATTTTCTCAAGCCAGACTCATCCTAATTTTTAAATCATTATTCTAATTACAAATCAAGAAGGAACTGGAAAGCAAGTTAATCTAATTGCCAATTAAGAACACATGGCCAAATTCATAGAAGGTAGAGGAACCTAACAAGTGAATGTGTCAGTTTGTGGGCAAGAGAGCACAATGGGGGCTATGTCCAATTGGATACTCGAAGGTAGAGGTCAACTAAATGTGAGATAGATGCATTCCAACTGCCACATGCTAGGAAAAAGGAAATTTCTAATCACAATTTTAAACACTTTTGATGTAATTGCAATAGGCATAAAGAAATAATTAAATTCCCGAAGCTTGCTAGATAGGTAGAGAATTTAGCCTGCAATACCTTCCATCGCCCTTTAGTCTTTTCTGGTCCTTATTCATCCAACTTTGAAGTGTCATGCCATCTTCTATATTCGACAAAAGATTCCTAACAACACAGATAACTTATAAATGTCATGTCATTTTTTGTATTTTACAAGATTCCATCACTGCATAATTCTCATTCTCCTATACATCCACAACTAGAAGCTTATATCAGAATGTCACAATCTGAATTGACCCATATATCTAAAACTTGATTAAAAAAAGTTCTATATTAACGATATAAAATTTAATGGGAGAGTCAACACAATTAGGGGCATCAAGCTATCTAATTGAATCAAAATAAACTGATAATCAGATAGATATAATATGCATAGGACCAATAAAATAACTTCTTGAAAGACTATCTATATCTAGGAATTTATGTTCCAGGAATTTGTGCAAACAGGACTACACACGCAAGCCAAAACTATGATGAACCACTAAGCAAGTAACTTTACGGCTTGCCATCTATGTACCAGAGGAATTTGCATCTTAGAAAATTGTAATGCCTGTGAAATAGTCAAACCGAACATAAATTTTAGCATACAAGTTTCACAATCACCCAAGAGATAAGTGACCATCCTCAACTGCCAATAAGTCAGTACACTAAAATTTCTTGAATTTCAATTAAATGGCAAAGCAATGGCAAAATAATATCTCAAAACTCATTAATAAAATAAAAATACTATAGAAATCCACATTACCAGACATAGAGCATAGTAGTTAAAATAATACACTAAGGCAAGCCAGCGTACGAGTTTTGTGTGAGATCCACAGGAACAACAAGCCTTACCGACGTGTTAGGCGATGCCCTTAGCATCGCTAAAAAATAGTTGTCATCACTAGCAAACTCGTTGTACTGTCATCACTAGCAAATTATTATGAGAAAGCTTTAGAGGAAGCACAACTTTAATACCTCAGCATTTTTTATATCAGGGAGCAGGTGGCATTTCACTAAAATATACCACAAAGAGTCTCCAGCTCGATGAAGAACATAAAGAGCCAATTCATCGCTTCTAGGTTTCTTTTCTAGAAGTATAGAAAGAGCGGATATCCCACCAGCTACAAGTAAAAAAATTTGTGATCTTTAGTAGCCACTTTTGGTGTAAACAGATGATAGCCTAAGATCACCAAAACAAATATTATATTATTAGAGACAAAATGCATGAATGGAAGATAAATCAATTAGAAGAGCATTCACCTCGAATATTCCAACAAAAGTAGATAAGAAGGTTGTTGATCGAACAGCACCCAAAACGGCACGACATGAAGTCCAGAAAGGAGATTGCAAGAACTGGAAATATATTCATTTGAAGAAATTTTGTCATCTTGCTAATGCTCAGTTAATGCTTAATACTACATAACTATATTTTGGCAGCTAAGAAGCAAGACAGGTTCATCACCTTATAATAATATGTATAAGGTGTATGCATTTAAAAAAAATCAACTAACTTAATATTCACAAGGTATTAATATAAACACAAATTAATATCAAATTAAACTAAGAACTCATATGTCAAATTAAAATCAATTTTCTTATGTAAAATTGGTGGAAGAAGAAGAAATCAAACCTGAGTCGAGTGGTTCAGCCGTGGGTCTCCGTAGATATATAGAGGTTTTAAATGAGAAAAAAAACAGAGTAGGATTAAAACCCTAAATAAAAAGAAGGAAATTGAGGGAGTAAAACCCTAAAAAATAGAAAGAAGCCGAACCTATTATGGCTGGGGGGGAAGAAGAAGAGGCGCGAGATAAGGAAGAAGCAGACTCCTATTTCCCAAAAAAATTCTGAAAAAAAACAAAAGAAGAAGAGGAATTAGTCGAACCTATTGTGGCTGGAAAGAGAAAAAGAGGCGCGAGATTAAGGATTGAAGGGGTTTCTAAAGTTTTTAGGGTGAAATAGTAGGCGGAAGAGGGCTCTCTGAATTTTTTGGGGGAAAATCGCGGGGGAGAGTGGTTTTGAGGGTGAGGAGAAGAGGTTTTGGGTGAAATAGAAGGGATTTTTAAAAAATTTGGCGCTTTCTTATTTTTTATTATTGAGTTTTACGACAGCTTTTGTATGCCTTCGTTTGTATAAATAAATTATGACATTCAATGCACGTCGTAATTAATCTAATAAATTATAGTCTAGATCTTTTTACGGCGTTCACTAAAATGTATGCCGTAAAATAATTATTTACGTATACTATCTAGGCATGCCTTAATTTTAATGTCGTAAAAAGTTACTTTTTTGTAGTATTCGTAAGGACAGAACTTGCTGACATCGATCCCTTCAAAGGGGTCGAATCCTACTACTCAGACTCCTGCCTATACGAAAAGTCGAAGAGGCACCTTGGTGAAGGAGATGTGCAAGCTCGCACTGAGACGGCTACAGGATCAGAAGAACCTCTGACTATCCACCTCCAAGCTCGCAAACCTGGCAAGTCCGGACCCCTTACGGCCGCTCTGCGTAAGGATGCAATCAACCTCTCGGCACAAGAAGGGCAAATGATAATCCGGCTGCCAAGGTCCGGCCAAGTGCCAAGACCCACAAGGGAGCCACTGACAATCAGACTGCCTAGAGTCGGCCAGCCACAAATGGAGAAGCTCAATCCCTCCGACAAACTAATGATGATACGTCTTCCCAAGAAGAATCGTCACTCCGATGCAAAGTCGGGGGCTTCCAGCGAGCTAACCTCTCCCCATCCAGCATCGAGTATCAAACTGGGGGTCGCTAGTCTGCCAACAACTCTACGTTCTGCTCCACCAGCAGAACTTCTGATGATCAAGTTGCCCAAGTAATCCTCTCAGTCTTCATTTATATAGGGCGTGGCCGAAGAAGAACCAGAACTGGCTGTGAGCACCCTAAATTTCGGGCTGATTTTTTTTATTTTATTTTATTTTATTTTCTGATTGATTGGTTTTGATAAATAATTTATTCTGTATTTTTCCTTAAGTGTACTTTTCTGTGCCATTGATATTTGGAGTATCAGGGATGTTCAACTTTGAAAATCTTCTTCATGAGTTTTGGAGTGGACAGGATTACCTTCATGATGGTATATAGTGTCCCATCCAAACTTGTTCCCTTGTGCTCTTTTTGCTTCGCTGAACTTCGGGTCGATTTAGACCATTTGATTATTATTTATTTTCCCACTCTTTTCCTTGATCATTATTAGCACGTTACCGTGACTTTTAATTTGGGAGCGCAAGACCAGTCAGTTTCTTGAAACCAACTCCTCATTGATGACCTACTCGAGACGCTCATCACCCATGACCTTCGTGTCCCACTCAGACACGTCATTTTGTTCTCCATTTGATTCGTATAACTTTCCCGACACGTGATCAATTTTATTTCACTCCACGGCGTCACATTCATCTTCCAACTTGAATTGTGGGTCCCCTGTCGACCAAAACCTGTCCGCCCCAACTATGGACATGGCCCACTTTGAGCCTACTATCCGTCCGCCACTTGTGTCCCATTTATTGGAATCCCCATGTGCTACTTATTCACTCATGATCATCAACACCTAATTTTAATTGGATTTTTGCACAATGTCCGATTTTGATCCAATCCGACTCCACCGAGTCCAGTCCAGCTTTGTGTTGCCCTCCATCATGACACCCTCGCTTTCCTCGTCCAAAAATAATATTAGATATCATGTTTGCCTATTTCTATATTTATTAGAATTTTCCTTGAATTAAATCCTATAGAAATTACCTATTTTCTCTATTTTCCATCATAGCCTTTGATTCTCCTAATTAAATCCTCACCATTCATTCCCACATGACAACAAATTTCCCCCTCTAGCTTTTGGAGCCAGCCCTAAAACTAAGGCATTATCTCTCTCTCTCTTCCTCTCTCACATTATTATTCTTCTTCTCTCTCTCCATTCAACAACAAAAACTACAACAACATCACAGCAGCACTCCATGCAAACCCAATCCACCCCGACCACCTCCTATACTCGACCATCCTATGGCTGGCCTCCGCCGTGCCGCCGGCCGTCGGCCTCCAACCGACCACTCAGTTCCTCCTCCTTTCCTCCACTTCTCCTCCTTCCACTTCACGCCCCAGAACCAGAATACTGGAGAGCGGGGGCGGACATAGCCAGCTACGTATAATGAAATGGAATCCATCTCACCATACGGTCACGGCTGTCTAGATATGTGAGGGTTTATCTACAAGCCATCAGTCTCTTAAGGTCATAAATTATCCTATTGTCTCAATCTAAACCAACTAATAATAATCACAAGATATCAGATCACCAAATATACAATTGTAAGGCGTCCCAAACATTACATATCCAGATGATCATGAAGCTAGTCGTACAAAATACAAGGACTAGTAAGAGTTAAGTCATACATGATCAACCTCGAGTTGCCAATCATGTTACAGCCCGTAGGCAGACAGTAAGTAAGAGTGCATCGAGCTAACAGGTGCTCGTCGGCTAAACGCCTCAAAAGAATAATTTTTACAATAGAGTGAGCGAAACAAAATAGAAAACCCACTCGTTGCCCGGGTTCCGTCTAGTGTTCACCATCGGGCTGGAAGACAGGTAGATCCTCTGGAGCTGCTCTGGTATCTGGCCATACAAAACCAGCTGGGTCAGACCCCAGAAAGAGCAAGTGCCACAAAGGAGGCCACGAAATAAGAACAAAAACTAGCAACCAGCACAATAATATAATTACATAATAAAAGACAGTAATTTAAGAAAAGCATGATGGGTAATATAAAAGATAATCTTGTATAGAATCACTAAAAAGACAGGACATATAGAAAAGCATGACAGGATGATATACGATGAGACAACCATGGGACTATTCAGATGGCCAGGTTACAACCCTTAAACCAAACAAGGACCGAAGTTGTAACCCTTCGTCTGAACGGAACTTGGTTTCCTACCATTTATCGGCGAGGTAAATATAAGAAATCAGGTCAAGTAACAATCTGGAGTGACAATCATTATAGTCAATTCTAGACAATGCTATACTGGACTAGACTCCATCCAAGCAATCATGGCCAATCATTGCCTACGGCTTTCTATATTAACTAACTAGGGTTATCACAATCCTAGTTACTAGCAAGATGCAATGAGAAACTCCCAGTCCCAAGCCCTGCAGACTATCCAGTTATCCTTCTGCGGGTTGAGAGTTATAGGTGGGTACATTGCCCGGGAGACAAATGTACCCTTAGGTGACTTAGAGGGTGCAACACATGACAGTGTGCTGGAAATGTGCTCTACTCGTCGGCAAGCTACAAGTCCATTAAAGCGTCCAGATACCGAGATTGCCTGTGACTGGGAATTCTTCATGTTCTAGTTTGATCTAATCATTAGCCTAATCCAATTTAGCGTGAGTCCCTGGCCGTGGTACCCAGGAAGTCACGTCCTAGACATGATGCGAGACAAGACAAGTAGATTGTACAAGCAAGCAAGCAGGAACACCCACGGTGTCAAGTTGAGTATACAAGTCAAGTTAGCCGTCGTAACAGCATTAAGTCAAGTCAAGTTACAAGTTGCAAGTTACAAGTCAAGTCAGGTACAAGTCAAGAGTGCGTCGCCACGGGCCACTATCAAGTTATCAAGTATCAAGATTAATCATGTCAGGGTACTTGTCAGGAGTGCGCCACGACGGGCCACTATCAGGTCAGGTTGGTCATGTCAGGAGTGTACCACTACGGGTCACTGTCGTGTTATGCAAGTTCCTTGTCATACTATGCCAAGTACAATAGTCAATCCAAACGTATTAAGTAAAAATCAAGTTTATGACAAAAGGCGTAAGGATATAAAATGGACGTAAAATATCTAATAAAATACCAATATATATATGACTATAGAAGAGCCAAGCTTAAAGAAATAACCAAAACTCCAAAAGCCAATGGATTGCGCAAGGGGTCAGGGAGTTGGATTGCGCAGGTGTCAGTTGCGCAGGGTGCCAAGTGCGCAGGGGCACAGGGCACAGGGGCAGATTGCGCATGAACAGACTGCGCAGAAGTGAACTGCGCATGGGTGGATTGCGCAGGGGTTACTTTGTGCATGGCTGGCTTGCGCATGGATGGCTTGCGCCAACGCAATCCAGCGCAGCGTAAAGCACTGGCTGAGGTCATGCGCAATCGGCCCTGCGCTAAAGAGCACAAGCCGGGGGTGCGCAATCGGCCATGCGCTAAAGAGCGCAAGGCAGAGGGATGTTCTTCCTGGCCGAGAGCAGGTCCAAGAACACCAAGAACTTCAATTCTTCATAACTTTGTCAAATCAAAACTAAATCTAGATTTTCAAAGTTCTAACTGGAGTAAAATCGAATTCTCTTCCACATGGAAGCATCAAAACAAGCAAAAATCAAAATTTAATAGATCAAAACCAAGAATTTTCGAAAATGGTTAAAACCTAGATCTAGAAGAATGAAAGCTCCAAATCACAAAATGTCAAGTTCTAAAGTTGTTCTCCATGGCCTAATCTAGTTAATGGACAAATAAAAAGTGGTGCTTATTTGATGGCAAGGTGCACTTGCCTATAGGTGATGGTGTTGTGTGGAAGAAGGAAGAAGAAGAAGTTGAAGAAGTAAATAAAAAATAAAGAGGAGAGAGAAAAGTAGGTGGGGATTTATGATGGTGGGTTGTGGTGGAATGAGGGTGGAGAATAGGTTAAGGTGTTCCTCTCATGATGAACCAAACCAAACTCACAAAATAAAACCAAGCCATGGTCCAAAACCCATTTACGAGAAACCAAATCCACAAGTCGAAAAAATAAAATACGTGCCAAAATCAAATTACGAGTACAAATACGAAATACAGGAAATACAGAAAATGAGGGTGACAACTCTACCCACCTTAAAAGAATTCCGTCCTCGGAATTTAATCAAGGAGCTAGAGATTGCCACGACAAGCTACACTAAGCACAGACAACTACACTAAGCAATTCAATCATACAATCATACATGCAATCAAGGAATGAAGAGCGCAAGGCATAAGGATGACATTATACCTTATGAGTCAAACAGGTAGGGATAACGTGATCGGATATCATCCTCATACTCCCACGTTTGACTCTCCCAAGGAGCGATAAACTCAAGCAACATGAACTAAACTGATAGTCTTGCGCTTGAGGTCTCTCTCTTTGGTCAAACATGGACACGGGCCTCTCCTCATATGAAAAGGTTGGTACCAATAACCGTTTTCAAATGATCTAGAATATGGCTCGAGCCCAGGATATACCGTTGTAATTAGGACACATGAAACATGACACGTGTCCCGCATAACGACGGCGGAAAGCAAGACAATAGGACACAGATACCTCTCTGTCGATTCTGGATCTGGGCCTGGGCCAGGGCGAACTGCTGAGGCCTCTGCTGCTGGAAAGCCTGGGCCTGAGTCGGCAATGGCCTCGGAGGCTGGTACTGCTGCTGAAATACTTGGGCCTGAGGCGGCAATGGCCTCGGCAACTGTTGCTGCTGCTGGACTGGTACTGGAGCTGGTGCTTGTGCTGATGTTGGTCCCCTAACCGAGGGACTAGATACTGTTGATGCTGAATCGACTTTAAATGGGCAGGACCCCACCCTATGGTCCGGTGCCCCACACAACAAGCATAATCCCAGTGCCTTGCGACACTCTGACACAACGTGTCCAGGCTTCCCACAATAAGAACAACCCTCGGCGGAAGGCTGCGCTTGCTTCTGTTTCTGCTGAGGGTACGTCGGGGTAGAGTGCTGAACCGACGTTACTGAGGTTGCTCGCCTCGGAGTTCCAATAGTCAAAGCCCTAGCTGTCGGGGCTGGTGCTGAAGACTGATTCATTTGACTGTGGGACCGCTTCCGTCCTCCGGTCCTATCCACAATCCTCTGGGAGGTATACTCGTGCCTCCTAGCTGCTCGCTAGACGGCATCAAAAGTTCTGTGCTCGAACTGCTCTACTGCCAATATGATCTCCAAGTGGAGCCCCTGCTGGAACCGCTGGGCCCTATCAAACTCGGTCGCCACCAAGGTGGGAGTAAATCGACTGAGTCTGGAAAACTCCGATGCATAACTGTCGACCGTCCTGCCTCCTTGCTTCAAGTTGGCAAATCTGGTCTGCAGGTCATACTGAGCCACCGCGTCAAAATACTTGGTCTGGAATCTTTCGCTAAATACTGCCCAGGGAACAGGTGCTGTCAATCCTACCGCTTGCAGGCCCACCAGTTGCGGGCTAGATCTAATAACTGCAGGCGCACCACCGCCACCTTCTCGTCTTCTGGAGTCTTCGCGGCCTCTAGAATAACTTCTGTATCCTGGAGCCAAGCATCTGCGGTAATGGCATCCTCGGTGCCGTCGAAGAATGGAGGGTTCAGGCGCTTGAAACTGTTGGCTGTACTGTTTCCCGGATGACCGCCTCTGTTCAGAGCATCTTGTACTGCCTGGTGTAATGCATCACCTCGACGATCTTGAGAAGCTAATAATGATCTGATGAGACCTTCCAAAGTGCCATCATCAGGCTCTACTGGCTGGACTGGCTGAACTGGGGGCACTGGTCCTTCAAAAGGCATGGCTCGAGAGGCTGCTGTTGAGGACTGATCTTGATCTTCTTGCTGTTGCTGGACTGCTGGCTGAGCTCCTTCTGGCTGATCAACAGGAATGATGCCACTGAAGCAATGACATCAGGGATATTAAGGAAGGGCCAGGATAGAACAATGATGCAAGCATGTTATCAAGTCAGGGATCCAAGGAGATAAGAAGATACGAGTGGAGATCAAAGGCGAGTACAGATTGAGACATCTATCTGGTAAACCCCCACATATCTTGATTGACAAGACCTGCATGGGCTACCACTTAAACCATGTCACACCCCAGAACCAGAATACTGGAGAGTGGGGGCGGACATAGCCAGCTACGTATAATGAAATGGAATCCATCTCACCATACGGTCACGGCTGTCGAGATATGTGAGGGTTTATCTATAAGCCATCAGTCTCTTAAGGTCATAAATTATCCTATTGTCTCAATCTCAACCAACTAATAATAATCACAAGATATCAGATCACCAAATATACAATTGTAAGGCATCCCAAACATTACATATCCAGATGATCATGAAGCTAGTCGTACAAAATGCAAGGACTAGCAAGAGTTAAGTCATACATGATCAACCTCGAGTTGCCAATCATGTTACAGCCCGTAGGCAGACAGTAAGTAAGAGTGCATCGAGCTAACAGGTGCTCGTCGGCTAAACGCCTCAAAAGAATAATTTTTACAATAGAGTGAACGAAACAAAATAGAAAACCCACTCGTTGCCCGGGTTCCGTCTAGTGTTCACCATCGAGCTGGAAGACAGGTAGATCCTCTGGAGCTGCTCTGGTATCTGGCCATACAAAACCAGCTGGGTCAGACCCCAGAGAGAGCAAGTGCCACAAAGGAGGCCACGAAATAAGAACAAAAACCAGCAATCAGCACAATAATATAATTACATAATAAAAGACAGTAATTTAAGAAAAGCATGATGGGTAATATAAAAGATAATCTTGTATAGAATCACTAAAAAGACAGGACATATGGAAAAGCATGACAGGATGATATACGATGAGACAACCATGGGACTATTCAGATGGCCAGGTTACAACCCTTAAACCAAACAAGGACCGGGGTTGTAACCCTTCGTCTGAACGGAACTTGGTTTCCCACCATTTATCGGCAAGGTAAATATAAGAAATCAGGTCAAGTAACAATCTGGAGTGACAATCATTATAGTCAATTCTAGACAATGCTATACTGGACTAGACTCCATCCAAGCAATCACGGCCAATCATTGCCTACGGCTTTCTACATTAACTAACTAGGGTTATCACAATCCTAGTTACTAGCAAGATGCAATGAGAAACTCCCAGTCCCAAGCCCTGCAGACTATCCAGTTATCCTTCCGCGGGTTGAGAGTTATAGGTGGGTAAATTGCCCGGGAGACAAATGTACCCTTAGGTGACTTAGAGGGTGCAACACATGACAGTGTGCTAGAAATGTGCTCTACTCGTCGGCAAGCTACAAGTCCATTAAAGTGCCCAGATAACGAGATTGCCTGTGACTGGAAATTCTCCATGTTCTAGTTTGATCTAATCATTAGCCTAATCCAATTTAGCGCGAGTCCCTGGCCGTGGTATCCAGGAAGTCACGTCCTAGACATGATGCGAGACAAGATAAGTAGATTGTACAAGCAAGCAAGCAGGAACACCCACGGTGTCAAGTTGATTATACAAGTCAAGTTAGCCGTCGCAACAGCATCAAGTCAAGTCAAGTTACAAGTTACAAGTTACAAGTTACAAGTCAAGTCAGGTACAAGTCAAGAGTGCGCCGCCACGGGCCACTATCAAGTTATCAAGTATCAGGATTAATCATGTCAGGGTACTTGTCAGGAGTGCGCCACGACGGGCCACTATCAGGTCAGGTTGGTCATGTCAGGAGTGCACCACTACGGGTCACTGTCGTGTTATGCAAGTTCCTTGTCATACTATGCCAAGTACAATAGTCAATCCAAACGTATTAAGTAAAAATCAAGTTCATGACAAAAGACGTAAGGATATAAAATGGACGTAAAATATCTAATAAAATACCAATATATATATGACTATAGAAGAGCCAAGCTTAAAGAAATAACCAAAACTCCAAAAGCCAATGGATTGCGCAAGGGGTCAGGGAGTTGGACTGCGCAGGTGTCAGTTGCGCAGGGTGCCAAGTGCGCAGGGGCACAGGGCACAGGGGCAGATTGCGCATGAACAGACTGTGCAGAAGTGAACTGCACATGGGTGGATTGCGCAGGGGTTACTTTGCGCATGGCTGGCTTGCGCATGGATGGCTTGCGCCAGCGCAATCCAGCGCAGCACAAAGCACTGGCTGAGGTCATGCACAATCGGCCCTGCGCTAAAGAGCACAAGCCGGGGGTGTGTAATCGGCCATGCGCTAAAGAGCGCAAGGCAGAGGGATGTTCTTCCTGGTCGAGAGCAGGTCCAAGAACACCAAGAACTTCAATTCTTCATAACTTTGTCAAATCAAAACCAAATCTAGATTTTCAAAGTTCTAACTTGAGTAAAATCGAATTCTCTTCCACATGGAAGCATCAAAACAAGCAAAAATCAAAATTTAATAGATCAAAACCAAGGATTTTTAAAATGGTTAAAACCTAGATCTAGAATAATGAAAGCTCCAAATCACAAAATGTCAAGTTCTAAAGTTGTTCTCCATGGCCTAATCTAGTTAATGGACAAATAAAAAGTGGTGCTTATTTGATGGCAAGGTGCACTTGCCTATAGGTGATGGTGTTGTGTGAAAGAAGGAAGAAGGAAGAAGAAGAAATTGAAGAAGTAAATGAAAAATAAAGAGGAGAGAGAAAAGTAGGTGAGGATTTATGATGGTGGGTTATGGTGGAATGAGGGTGGAGAATAGGTTAAGGTGTTCCTCTCATGATGAACCAAACCAAACCCATAAAATAAAACCAAGCCATGGTCCAAAACCCATTTACGAGAAACCAAATCCACAAGTCGAAAAAATAAAATACGTGCCAAAATCAAATTACGAGTACAAATACGAAATACAGGAAATACGGAAAATGAGGGTGACATTTCACCACCTCCATCACCATGGTCAGCAATCACCACCATCACCACTTCAAACTGCCACCGTTCACCTCTCCCGTCGGTCGCCTTCATGGCGCGTGCAACCGCCATGCCAGGCCGTGCCTCCGCCGGCCAGGTCGTACACTGCAGCCCCCGTGCCACCGCGTGACAGTAGCAGCGGCAGCAGCGCCATGGCGCACGTGCGTGAGGCGCTGGCCGCCACCGCCATGGCCGGCTACGCACCGCCGTGGGTGGCCCCCCCTCTGGCGAGCTTCGACGCTCAGTTCCCTGATGGCCACCGTCCTCCGGGACGCGCCGTCGAGGCGATTCGTACGTTTTGCACGACGTCCCGTCGTGACGCGCGCGGGATCGAGTTTATTTTGGCGTTCCGTCACAGCGACTTCGTGCACATTTTCCCGGAGATCCGATCGTTGGATCGACGATTTCTTCACTCCGTCGTAATCTCGGTATATCCACCTTTATCCCTGTCAATTTTCGTCCGTTAATTTTATCGTTTGATACATGAAAACCGGCCACCAAGTTGACCGTTTAAATTGTATTAAATTTGGACAATTTTGCGGGGCCAACTTCGTCAGCTTGTATCTCCTCCACCACAGCTCCGTTTGGCGTGCCACTAGTTCCGGTGCGAAGCTGGTATAACCCTCTTACTAACCTTCAGTTTCGTTTCATTGTGAGCTTGTTTGATTAGTTGAATTTGACGCCAAAGTTGGCTGTCCGAATTCATAATTTCCAACTTGTAAAATTCCATTTTTGAACACGGGACTCCAGATTTTATTTCTGACACCACCATTAGACTTGTGGTATCGTTCTAGCATGTTTTCATATAAAATTTGTTAGATTTGGAGAACGTGGGCCCGGGCACGCATTTCAGTGCAAAGCAGGTCCTACTTTCTGGGTCAACGGGACTTTTTGACGTCGGCTCATCGGAATCAAATTCCGGATATACCGTTGAGTTCGTATCGTCATTCTGGACTCGTTGACATATAATTTGCTAGGTTTTAGTGGACATTGGATCTGGCACACATTTTGGTGCAAGTCGGATACCAATATCCGGGTCAACGGGTCATTTTGAGATCAACTCATCGGAATCCAATTCCGGATATACCGTTTAGTTCGTATCGCCATTCTGGACTCGTTGACAGGTAGTTTGCTGAGTTTTGAGAACTTTGGCTTCGGCACGCATTTTCGTGCAAACCGGAATTTCAAGTTCTGGTCAACGGGCCAAATTGAGATCGGGTCAACGGAATCCAATTCTGGAGATACCGTTGGGTTCGTATCGACATTCTGGTTTCATGGACATATAAATTGTTATATTTTGTAGACTTGTTTTCTTGCACGTTTTTTGGTGCAAAACAGCTCCGATACGGACACCCTTTTGACCCAAAATTACCTTTTTGCCCTTGTGTCCAAATTGGACCGTTGGGTAGGCTATCCTAGCTAATTTGACCATTCTGGACACGTTGGCGATGTTCATTTCATCGTCCGACAATGTTTGTTGATAATTTCTCTGAGTTTAACTTTTTTATAATTAATTAAAAATAAATTTATATAATGTTCGTATTTCGGGATTAGTACAACGAAACTGAGATCAGCCAATTCCAGTGATCTCACATCGCTAAAATTGACAAGTTGGATACGTGGATCACTATAATAAGATTATCAACCTTACCGATAATCTTCTTATCTCGATTTGCGTGTCGTAAGTTTCGATGTACAAATAACGAAGTACACTTTATATTAGACTAGAATTGACCATGTTTGACCAGAGTTGACCAGTTGACCCAAAGTCAACTGTAAGTCAACACTTGACCTAATTTGACTAGATTATTGACCGGAGTCGACCTAGAGTTGTTTTGACTTAGAAGAACCTAGAATAATGTAGATTGATTATAGAGATTCATTTATTACAACTTGAACACCTTGTAACCTGTGTTGTTTTAAATAGGACTCTATGGCTTCAGTGGGACCCCCTATACTTATCAGTTGTTCAGGTTATCGAGGCGAGTACATTCTCAGATTATTTTATATCCTGCTTAGAATTATTTTCTGCAGTAGATTACTTTACTTGTACTGTCACGTTGGTCACACGGATTGGTACTATATGGATCCCTTCTTGAGATGTTATCCTTAAGGAGCATCGGGTACTACATGTTCTGTGTGTTTTACTTACATGGCGTATCATATGCTTTATTGGTTCTTTGATCACTTACGACATATACTCTTATGATCGTAGAGTCTTCCTAGAATCCTTATCCCATTTATGGGACTACTATGTATCACCTTCGGGGTCTATCACCTTCGGGGGCTGTTACATAGCATCATATAACATAACCTGGCTTGATCCTTGTGTATTGATTGGGGGTACGGGAGAGTAGAAGTAGACATGTGAATAATATTCAAGTAGTATCTTATCAAAATCTCTTCCATAGTGTCTTATCAGAATCTCCTATGCCATTTACATGTCTATATTGTACTCTGACTCACTAGCCACATGTTAGTTCTTTATTTATAGTAGATATTTCTATTACAGTTTTCTCTCTCTGTTTACATACTGCACTTCTTTCAGTACTTGTATCTTACTTTACTGCATGAATATGTTTTCTAACCTGCTATAAACTATTGAGATGTATTGTGCTCGTTCCAGTCCTGACTGGACCTGTTGATAAATTTTACAGATAGCCTGGGATTGCCTGCTAGCCTAGAGGAGACACAGTAGAGGTTGTTTAGATAGTTGTTTCTTTTGTTTGGAGTTGTATTTACTTTGTGGTTTACTGTATTTGGGTTTTGAGATGTATTCTGAGTTTGTATCTTAGACACTTAGACTCCTATCTGTTGTATCTCTTTTTGATTTCATGTTTTATCTATCTTCCTTTATGCTCTACCTTAGATGTGATTGAGTTTATATTCTGCTATGTCACCCCCATTCGGGGAGTATAATTTAGTCTTATACTGTTAGATGCATTGAGACCTAGGACAGCGTTCTACCGCCGACACTGCGGCGTAGGCTGGGCGTCGTTGCGTTCTCGTGCCCTAACTCTAGGGTGCGGGTCATGACACGTTTTTGGTGGTGGCCCATGCAGATCGAGTTTATGTAGTGGTATTCGAACTAGAGTACCACTACAGCCTGCAGTAGGAATATGATATATTTTGAAGGTACTCAATCACAGTTAGGAACCCTTGAGAGATTCCTGGGACGACCCTTGAGAATCTTATTTTAACTTCGATTTGAAAACTCTTCTTCCCTTGATTTGATTTATCTTTACTTTCTGTTGTTAAATTTGATTTTAATGGATTATTGTTGAATTTGAGTTTGTATTTATTAATTTTGATGGATGATTGTCGAATTTTGAATTTTGATGATAGCTGTTGCATTTGAGTTTGTATTTTGATGGATTTTGTTCATTTTTGAATTTTGATGTTCGTTGATAAATTTAATTTTTGGGTATTCGTTGTTGATTTAATTTTTTTTTTTTTTTGGCAAGATGAAATTATATGGGCTAGGTCATCTATGTTATGGAATCTAGTCTTCTATAGTCACATTAGCCAGCATGGTGAGGACATATAATCTGACTCTGGATATATTTCTCGGGTGTGGGAATTTAAGGTTTTCGCAGCCAAGCTAGCGGCATCGTGAAAATGTTAAATACCATGATTCTAGAGATATGTGCATAAGTCAAGGGCTCTGTGATTATCGTAGCCTTGCTTACTAGTATGACGAGGATTTAGAGTACCATGATTTTGGATAGACGCATATGATTATCAGATTGTACCTTAAATATTTTTGAACATGTTTTCTCTACTTTTGTTCAGTCATTCAAAAAAAAGTATTATTATTTGTTTGCTTTGTCTAGTTCCTATTATTTAACTCAGGAGTAAGTTTAGTTGGTTTTATAAACCTTGTGTAATTTCTTGCTATGAGTTTTTCATAATACAATGAATCGATGATTTTGCTAGACTTTAGCTTGAATTTGGTATTTTAGCTCTGGATTTCAAAATCGTTTCTTTCTTTAAACAGATAAGCAGAACAGATTTTATCGTTATTTCTTCTTGCTATTATTCTTGTATTAAATAATAATGATAATAAAACTGTCTTGATTTCGTCAATCACCTGCTTGCAATCTTGGTAGGAATCTAAATGTTAGTCTTAGCGTAGAATTAATTTTTTTTATATTGGGACATGAGGATATGTATATGAATATATATATCAGACACTTTGTCTAACACATATGCATGCTACATTTGATTTTCCACCTATCTAAATACCTATTAATATGTTGTTGATGTTAATTTTCATAACCAATATTTCTGGTTCTCTGCTTTTCCATGTTTAAATTTGTAATTTAAATATAAATTTCATGTTATTATTTAGGTTTACATCACTGTACATGTATGCTATACGTAGGGTTTCAATTCAAAAATTTTGGTTGAGTTTTGTGTTGAAATTGTTTTAATCTGAGACTGTGTGCATATTAACCCTTAATACTGAATTCCAAATGTTTAGTTTAAATTACTGTTTTATTTTCTTAAATATAATATTCAAAGCTGTGTACATTGTTGTATGTAGGATATAATGTTAGGTTTCATATTCTTACATGTTAGTTTGTGATAAACATTGAGTTGGTTTTTAATGTTCAATTTCTCCAAAATCTTGAAAACTAGTTACATGTTAACATTTTTACATTGATTCAAATGTTTAGTTCGATTCAGATTTAACATGTAATATCAAACTGTATGCGTAGATAAATGTATTGGTAGCATGTTAGGGTTTTATTTCCATCATGTTAGGTTGTGTTAGGAGCATTAAGTTGGTTGTGATGTTCAAGCCCTAGATTTTGAAATTGTACTATGTTAATATTACACTTGTTTAAATGTTAGCTCATTTCAGATTTTGTATGTAAATGCTGAACTAAAACTGGATTTAACCTTTTGATACTAAGTTATAACCCTGTACAAGGACACACACACACACACACACTCTAACTTAGTATACATTGTCATGTAACCTAACCTTCCTCTCTATGTTATGATCATATACCTAGATAGATATATATAGAGTTTATATGTACATGTTATAATATATATAAATACATAGCTAAGTTCTACCTTTTTATATATATGTGGTTAGCCATGCATATTATGAGTAAATAAGTTGCATATTGTAGATTGTTTAACCAATATGCCATGATTAGTGTAACTTGATAGCCATTGAATTGAAACACAATCCTCATATACACTTTCATGTATATTCACGTGCACCCACGCCTACTATCTAACCATATGAACATGTTCCCATACACATGATACTAGTTTTCCCTCTCTAACGCTCTCTATATATATATTGTGAATAGATTTCAATGCAAGTGACTTTGAATTCCTTAACTTGTGATTTTGATTTTCTTGGGATAGTACTTTTTTTTCAGATAATTGGTAGTTACCTTTGTTTTATTTTTGATAAGTACCAGTTTTCATATAGGATGGTAGACCGCCTTACAGTTTTGATGATTTGTTATTTCTGTAACTTTTCTATTTTAGCAACCTGGATTGCTTGTGTGTTTGATACCCTAAGACCCTTCCGATTAGCATGACTAGTATACCTAGATGAGACTTCACTATCACCGTATGCCATGACCCTGTATGCCGTTCTTTTTTTTATGGTATGATTTGGTTAAGTTCTGGGACTTGATTGTGGGGGTTTGACCGAGAGGGAGTATGGACATTTTAATTTCGAGGACAAAATTTTTATAAGGTGGGTATGTGAGCACCCTGAATTTCGGGCTGATTTTTTTCATTTTATTTTATTTTATTTTCTGATTGATTGGTTTTGATAAATAATTTATTCTGTATTTTTCTTTAATTGTACTTTTCCGTGCCATTGATATTTGGAGTATCAGGGATGTTCAACTTTGAAAATCTTCTTCATGAGTTTTGGAGTGGACATGATTACCTTCATGATAGTATATAGTGTCCCATCCAAACTTGTTCCCTTGTGCTCTTTTTGCTTCGCTGAACTTCGGGTCGTTTTAGACCATTTGATTATTATTTATTTTTCCACTCTTTTCCTTGATCATTATTAGCACGTTACCGTGACTTTTAATTTGGGAGCGCAAGACCAGTCAGTTTCTTGAAACCAACTCCTCATTGATGACCTACTCGAGACGCTCATCACCCATGACCTTCGTGTCCCACTCAGACACGTCATTTTGTGCTCCATTTGATTCGCACAACTTTCCCGACACGTGACCCGATTTTATTTCACTCCACGGCGTCACATTCATCTTCCAACTTGAATTGTGGGTCCCCTGTCGACCAAAACCTGTCCGCCCCAACTATGGACATGGCCCACTTTGAGCCTACTATCCGTCCGCCACTTGTGTCCCATTTATTGGAATCCCCATGTGCTACTTATTCACTCATGATCATCAACACCTAATTTTAATTAGATTTTTGCACAATGTCCGATTTTGATCCAATCCGGCTCCACCGAGTCCAGTCCAGCTTTGTGTTGCCCTCCATCATGACACCCTCGCTTTCCTCGTCCAAAAATAATATTAAATATCATGTTTGCCTATTTCTATATTTATTGGAATTTTCCTTGAATTAAATCCTATAGAAATTACCTATTTTCTCTATTTTCCATCATAGCCTTTGATTCTCCTAATTAAATCCTCACCATTCATTCTCACATGACAACAAATTTCCCCCTCTAGCTTTTGGAGCCGGCCCTAAAACCAAGGCATTCTCTCTCTCTCTCTCTCTTCCTCTCTCACATTATTATTATTCTTCTCTCTCTCCATTCAACAACAAAAACTACAATAACATCACAGCAGCACTCCATGCAAACCCAATCCACCCCGACCACCTCCTCTACTCGACCATCCTCTGGCCGGCCTCCGCCGCGCTGTCGGTCGTCGGCCTCCACCCGACCACTCAGTTCCTCCTCCTTTCCTCCACTTCTCATTCTCCCACTTCATTTCACTACCTCCATCACCATGGTCAGCAATCACCACCATCACCACTTCAAACTGCCACCATTCACCTCTCCCGTCGGCCGCCTTCGTGGCGTGCGCAACTGCCATGCCAGGCCGCGCCTCCGTCGGCCAGGTCGTGCACTGCAGCCCCCGCACCACAGTGCGACAGTAGCAGCCGCAGCAGCGCCATGGCGCGCGCACGCGTGAGGCGCTGGCCGCCGCCGCCATGGCCGGCCACGTGCCGCCGTGGGTGCCCCCCCCTCCGACGATCTCCGAAGCTCAGTCCCCTGACGGCCACCATCCTCAGGGATGCGCCGTCGAGGCGATTCGTGCGTTTTGCACGACGTCCCGTCGTGACGCGCGCGGGATCGAGTTCATTTTGGCATTCCATCGCAGCAACTTCGTGCCCTTTTTCCCGAAGATTCGACCGTTTGATCGGTGATTTCTTCGCTCCGTCGCAATCTCGGTATATCCACCTTCATCCATGTCAATTTTCGTCCGTTAATTTTATCGTTTGATACATGAAAACAGGCCACCAAGTTGACCGTTTAAATTATATTAAATTTGGACAGTTTTGCGGGGCCAACTTCGTCAGCTTGTATCTCCTCCACCGTAGCTCCGTTTGGCGTGCCACCAGTTCCGGTACGAAGCTGGTATAACCCTCTTACTACCCCTCTAGTTTCGTTTCATTGTGAGCTTGTTTGATTGGTTGAATTCGACGCCAAAGTTGGCCGTCCGAATTCGTAATTTCCAACTTGTAAAATTCTATTTTTGAACACGGGACTCCAGATTTCATTTCTGACACCACTATTAGACTTGTGGCGTCGTTCTGGCATGTTTTCATATAAAATTTGTTAGATTTGGAGAACGTGGGCTCGGGCACGTATTTTGGTGCAAAGCGGATCCCACTTTCTGGGTCAACAGGACTTTTTGACACCGGCTCATCGGAATCCAATTGCGGATATACCATTGAGTTCGTATCGTCATTCTGGACTCGTTGACATATAATTTGCTAGGTTTTGGTAGACATTGGATTCGACACGCATTTCGGTGCAAGTCGGATACGAATATCCGGGTCAACGGGTCATTTTGAGATCAGCTCATCGGAATCCAATTCCGGATATACCGTTGAGTTCGTATCGCCATTCTGGACTCGTTGACATGTAGTTTGCTGAGTTTTGAGAAATTTGGCTCCGGCACGCATTTCCGTGCAAACCGAAATTTCAAGTTCTGGTCAACGGGCCAAATTGAGATCGGATCAACGGAATCCAATTCTGGAGATACCGTTGGGTTCGTATCGACATTCTGGTTTCGTGGACATATAATTTGTTATATTTTGTAGACTTATTTTCTTGCACATTTTTCGGTGTAAAACGGCTCCGACACGGACACCATTTTGACCCGAAATTACCTTTTTGCCCTTGTGTCCAAATTGGACCGTTGGGTAGGCTATCCTAGCTAATTTGACCATTCTGGACACGTTGGCGATGTTTATTTCATCGTCCAACAATGTTTGTTGATAATTTCTCTGAGTTTAACCTTTTTATAATTAATTAATAATAAATTCATATAATGTTCGTATTTCGGGATTAGTACAACGAAACTGAGATCAGCCAATTCCAGTGATCTCACATCGCTGAAATTGACAAGTTGGACACGTGGATCACTATAATAAGATTATCAACCTTACCGATAATTTTTTTATCTCGATTTGCGTGTCGTAAGTTTCGACGTACAAATAACGAAATACACTTTATATTAGACTAGAATTGACCATGTTTGACCAGAGTTGACCAGTTGACCCAAAGTCAACTATAAGTCAACACTTGACCTAGTTTGACTATATTATTGACCGGAGTCGACTTAGAGTTGTTTTGACTTAGAAGAACCTAGAATAATGTAGATTGATTATAGAGATTCATATATTACAACTTGAACACCTTGTAACCTGTGTTGCTTTAAATAGGACTCTGTGGCTTCAGTGGGACCCCCTATACTTATCAGCTGTTCAGGTTATCGAGACGAGTACATTCTCTGATCATTTCATATCCTGCTTAGAATTATTTCCTGCAGTAGATTACTTTACTTGTACTGTCACGTTGGTCACACGGATTGGTACTATATGGATCCCTTCTTGAGATGTTATCCTTAGGGAGCATCGGGTACTACATGTTCTGTACGTTTCACTTATATGGCGTATCATATGCTTCATTGGTTCTTTGATCACTTACGACATATACTCTTATAATCGTAGAGTCTTCCTAGAATCCTTATCCCATTTATGGGACTACTATGTATCACCTTCGGGGTCTATCACCTTCCGGGTCTATCACCTTCGGGGTCTATCACCTTCGGGGGCTGTTACATAGCATCATATAACATAACCTGGCTGGATCCTTGTGTATTGATTGGGGGTACGGGGGAGTAGAAGTAGACATGTGAATAATACCCAAGTAGTATCTTATCAGAATCTCTTCCATAGTGTCTTATCAGAATCTCCTATGCCATTTATATGTCTATATTGTACTCTGACTCACTAGCCACTTGTTAGTTCTTTATTTATAGTAGATATTTCTATTACAGCTTTCTCTCTCTGTTTACATACTACACTTCTTTCAGTACTTGTATCTTACTTTACTGCATGAATATATTTTCTAACCTGCTATGAACTGTTGAGATGTATTATGCTCGCTCCAGTCCTGACTAGACCTGTTGATAAATTTTACAGATGGCCTGGGATTGCCTGCTAGCCTAGAGGAGACACAGTAGAGGTTGTTTAGATAGTTGTTTCCTTTGTTTGGAGTTGTATTTACTTTGTGGATTACTATATTTGGGTTTTGAGATATATTCTGAGTTTGTATCTTAGACACTTAGACTCCTATCTGTTGTATCTCTTTTCGATTTCATGTTTTATCTATCTTCCTTTATGCTCTACCTTAGATGTGATTGAGTTTATATTCTGCTATGTCACCCCCATTCGGGGAGTATAAACTGTTTAGTCTTATACTGTTAGATGTATTGAGACCTAGGACAGCGTTCTACCACCGACACTGCGGCGTAGGCTGGGCGTCGTTGCGTTCTCGTGCCCTAACTCTAGGGTGCGGGTCGTGACACTGGCCAAGTATGTGGCAGCTCACACCGATATTCCATCCACAGATGATGTAATCCCGCTAGAAAAGATACCTTACTTCATCAATAAAGTGCTATCTTTGAACTACACCGAGCTTAATAAGCTTTGTATAATGTATGCTATGGATCACGGTATAAGCGCTCACCTACACACACAGGTGAAAAATGTTTACACCGCAAATCAGCTCACTCCCACGGAAGACGCTTACTGCATAATCGAGGGAGGGGATCATCCAATCATCTTCGGTCGGAAGAATGATCCACAACCCTTCACCATAGAAGAAGTCAACCTCGAATCAGACACCGGAAGACTGTCCCTCTATCTATATAGCCCCCAATCCAAATACCTCATGCAAAAATAGAGGTAAGATCTGGAGACTACGCCAGGTTTGAACTACGGCACTGGTCGACGATTACCGTTAAAGTTGCCGGTCCCGGCTGGCAAACCACAGGACTACTACAATAAGACCCGATGCAGACTGGGATATGTTACGCCTACAACGACCCCTGAAAGCTCAGATGAGGAATGCGACTGGCAGTCACACTCAACCGGATCACCAACTTCTGATTCAGATATCAGCATCGGGGATGTATTCCGGCGGGTCTTTTCTGTCAACATGGCGTTCGCTGATGCTTACGAAGAAGGTAAAGACTTTCCTGAACTCCTCAAATTAGAGCCGTGGGCCCAACAGCTGGATGCACAATGGAAGAAGCAGTTTGAACAAAGGGAGCCTCCTACTGAAGATGAGGTCATGCAAGTGGATCTAGGCAGCGACTCTTCTCCAAAACCAATCTTCGTTAGTAAAAGCCTGACAGACGAAGAGCGAGAATCACTACTGGACTCGTCAAAGAATATATTGATGTGTTCGCCTGGAACTATGATGACATGCCAGGGTTAAATCCCGATATCGCTCTTCACAAACTCAACATTCGGCCAGATGCAAAGCCAGTCAAACAACAACGACGATGCTTCCGCCCAAGCATCATGGATGCAATCGAAGCCAAAGTCAACAAGCTGATAGCCAGCGGCTTCATTCGTGAGGAGCAACATCCAGACTGGATCGCCAATATAGTATCGGTCCTCAAGAAGAATGGAAAGATTCGAATCTGCATTGACTTTCGCAATCTAAACGAGGCGTGCCCCAAAGATGAGTTCTCCCTCCCTATCACAGACATCATGATTGACAACACCTGCTGCTTCGAACGTATGTCATTCATGGATGGCTTCTCGGGGTACAACCAGATTAAGATGTCACCCGACGATGAAAAGCATACATCGTTCCGAACACCAATAGGCACGTTCTGCTACACAGTCATGTCTTTCGGTTTAAAGAACGCTGGTGCCACCTATCAGAGAGCTATGAGCATCATCTTCATAGATCACTTGTACAAGACCGTGGAGTGCTATATTGACGACATCGCCGTCAAAAGCCGCTCTAAGGAAGATCATCTGCATGATCTAAGGATAGTATTCGACCTAATGCGAGTGCACAATTTGAAAATGAACCCTACGAAATCCTTCCTGGGCGTATCCAGCGGGAAGTTCTTGAGTTTCATCATCACCTCCCAGGGTATCCACGTAGATGTAGAAGCGTAAAAAAATGCTTCATAGACTGAGTCCAAGAGATAGAACTTTACACTCAAAATGAGCTGTTTTACGCTAGGGACAAGTCAGCTACTTTACGCCAGGGACAGGTCAGCTATTTTACGCCAGGGGCAAGCCGACTACATTACGCTTGAGACAGGTTGTCAAATCATGCATTTAATGCAAGTGATAATAACTTTGACATAATGATTTGCTGACAACATGCAACACAGAAGTCAAGAGGATCGGATTTTTACCAAGCTCGATACTTGTTGTATGGTGTGCAAAAAAGGCTACTTTACGCTCAATAATTACTTCTTTTTTACGCACGATAGTTATGTGAGCTTTTTCGCTCAAGGCTATTGTGGGCGTAATGTCTATTTGGGCTAGTTTTACGCTCAAGGCTATTTTAGCCACATTACGTTGAGAAGTTTTAATTGTGTTGTTTTTACGCCAGTTGCTACTTTACGTTCGGAGCATATTTTGGGGACGTTTTTACGCCCGATCCTTCCTGACTATTTTCGAACGTAGTTTATCCACATGGCTTTCATACCACATTTATTGAAGAACTTGTATATGTGCTCCCTATTTTTGTTGGAATAATGGGACGCGCGTCAACATATTCAGTGGGTGACTTCCATCGTGGGTGACAGTTACCAGCGTACAAAACTCAATTTTGTTGCTTTTTACGCACAATGAGTTAAGTCTATAAATAGACTTATTTTCTTTATAACAAGGGCATCAGGTAACACAGAGACAGAGGAGGATACATAGAGATCAGAGCCCAGAAACTTTGATTCCCCGAGAGCATTCTTCTTCAACTTTTCTTCCAGAATAGAGTGAAGCAAAGCAGAAAAGCATTCGACCTCGCCATCAGTGCCCAAGTGCGTCGATACCTTTCTGGTGACATAGTTCTTCCAGTTGTTTATCTTCTAGCAGTGATCTTCATCATCATCGTATGGTCCAAGGAATAAAGTGATCGCCTTCAGATCAGACTTCCGTAGTAATACTTCCCAGAATAATTTGTACTTCTTGTACTTTTTCTCGTTTTATTTTCAAAAGCCGATTTTCAGGCATTTTGTTAAGTGAAACAAAATGACGACTCTGCTGGGGACGACCTTCTCCTCTGACGAGGAGGCAATTGCTCAATACGATGATGTGTCGATTGGATCGACAAAGAAGACTCTGGTAGTGCACTTCGACTAGACTGCCTATGAAGAAATGCTCTGGACTGGGGGTAGCACTCGCTGCTCCAATGTTCAGAAATTGCGGAAGGTGCGAAAAGTTTGGGTTCCTAAATCCAAAGCATCCTCGGATCTCCCTACTGTCTTTGCGGGCAAAGGAATCCTTCCTACTCCTGTTGTAGAGACTCCCATCTGTGATGAGGCAGTCTCTACTTCGGTGATATGCCATGCGCGTAAAAACAAGTCTCCCGTTTGTAACATGGCAGACTCTCCAGTGTTACGCTCTGGGCGTAAAAATCAGGTTTTACGCCATGAGCGTAAAAATCAGGTTTTATGTCCTGGGCGTAAAAACGTGTCTCCCGTCTGTGACGTGGCAGACTCCAATGCCTTACGTTCTGAACGTAACAATAAGTCTCCCGTCTGTGACGCGGTAGACACATAAAATTTACGTTCTACACGTAAAAAAAAATCTCCCGTCTATGATGTGGCAGATACTCATGTTTTGCGCTCTATGCGTAAAGGTAAATCTCCTGTCTGTGACAATGTAGATAAAATTCACAATGATGCTTCTGCATCTAAAGTGAATGTACCTACACGCATGAAGCATAAAAACATAGTTGGTAAAACTTCTGTTTTCATCTAACAACCTTCTTACACTCTTGTATGCAAGGTACCAAACTTACAAATTACATGCAATGAAGATGGAGTCCTTCGTGCACAAAAATCTCAGGATTTACGTGCGCAACTCCAAGCACATAAAAATGTACAGTTTGGTTCTACGAATGCTGCTAGAAATCTTCTTTATACACAAGGGACTAAACGTTTTTCTACCCAAATGTAATAAAGAAGACTACTTCATCTACTCCTTCTGATTTACGCGAATTGCTAATGCAAAAGCGTAAAAATAGACAATCTCCCGTGACACTCCCCAAAGAAAATTATCATTGTGAGTGTCACCAGATTGTAATTAAATGTTGTTGTTCGGTTTCTAAACGATCAGTTTTTGATCGGTTAAATTTTAATGCGCCTCAACAATAAGATGATGAGTTGTCATATGCATCAGTCAACATGGCATCTCATACCAACAGAGGACGACGTCCTAGACGGAACACGTCCCAAACTCCAGGTCAACAACAATTCAACAGACTTCTTGATTCCTTTGAAGGCGTATATCAGAATACTCGATCAAAAAGACAAAGACAGTTGTAGACTTCTGATTCAGAAGCTGGGGGTACTCAATCTTTTGAGTCTGAAACTGATAGTATTGATTCATACCTCTATACTAATCCCTCTGTATCTTCAAGAGAGGTTGAATCCTATGCTATTGGAGATGAACCAGAGACGTCATCTGCTAATACAGAACAACGTCTCACTGCCGTTGAGCAATCACTGAAAGACATGCTTAACATGATGCAAAGCATGCACCAGATAATAACGACTCAATAAACTTCTCAACCGGTAGCGGTAACACTGGTACAGGTAACAGCACAAACTCAAGATAGTCAAGGGGTTGATATACCTTTAAATATTCAAGAGCCTGCTGTTAACCAAAATTCTGCATCTCCAGATCCTATCATTTCAGAAGATGTACCATCTCCGGTGGGGGTTACGGTACATCCAACAACCATTCAATCAAATGTGCTTCTTCAAACCAGTGAAGCTATTCAAGCAGTGCGTGAGATCAAAGCACAGTTTGAAGTCTTGAAGCACAAGGATCAGCTCCAGAGGTTAGGGATTAAGCAACCTTATCCTCCTCATTGGAATGATGTACCCTTTCCACCAAAATTTAAGCCACAATCAATGGTATTGTTTGATGGAAAGGCTTCTCCTAGTCAGTATATCAATTACTTTGATATTATGACTGTACATCTACAGAAAAATAATGCTCTTCTCACTCGAGTGCTCATTGGGTGCTTGACGGGTTCAGCTTACGACTGGTATCGTAGTTTACCCGACAATTGCATTTCGTCTTTTGACAAATTTAAGGCAATGTTTCTCTCCCGCTTCTATGAAGGAGGTATGGACATGAACATGTCCTCCTTAATAAAAATCAAACAAAAGGAGAAAGAAGATACTCAGACGTTCATTGAATGTTTCCGACAGGCGACTCTAAAGATGCCTCCTGGTATGCCAGATTCAGCGTTAATTGATACATGCAAGATGAATCTGCAACCATCCATTGTTGTCTTCACGGGTTTCCAATTCACAGATTCGGCCTCGTTTATTATAGCAGCAGTTTCTGCCGAGACCAATGGTAGGTTGGCTCGCAAACATGGAATAATTTTTGCCTCAGAGGATAAGGGAAAGAAAGGTAATCCTGGTAATAATTCTTGCAAACGTAATACAAAAGGAAAGGACACCCTTATGGTTAATCTTTCCAAAAACAAAACGATACCGAATAATCAGGAGTCCTCTAAGCCAAAAGAAGAATATTCTTTTGACGAGAGTGATATCCCAGGAATATTCCAATGTCTGGTGAAGAGTGGCAAACTCCAGATCCCGGAGCCAAATAGGCCTAATGAGGTAAATCTGACTGACAACCCCAAATATTGTATCTATCACAGATACATCAATCATCCTACCATGGCTTGTTATGTCCTAAAGAAGAAAATCCAGGAGCTGATTAATGCCAATGCCATCTCTTTAACTAACAATGAGCATACGGTCACAACTAATATGGTTTCTCTTCAATTTGGAGATTTTCCTTCTCAACAAATACCAGATGGAATTATTCTAATTCTGAAGGCGACGATGAAGATTGTGAATATCCCGCCTACCAGGGAAGAAAATAAAGGATTGTTGCCTCTTACATTAAAAAATAGTGAAATTATGTGGGTACATCCTGACTTAGTAGCTGAAATGGAAGATGAAGGTAAAACTTCAAAATCCAGGAAAGGTAATAAAGTTAAAACCTGCAACATGATTTCTCATATTATTTCGGATCCTGATGATTCGGATCATTTATGGGATGACATTCCTTTGGAAGATAGACTGAGAGATTGAGCATATTCCCTCCAAGTCTGGCTCCGCCTACAAAGCTCAAGCTTACTCATCAGCAGTGGCTAGCCATGAATAGTGTTCCCTTATACAGGGCACAACAAGTCTTCGCTGCTTATAAAAAAGCTCTTGTAGAGATTTTTTCTCGTATCCCGAATCCTTCTCCTTCCGTAGCTATAGAGACTCCTATTCCTCATTCTCTTGTAGTTACAGAGATCTCTTCTTCTTCCTCTATTGAACCACCTGTTAAAAGTCCGCTGTCCACTCACTTGTACAGTCAGCAATCTGTCATTCTCATGAAGAAGATGGGTTATGACTTTTAAAAGGCAAAAGGTTTGAATTATGATAAAGGAATAGGACTTCCATTACAAATTTAAAGTCAAACATCCACTGTTGGATTGGGTTCTGAGGTTCCTCATAACAATCCTCGTAAGAAGAAGGCTAAGGGAAGGAAGACTAAATCCTGCAATATAGTACTTCCTTCTTCTGAGACTGAAGAAGAAACCTTTACTGGTACAAGATCTGGGAAAGAGTACCACAAAGATTATGAGGGATCCTCCAAAGATGCAGAGAATGTTGAAACACCACCAACTCAACCGTCTCCTGTACCTGCTAAACCATCTGTGGTTGAAAAGGGGAAACAGAAAGCAGTACGCTTTGACGTCCCATTGAAGTCTGCTTCCAGTCAGGGGGTGGTGATGAAACCCTATAAATTTGATATTCTAGCCCAGTTAGCCAATACTCCAGCTAGACTATCTATCTTCGAGTTGCTTCGCCTTTCTAAAGAAAGTCGTGAAACCTTGAGTGAAGCTTTGCTGCAAGCTGACTCCTGCTTAGCTCAACTTAAGACTCTTGATAATATACCAGTGTCATGCCCATAATGTCATAGTGTGATGGAAGTAATTCCTAATATTACCTTTACACAAGAAGATATGCTGTTGAAGCATAACAAGCATGACAGGCCTTTGTGCTATACTGGATATATTGAATCCACTGAAGTTGACAGGATTTATATTGATCCTGGGTCTTCCATTAGCATAATTCTTCAAAGTATGCTAAGACCGTTGAGGATTTCTACTAGTGACCTGACTTACACTAGTACCACAATCGTTGGATTCAACTCTGGAAAGAGTAAACCACTGGGGAAAATTCGTCTGAAAATCCAGATTGGTGATCTTCGAACGATGGCAACATTCTATGTTATTAATTCAGACGTATCCTACAACATCCTTCTTGGAAGACCGTGGTTACATGAGCATAACATCGTGCCTTCAACTCTCCACCAATGCTTCAAGTACGTGGATTCCCAAGGGGTTGTAAAGACTGAGTTTGCTGATATCAATCCTTTCAAGGGTGTTGAAGCCTATTTTTCTGATTCAAGGCTCTATAAACAAGAACATGTAAAGGAGATATCAGACATGGCTGAAGATCGATCATTTATCGAAGATCAGTCTATTAATGAAGATTCACCCGAAGAGCAACCTTTGAAAATCAAAGTCAAAGGGCGAATTCAACCCCAACCTGTCAACAATCAACCTCTGATGATCAAGGTTAAAGGAAGAACTCAAGCGTCATCTGAGGAATCAGTAAATGTTCCTGCTAAAAGCCAAGTTCAACCTCTTGTGATCAAGGTCAAAGGGCGTACTTTTCGTACGAATGATCCAGAGCCACCATTGATCGTCAATCTTGGCAAGCCTACGCAGAAGACGGATGATGGTCCGTTAATGATCAATCCGAAACGTAGTAGTCAAATTGTAAATGATGTAAATATTAATCATTTTGTACTTTCCGATATCAATGAAGATTTCCTTTTTGAGTATATGGCTGTCAAATTTGTTGAAAGAATAACTTTATCTTCTGATAATCAAAGTCATCAATATGAAGACGACATAGATACAGAGGAAACCTTATATATTGACAATAAAAAAAATTCTTTTCCTTCTCATGTCGATGTTGGACCTTATGCTCAAAGGTTCCGAACATCTTCTCCCTATCTTCTTCCTGCAGCCGCTTCATCGCAAGCTTGTGTAACTTAATAGACGTCACGAGGAATCTTATTTCGTAATTTCATCTGATAAGAAAAACAAGCACCAAATTGTGTTTGGCCTGGCTAAAAATATTCCTATTGCTCAGACAGATGATCTGAGAGATAAAGATAAAGAAAGAATCCGAATTGACAAATATAGTCAACAATCTCTCAAGATTATCCAGAAAATGGGATATGATTTGAAGACTATGTAAGATCTTAATCAAGGCAAGGGTAGACGATTACCATTAAGTGGTGATCCGTTTTATCAGAAAACTCGTCATGGGTTGGGATATGATCCATCCCATATGTTTAATGACGATACTCAGGAAGAATTCTCTTCTAGCTCTTCACAATCATCAGATTCGAAAGAAATCCAATTTATCGAATCTGATACATCTCACCCCTCATATGTTAGAGGAGATTATTGTGATGAATCTGAACAAATATTCTCAGTAAACATGGTTCAAACTGATGGTGAATCTAAACCATTTGAGAATGATCCTTAGGCTCAACAGATGGACACTCAATGGGAACTTCGTTTTGAACAACGACAACCACCTACAGAGGACGAGATTGTCCAGATTGATGTCGGAGATGGAACTACGCCTAAACCAATATTCATCAGTAAAAACCTTTCTGAAGATGAAAAGAAAGAGTTGATAAAATTGATCAAAGAATACATTGATATTTTTGCATGGAGTTATGAGGATATGCCAGGTCTAGATCCCAAAGTTGCTACTCATAAACTCAATATTCTTTCTAATGCCAAGCCTATAAAACAACAGCAACGACGTTTTTGACAAGATATGATGGATGCAATTGAAGCAGAAGTCAAAAAGCTGATTATATGTGGCTTTGTTCGTGAAGAACAACACCCAGACTGGGTTACCAATATTGTTCCTGTTATGAAAAAGAATGGAAAAGTCTGAGTTTGCATAGATTTTTGAGATATTAATACAGCTTGTCCAAAAGACGAATTTCTACTTCCGATTACCGATGTAATGATAGACAATACATGCGATTTTGAACGTATGTCTTTCATGGACAGATTCTCAGGATACAATCAGATCAAGATGCATCCAGAAGATGAGAAGCATACTGCTTTTCGTACACCCCTTGGGGTTTACTACTATACGGTTATGCCGTTTGGTCTTAAAAATGCCAGTGTCACGTATCAACGGGCCATGAGCAACATCTTTCAAGAATATTTATGGAAGGCAGTTGAATGTTACGTAGATGACATTGCTGTTAAAAGTCGATTAAAGGATGATCACATTCAAGACTTGAAGACAGTATTTAAATTGATGTGTTAGCATCAATTGAAAATGAATCCTACTAAGTCTTTCTTAGGGGTTTCCAGTGGCAAGTTTTTAGGATTTGTCATTACTTCTCAGGGTATCCATGTTGACCCTGATAAGGTTAAAGCAATTCTTGAAATACGTCCTCCATGCAATTTAAAAGAACTCCGTGGCTTCCAAGGTCGCATTGCGTATATCAGGAGATTTATATCCAATCTCTCTGGGAGATGCCAACCTTTCACCCGTCTATTAATGAAGGGTGTATCACTTGTTTGGGATGAAGCATGTCAGAAAGCCTTCAATGATATCAAGCAATACCTTACAAATCCACCTATTCTGGTACCTCCAGTAGTAAGAAGACCATTTTTACTATATGTTCGAGCTTTGGATCATTCACTTGGTGCTCTTCTTGCACAAAAAAGTGATATGGGCCATGAACAAGCGATTTATTATCTTAGTCGAATGATGGTTGGAGCTGAACACAGGTATACTCCTATAGAATAGGAATGTCTGGCACTAAAATAAGACATTATGTGACAGGACAGACTATTCATGTTATCTCTAGAATAAATTCCATTCGGATATTTATGAGAAAACCCAACATTCTAAACTCTAGGTTAGCTACCTGGGCGATGTTGCTTACTCCTTATGACATAGTTTATGTACCTTAAAAATCAGTGAAGGGTCAAGCATTAGCTGATTTCTTAGCTGCTCACCCTATACCTGAAACATAGAAGTTATATGAGGACATTCCAGATGAAGTCGTGGATTGCAATATGACTTTGAAGGATGACATCTAGCAATTATATTTTGATGGAGCATCACGGGTTGGACCTAAAGGTAATATTGTCTCTGGAGTAGGAATCGCCTTGGTTTCTCCTGATAAAATGGTCATATACCGTGCCTACTCTTTCAATGAGCCATGCTCTAACAATGTAGCAGAATATAATGCTTTGCTGATTGGTCTCCAAGTAGCAAAACAATTAGATTTTGGGTTCCTGGAAGCTTATGGAGATTCTTAACTAATTGTTAATCAAGTTAGAGGAACTTATGAAGTCAAAAATCTTGATCTCATCCCTTATCATCAAGTGGTAATCGAGTTGATCTTTTCATTCAAAGGATTCTTCATCGAATTCGTACCACGTTCTCAGAATGTGGAAGCTGATGCTCTTGCTAGCTTAGCTGCAGAATTGGTTGTTCTAATTCGAAGACAAAATACAATTACTTTGTTGGACCGAGACTTATTCTGTGTCAAGAATAATCTATATATTGAACAAAGTTATACTACAGAGTCAAGTTCCCAGCAGAAGGATTGGAGAAGTCCATTCATTGACTATGCGGTTCATGGGATTTTACCTGAAGATCCAAAAGAAGCTGCATCAATCAAGAGACGATCATTTCAATTTTACTATGATTCATCTTTACATATGTTATATCGCCGTTCATACGATGGACTCTTGTTATACTGTCTCTCAGAAAGTGAAGCTAAACAGACACTCCGTGAGGCTCATGATGGCGTCTGTGGTGCTCATCAACCAGGTCCAAAGTTACGGGACCGCATTCGAAGAATGGGGTATTATTGGCCTTCCATGATAGCAGATACTGTAGATTACGCTAAAATATATAAAGCATGCAGATTCATTCTGACTTTATCCACCAACCTTCTGAATTTCTACATCCTACAACAACTTCTTGGCCCTTCGAAGCTTGTGGTATGGATATCATTGGTCCGATTAACCCTCTTTATGTTAAAGGACATCGGTTTATATTGGCTATAACCGATTACTTTTCTAAGTGGGAAGAAGCAGTCCCACTTACTGAAGTAAAAACATCTAATGTAATTAGCTTCATCAAACACCATGTCATTTATCTTTCAGGATTCCTCGACGGATAATTCATGACAATGGACCACAATTTGCCAGTCATACATTTTATCGGTTCTGTGATAAGAATCGAATTCAAAATCTGGCTTCTACGGCTTATTATCTAGCTGCTAATGGTTTAGCCGAAGCTTTCAACAAGACGATCATTAAACTTCTTAAAAAGTTTGTCTCTTCTAATAAACGTGATTGGAATGAGAAACTTGGAGAATATTTATGGACTTATCGAACAACAGTCCGAACTCCTACTGGTTTTACACCATTCTTACTGGTTTATGGATGTGAGGCTGTCCTTCCATTGGAAATCCAGATTCCTTCTCTTCGAATAGCCATTGCTAATGAGCTAACTATAGAGAATAATGATCGCTTACGACTCCAAAAAATTGAAAGATTGGACGAAAAGCGTCTTCAAGCACAACAGCATATTGAGCTATATCAAGCTCGTATATCTCGAACTTTCAATCGTAAAGTTAAAGAGAGGATATTCAAGGTTGGCGAGCTGGTATTAGCTGTTCGAAGACCGATGGTGATGACTCACAAAAGCAAAGGGAAATTCCAAGCAAAATGGGAAGGTCCTTATGTAATTGAGACCATGTTTTCCAATGGCGCTTATCGGTTATCCAAGTCCAATGGAGATCTACTCATGATGCCGATCAATGGCAAATTTCTTAAGAAGTACTATGTATAAAAAACAGAATGAAAATAAAAGTTCTTTTATTATTATTTTTGTTCTGAACAAAGGATTAAGGATGAGGACCACTGTCTTCCTTATTAAATACATAGCCGGTCAATGCATCGAAGGCATCGTCGCGTGAATTCACAAAAAACTTGCAGGCGGCCATCCTCAGCGTCTCTTCCTCAGGAGTTTTCCCTGGCTCTGTTAAGAATATAAAAATGTCTGGCAGTGGCTGGGGGGTAGAAGAGCCTTCGCTTATTTCGGTTGGGCCTGACACAATTGGCTCAACGGGACGCGTCTTGATGACGTCCTCAACCTTCATGGAAACTTTATTCTTTTGCTTCACATCCTTGGAAGACATTTTCGATAGAGGAGTGGAAATAAGAATAAAATGTTACAAAGAGTTCTCAACTATTTATAGGAGAGATCTATTAATGAATTGGTCTTTAAAATTGAAAACAACTTTTCATTCCCGAAAAGACCTGTTCATTCATTACGGCAGATTCATTCATTCAATTGTGGAATTGAATCGACTTTTCGTTTCCCTAAAAATACGTTGGTTCATTCATTCTTTCATCAATATTGACGTATACTCTCAATAACGTCTGTCTTCTTATTTTCCTAGCAACCAATGTTTGGTTAAGCTGGTAACTTGCCTCTTCAGAGAGAATTTTTAATCTTTTATCTTACCAGTTGGTATAAATAGTTGGATTTATTATTTATCATGTTATCATGACCTCTGAATAAAAATTAAATCTGCTTGTATTTCCTATCTATCATGTCCATTTGGCCTCTGAATAGATATTAATCTAGTTTTTTTGAGTTGTTACGATCTATCATGTCCATATTACCTCTGATAGTGTTGTATACTCTGAAAAGAAAACGAGATTTCATTTATGCCTATATTACCTCTGGAAGGATACAAATTATTGAGTTTAGAAGACTTGTCATTTCCATTCTCACTTTATCATCATAAAAGTCTATTATATTTCTTAGACTTTCTTACAAATCATAATGGAAATCTATTACATCTTGGATTTTCATTCTATACAACAACGATGACCTAATCGAGATCTATTTCTTCTTCGGATCTTCTTCATCGGATTCGTTGTTGGTGTCAATTCCTTGCTGTTTGAGCCTCAATGGCGACCAGAACAGTAGGTATTAACTCTGGTCTTCTCTCTCAGACGAGAGGAGAATCCCAGAGTATGGCAGCCCGAAGATGCGTTGCTGCCAATATAATTGGTGGAGAAATGGCGGCCCTTCAGAAGAGATAGGAACGTATCCAGCATTGGGATACGATTCCTAGTTCTACCGTGAAAGGAACTCTACTACCCAATTTCTCGGGATAGAGTTGACTCCACCATCCAACTTTTCGTGTATAAAGGCTTTCCTACCATCTGAGGAAGACCCTTCTATCCCACGAAGAGTTCTGAGTTGTCTGGTTTGCGCGTCAAAAGCGCATGAGCTCCCTGATGTTGATGTCAGAAGAATGCTCCTCACAGCATCCAAGTCGCCAATACCGGTTCTGGAAAAGTTTTTCAGCCAAACTTCTGCAGAAAACAGTAGAGAAAATTTATTTTAAACAGAAGTGTCATCAAACGCATACTAGTGAAGGGCCGCCAGTATTTTACGCCCGTGTTTCATGTGCATCTTATCTACAAGGTTTTACGCTAGTGCTCCATGTGCACCTTATTCAACAAGGCTTTTATGCCCGTGTTTCATGTGCATCTTATCTACAAGGCTTTACGCCAGTGTTTCATGTGCACCTTATCTGACAAGGCTTTACGCCTGTGTTTCATGTGCAACTTATATAAAAGATTTTACGCCTGTGTTTTATACGCTCCATATCTATTAAGGATTTGCGCTCATTTTCAGTAGGCGTGCCTTATCTATTAAAGATAGGCATCTGTTTTCAACGAAAAGCTCAAAGGCAGAAGATTGTTTTATGAATCAAACTTACCATTAAGATCAGATGATTCGGCCCTAAAAGTTGTTGAATCAACGTCTGATAATCTGGCGTACAGAGGAACGACATCATAAAGAATCGTCATTATCAATCTCTTGTTGGAGAATAAAATCTTACAAAGAAGCTATCTTCGGAGAAAAAGAATGAGAATGAGAATGAGAATGCATAAAACATTCTTTAGCTCAGCTATTTATAAAGGGTCGAAGAAACGGTTGGCATGAGTCTATTTCGGGAAAGATCCTAAAAAGAGGCACTCATGACCACAGAACAGTTGCCATGTGTTGTTTTGTTTCTCTTGGGAATGAACAAACATGGAAACAGTCAAAAGAGATGTAGAATGATCCTATATTTATGCATCACGAGAATAAAGGTGGAGATAACACTATAATTTTATTTTATAAAGAGTAGGCCCCTACAGATAAGTTGAGTGTCATAGTACATAGATGACACTTTTACACAAAACATTATTTTTTCTTCTCTCCTTCGTTGGGCTGACGAAGGGAGGCGCCTAACTCGTACACATTATGGATCCGCGAATGACGCATCAGATTGAGGAATGCTTCTACATCACCTGATCCTTCGTAGGCAGTTGAGGGACCACCATTTATACGATCAAAGATCGCTGGAGTCAGTCTAAAGCACTCCATGAAGTTGCGTGCTCGCTCAACCTCCATCTCTATGTCCAACTTTGAGCCTTGAGCCTTTTCCTTGTTAGTCTCTATCTCTTTCTTCGGTGCCATGACAGTATGAGGATGAAATGTGAGGATGAAAAACTTCTCCTTAAATATACAATCAAATCAACTCTTCATATTCCTTATGGGAAACTGATCATTATTAATGCAACTCGAGGAGATGAAGAGGCGTTCGAATGTTTCGAGAGAGAATTCATTATGACGGTTGAGCATTGATCGGCACCATTATTTTGACTTTCCTGTTCAAAGTATTTCAAAATTCTTGAAAGTCTTTTCAAATTTCGAAAACTTTGAAGGAGGTCTTGTAGGAGCATAAAAAATGCTTCATAGACTGAGTCAAAGAGATAGAACTTTACACTCAAAATGAGTTATTTTACGCCAGGGACAACTCAGCTACTTTACGCCAGGGACAGGTCAGCTATTTTACGCCAGGGGAAAGCCGACTACTTTACTCTTGAGACATGCTGTCAAATCATGCATTTAATGCAAGTGATAATGACTTTGACATAATGATTTGCTGACAACATGCAACACAGAAGTCGAGAGGATCGGATTTTTACCAAGCTCGATACTTGTCGTATGGTGTGCAAAAAAAGGCTACTTTACGCTCAATAATTACTTCTTTTTTACGCACGATAGTTATGTGAGCTTTTTCGCTCAAGGCTATTGTGGGCGTAAAGTCTATTTGGGCTAGTTTTATGCTCAAGGCTATTTTAGCCACTTTACGCTGAGAAGTTTTAATGGTGTTGTTTTTACGCCAGTTGCTACTTTACGCTCGGAGCATATTTTGGGGACGTTTTTACGCCCGATCCTTCCAGACTATTTTGGAACGTGGTTTATCCACGTGGCTTTTATACCACATTTATTGAAGAACGTGTATACGTGCTCCCTATTTTTGTGGAATAATGGGACACGTGTCAACATATTCAGTAGGTGACTTCCATCGTGGGTGACAGTTACCAGCATACAAAACTCAATTTTGTTGCTTTTTACGCACAATGAGTTAAGTCTATAAATAGACTTATTTTCTTTATAACAAGGGCATCAGGGACCACAGAGACAGAGGAGGATACATAGAGATCAGAGCCCAGAAACTTTGATTCCCCGAGAGCATTCTTCTTTAACTTTTCTTCCACAATAGAGTGAAGCAAAGCAGGAAAGCATTCGACCTCGCCATCAGTGTCCAAGTGCGTCGATACCTTTCTGGTGACTTAGTTCTTCCAGTTGTTCATTTTCTAGCAGTGATCTTCATCATCACCGTATGGTCCAAGGAACAAAGTGATCGCCTTCAGATCAGACTTCCATAGCAATACTTCCCAGAACAATTTGTACTTCTTGTACTTTTTCTCGTTTTATTTTCAAAAGCTGATTTTCAGGCAGTTTGTTAAGTGAAACAGTAGACCCTGAGAAGACAAAGGCAATCATGGAGATGGGTCCCCCGAGAAATCTCCGAGAACTCCGAGGCCTCTAAGGGAGGTTAGCTTACATCAGGAGATTCATTTCCAATCTCTCTGGGCGATGTCAGCCATTCACCCATCTCATGAAGAAGGGCGTCTCATTCGTATGGGATGAAGAATGCCAGCGTGCCTTCGGTAGCATCAAAGAATATTTGTCGAACCCTCTAGTCCTGGTGGCCCCGGTTGCTGGAAAACCATTCCTGCTCTATGTACGAGCAATGGAGCATTCCTTCGGCGCTCTGCTAGCACAAAACAACGATGCAGGCCATGAGCAAGCTATATATTACCTCAGTCGAATGATGATCGGGCCAGAGCACCGATATACTGCCATGGAGAAGGAATGCCTCGCCCTGGTGTTCGCCATTCAAAAGACGCGTCACTATGTCACGGGGCAAACCATACATGTGATATCATGAGTCAACCCCCTCAGGGTCCTCATGACTAAACCAGGGGCACTCAGCTCTTGCCTCACTACATGGGCAATATTACTGTCCCCCTACCATATGATCTTCGTTCCACAAAAGGCTGTTAAAGGTCAAGCTCTGGCTGACTTTTTAGCAGCCCACCCAGGCTCGGAGTCCGCCAGAATATACAAAAAAATCCCAGATGAGATCGCCGACTCGTATGCGACATCTCACGATGATATATGGCGAATGTTCTTCGACGGTGCTTCAAGGACCGGACCCAAGGGCAACATCATCGTCGGAGTCGGGATGGTGCTGATTTCTCCTTCCGGACTGGTGATCAATCGCGCTTACTCCCTCATGGAACCTTGCTCTAACAATGTGGCCGAGTACAATGCTTTAGTCATTGGCCTCCAACTTGCAAGAGAGCTGGGGATAGAATATCTTGAAGCATACGGCGATTCACAGTTAATCGTCAATCAGATCCGGGGTTCGTACGAAGTCCGCCATGAAGACATAATCCCCTATCATTAAATAGCGATCAACATCATATCGTCATTTGAAGGGTTTTTCATCGAACACGTTCCCAGACTCCAAAATATTGAAGACGATGCCTTAGCTGGCCTTGTCGCTTCCCTAGCGGTTCTGAACTATGCTCATCAATCGGTGGATGTGATAGGCCAAGAACTGGTTTGTCCCAAGAACAACGTTCAATTCTTGGCGAGTTATTCTGCTCAGGCGATCGACGAAGCACCAGACTGGAGACAACCATTCATTGACTTCGTAGTTTACGACATCCTGCCCGAGAACCCAAAGGAAGCCACCTCTATCAGAAGGCATTCTCTCAGATTCTTCTACGATATAGAGACAAAAATGATGTATCGCCGATCCTACGATGGATTACTACTTTGATGTCTGTTAAACGCAGAAGCCAAGGAAGTCGTACGCGAAGCTCATGACGGTGTCTGCGGGGCCCATCAGCCTGGCCCAAAATTGCAAGACCGTCTTCGCCGAATGGGCTACTACTGGCCCACGATGGTAGCAGATGCGATAGACTATGCAAGAAAGTACAAAGCCTACCAAGTCCATGCGGACTTCATCCACCAGCCATCCGAATTTCTACATCCGACAGTGGCATCCTGGCCATTCGAAGCATGGGGAATAGATATCATCGGTCCGATCACTCCATCTTCTTCCCGAGGATATCGCTTCATACTCACCATCACAGATTACTTCTCCAAATGGGAGGAAGCTGTTCCGCTGGCAGAAGTGAAGACTTCAAACATGATCAGCTTCCTCAAGCATCACGTCATCTATCGCTTTGGACTGCCCCAAAGGATCATCCATGATAATGGTCCGCAGTTCGCAAGCCATTCCTTCTATCGGTTCTGCGACAAGCATCGCATCCAGAATATTGCTTCGACGCCATACAATTTGGCAGCAAATGGGTTGGCAGAATCATTCGACAAAACAATCATCAAACTTCTCAAGAAGTTCGTGTCATCCAATAAATACGACTGGAACGAGAAGCTTGGTGAATGCTTATGGGCGTACCGTACCACAGTTCGAACAACCATAGGGAACACACCATTCTCCCTGGTGTACGGGAGTGAGGTAGTTCTCTCATTGGAGACTCAAATACCCTTGCTTTGCGTCGCTCTTACTTACCAATTGATGACAGACGGTAACTATCCTCGCCGGCTAAAAGAGTTGGAGGCCTTAGATGAAAAGTGCCTCTTGGCTCAGCAACGAATCGAGCTATATCAAGCACGCATCTCCGGAGACTTTAACAAGAAGGTTAAAATCAGAACATTCCAAATGGGCGATCTCGTTCTGGCATTTCGGAGGCCGATGGTCATGACTCACAAAACCGTCGGCAAATTCCAGCCAAAATGGGAGGGTCTATTTATCATTGAGGCCGTATTCTCCAATGGTGCTTACCGCCTCGCAAAACAAAACGGAGACTTGCTCATGTTGCCCGTCAATGGTAAGTTCCTGAAGAAATATTATGTCTAAACGACATTCTCCCAATTCTAGATTATTGAGTTATGTACCCGCCGGTACCGCTGAACTCATATTCTAAATTCCAGATTATTGAGTTATGTACCCGTCGGTACTGCTGAACTCATATTCCAAATTCCAGATTATTGAGTTATGTATCCGCCCGTACCGCTGAACTCACATCCTCCAGAAATTCTAGATTATTGAGTTATGTACCCTACGGTACCGCTGAACTCACATTTGACCTCCAAACATCTTATATTATCGGGTCATGTACCCCTTGGTACCACTGAACTCACCTACATTCATCCTCAAAATATCCCAGATTGTAGAGTTATGTACCCTCTGGTACTACTGAACTTACATTTTGCTTTTGAATATTCTAGATTGTAGAGTTATGTACCCTCCGGTATCACTGAACTCATATTCCGCCTCCAAATCTCCCAGATTATCGAGTCATGTTGTCACGACCCGCACCCGTTTTTTTTTAAAAATGGATACGAGACGTGTCCAAGCCAGCCTACGCCGCAGTGTCGACGGTAGAACGCTGTCACGGCCATAAAGATCAAAATTACAAATAATGCTCATTCACATAATTAATTTAACCTACAATGATCAGAAGTTTTACATTTGTAGAAAATATAAACTTGTACAAATAAATGAATGACTACAACTCAACTATCTATCTAGTATCTAGGCTTTTGTCTGCAAGTATTCCCGTCACTCCCCAAGCTAAGTGAATCTACGGTTAACCTGAAAATGTTGATTTCCAGTCAGGAATGGAACGAGCACAATTCACTGAATACAATTTCAAATAAAGAAAATGACTATAAAACAAAGGTTAGACATCAATCATGACTTTTGAAAATAAATAGTAAATACGGAAAACCAATAGCAATAAATAAACACAAAGTACTTTTCCCAACTATTAGAAGTACCTTTGATATGTGATTGATTATGGGACAATTATGCGACACGGTCTACACGGTCTAATGTTACACGGTCTACAGTTACACGGTCTACAGTTACACGATCTACAGAAAATATTGCAGTAAAGAAACACTGTATACAAAATAATAATCACGATCTACACAGTTTAAATGCAGTAATAATCACGGTCTACACTATCTACTTTGCAATAAATAAATTACTGTCTATACTGTCTACAAGAAATAAATAAATAACTGTCTACATTGTCTATAAGAAATAAATAAATCACTGTCTACACTGTCTACACGGTCTAAGGTCAGATCACACATCGTTGGTACTTTTCATTCCCGACTCAACAATTTAAAATAGAAAATAATCACATAACCAATGGCCAATCCATGAAATATAGTAAAAATTAATATCGAATTGCAGACAATAAACTGTACTCGCCTGTGGTCCTGTGCTGGTGTAACCGATAAATCTGAACCACTCAGAAAGCCACAATAGTCAAAACTCGTACAACATTCCCCAAAAGCTGAAATAAACATTACCAATGTTCTTAGAATAGTCAAATTAGCTAGGATCGCCTGTCCTTAAGTTCAATTCTGGACACAGGGGCAAAACGATAATTTTATGTCAAAACAGTGTCCGCCGTTGGACCCGCTTTGTACCGAAAAGCGTGCCAGAGTCAACGGTATCTAAAGTCGTCAAACTATATGTCTACGGATCCAATTTTTCGATACGAACCCAACCATATGTCCAAAGTTAGATTTCGGTGGGCCGTGTATAAAATCGTCCGTTGAGTGGGACCGTGGGGCCCGCAAAATGGCGTTCCGATTCAACGGTCTCAGAATTGGACCAAACTTGGCGTACAGGACCAGAAAAATGATACGGTCCTGTTGGCGCAAGTTTCGTCTCCATCTGACGAATGTGCACAAAATAATTGGGAAATTTGCACAGTGGCCGATACAGTAAATTTTGACTGATACGCATCAAATTCGTCGCGCACACGCGACCAATTTGAATTCCGTCAAAGCCCACACGACCACGAAGTCGTTATGAAGCTTTCGATGCTTTCGGTTCGTGATCACGTCGTCCTGAATGGCGGAACGTACGTCGTGTGGGTAAATTTTCATGTTTTTAAAACAGGTTTTCGTCAAAGTTTGGGATTCGATAACTTCTTACCTGTTTAATGAAATTAGGATCTACAAGAAGGGTTGCGATGTCCTACAGGTTGTCTAGGAATGTCATTAAATGGATTCTCAAAAAGGTTACTGGATCGATCGAAATCGATCCTCGAACATGGTGTGTGGGCTGCCTTATATGTCCTGTTTCGGGGTGGTTTTTTGCCGACTTTGCGTCGATTTTGTGCGATGTCCTACAGGTTGTCTAGGACTGTCATTAAATGGATGTCCTACAGGTTGTTTAAGGCTGCCTTATATATATATATATTTTTTCATATATATATATATATATATATATATATATATATATTATATATATATATATATATATATATATATATATATATATATACATATACATACATACATACCGTGTACGCCCTTTTCAAATATATTTACATATATATACACGTATACACGTATTTATTATTTATATATATATATATATATATATATATATATATATATATATATATATATATATATATATATAATATATATATATATATACACGTATACGTATACATATACTATATATTTATATATACACACACATCTTTTGATAAAGAATAAAATGATAATAACTAATAATAATAAATAATTTATATTTAATAACCACCATAATAAAATAATATTATATAACCTCAATAAATAATAATAATAATAATAACAATAACAATAACAAATTTTAATAAACTAATAATGGCGTATATACCATCATGCACAGTCTAATCATCCCAAAAATGTACAAGGATTTATTTTGTACAATTATCATTGAATATAAACTAATAATAATATTTATAATATTTAATTAAGAATACTTCGAAAATATTCATTATATCATTAAAACAGAATACGACACCATCATACCAAGATACATCGACACGAATGTCATTGGACGTGCCGTATGACCTACATGGGCTTGGGCTCAGTTCGGGTCCAGTCCGGGCTAGAATGGTATAACTGATTTTCCTAAAATTCAATAATATAAATAATGAATAAATAAACATTCGGTAAGGGTTTAGTCGTAACTTGGCTTGGTTTTCCTAGTTAGGACATCGCTATGGCTCTGCCTTCCCTATCAGGGCTAACACACTAGTCAAAGCACGCCATTGCACTATCTGTGCCACGATTCTTAGTCGCCTTGTACTCCAAAACTCCATCATGGCTAAAATCATCTATCGGAATAATTAAGTAAATAATTATTTATAAAATCTAAAAATCACCATTCAATTAAAATAAATAATAATAAAAATATTCCAAATTTCTAGAAAGGGCAGCTACAAATCTATCCACCTTAAAAATAATTTCGTCCTCGAAATTCTAATTCGTAACTATTCCTTAAATTCAAAAAGGTCTACTATTACCTTAATCTCCTTGATTTTAATTCCTCAAAAATAGTTTATATCCTTCTCATTGGCCATTTTGGCAACTACAAAAATCTCGAGGACTTCTACCGACCTTTGGTCACACTACTCCCTCAAAGCTATGTCACTAAAACTTTCTAATCATCTACTAATTGCTAAAAATTTGCTATCCATAGGTATCTACTGTATATGGCATTTATAATCCTATCCTATCTATCAACCAAACCAAATCTAATAAGCAACATATTTACATAAGTAGCTAAAAATATTGGTAAATTCTAATAAGTATGACCATTCGTCGCTCCGAAGTAGGAATGACATAAAGATAAGAAAGAACAATCGAAGGTAAAAATGGAGTCTTAAGAGCAGTAGATAGTATTCAAGGATACAGATAGAAAGAAAGTCTATGAGCCATTGACCAATTTTGCTAGATTGGGCTACTCTAGTCCAGTTACTTGCTAAGTCTAAGAATCATTCATTCTTATAGGAGCTTGCAATCCGACAATACAGAACTTCCGTTCTCAAAATTCTAGACAGTTTCCATAATAGAATAGAATCTGGGAAATCAAGATTGTGATCTTTTCCGTGGTTATTTAAACACACTTCCGTGGTTATTTAAACACACGAGCAAGGGATATAAAATGTAATACAAGTTCATATCGCAACTTCCAGGTAGATGGATTTATGGTCACGAATGACTTCACATTCCAAGAGGGGAGACTACATAATAGGTACATGGACCTATTTCAACTAGTACGGTTTTACAGTCCAAATATGGTGGTACATATGGATGGATTTTACTGGGTCTTAATAGGTTTTTTGATTGAACATTAATCGCTGGTTGGATGAGCCTAGGATTTTAATCCATATGGACTGGTCAGATCCCAAGATAAGCATATTACTACTAGGTTAGGATAACCTAGAATAGGTTTTCACCCAAGTGGTTGACCTATTTATCAGGCAGGTTGGTTAGCTAGGTCCCTAAAGCCAAAAATGCGTCTTCCGTGACTTCTGTGTTTAAGTGGCACGAGAAGACACTATTGAGTGGCACACTAGTGACATATGCGTAGTGGGCTTTAAGTAGATCACAACCATATATTGGGTCAAAGTTTCGAGTCAAAGTTGAGTCCCTAATTATAATTGAGAAGTTTACCGGTACCATGGTAAGGGTTATAGTTTGTCCTTTCTACCTGAAAGTCGTACCATAAAATAGAGTACAAGGGGACGGGTTTGAGTGGGACATGATATACCTAGATGAAGGTGGACTCGTCTAGATCTTACATATAAAATTTGTTGGAAGGTAACAGCTGGTCTTGTGCTCCAAATATTAATGACACGGCCGGTGACACAAAATGATCTCGATGGAAAGTGGGAGTCCATGAGACACTAATCATCATCCTATGGAAGTTATTCTAATCAATCGAAAATCCTCGTATATCCTAAATTTTAGAAGACTCACAGTCTACCCACCTTAGAAGTTAGGACATAGTCTTAGGGATAATGAGGTTAGAAGAATTCTAAAGTCCGGGTATCGTACCTCGACTCTTGTTAATATAGAATAAGGTACGGCATAACGGAATACGGTAGGTAGGAGTCAAGTCAAGGATCGTTCCTCAATAAATAGAAAACGAGCGTGTACAATGACACATGGTCGATAAAATAGAATGGTCTACTCGCCCACAGTATACAAGAGTTGTCGACGGGGTGACCAACTCTAAGGCACATCCCATGAAGGGATCTCTAATAACTGAGTCGTGAATTTCTATTTGTGTTAACCTGCCAGATTATCGTCACAAGAGTTGTAGTGATCGTTTATTGTTGTTGACAACTGGTAGGTCATAATATGACAGGGTATTTAAGCTATGGTATTGGGTAAGCTAGTGACTGTGGGGTTCCCATACTAGTTAGGCTTTAATAATAAAATTTATGTTATTAGGGTAATACTTGTTGGAAACCAATCTCGGGATAAGTGCCTATCATAGTCACGGTAAATTATTGTCCTTAGCCTTGTCTATTCATCTCATGTCTAAACTATGGGCTTCGGTCAAGGAAGGGTTGGTTCAAGGCATAAGGGTTGAAAGTAAAGGCAATATTCAAGAAAATATTTAGAGACACAATGAATCGTTTCTTGAGAATAGATAGTCTCTTGGGTTGGCATTACGATAAGGGTAAAACCCTAATCATTCTCAAATTCAGATGGCTTGAAAGGCCCGATAACAGTTTGGGGTCGAGAGGAGAACGAGTAACTCAATCATATGGTTGGCTGACGATAACTACCCTTGTGTATACAACTACCACAGTCCTGGGGATACGCGGTATCTCTCTACCAATTACGAGGTTTTGGCTTTCCCAATCAGTGAAAGACAAAAACAAAAAAGAGTTCAAGAAAGATGTTACTGAATACAATCACGTGATTCAAAGGCAAACGTATAATTCAAGAAGAATTGTCAAGCAGTCGCGGATGAGATGCTAGATACCTATATATTTCCATCCATGTAGTATAATTAAACGAAAAGAGAACCAAATGCATCATGGTTGATCAGACCATAATACACTGATTCTGATTAGACAATAAGTTAGCAGGCGTCCCCACTAAATATATGCCTCGAATCAAGTTCGAGAACAGAGTGAGCTTGCAAAACTAGGCTGTAATAGCAGCATTGGTCAAGATAGTCAAAATACAAGTATGTGAGAATTTTGAAAGGGCACAAGTAGTTCAAGTTTTGAGAGAATCAAACTTCAGCTGGTGTTCTTGCTTATACAGTCTTTCTACTATCTTCTTATCCACAAGGACTTGGTCGACTAATGGGTTATGACCTCTATCTTTTGTATTCTAGGTAAACCTATTAGTGTCAATCAATTCCTCGTTAATAAGTCACAAGGACTACAAAATGCTGGGTCGGGAGACTTGCTATCCAACTTACAAAACTTTTACTAATATCGGCTTTGGATCTTATGGGACATGCATGACATTGTCCTATCCTCTATGGTATCCCAAACTTGTAATCATGTTTGAAGTCATTTCACCGCGGATTACGCCTTGCCCGTATACTCTGGCTGTGGTAAACCCTTGGTTTCGTAACTCAACATGATACAAAATCGGACCCTTCTTAACTCTATCCAATATTCGCTCAAGGGTATCTACGATCAAGAGAGGACCACTAGCCATAGTTTTGGCAATATCCCATCACCTATATTTTCTTAAACTAATTTCACCTTTAGGGGTTGTGTCTCGCCAGTGCGCTGCATGCTGCAGGGTATCCATAGTCTCCAAAATTCAATTAAATGGTGACAGTGCGCTGCTGTCCTGCCATTATGAGTTAACTAACATTCCTTTAACTATATCTGAAAATATTCATGAGCTTCTAGAGAATCTAACAAGTTGACCATGAACTAGAGCGTAAGCATTTGTCCTATCAATCACAACCCCTAAAATTAAGGATTGAACAGGAAAGAAATATCTGAGGACAAAAGAAATACAACATTATAATATTTATTCCATGTGTATTCAAACCACAGAGGAAAACTTCGAATCGAGACTTATTCAAGGTTCGTATATAGATAACAAAATCAGAAAAATAATAATTCCTAGGGCAAGTAGGAACTAAATAGGCAGTTCAACTAAGATATGAGGATGATATCTAAGAGGCAAGGAGAAGGATTTACCCAATTCATCAAGGTTAGATCATAAATTATATGAAGCCCTGTCTCACCAAGTGAATAATCTATCCATTTTGGATCGTGTCGTCATATCGAGAGATAATAGTGTACCTATGGGGATCTGACAAACCATCAACATTAATAACTCCAGATCTAAATTGCATGGCCTAGACTATCCATTGGTAAATTTTAATAGGGGACTTCTAGTCCTAGTCATTCTCGTAAATTAAATTAATCCTAATTCGTGAATGAGCACTTCCGAGTCGCATGCTCGCAATAGTACGACTAACTTAAGTACTATCACGAGTTCGCGTAATTTACGAAGACAGACCTACATGGGCCACCACAAAAACTTGTTACGACCCGCACCCATTTTTTTTAAACGGATACGAGACGTGTCCAAGCTAGCCTACGCAGCAGTGTCGGCGGTAGAACGCTGTCATGGCCATGAAGATCAAAATTACAAATAATGCTCATTCACATAATTAATTTAACCTACAATGATCACAAGTTTTATATTTGTAGAAAATATAAACTTGTACAAATAAATGAATGACTACAACTCAACTATCTATCTAGTCTCTAGGCTTTTGTCTGCAAGTATTCCCGTCACTCCCCAAGCTAAGTGAATCCACGGCTAACCTGAAAATGTTGGTTTCCAGACAGGAATGGAACGAGCATAATTCACTGAATGTAATTTCAAATAAAAAAAATGACTATAAAACAAAGGTTAGACATCAATCATGTGTTTTGAAAATAAATAGTAAAAACGAAAAACCAATAGCAATAAATAGACACAAAATATTTTCTCCAACTGTTAGAAGTACCTTCGATATGTGATCGGTCTCGAGACAATTATGCGACACGGTCAACACGGTCAACACAGTCTACAGTTACACGGTCTACAATTACACGGTCTACAATTACACGGTCTACAGTTACACGATCTACAGAAAATATTGCAGTAAAGAAACACTGTATACAAAATAATAATCACGATCTACACAGTTTAAATACAGTAATAATCACGGTCTACACTGTCTACTTTGCAATAAATAAATCACTGTCTACACTGTCTACAAGAAATAAATAAATCACTGTCAACACTGTCTACAAGAAATAAATAAATCACTGTCTACACTGTCTACACGGTCTAAGGTCAGATCACACATCGTTGGTACTTCTCATTCCTGACTCAACAATTTATAATATAAAATAATCACATAACCAATGGCCAATTCATGAAATATAGTGAAAATTAATATCGAAATGCAGACAATAAACTGTACTCGCATGTGGTCCTGTGCTGGTGAAACCGATAAATCTGAACCACTCAAAAAGCCACAATAGTCAAAACTCGTACAACAGTCCCCAAAAGCTGAAATAAACATTACCAATGTTCTTAGAATAGTCAAATTAGCTAGGATCGTCTGTCCTTAAGTCCAATTCTGGACACAGGGGCAAAACGGTAATTTTGGGTCAAAAAGGTGTCCGTCGTTGGACCCGTTTTGCACTGAAAAGCGTGCCAGAGTCAACGGTCTCTAAAGTCATCAAACTACATGTCTACGGATCTAATTTTTCGATACGAACCCAACCGTATGTCCAAAGTTGGATTTTGACGGGCCGTGCACAAAATCGTCCGTTGAGTGGGACCGTGGGGCCCGTAAAACGGTGTTCCGATTCAAGGTCTCAGAATTGGACCAAACTTGGCGTACAGGACCAAAAAAATGATATGGTCCTGTTGGCACAAGTTTCGTCTCGACCTGACGAATATGCACAAAGTAATTAGAAAATTTGCAAAGAGGCCGATACGGTGAATTTCGACGGATACGCATCAAATTCGTCGCGCACACGCGACCAATTTGAATTCCGTCAAAGCCCACACTAACACGAAGCCGTTACGCAGCTTTTGATGCTTCCGGTTTGTGACCACGTCGTCCGGAATGGCGGGACGCACGTCGTGTGGGTAAATTTTCATGTTTTTAAAACAGGTTTTCGTCAAAATTCGGGATTCGATAACTTCTTACCTGTTTAATGAAATTAGGATCTACAAGAAGGGTTGCGATGTCCTATAGGTTGTCTAGGACTGTCAGTAAATGGATTCTCAAAAAGGTTACTAGATCGATCGAAATCGATCCTCGAACATGGTGTGTGGGCTGCCTTATATGTCCTGTTTCGGGGTGGTTTTTCGTCGACTTTGCGTCAATTTTGTGGGCAATCTAGGCTGTACTAATTTAAACTAGATGAACAGGCTTGTAGGCCTATAGGTTGTGAGCGTACCTGAGAAGACAGCTCCGAAGTTGATTGACCACGCGTCGAGAAATCCCGTCGCGAAATCCCCTACGAATGCTACTGCTGCTGTCCTGTTCTAGCACGCGCCTGTGCTTGCGTGCTGTCCGCGGCGGCTGGCCGACCGACGACAGCCCACGACGGCGCGCCCGCACGCGTAGGGCTGCGCCCGGGGGTGGAGGTCGGGTGGCGCACGATTTGGTTAGGGTTTGATAAGTATTCTCGTGTCGGCGGTGTGTTTATATACCTATCGAAATCGAGCAGGCTCGGGTCGGGGGCTCAAGCCGAACGGCTGTTGTGGGGGTTTCTGCTAAGTGTTGGTTTTTAATGTTGTGGGCTAGGCTTTGGATGCTGTGGGAGCAGCCCTGAAGGTTGGGCCAAGCTCTGGGCTGGGGTTTCCTTTGTTTATATTATATATATATATATATATATATATATATATATATATATATATATATATATATATATATATATATATCTGTGTGTGTGTGTGTGTGTAGGTACATGTTGATATATACATATATACACTACAAAAAAAGTGTCTTTCTGGGACGCCAACAAATCCGTCTTAAAAAGGCCTAAGTCAGTCCTAAATCGTAATTTGGGACGAATTTTAGGACGGTATTCGACAGTGCTATTAGGGTGGCGTGGCAAAAAGTTTTAGGACGGAAAAAGCCGTCCTAATTTGGATTTAGGGTCGAAAAATCTAACCGTACTAAAAGTGTTTGAATTATTAAATATTTATGACGGTTTACTAAATTGTCCCAAAATAGAAGTGTTTATGACGAATAACATCCGTCCTAGACAAATTTGCCAGCGTCACAAAAGAATGTCATTTATATCTAAGACAATTACATAACCGTCCCAAAAATAATACTTCTGAAATTACCATTTGCATTTTCCAGCCATAAAATATACAATTTAAATACACATAACATTATTCATATGATCAGGTGTGTCAAACTTAAGCTTGTTCTCAGATGTATCTCCCGATGTCGGAGCTCCCATACAAAAAAATCTTAACATCAAGGTTGAAGACAAAAAAAATTCATATATAACTCTAATGTTCAATTGAAAAACAACATAAAAAAGCTTAACATTAAGCATTCTTTACCAACATTTCCAAATAAATCGAAAACATAACACATCACACACACCATCAGCTACAAAATCAATCCATTCTTTACCAACATTTCCATATATAACATAATACATCACACACCATCATCAGTTACAAAAAATAATCATCACACACAACATTCTGCACCATTATACACATCATTCTCCACCATTATACACAGCATTCTCCATCCAAAATATTAAGTACTACACCATATTCCAGTACATCCAAAATGAAGCCAAAGTATTAAAGTACTACACAATATTTCAGTACATCCAAAATGAAGCCAAAATATAAAGTACTCCACCATATTTAAGTGCACCATATTTTTCCCCATCACGATCGTCGCCCATCATTTAAACATATCCAGAATATTTTTGAAGGACCTGCAAATGAAATTAAGACAAATTAAATATTCATAAACTATGCATCATGCATGTGCCTACAAGAGGATTTGTAGCAAAGAAATGACAAAGATGGGGATAAAGAAAGAGATATTTCACTTGAAAACTAAGTGCTAAAATAAAGAAACTACACATAAGGACAACATAGTGCCAATCTCAGTTCAAATCAGAAAGATGCTAAATATAATGGATAATTTACTACTGGATACCATGAAGTATCATTGTTTTGCAAGTTTCTACAATACAACAAACTTGAGTTTACTCCCTCTGTAAGTGTTAGTATCTATAGCCCTCATTTAACATTGCATATTCAAAAGACTCAAGGGAATAATTAGGAAACCTATTCCATAGACACAAATATCGTAAAGGATTATGAAGAGATTAGTAAAACAAAATTGTTACAGTATAGGATACTAAACTAACATGGATACTAGGCTAATCCATGTTCTGTATCGAAAGATATACCAAATGTTAAAAACAAAATTGTTACAGTACGTAAAGGATACTAAGCTAGCATGAATGACTTAAGAATGATCCAAGAAACTGTTACAGTAAGATACTAAGCTAACATGGATGACTTAAGAATTCATTTGATCTGGATACTAAGCTAACGTGGATACTAAGCTAATCCATTTGAAACTGTTACAGTAAGGATACTAAGCTAACATATTTACAGCAAGGATACTAAGCTAACATGGATACTAAGCTAACATGGATACTAAGCTAATCCATGAGCAAACATTTGAAACTGTTACAGTAAGGATACTAAGCAAACAAGGATACTAAGCTAATCCATGAGTAAAATTCAGAATATACAAAATTGAAACTTTAAGGGGCATAAGAATCATAGAGAAAAATCAATGTAATAAGTTGATACTTGGCAAATTACCTGGACGATGTACTGGATTGCTGACAAAGTAGTTGAGCAAATTACCTTTTGACCCTTCTCAAGAAGTTTTGCCAGTAGCCCTCGAGCCTTACCACGTCCTTTCTTGGGTATATTTGATGAAGTAGAATCTGTAAAAGAATGAGAAAGGACAAAACGATATACAAGTAACATAGATTAAGTTGAAAGTACCCAGACTATTGGACTCAAAGAAACAAAAGCTAATTAATTACCATGTTCATTGTTATTTGAACCTTGAGAGCATCACGATAATTGTGCATCTGTTATGTGGTCAACAAATACTTAATTGGAGGTTGATCGTGCTCGTGTCCCTGGTGCCATTTCAAATCAATCCTGCAACAATTGAATAGTTTTTTTCCTAATATTAGAACATAGCCACAAAATATATTTATCAAGTAGTAACTTTAACATAGAATACATTTGCATTCAACTGAAGAGACAACAAAGATTGCATTTGCATTCATCATTTGATAGCAGGTAGTTGCTGCAGCAAAGTGCATAACAATGGCAAGGGTAATGGCAACAATATACATGATTGTTGTCACACTGATACAAAGATGCATTTGCATTCAACTGAGGAGAAAACAAAGATTGAATTTGCATTCATCATTTGATAGCATTGGCAGCAGTATGCATGACTGTTCTCATACTAAATTTATGCAAAGTGCAGAACAATGGCAAGGGTAATGGTAGCAGTATATACCCTTTAAATCAACACACTGCTTGACACCAGCATGGTAAGACCTTACAGAAGACTTTTGGCATTGTCAGTGAACAATTACCCCAAGCAAAAACTTTTGGCAGCAATATCACCCTTTAAATCAACACATTTAATTTATTCAAAGTGAAGGATCTGAAAGTGGTCATTCGACATTGTCAGTGAACAATTACCCCAAGCAAAGTGAGACACAAAGTGAGAAAAGCTTCAAGGAAGGAAATGTTATTGCTTCCACAATGTCAACTCATGTGAATGGCAGATCCATGTCCGGTATAAATGATGATGAGGAGTCAAAAATTCATAAATGCAAAGATAGCACGTTCGTCCAAGGAACATACCATGGTGGACAAGACTACCATATGTTCTTGTAAGTTTTGCAACCAATAAGAATCTTATATCATGGAACTCACTGTTAATATAGCTGACTGAACTTTTTTATCACATCTGATGATTGTAATCAGAAGTTAAATCCCTTATTTTCCTTCAAATGCCTTAACTTAGAAAGTATACTTATTGTTCAGTAATGGTAAATTCTCGGGCAATTTTGTTACATAGACGTTCTGACCACAATGGCCCAAAAGGATTATATTCCTTAAAGATGGATTCATCTTCAGAAGATGATGGTTCTGCATATTGTACTGTAGTTTTCCAAGATCAATGAGATGCAATAAATTTCTGCTATTTGTTAGAATCCTTTTTCGCAGATTTGGATGATTTTTTTGCTGATGTTGTTCCATTGGAAATCTTTCAAAGTAACTATTATAATAACAATTAGCAATATATGCTTGATAAGATCTATTTCTTTCAATGATATAAGTATGTTTTTTATATTTTTTGTGTTTATATCTGCTTTTGGACATGCTAAGCATGATGAAGGTGTGAGTTTTCAAGTTACAAAGTCTCATCATTTTTCCACACAGTAATAGAAAACCTGCTATTTGTTAGAATCCAAGGCTTTTTTTTTCCCTGGGAACAAGGGCAAGTTACTTCACTCCCAATTGCCTGGCACAACCTTTGCTAACCATATCAAATCATTCCATAATAGGAAAATAGATATCATATCCCAAATTCAGATAGATATGCACTACCAATGTTCCATGAAATTTAGGCATGAAAAGGAGATGAAGTCAACATACTCACATGCAAGAACGAAAAGAAAATGAAGTTTATGGGCATCCATAAGAGCAAAACCTGCATGTGAGCAAAAATCGTTCCTGGTGTTCTTACATCTTAGCATAGCTGTAAGAAAAAGATATGGGATGCTCCTGTAAAATTTTAGGCCAAAACAGTAAATTTATACTAAGCAGTCGTATATGGCAGTTCGGCAAGTTTAAATTAAGTTCTGAAACAAAAAAAAGAGAAGGCAAACAATGTAATCTAATACTAAAGTCTTAAACAACAATGTTAGTTATACAACAAGCTTGTAATATCTTATGCAAGCAAACTGTCTAACAACAATAGAAGGCGTGCTCAAATTTGACTCCATTAATGTTCATCACCTATACCAAAAAACCCTAAAAGATTAATTTAAAGCAAAAATATACATGATTATCCAGCTACATACCCATTAGCATTAGGGAAACTAATCCATGCTTTGTATTTGAAACAATCATCCTTCTAGAAGGACGAATCTGCATTTCTCCCTCTTCCCCTCTTTTAGAATATATAAACTTCAAACTAAAACATATCCTAGAGATGTAGGGATAATATCTGAAAGCCTATTGTTGGTCCATGGCCCTTGTGTAAGACATGGAATAACCTTTGCTTTCTTAAAGGGTAGAATTGCCAGCTTGCTCTCTGTTTTTAGTAGTTGTGACTGCTTAACCTATAATGTTAGGACTTGATGTCCAAGTCATTGGAAGATCTGTGAAATGTCTACAAAGAAGAAAGCTGCAGTTGGGTGGCAAGAGGTATGTTTCAACAAATACTACACAAATTTTATGTGCAACTGGTGGATAATTAGAGATCAACGAACGAACTAAGATATTGGTCAGTGCAAAAAAAATTGTTCCACACTGCTTTGTAGCTACAAAATTGTGTCTATATATGTGATATTAGTCGAGTGCTACTCTGCCTAGTATGCACAGGCTGAACCACTCTCACCTGAACATTCATACTATTTCAACCCAACTTATCAATTGCTCACATCAAAAAACCAAACATGTAGGTTTTGCTGTGAGCAATTCACATAGGTGCTCAAGAGTGCTTTGTGTTGACATGAACTCCCATAGAAGCTGAAAAAGTAGTCTACCAATAAGTCACTCAGGAATGTGCCCTATTATGATTTTCTTCATATTGGAATGATAAAGTGAATACAAGACATACCAGGAAACTAAATCCAAGATCCCAGTCTACCGTGACAATATAAAAAAAACTGATACTGATAAACTGATAAGTGCATTAAGATAAAAAAATTGATATATGTATACATTATCACTGATAAGTTTTTTAGATACCAGGTAACTAAATCCAAAAGCCCAATCTATCGTGAATACAAGAGATACAAGAAATACATGCCTACCGTGTCAATATGAAAAAAAGTATAGTTAGTTCATAACAAAATGAAACATATGCGTGCATATCCTTTGGGGCTTACAATCTAACTACTATTATCTGATTTTTACGTTGTACAGAAATTATTGACGTGTTCCTCACACAGCTCTTTATATTTTTGAATGGATTCAGAGGTTGTAGTAAAGCGAAAACTTCAATTATTTTTATTAAATGCTCATCATGAATTACCTATTGATGTGGGTGCAATCAAATAATCTAACTACAGATGTTACCTGAGTTTGTGGGTGCAATTATCTTCAGTTTTATTAAATGCTTGACCAAAAACTTCAATTATTTTTATGTCTCAGGACTTGTCATAATCTATTTTATCCGCCATCATGAGTTTTAGAAGAATAATTTCTCTTTCAATATTACTTGTATTGATGCTTTTTTATTTGAAATATCTTCATTAATTATACGAAGTTGAGTATTTGGAACTAGAAATAGTTATTTCAGTTTTAAATGGCTCTTCGATTACTCTCCAATCACCTTATGTAAGGGGGGAAACAACTTGAAATTAAGTTCAAGATAAGTATTCATTCTACAGAGTATATTGACAAATGAGGAAAAGATTAACACAATAATGAACTGATATTTTGTAAAAAAAAGTGTGATAGACATATCGAAAATGACAGAGAACAAGTAATATATGACTCATACCTTATCTGCCACATTAATATTCTAGATTTAGTGTCTTGAAGTATGCAGGCAACCACCTGAAAGTTGAGTGATCAATACATATATCACAACAAGAATTGGACATATAAATAAGATATTTTTGGATAGTGAAGACATTAATGCATGCTCATTAGAAGCCAAAATTATGCTTGGAGTTATCTACATTGGTCCTTATACCATTATTTAACTGGAGTTGCATTGGTTAATAGTTCTTCCATGTTGTTGGGCTTTACATGGCTAAGGTAATGCATATTTTGGTTGTGGAACTTACATCATCTCTTATACATAATTTTTATTAGAAACAAAGTTACTGATAGTATCAACAGTTTCAATCAAGTTACTTGAAAGACAGTGGATATCATTTTTGGTAAAAGGGGCACATTAAGAAATAACCATCATCTTGCTTCAAGGGGGTATCAAGTTGAAGGAGGATTCAAGTTTGACATGTTCAGTTACAAAAAAGATTTTGATGACAGATTATCAATACAAATCTAAATTTGGACTTATGATTACAAGATACAAGGAATCTCAACTGTACAGACACCTGCCCCGGCGTAAATCGCAGGAGGAAAACTTAAAATACTTTTTTATCCTCTACTTATGTTCTCATGCCCCCATTCTATCAAAGAAAGTCCCTCATTTGCATGATTGTTTGCTTTAGTGTTTCTACATTTTTTATTCACTACCACCACTTGATAACTGATAATTTTTCTTATTTGTATCTTCACATGTTGTGCTATCAACTCTAACGAGTATCTTAACTACAGGATTACCATTGTGCAACAAGTATTTAAATGAATAAATAAGAGTTCAACCAGCAGTTCCTCAAAATTTACGTCTATGGAGATGCCATACTAAGTTGCATTATAGAGATTGATTAATGCAAAAAATAAGATAATGGAACAAAATGAAAAAATACACAAGAAAGGTTGTAACAGAACCTGCCGTCTTCCAGCAGTGTCTACTATGACCACATCAATATCTGGCTATTTGTGAAGTCTACCTTCCTTATAAACTGGGACGCCCACCTATCACATAATGAGCCACATGAACTAAAGATAGTTTAACACATTAAAGAGCTCATAGAATTCCATTATGATAATGAGTAAACAGAAAGAGAAGATGGTCTGAAAAATGCTTTAGTGTTTCTACATTGTTTGCTTTAGTGTTTCTACATCGTTGCAACAGAAAATAGTGTTGTGGCGTGAGGTATTATTCTAACAAGAGTTTGACTTGCATCCAGTCAAGCACACATGTTGACTAGCAATATTATTAAGGATCATGTGAGTATAGCCCCGCCGACAAAGTAAACAGAAAAGTAGTGAGTTTATATATGGTTGGGGCGACAAAATTTAGCCTCAACACAAACTTTTGCATCGAAGTAGTTTATCAAAACCTATCTGATGATAAGAGAGATTGCACACATGTTAGGTCATGGGATGGGTCCCAAGTTCCTCTTCCTCTATATAGGTCATAGCCAGCATGATTGTACAGGTTGTCTGTAAGGTGGTTCTATTATTTGGACAAAAGTCAAGAACAGAGCACAGGGCATATGTAGTTCACTCTGGTTGTAGGACATTCTATTGTCTATGAACCTGGAAATAAATTCTCTTGAATCTCCAGGTTCCTTGACCTTAACGGATATGAATCCAATTGGATTGCTGGGTTGGTGTTTTTCAAGCTCCCAAATTTAATGGCGGTCTAACAACCATGGACAATCCAAAATCTGTGTCGAAAACATGTCAGACACAACACACATGTAATAGAAATATGTCAGACAAGATGGTAGTATCATTAGGAAATTATGTCCAAGTTTAGTGCAATACTGAATAGTTATAGGAAGGTGATTAATTAAATATGAATTTGTTTTTATAAGGGTGAGATTTTGAATTGAGTAGGTCCCAAACTTTGCCAAGTGTCTTTGGACAAGTCAAGAAATAGATGATTAATCTTGGAAGCAAAAAATAAAGGATTGAAAGAGAAATGAATATATACTGAAAAATTACACAATTAACATTGTAAGGGAGAGTACCCCAAAAACAGGTAAGTCTTCGTGAACTAAGATTTAGCACATTTGAAAAAAGGATTGAACTGATACTTGGAAAGAACTAACAAGTTGTGGAAGAACAAACCTGAAACTTAGAATTGGATGGTAGTCAAATTCTCCTGCCCCTATCTATTGTGTTATAGTGCACTACCTATTTGGCAATACTTTAGTGATTCAACATTTTGAGCTCAAATGAAGGGAAGAGCACCACACAACCCTTCACCAAGAATATCCATTTCATATTACACTCAACAACATCACCACCCAAAAAATTAAGGAATTGACAAATAAAATCTGCTTAAATTCATGCTATTAGCAAGTACAGAATCTCGCAATATCTTATAATTGATCTTAATCATGCTGTTAGGAGATATTCCTTTCTAGGATTTACATAGGCTGCTGCACCAAGAAATATCTGGATAATACACAAGTTAAACTAAAAGTTAAATTGCTGCTAATGTCTACATCAAGAACATTGTCTTGTTACGTATAGCATAGTATCCAAACTAGTAATCCAGTACAGGACAATAGGTATAATCCTAATCTAAGTTGCATGAGTACACCGTTGAAGGACCATATATGTGTCCATTTTCTTTTCTAACATGTATCCGACACGAAACTTCGGCACTCATGTCATATGTGGCTTGCACATTTCTACACTATGAAAGGGACCAAAGACATGGTTGATATGGTTTGGCAAGGTCATGATCATGTACAACAAAATTGAGATATGAGAAGTAAACATTCTATGCAACAGATTCTTCCCATAATTTCTATAACAAAGATAGTATTGAAAACACGCATAGATATAGATATCAATAAGATATAATGTATAGAATACATATACAGATATGTTACTGTGTGTATATATAACCATACTCATGCCATACCCATATTTAAATTTTATAAATATGTTGTATTTTCGTATATGATTTCCTGTCTGTGTCTATGCAACTTAGATCCCAATCCACATGTAAAGTTCTGATTCAATTTATTTAGTGGAAAACAATTTAGTGTTGCTGATGATGATCAAGAATAAGGGGTATTGAAGTCCTTAACAAAATCATAAGAACCTAGAATGAGTTAAATTTGTGGTCCTACTAAGAAATCGATAAATTCCAAGAAAAGCTTTTCCAGTTCTTTTATCTACTGAGAAATGAGCACAGATAATTAAACAAGCAACAGAGATAACTATTTGGATCACGATATATTTTTCCTATTCTTTTCTAATTGCTTATAGTGATAATTATATGTTTTCTCATTATTCAATACTCTAAGAGGAAAGTTCTTTTACATACCAAACACCATCTGGGTCGTCTTGGGAATCACATAGTAGAGGCTGCACTCCAAGATCACGATTCATATAGCATGTATTATTCAATTTCAAAGGCTTCTTCCATATTGCAATATATCCCTCCTCCTTCACAAGTTCCCAACAAATTCGAGTTATAAGGTCCTTCATCTCTAAACAAACAGACAACATGTCAGCATTACATGCTAGAAACGAGGAAAAAGTTTATTAAAAACTCAATTAAGGGGAAGTTATGTTCAGGACAAGTATGTTGCAACATTACATGCTAGAAACATAATTGCTTAAATGTTTGAGAGTTCATGATAAGATAATAGGCAGGAATTGTAATTTTTCACCTATTATCTTTAACTTTTCCAAATATCGAAAAGGAAACTATGTGGGAATTGTAACTTTCTATTCTTGTGAAGGACGTACAACTTCATTCTGACATGCAAGGGATGTGTTTCCTTGTAGACGCGGGCGGAGAGTAATTATCTCAACATATGAAGATACTGAATTGCATGCATACATACCATTCCTTCATTCAATTTTACCTAGGCATCTACATGTGCAAGTGACTGATAAAAAAGATGATCATGAACACAGTAGAGAACCATCTCAGGAAAAAAAAATCTATTGACAATATGTAACAGGAGAAAAAATTCTGGATGCTTCTCAATCACACCAAACTTAGTTGCTAGCTTAGTATAATCGCCACAAATCCAATACACTACCAATTCTCTTCCGTTTTTCTAGCTACGAACCAACAAACTTCAAGAAAAGACGTACAAAATATATAAACACAAGGGACCACTACTTCCTAACTTACTACATTGTCGCCTTCACATCATTGTGTTAAAATACATGTAAGAATTCGTAGATGAACTAAAACCATGAAACAAATAATCTATGACAAAATTACATTCAGCCCACTAGATAACCCTCAAATTTTAAGCAAATAATCTACGAAAAAATTACATGCAGCCGTGTAAACAGTGTAAAACACTCAAATTTCAAGGAAAAATTGAGTAAACGGTGTAAATAGTGTAAACCACTCAAATTCCAAGCAAACAATCTAGGACAAAATAACATGCATCCAAAAATTAGGGCAAAGACTAAAATATTTTGGTAAAAAATTCTAAAGATTGGGGGAAGTATACCAAGCAGCAGCAATGGAGCACCTAGGGTTGAAAGATCGGACAGAGAGAGAGCAATGGTCGAAGAGAGAGAGAGAGAGAGAGAGAGAGAGAGAAGCAACATTGGAGCACCAGGTCGGAACAATGGTCGGAGAGAAAAAAGAGCAGCAATACTGGATCACCTAGGTCGGAGAGAGAGAGAGAGAGAGAGAGAGAGCAGTTCTATCGACATTTTTTGATCGGAAAGAGAGAGGAAGAGAAAGTTTTTTGATCGGAAAGAGAGAGAGAAGTTCTATCTCTTTCTCCCCATATAATTTGGGATGGACGGTCTGGATTAATCCATCCGATCGAATGGTTACGATGGAAACACGTGGAGGTAAACTTTCCCCCCATATAATTTGGCAATTAGCCGCCAAATGTGTGGTATTCCCGCCAACGTATTTGGGACGAAAATATGTATTATTTGGAACAGAAATTTTCATCAGTCCCAAATAGTGATCCATTTTCACAATCTGTCCCAAAAAAAAGCAAATTTTTGTTACTAAAAATATAGCCGTCCCTAGAATTATACTTTTAGGACTTTTTAGACTAGTGTTCCTTATAGTGTCGTCCCAAAAAGACACTTTTTTTGTAGTGATATATATATGTATATATATATATATATGTATATATCAACATGTACCTACACACACACACACACACAGATATATAGCACATATATTATTATTTTTTTTTTTTTTGTATATACATGCACATATATACATGCACATATATATATGTATATATATATATATATATATATATATATTTATATATTTATATATATATATATATATATATATATATATATATATATATATATATATATATATATATATATACATATATTAATAAAATATATTAATATATATATATATATATATATATATATATATATATATATATATATATATATATATATATATATATACATATATATATATATACATATATATATATATACATATATATATATATATATATACATATATATATATATATATATATATATATATATATATATATATATAAAAAATATATATATATATATATATATATATATATATATATATATATATATATATATATATATATATATATATATATATATATATATATATATATATTTACATACCGTGTACGCCCTTTTCAAATATATTTACATATATATACCCGTATACACGTGTATATATATATATATATATATATATATATATATATATATATATATATATATATATATATATATATATATATATATATATATATATATATATATATACATAAATATATATACGTATACATATACTATATATTTATATATACACACACATCTTTTGATAAAGAATAAAATGATAATAACTAATAATAATAAATAATTTATATTTAATAACCACCATAATAAAATAATATTATATAACCTCAATAAATAATAATAATAATAACGAATTTTAATAAACTAATAATGGTGTATATACCATCATGCACAGTCTAATCATCCCAAAAATATACAAGGATTTATTTTGTACAATTACCATTGAATATAAACTAATAATAATATTTAATTAAGAATACTTAGAAAATATTCATTATATCATTAAAACAGAATACGACACCATTATACCAAGATACATCGACACGAATGTCATTGGACGTGCCGCATGACCTACATGGGCTTGGGCTCAGTTCGGGTCCAGTCCGGGCTAAAATGGTATAACTAATTTTTCTAAAATTCAATAATATAAATAATGAATAAATAAACATTTGGTAAGGGTTTAGTCGTAACTTGGCTTGGTTTTCCTAGTTAGGACATCGCTATGGCTCGGCCTTCCCTATCAGGGCAAACACACTAGTCAAAGCACGCCATTGTACTATCTGTGCCACGATTCTTAGTCGCCTTGTACTCCAAAACTCCATCATGGCTAAAATTATCTACCGTAATAATTAACTAAATAATTATTTAAAAAATCTAAAAATCACCATTCAATTAAAATAAATAATAATAAAAATATTCCAAATTTCTGGGAAGGGCAGCTACACATGTACCCCTTGGTACCACTGAACTCACCTATATTCATCCTCAAAGTATCTTAGATTATCGAGTCATGTACCCCTTGGTGCCACTGAACTCATATTCTGCCTCCAAATCTTCCAGATTATCGAGTTATGTTTCCCCAGGTACCGCTGAACTCACATTCTACCTCCAAATCTTCCAGATTATCGAGTTATGTATCCCCAGGTACAGCTGAACTCCCATCCTGGTCAATCTATATCACCTCTTTTGGGTAGTAAGTCACGTATGATCATACCTATGAACTTTCTTCCTAAAAGGAGCTCCTTCCTCATGATCCACTACTCGTACCTCCAGTGCACAAAAAGGGTAACAGATCCACAAAATTTTTAAAACGACCACGTCGATGTTATCTCTGAGTCATTTCACTTCTGCCAAAAACAAATCACCCCTCTACATAGAACTTCCATGTCCTCATTACCTCTGAGTCGTCCTATGTACCCCTTCATGGAGCCCACTCCAGCCATGTCCTCATTATCTCTGAGTGGGAAGGCTCCATCGAAGAAACCTTCATGCTTACTATGTCCTCATTACCTCTGAGTAAGTATGTTGGTTCTCTCCCAACTTATTATCCGTAGCCAGAACCAGGGTACGCCAAGGATAATAAGTCTACAAAATGTCTCCCATTGGGACAACAACTACAAGCAAAGAACGGAGCGAATGTATTCCGTTCAAAATCGGTGACATTCATATGACTACGTCTCATTAGTAATCCAGAAAAGTTCTCTATTCTCTATTATTTCATTCATACAAGAAGGGAAAGAAATTAAATCAATGTCCAAAAGAAACAAGACATAAACCGTAGCTAAAGACAGACAGAAGTATCAAAACAAAGACGAACATTTGTGAGAGCCCATGAATCCTATTTACGGGGACGCATATACCAATCCCTCAACCATTTTGAATATGAAGGATGTACTTGAGCAAGATCTTCGTCCGAAATAGGAGGATCAGAACTCCCAGTACTACCGCCTTCAGACTGGGGCTCCTCCTTTACAGCAATGAGCGCCAGCTCTCCTTTCTGTTCCTCCGCTTCTGGTGTTACCTCCTCCTTAACAAACGATGATCCTTGTTTGAAAAGGGGCAGCAACTCTTTCTTCACAATGATCTCAGCCTTCGGCAGGGTTGCTGCAAGAATCAAAGATAAAAAAGAAACAAAGTCAAAGGATGGTCAAAGCCTTACGCAGGGGACTCACGCGGATCTGATCGACAGGTTATTATACGATTCGGTTTACGAAGTGCTCATACGGCCCACTAAGACAACTCCCATACGGCTCAAACATGGGGTATACCCCCATGCGACTCGGTTATGGGACATGTATGCGGCCCATACAACTCGAAATAGTTTGCATTAAAGGCTTGTGCATAAAGCATGCAACAGAGCCGTCATTAGGGTTTCGAAGAATATAACTTTCCCAAATCCTTACCCTTAACAACAGGACGAACGTCGAAGTGAGCTTCGGGTGCCGTAGCTGACGAAGATGCCGCCTTCTTACCCTTCGCCGCAACAGTCTTCTTGGAAGCCATCGGTGATCGAAGAAGAGGATGACAGTTAGGGCAGGAAAAGCTTGAGTTGAAGGAGAGAGTAAAGAAGTTTCTTCTCTTAATTCCTCTTATTTATAGGAGGATAAAAGAGAGGGGGCACATAGACCAATAAACCGCTTCGGGTCGTGTGCTGCAGTTAAAACAAAACCGACTCCACAAATTTTGCCCCCTCTCTCATAAAAGAGATTCACCCAGGGCATAAAATCTAAGGGTTTAATGAACCGACCCTTGGGATTCCCCCAAAGGACGGCTCTAAAATGAACTAAAGGCAATTAATAACACGTACACGTGGCAGGGAGCCCATGCGGCTAGGAAATTTATGCGGCTAGACAGGCTATACGGCAAAGAGGTTCATGCGGCCAGAGCATCCTATGCGGCCAGCAGAGCTCACATAGCCATGCTTCTTATTCAAAGTATTTCAATTTTACAAATTGAAAACTTTGAAGGAGGTCTTGTAGAAGTATGGAAAAGAACATGACTGCCCATACGGCTCAGAACAGGAAAACCCATGCGGCTCAAAAACAGACGAACTTTATGTGGCTCAAGTCATAAGGTTCAAAAGTCACCAGCTTGGACATGCGGCTCAAGCAACACCACGTGGCCTTCTGCGGTTCGCTTCTACAATTGGCCATTAAGCAAAGGCCCTATTTAATGCTCTGACATAAAGAAAAACTGATGGCTCTGACATAAAGCTGCAATAATGACTCTGTCATAATGGCAGACTCCTAAGAAAACAAAGGAAATCTCTGACACGATCTATCAAACCCCAAAAAAAACCGTCATGCGGCCTTGACACGTGGACAGTCGCATGCGGCTCAGGGAGAGGCCACCTCATGCGGCTCAGGAACAGGCCACCTCCTGCGGCTCAGGCAGAGTCTATCCCATGCGGCTCAGGCAGAGGCCATCTCATGCGGCTCAGGCAGAGTCTACCCTATGCGGCTCATGAGGACTATCTTCATGCGGCTCACTGAGAAGCCACCCATCATGCGGTCGTCTACGCTCATGCGGCTCAAAACATCTCCATATGGTTCAAATATTCAGAGGCCATGCCCAAGTAGCCTTGACACGTGGCCAGTCTTATGCGGCTCAGTAGGGAACAATCCTCATGCAGTTTGGATTTCCTAAGTGCCCCGCGGTTAAGACACGTGGCAGAAGATTAGTTTTTCTTGCGTCCCTACAGCTAGCAACATAATAATAATAGAACACGTGGCATCAAATCGATCAAGATTCATTAACAAATCCCAATAACCAGTGCTATCTTCATAATTACTAGGATCAAATCAGATCATTTGCAATCATGCAAATTGAACACGTGGCAGAAGATCCGAGCTTGGCATAACAAATCATGAAGATTTATGGCAATCATCATTAATTGCCCACAGAGATTTGATGTAAGCCACACTAATTGCCTAGATTTGCTATAATCAGAATTAATGGCACAGATTAATTGATCTCTAATCGCCGACTTCTCAAGGAGGCAATCATTGCAAACCCTAATGATCGTATCCCATTCCTATAAATAGCAAGGTGCCATTCCCTTATGAGGAGAGAATTTTAGAGAGCACTAGAGTACCTGGAGAGACCTGAAGAGAGAGCGTAGAGAGAAAAAGGCACACACAGAGGGCATCCTGAGAGCATTTCTTCCTCGGAGCCAAGGCTACATCCGATCGTCCAAGGAGTAAGGCAGAGCTGCCGTCGCTTTCCCGAGCCTCTACCGTCACCCTCCAGAATCTAAAATAAACAATTGTACTTAGATTGCTGTACCTAGGTTTTCGTTCCTAGGCTTTCTTTGTACAAGCGAGTTTGTATTGTGAAGTAAAAGTCCAGTCCTCTGATATAATTATTCTGTTCTTTTTTAATTCATGGCAAACAACGTGTTTGTGTGCTGTGTACCTAGACCTAGACCCCACCTAGATACGTGCACGACCATGAGGCTCCTCGTATTGCATGTGGCATCCTATCGAGCGCAGCACATATGCATAAGGGTTTTCCTATGTACGTATACGTACCCGTGCGATACGTACTGTTTGGATACAATAATGACACTGGTTTGACTCTGTGAGGACACGAGCATGACACACACATGTACACCTTCGTGTTTGTGGAGTTTCATGAGTTTTGGTTGTGTATTTTAGATTTTGGTTATCGAGTTGGGTTTTGCGTATCGGGGTTTTCGGTTTTGACATTTAAATTGAACTTGGGTATTGAAATTCCAGTTTAGGTATTTTTTGACTGATATAGGTTTTGCTAATTCTAGTGTTTGCTTGATTCATTAGGATGTTGGGTTCATTGATACTTTACATACAATCTATATGTTATAATATATATATATATGTTCATTGATACTTCACATACAATCTATATGTTCATTGATACTTCACATACAATCTATATATATATTTTTTATTTTTACGGAGCAGCCTTCTGTGCTATTCTGGGCGTTACATGCTTGGACGTCGATGGCGGCACTGGAGGGGGGCTCCGCCCCCCTGGCCAGGGACCGAGGCTGGTGGGTCAGGCGTCCTTAGCCGGTGGAGACCGGAGGGGAGGTCCGGGGACGGGGGAAGATTTTGGCTCAGGTTGCCCTAGCGGGTCTGGCTCGAAGGGGGGGCCGATTGTGGCTGATCCGGCTGTCTCGGATCCGGCGACGGTAGCTGGAGGTTGGAAGGATTTTTAGGCACGCATGTCCTTCGCTGCGGTGGTGGGCCGCTCCGCCTCGACTCAGGCGGGGGGTCCGTCCAGGGTTGCTTTCCGACCGACAATTGCTATTGACGGTCGGAAGGTGGCCGTCTTTTCCCTGTCGGACATGGAGGCCCTTACGGTGCCTTATGGAATGGACCTCATAGGAAAGTTTGCTCGGCGAAGACTTTCGATTGAGGCCATTAAGAAGGATCTTGCTTCGCGAGGATTCAGGGATCTGATCAAAGTAAAGGCCATTGATGATCGTCATGTCCTCATACGGCCTCACGTCGAGAGCGACTTTCTTCGGCTTCGTTCTAAGGAATGTTGGTTCGTTGGACGGGTCCCGATGGCAATTTTTCAATCATCGGTAGATTTTCTCGCCGCTGAAAGAGGATCCTAGAGTTCCCATTTGGGTTGCCTTTCCCAGGCTACCACATTGCATGTTTGATACCAATGCGGTTCTCTCCATCGCTTCTGGTCTTGGAACTCCGCTCTATACGGACCGAGCTACGGCTTCCTTTTCCAGGCCGAGTGATGCTAGGGTTCTAGTTGAAGTGGACGTTAGAAAACCTTTACTTCAGGAGGTATTCTACCAACTGCCTGATGGCGTCCGTTCACAGCCGGTTGTTCACGAGCGAGCTCTATCCTATTGTGCTGCATGTGGCCTTCATGGCCACGTAGAGAGTAGTTGTGCTCGATCCAGGTAGAGACGCCTTCAGGGGGTGTGGCAGAGAGGCCACCCGCCATCGCTGCTTCTTCCTCAGGCGTAGCGATTGGTGAGGACGCTCAGATGGGTGGACGTAGGGCTAGCAGGGGTCGTCGGAGGAGACGTTCTCGGCGTAAGAAGGGAAAGAAGACTAGGCAAGTACGACAGCATGTTCAAGGGCGTGATGCTAGCAATAGCAATGGGTCCATGCAGCACGAATTGCGTAGGAGTGAAGGCAATCGCGCATTTTCAGCTCCGTCTTTACGGCACGTGGGGGAGTCATCTTCGGACCAGCTGGCTTTATGGTTGGATGATGGGCGCCCCATGTAGGGGGGATATAGCATCCCGAGTTCTTATTTGGATGGGCAGTCGGGGCCTGAGCGAGGTATTCATCATATAGATTTGCCGGACCTTCCTATCATTATTCATAGTCAGCTGGGACAAGGAGTCATAGCTGTTGGTTCCGATACTGAAGAACGCAGCTTGGTGGTGTGAGAGAAGCCTGTCTCCAGTCCTATCAGCGTCTGGGGTGATGATCCTGTTCAGGGTGATTATATAGTTTCACTGCCTGAATATAGCACCTCCATTGTCCTTCGGGAGGGTCGCGATGATGGCTGGCAGATGGTACCTTTCAAAAAGGCGGCTGGTAAGCGAAGGAAGTCGATGGCGCCTCAGTCGGATCGATTTCTTTGTTCACATGCTTCTCGGGTTAGGCGGGACCCCAAGAGGGTCTATGGTTAACTTTCTAATACGGAATGTTTGGAAGACGACGAACAGATCTACTTTATGCCGTCTCAGGTCCTTGTGTCGGACCAATAATATACAGGTTCTTGCTATTATCGAGCCCAAGGTGATATCTTCTAAGCTCTTGTCTTATCAGTTGAGGTTGGGTTTTGATGCTAGTTTTTGCAATGAGAAAGGAAATATTTGGTTTCTTAGCAAGTCGTGTATTGGGCTCACCTGTATTGATTTATATAATCAGGCTATCTCGATCCAGCTTTCTTTGAGTTGTTTTTCAGTTCCGGTGCGGTTGTCTGTCGTTCATGGTACAGGGACACGACAGGGGAGACGACGTATTTGGCGGCATCTTCTTGATGTCCAAGCCAGGGACGTTGCCATACCCTGGGCTGTGGGCGGGGATTTTAATATCATTGCTTCTCCGGATGCGAAATTTAGAGGTCGGCCGCCGGACTCGAGGGCCATCGCAGATTTCTATGACTTCCAGCTGGCTGCCGGTCTTTCTGATGTTGGTTTCAGAGGTAGCTCATTCACCTGGGTGAATGGCCAATCTGGGGTTGATCGACAGGGATCTCGCCTGGATCGATTGCTCGTGTTGGGTAGTTGGTTGGATGGTGTCCAGGTCTCGTTCGAGTATCTCAACCGGGCAGAATCTGATCACGTACCTCTATTGATATCTTGCCAGCCAGCTTCTTCCATTAAGCGTCGAGGATTCAGGTTCCTCGAATTTTGGACGTCTCATCCTGACTTCCTATCCGTGGTTGTCGGGTATGGGAATCTTGTTGGCATCATGATGCGCTAGAGCGTCTGGGTATGCGCCTACGGACTACGGGGCAGGTCTTGGCCGGTTGGAGCAGATCTACTTTCGACGACATTTTTCAGGAGGTTCGTCAGGCGGAGGATGTTGTTTTGGCGGCGGAAGAGGACTATGATCTTCATCCTTCGGAGAGGGGTAGGGCTGCTTGGATGGAGGCTGTAGCCAGGCTGAAGCAAAAGGTCCAGGTTGAGGAGTCTTTCTGGAAACAAAAGGCCAGATTGAAATGGAATATGGAAGGTGATAGGAATACGCAATTTTTCTATGCATGCACCCGGAGCAGGCAGCGAAAAGCGGCTATTCAGAGTGCTGATGGCTCCGAAACAGGTTCTAATGTAGAGGTGGCGGCGGAGGCTTCCTTATTTTACTCCAACCTGTTCCGGGCTGAGTCAATTTCTGAGGATGATGCATTCCTCGATGTCATTCCTAGTATTATCTCTGTGAAGGATAATTTTAATCTTGCTCGGTGCCCGGATAGATCGAAATTGTTCGAGATTGTTCGTAGAATGGACCCGGCTAGTGGTGCAGGGCCGGATGGATTTTTTGGGAGGTTTTTCTCATGTTGCTGGGACATTATTGCTGCTGATGTGGAGGAAGCCATTGGTTCTTTTTTTTGGGTGCCCGGCTTTCGAAATCTATATCTGATACTTTTTTATTCCTTATTCCCAAAGTCGAGCACCCGAGGAATCTTTCAGATTTTTGCCCAATTAGTCTTTGTAATTTATGTAACAAGATAATTTCCAAGATTCTTGCTTGCAGGTTACGGGACATTCTTCCCAAAATTATTTCTCCGGAGCAAAGTGCTTTTGTTATGGGAAGAAAGATTGTAGACAATATCATCATTGCAAAGATTGTAGACAATATCATCATTGCCCAGGACATGGTGGCATCTATGAGGGAGTCTAATCATGGTGGCAACGTTGCAATTAAGCTTGACATACAGAAGGCTTATGACAAAGTTAATTGGCATTTCCTACTTCGGGTGCTTCGAAAATTTGGTTTCAATGAAGCCTTCTGTGATCTCGTCTATCGTCTTTTGGCAGACAGCCGGTATGCGGTTCTTCTTAATGGTGCTCCTACTGATTTCTTTTCGGTGTCGAGAGGGATCCGGCAGGGGGATCCGCTCTCCCCCGCTCTTTTTATCATTGCCGCGGAGGTGCTTTCTCGTAATCTCAAGCTGCTTCAAGACACTAATAGGAGATCTTCTTTTCATACTCCGATTGGGGCCCACGTATCTCGTACTTGGCATATGCGGATGATGTGCTTATCTTCACTTCGGGGGATATTGCTGGATTGCGTGCTCTCCAGCAGGTATTGCATCGTTATGAGGCTGTATCAGGTCAGAAGATTAATTATTCCAAATCTGTCTTTTATACTGCTAATACTTTGGCTGAGGATCGTGGTCGGACTATTTCCACTCTATTTGGATTTTGTACTGGTACTTTGCCTCTTGTTTATTTGGGATGTCCATTATCGTGCGGGAGACGGAATGCGGGGATGTTTAGTTATTTGATTGGTTAAATCAGATCGAAGCTGTCGGGATGGCATAACAAGATTCTATCTCCTGGGAGGAAGCTGGTTCTAATTAAGAATGTCCTTACCTCTATTCCTATGTATACTCTGGCAGCGTGTTTCCCTCCCCGGGCAGTTATCAGGGCGATTGAGCGGATGTTTGCGGCTTTCTTTTGGGGTAGCAAGGATGGTGTCGCTAAGAGGAGTTGCCTGGCGTGGCGTTATGCTACCCGGACTAAATCAGAAGGGGGTCTTGGGATCAAGTGTCTGAATGATATTATGGATGCCTTTTCTATAAAATTATGGTGGAAGTTGCGACATGGGAGGGGACTTTGGGTAGAATTTCTTAAATCGAAATATTTCCGTAAGCGTCACCCTTGCGAAGCCTTTATGACTTCTAAGTGTTCTCCCATTTGGCGACGGATTTTGAGGGGGAGGAAATTGGCGGAACCACATATATTTTTTAGACTGGAAAGTGGTGAGGGCTCAGCGAGGTGCGAAGCGTGGATCCCGGGGGGTATTAGATTGCGTCGTATTTTTGACCCGTCGATCGGTGGAGTGGTTACAGGGGCCAGGAGAGGTTCGGGGAGGCGGACGCGGGTGAGATTTGTTGGCCGATTGGTCATGGTCAAACCTGATTTTAATAATTAATCAAACTCTATCTCGATATAAATGCAAGTCTACTAAGATGTTTACCTACGACGTTTTGGACACTGCTCAACAATGGTTATCAACAATGTTCAAGACTGAAGCCGTTTGCCATTCAGAATGTACTTCCTGCTAAGCAACGTAATTTTTCTTTTTATTGAATCTAGGAATACATTGTACACCGAGTCGTACTGGCAAATAGGCTATCCAAAAATGTTTTTCAAAACCATCATATTCTTTTACAAATGATCCATGTTTTTGAAAAATATTCTTTTTACAAAAAGTCTTTGAAGGATTTTTCAAAAAGCCAAAATTTATTTTCTCCAAAAATGAACTAGCAGAACCTCAGGAGAACTCGGCCCGAGTTCGGCCAGAGTTCGGCCATTTGGAACGTTAGTGAACGTTGGGTTTTTGAACTTGGTCATCCTTCAGTTACGGGTTGTTACAAAGAGTTCTGTCCGAATTCTGTCAGAGTTCTGTCTTTGGAAAAGCTATAAATAGAGAAGCATTTCGAACATTTCAACACACCAATTCACTTTCAATCTTCTCTTCTTAAAGCTTACAGTCTTCCAAAGAGTTCTTAAAAAGCTTTCATTTTCAAATCCCAAGCCAGTTACAATCCTCTAGTCGATTTGCCAGTGCGGTACGCTCTAGAAGTTTCAGAGTGGTTGTAATCAGAGGCTTGATAGAAGGTTCAACTCTTCACAATTGAAGTTGGACGAGTTCTTCCTATCAAAGCTCGCGTCTGTAGAAGTTGCAAGGACTTCGTATGAAAACTTGCAGGATTTTCCAATAGTGGATTCAAGTGGAAGCTAGAGTTCTTCCGACTGGACTAGTCCTCACCAGAGGAAAACCAGTATAAATCTCGGAGTTTGCGTTTGCCTTCTGATCACTTTTAAATTCTGTCATTTACTTCTTGTGATTATTATTATATCTGTGATCTAACTGCTAACAAGTTTTTAATTAGCAATATTCCGCTGTCTACTCTATTCACCCCACTCTAGAGTATTCTGCTTTACGATTTCGTTCCTACAATTGGTATCAGAGCGGGTTATACAGGTAAAACAAGGTAAAACAGCAGTTATATTCAATTTTATATAGATCACAGCTTTACACATGGCAACTGTGAAATTCACAAGTGAAGGCCAATCCACAAACAGACCTCCACTGTTTGACGGCACAAACTACACCTATTGGAAAACTCGTATGAGTTTCTTTTTGAAATCTCTTGATTTTGATTTATGGTCTGTGGTTATTGATGGCTATAAAAAGCCACCTCATATAAATGTTGATGGAGTTTTAACTGAAAAATCCCATGACAAATATACAGAGGAAGAAAAGAAAAGGGCCAGTCTTGACGCACATGTTGTTAACGCTTTATTTTGTGCTTTAGACAGAACTGAATTTAACAGGGTATCTATCTGTACAACTGCAAATAAAGTATGAAAACTTCTTGAAGTCACACATGAGGGCACAACTCAAGTCAAAGAATCAAAGGTCAGCAGACTTACTCAAGAGTATGAGGCATTGAAGATGAAGCCCAACGAAACAGTTACTCAGATGTTCGAAAGATTCTTGGATATTGTAAATCCTTTGTCCTCCCTAGGCAAAGATTACAGTAACCATGAAAAGATTCGCAAACTCCTGTGAGCACTTACAAAGAACTGGATTCCGAAGGCTACTGCAATCATTGAAGGAAACGACCTCACTACTATGACACTTGAAGTACTCATGTGTAAGCTACTCACTCATGAACTAGAGTTATAAGACTTTGAAGAGCCAGCACCAAAGAAGAAGACGATCGCTTCCAAGGCTCAGCACAGAAGATATGCTGAAGATGATTCAGACAACAGTGAATCTGATGCTGAAGATCAACCACTCCTTACAAGAAAATTCAAAAGATTCTTGAGATATGAGAAGAAGACAAAAGAGAACAATGGCGGCAACAGCTGGTATCAAGATGACGCTGTCTGCTACAGCTACAAGAAGAACAGACATATGAAGAAGGACTGTCCTACAAACACATCAACAAGCAAGAAGAGCAACAGATATGAGAAATGGAACCTAAAAAGATCAACATCTCGGAATTATGCCAACACCAGCATATGGCATAAAAGTGAAGCCAGCGACTCAGAAGATGAACAATCAGAAGACGCTGCAAATGTATGCTTTATGGCATCTGATCAGGTACTCTCTGAACCTATAATTGATACATATGATGACTTCACCTTTGAGCAATTAGGAGAAGCCTTCAGTGAACTGTTAAGTGATTACAGAAAACTGCATAGCAAATATCAGACCTCTAAGAATGTACTCAAATAGTACAAAGGTGAAATAAGAAGACTTACCGACCTACTAGCTGAGGTTAAAGATAATGTTCGTGAGTCTGGTGAGCTTTCTTCCATTAAGCTCTTATTACACGAGACTACCAAGTCATCCGAAGAAAAAGACAAGGTTATTGACCAACTAAAAGAAGAACTTTCTTAAGAGAAGAAAAGTCTTCAAAGTGCACAAGTCAGAATGGAAGCACTCATTTCTGACTATACTAAGTTATATGATACTTCCAAAAGATTGGAAATTAGGTTAGGAAAATAGCCTGAGACTGCTGCTTCCTACCCTAACACATGTCACTTACCGAAAAATCGAAACATTCCCAAACCTAACACTATCAGACCTAACCCTATCAAACCTTTGCCTAAAAAGGTTATGCCCAACCAGGATAATAGGTATGCTTTCTTCTATACTAGAAAACCTAAACCTACCAACCATGCACACCAATCAGCTTTCAACACTCAACATGCTAAATGTCATTATTGTGGCCTCATTGGTCGTATATCTTCTGCATGTAGAATCAGAAAGCTAGTAGATCTAAATATTTATGCATAGATACCGAAATCTAACCAATCAGGACCCTACAAGAAATGGGTACCAATAGTTTCATCTGCAAATTGTTTTGTAGGTGGGACACCCTTCACATGCTAGGAGCAAATGGATCCTCGACAGCGGTTGCTCACGGCACATGAACGACGATGCTTCATTATTCGCAACACTGTCGAAGAGGAATAAAGAAGGATACGTCTCCTTCGGCAATAATTTAAAAGGGTATATAATCGGTATTGGTGATATTGGTAAAGCTCTCTATCCAGTGATTAAAGATGTTTGTCTTGTTACTGAGTTAATACATAATCTGCTCGGCATAAGCCATTTAGCTGATCACGGTTATGGTATTAACTTCGTAAAAGACAAATATACTATTATTGATAGTTCAACTGGTAATACTATATTTGAAGGTATTAGAGAAGACAATATATATGTTTTCTATTTGTTGGAAGATACTAACATTTTAGGTAGATGTTTAATGGCTAAAAGCGATGAGAGTCATCTGTGGCATATGAGACTCGGTCATGCAAATATGGATACTATTTCCAGATTATCCACAAAGAAGCTAGTACACGGTTTATCGGACATTACATTCAAGAAGGATTCGGTATGCAGTCAATGTGAAAAGAACAAAGCTACTCGATCCTCTTTCAAGTTAGTAAACGCTGTATGTACTACTAGACCTCTACAATTGCTACATATAGACTTATTTGGTCCTAGCAGAGTTGCTAGCCTCGGAGATAAGCTATATGCTTTTGTAATTGTAGATGATTATTCTAGATACACGTGGGTATATTTTCTGACACACAAAAATGATACATTTTTGGAATTTGTCACCTTTTGCAAGAAAGTACAGAATGAAAAAGGTTACATGATCACTCGTATTAGAAGCGATCATGGAGGCGAATTCGAGAATACAGAGTTTGAGCAATTTTGTGACACACACGGTTTGGTACACTAATTCTTCTACCCTAGGACTCCACAACAAAATAGAGTTGTGGAACGTAAAAACAAAACTCTATCCGAAATAGCCAGGGTAATGTTAAACCAGTTTAGTCTACCCAAGTATTTCTGGGCTGAAGCTGTCAATACAGCTTGTTTTGTTCTCAATAGAGTTCTAATTCGACCCAAATCGAAGAAGACTCCATTTGAGCTATGGTTTGATAGAATTCCATCAGTTTCATATTTTAGAATATTTGGTTGTAACTGTTTTATTCTTCATACAAAAGATAATTTGGGAAAGTTTGACGAAAATGCCGATGAAGGTATATTTTTAGGTTATGCGGGCAAAAGTAAAGGATACAGAGTCTTCAAAAAAAGAACCATGATCATTGAAGAGATGATCAATGTCACCTTTGATGAACTAAATCAAACGACAATTGATGACAATGACGAAGATCTAAATGTACCAAGCAAAGCACCAGCTGATCCTCCTAGAGAAGATCCAGGAACCACCTACCTTCGGAGTCTGCCAAAAAGATTAAAGTTCACGGTTGATCATCCAAAGGACTTGGTAATTGGTGAGATTACCAAGGGTGTAAGTACTCGCTCCTCTAATAAAGATATAGCTTCTTGTGTTGCTTTTGTCTCACAGTTTGAACCCAAAAGTATTGATGAAACATGTAGTAATAATTTTTGGATAGATGCTATGTAAGAGGAATTAAACCAATTTGAACGGAATCAAGTTTGGAAACTTGTTTCCAAGCCTATTGATCATCCGGTCAATGGCACCCGACGGGTATTCCGAAATAAACTGAATGAGAATGGTTTAGTGACTCGTAATAAGGCTCGACTCATAGCTCAAGGATACAATCAAGAAGAAGGTATCGACTACGATGAGACTTATGCCCCAGTTGCGAGATTAGAATCCATTCGCATGTTATGTGCATTTGCATATTTTTATAATTTTAAATTATTTCAAATGGATGTTAAAAGTGCATTTTTAATTGATTTTATAAAAGAAGAGGTTTATGTAGCTCAACCACCTGGTTTTACTGATTTTAAATTTCTTGAATATGTTTTCAAGTTGAAGAAAGTTTTATACGGTTTGAAACAAGCCCCTCATGCTTGGTACGATCGTCTAAGCTCTTTTCTACTTGATAACGGTTTTTCAAAGGGAAAGATTGACACTACTTTGTTTATAAAGCCTTTGAATAATAATATTCTTTTGATTCAAGTCTATGTAGATGATATTATCTTTGGATCTATTGATAAATCTCTTTGTCAAGAATTCTCAAAGTGTATGCAGAATGAGTTTGAGATGAGCATGATGGGAAAGCTAAAGTTCTTTCTTGGAATGCAAATCAAACAAACCAACAATGGGACGTTCATAAATCAAGCTAAGTACACAAAAGATCTACTAAAGAAGTTCGACATGGAAGCAGCAAAGCCACTTAGCACTCCAATGGCGACTTCAACCAAGCTTGATATTGATGAACAAGGCAAACCTGTCGACATACGTAAGTATCAAAGTATGATCGGTAGCTTACTCTATTTAACTGCCAGTCGACCAGACATTATGTTTAGTGTTTGCTTATGTGCTCATTTTCAAGCCAACCCTAAGGAATCACATCTGTGCGCAGTTAAGCGTATCTTTCGATATCTTAAAATCACTTCTTCTGTCGGCTTATGGTATCCCAAAACCACGTCGTTTGACCTAACCGGTTATTCCGATGCTGATTTTACCGAATTCAAAGTAGATAGAAAAAGTACCAGTGGCACATATCATTTCCTAGAAAAAGCTCTAGTCTCTTGGTTTAGTAAAAAGCAAAATTCTGTTGCATTATCAACAACAGAGGATGAATATATCGCCGCAGGACGTTGTTGTGTACAAATTTTGTGGATGAAACAAACCTTAGAAGACTATGGATTGCATTTTACATATATACCCATTTTCTGTGATAATACTAGTTCTATTAATTTGACTAAGAATCCAGTATGTCATTCTCGTACTAAATATATCGAGATTCGACATCATTTTCTTAGAGATCATCAACAAAATGGAGATATAGAACTTGTATACATAGACACACAGAATCAATTAGCTGACATATTCACAAAACCTTTAGCGGAAGATCGTTTCAACTATTTACGTCGAGAATTAGGAATTTTAGATATCAATAATATGAATTAATTTTTGTTTTATTAATTATTTATTCGATACTTATAAACTGTTTTCGAGACAAGCCTAAAAAGAGTCTGTCTGTCACCACGACTACGGTCGAAGCGAAGCGGTATTTAAGAGTTCCCCGGTGAACCTCTGTTAGCTGGAACAGTACTCCTACAGCTAATCTGAGACAGATGCTGAGTAAAGAATATTAATTTGTAAAATAATATTAATTATATTATTTTGAGATTTAAAATTACTAAACTTTGAATTAAGCATTTGAAACGAATTAAGGAAAAAGAATGTGGTCTCATTTGATTATATATATATATATATATATATATATATATATATATATATATATATATATATATATATATATATATATATATATAGCCAGGCAATCCTAGGCGAATTCGGCCCGAGTTCAGTCCGAATTCGGCCAAAGTTCGGCTGGGTGTTTATATATAATAGCAGCAACCCGAGGCCTCCTTCTTCTTCATACTTCCCCACATCCTCATAACAGCAGTCCGCCCCTCCGAAACCCTAGTTATACTCCCTCATTGTTCTTCCAATCCTTGTGGAGTTTTTCATCAAAACTTTGGATTCGTACGGAGGTCGTCATCCTCCACAACATATCCGACTCTTGGAAGGTATAATCCCTTCTTTCCACCACTTTTCAATACTTAGGATTTGTAGAAATTTTGGGAAAGAATGCCTAAGTTCAAACCCTTCAAGAAAAAGAAGACCAATGCCAGTGAAGAGGCATCGTCTTCAGATCCGCATACGGATTACCTATTTTTTCCTGTCCAATCGGACGATGGTGCGTCGGATGAGTTTTATTTTAAAACTTCCGATCAAGTGTTATTGTGTTACGCTGATTTTAACATACGTACTATTTGCACTGGATCACCGATTAAGTGGACTGTCTTTCCGAATCACCGTCCTTATTTTGAGGCATTAGGATTACAATATTTTGTCACCTTACAATTCTCCATTGCCACTAATGCCATTAGATTATTCTACTGTAATTTCGTGTTAGACACTTTTACAGCGAAGACACGTGTCGGAGTAATTGATATCGAATTCACTGATGATACGTTAGCGAAAATCCTTGGTATTCCAAATGAAGGTGCCCCGCTAGATGACATCACTGATTTTGATTTTCCCGGTGGCACGATACTCGTTAGTTTTAAGAATGAACTTTGTGCGCCCGCACACGTTCTTCCTGGAAAGTTCAAAGCTAATAACTTGAACTTGTTTAACTACGAATTACATCGCATCATCTATTCTACTTTACTTCCAAAATTCACTTCTAAAGATGATGTCACTGCACTTGAGCTCTCTGCTCTTTATCATATTCTTAAGGGGATTCCTTTTTCTGCCCCTAAGACTATTATTCAGATGATGGATAGATGTCGCGGAAGAGACCGTAACCTATCTTATGCGATGCTCATTCCTCGTATTTTTCAGAGATTTGACATTGATTTATCTACTTGTGCTGTCGACCCCGAGCCCAAGTTTTTCAAACTCTCTCGTCGCAGCATTGCATCTATTCCTCCACCCACTGCACCTACTCCTCCTGCACCTACTCCCACTGATCCTGCAGCACCTGTTCCTCCTCATTCTTACACTATGACATTTGAGGGTATCCATCAGCACTTATCAGATCTGCAGTCTTTTTATGTTGAGACCTCTAGGGAACACGAGTTTCGTGATGTGACTTGGTTCCAGGCGATTGCCAACTCCTTCGCCGATATGAGATTTATGCAGACGGGACATTCTGCTAGCTCTCTGCCTCGAGATCCTTCTGTTTCTGGCTACCGCATTGACGACGAGGCGGTACACTCTCTGTTCCAGCCAGGGAACGCATATGATTGGTATCGTACCGCTGGCGCCACTCCTCATACTTCTGGCGCTGGTACTTCTAGAGCTGGTCCATCTGGACATGCTGGAGCTGCAGCTGATGATGATGAGTTTTGAGATGTTAGATTATTGAGACTGTTACTTTTGTCTTATGTTTACTTGGAAATACTCCGACATTCCAAAATTTTATCACTACTCTTTTTTTTCTTATTATTAGTATTTTTTTCCTTATTCATAGACATGGTTGTTTTTTTTATGCCTCAGTTTTGGCATCTTAGTCTATTATTTGGCACTCTATTTTTTTCAGTTTATCGTAGCACTATCTATCTTTTATTGCTTCATTCTTTACAAATTGCCTGAGACAAATACATGCATGTGTTGTTATTCTATTTCTCTTACTATTTCTACCATCTGTGATGATTATTTATTTTTTATGTGTTTCTTCACTGTTTGTTACTTATGCATTGATTACGGGGGAGCTTTCTCTTTCGTAATTATTTTGCTAAGTGACAAAAGGGAAGAAATAAGGATCTAACATGTTTGTGAAATACAGGATATGAACAATTTTTTTTTACTATTTTGATTTGATTCCAAGCATAGATGTTATATCGGCAAGGTTTGTCAATTATCAAAATAGGGAAGATTGTTGGCCCATTGGTCATGGTAAAACCTGATTTTAATAATTGATCAAACTCTGTCTCGATATAAACGCAAGTCTACTCAGATGTTTACCTACGACGTTTTGGACACTGCTCAACAATGGTTATCAACAATGTTCAAGACTGAAGCCGTTTGCCATTCAGAATGTACTTCCTGCTAAGCAATGTAATTTTTCTTTTTATTGAGTCTAAGAATACATTGTACACCGAGTCGTACTGGCAAATAGGCTATCCGAAAACGTTTTTCAAAACCATCATATTTTTTTACAAATGATCCATGTTTTTGAAAAATATTTTTTTTACAAAAAGCCTTTGAAGGATTTTTCAAAAAGCCAAAATTTATTTTCTCCAAAAATGAACTGACAGAACCTCAGGAGAACTCGGCCCGAGTTCGGCCATTTGGAACGTTAGTGAATGTTGGGTTTTTGAACTTGGTCATCGTTTAGTTACGGGTTGTTACAAAGAGTTCTGTCCGAATTCTGTCCGAATTCTGTCAGAGTTCTGTCTTTGGAAAAGCTATAAATAGAGAAGCATTTCAATCATTTCAACAAACCAATTCACTTTCAATCTTCTCTTCTTAAAGCTTATAGTCTTCCAAAGAGTTCTTAAAAAGCTTTTATTTTCAAATCCTAAGCCAGTTACAATCCTCTAATCGATTTGCCAGTGCCGTACGGTCTAGAAGTTTCAGAGTGATTATAATCAGAGGCTTGATAGAAGATTCAACTCTTCACAATTGAAGTTGGACGAGTTCTTCGTATCAAAGCTCGCGTCTGTAGAAGTTGCAAGGACTTCGTATGAAAACTTGTGGGATTTTCCAATAGTGGATTCAACTGGAAGCTAGAGTTCTTCCGGCTGGACTAGTCCTCACCAGAGGAAAACCAGTATAAATCTCGGTGTTTGCATTTGCCTTCTGATCACTTTTAAATTCTGTCATTTACTTCTTATGATTATTATTATATATGTGATCTAATTGCTAACAAGTTTTTAATTAGCAATATTCCGCTGCCTACTCTATTCACCCCCCTCTAGAGTATTCTGCTTTACGATTTCGTTCCTACAAGATTGGGGGTCCAAGCGATGGTGCCTGGAGATTTTGGGTTGGCGGGACAGCCATCGTCCAGCAGTGGGGGGGCACTAATGTGGCGGCTCCTTTGGAGCGTCGGGCGCACCATTCGGGATGGGTAGCGGCGGGTAGAGGCGGTAGAGAGCTTCGGCTGTTAGCCAGATTGGACGGAAGGACGGTGCTTTATATTCATCGACCGGTTCTTGTGAGGGATATTTCGGATAGGGGTAGAAAGATCCGAGATTCTAGAGCGAGGAATTCTGACAATGGTTGTCCTACTATCAGATCGTTCTGGACCGGTGCGGGATGGAATCAGCCAATGATCTCAGAGATTTTTGGGGATGAGGCAGTGCGACATCTCATTGCGGCTAATCTGACGTGCACTACAGTTCCTGATTCCTTTGTCTGGAGGGATCGGTATGGATCTTTCCCTTTGGCAAAGGCTTGGAGGATTTTTCGGGTTCATCATCCAACCTCCTCCTTATTTTCTCATATATACATTGTATTCCGGCTAAGTGGAGTATTCTGATGTGGCAGGTTTGTCACAACCGGCTTCCTACTGATGACAACATTCAAAAGATTGGTTTCTACCTGGCATCCAGGTGTCATTGCTGTCTGGATGGGTACGAGGAGACTCTTCAGCATATTTTCTTCTACGAGGATCATGCTTCGGAGGTATGGTCTGTCTTTCGGGGCTTTTTCAAAGCACGGTTGCATCGGGATTTTTTGGCCTTCCTCAATAGATGGTGGCGTGGTCCGGACAGTCACCATAGGAGATCTTTGGCTGGTGCGATTATTTGGATGCTTTGGAAGAACCGGAACAAGCATCGTTACGAGGGACGTAGTGCGGGTGTTGCTTTCTTGGTTCGGGAGGTTAAGCGGCAGTTTAGGAAGTCTCTTTCGAGTTGTCGTCACCTTCCGCCAATTCCGATTTGGGCGTTTGATTAGTTTCTCGTGTTTTTTTTTTCCTTTTCTTTGTTACCTTTGAGGTCGGATGTACTCATTACCCTCTTTTCTAATAAAAGGTAATGGTTCCTTAATATATATATATATATATATATATATATATATATATATATATATATATTTTCAGTTGGAATGGGATTGTTGGGCAGCCCCTCGATAGCCCCTTCCTTACCCACATCACATAGAGCAGCTCCTACACACACACTTGCCTTCACTTCTTGATATGTAGACATATATGAATAGTAGTACATTTTTGTGTGTGTGTGTGTATATACATATATATATATATTATATATATGTATTATATATATATATATATTAAGAAAACAACATTTTATTGAATAATAAGGGTGGCTCTTAACGAGCAGTACAGGTGCCAGGGTCGAAAAACACAAAAAGGGCCCTGGAATGGTAAGTAGCAAATACAAAGTTTTAAGGGGTAAATTGTAAAATTTTGAAAAAATTCGAAAATGAAACTGTGTGGGCTCTCGGCCCTAAGGGAGGGGTGGGCACACAGCCCAACGCACCAGGTGTGCTGCCCAAGGACACACCACCCGAAGGGACGCAAGTGCACGTCAGCAGCTGGCCTGATAGGGCACGTATCACGAGGGGAAGCTGGTACGCAACCCATGGGGGTGGGTGGGTGGGCGGGGGGAAGAAGGCGGGGGGAACATAGGGGTGAGTGGGTGGGCACGAGGGCACGCAACCCATGGGGGTGGGTGGGTGGGCACGAGGGCACCTCACGCCCTCCACCCAGGCGCGTCGCCCAGAGCCGGCAGGGCTCCGGCCCGGAGGGGCGCCGACGGGAGGGGAGAGAGGGTGGGTGTGTCACGCCCCGATCCAGGAAATCGCTCGTCCTTGCTAGATTTTACCCGAATCACCGTCCTCGCTGGGGCGTGATGCCGCACGAGCCTGGAGTTGCGTTCGTGCAAGGCAAGATAACAGGTTCACATAGAACTATCTCAATTTGATAACATAATCAGCAGAAGGAAACAAAGTATAACATAAGAATCTCTTTTATTCATATTGAACTGAATGTTAGAAAGGCTCTGAATAGCCCAACATAAAATGCCAATTGGCTACAACGCTCATGATCTCTCTAGCTCACAAAGGATTACATTGTTCCATATATTATGCCTCTTTATAGCCACCAAGTAGTCTTCGGCCGAACATCTCCATGTCGTAAGCCCGAACGCCTATACGAAAACTCCTCTTGAACGCCAAGGACTCCATGCCTCGGCACGTCCAAGCCAAGCTCCGCCCCGAGCCGATCATAACCTGAGCCTGCACATAAACTAGTGGAGGATTAGTGCTTTCGTCATCGCTTCGCACTGATCAAGACCCGCTCGCACCCAAACTAAACACTAAATGAACTTAGTGAGCATACATCCTAATTTGGTGATCTTTCTACTTAGCCTTAGGATCAGTTTCATAGCAATACTTAAACACAGCACATTATCATAAATGTGTCCCATGCCGTGTTCCTGCAGCAGATACAGTTAGCAATAATATGAACGTAAACATAGTGATCATGCACATCCCGTTCCTCTTTTCCTTGCATGCCATGGTTAGAACTTACATAAGCAATCATACGATTCCTGCAACCGACCAATCATAAACGTAAACATATGCATAATGGGTGGCAGGCCCTGCACCTGCACCCAGCTCTCATCTCAACCTACCGGCCCTATCTATATGAAGGTCACGGTGTTTCGCACCGTAATGGACTTGGCATCTCTTATGTGTAAGCCTACAATCGCTTCGATACGGGTTGCTAGCCCAGTATCTGAAGGATCCCAAACTTACGGATATCATAGCTTATCACAGCACTGGACGGTCGCAATCCGTCCGAATATTGTGCACCATAAATACCACACATAATTCCCTCCTAGGCCGAACGGTCCCGGCGCCCCGGTGTAACCGTTCGAGGGAAGCCGTACCCGTGCACGGGCCATCCGAGTCCATTGACCATGCAATACGTTCCATATCATACAATCCATAGCATACCAACCGATCTCGTATTCCATAAACATAGTCTCGCACATAAACGGTTTCCCGTGCCATGAACATATTCACGTCTCATAAACATAATCCACCATTCATATGGGGAGCTCCGTCGGCGTTATGCCCCAACATATCCATATTGATGCACGACGCCCAACGGCTTAGACATCTCATACTCATATTCGAAGCGTACCATTCGTAAGTCATTCTCGTAGCCTAGTTCCGTATTTACTTAGTCTTTTCGTAACATAAGTGCCCGAGGGCACGCTCAGCATCGTATTTAATGTTCTACGCCTAGTGTTCAATGTTCTCGGAGCCGTGCACATGATGCACATCTCATTTTCATCTTTCAATGTTCTACCATCATTGCCCTACCGCGACTCGTACACTTGATGCACGTCGCTTCAATTGTTCGATTGTTCAATGTTCTACCTTAGTGTTCAACGCATATTTAGACACTTACTCGCCGAGCCACGCTCGCTAACTCGATAACATATTACGCATACCATAACATATTTTATTAGACGTAAAAGAATAGGGAGAGAGAGTCAAGAACCCGCCCACCTTAAGCCGATACGCCTTGCCGTTTCGCCGATTGAAGCGTCTCGCTTCCATAACTCGATCGCATAGCTAACTCTTGGACCTAGCCATTCCTTTGCTCTACTCGGTTGATTTGGCCTATCACACCCATACCACGATCCATAATCCAGCATAAAGGCATAGCCTGCGCACCAAATCAACTAACATTAGCACTTGCTCAAACGGAACTTATCCTTTGCATCGATTCGATTCATAGATTCCAACCGACTCAAAGCTTACCATTGGCCAACGTAACTCTCGCATCGATTCGCATCGATACTTCATCGGGTCAACGCAACTCTTCGAGTCAACGACTCATCATAATGCACCGATGCGGAGCGGGGCATTACAGGGTGGGGGAAAGAAGGCGGGGGGAGGGAGCGGGGGCTCGACCTCCGAGCATCGGAGGAGAGTGGAGATTCGACGAGGCATCGATGGAGGGGCCCGAGAGAGGCATCGACGAGGAAAGAGTCATTGACAGGGGGGAAAGAGGAGGAGGAGGGGCACATCCGCTAGGCTTTCGGGAGGAGGAAGGCGGAAAGGTTAGGGGGTACCGCGACCGAAGGCTGGGCGCGCGTCCCCAGGCGATGCACTGGCCGAGGATGGGCACTCTGCCCAAGGGGACACAACGCGCAGCCCGAGAAGGCGAGCGCTCGGCCCGTGCTGGCGAGCGCGCGGCTCAAGACCGACGGGATGCGACCGCTCGGAGGAAGGAGGGGCGGGCGGAGGGGGGGCTCGACCTCCGAGGGGAGGGAGCTACGTCGAGAGATGGGCTCCGGCGGGGGAGGGTGGGAAGAAGAGAGGAGGGAGGAGGGAGCAAGGGGCGCGACGGTTGGAGGCATCTACCGCCGACAGAGAGAACGCCGAAGAGAGGAAGAGGGAGAGGAAAATGCAGCGGTCGGGAGGGACGATGCCGGGGAGAGCAGGGAGCTCGACGCTTCCACGGGTGCGTGACCCGCGGGGTCCACCGATGAGGAGCCGACGGCGGTCGGGGGGAAACAAAACCTAGCCGGCGGCTTCACAGCCACGATAGCCCACGAGGGGGGCTCACTGGGGGTGGCCGCCGCCGCCGAGAGAGGAGCGCGGGCGCCAGGGAGCGATAAGGGGGGCCATGGCAGGAGGAGGGGGAGTACCCGCGAGGACAGCGGTGGTGGTTGGGGGGAGGGAGGAGGCACCGCCGGTTCCGTCTGAGGCCTGGGGGTTGAGGGCGTCAGGGGACGCCGGAGGGGGCTAGTACAGGACGGGAGCGGGCCACTTCAGGAAAAAAAATCCGCTCGCCGCCGACGAGGGGTCCGGTGGCTCGGCTAAAGGAGCGACGGGGGGAGGGGGGGGGAGAGGGCCGCTGGGATGGAAGAGGGGAAGCCAGGAGGCTCCGGGGGCTTCTCCGGCGGAGGGCCTAGGTGGAAGGGGGCCGGAGGAGAAGCAAGGTTGGATGGAGGAGGTGTCGGTTGCCCGCGCTTCGGCCTATGGCACCGAGACCGTCGGGGATGGCGGTGGCACCGAGGAGGTCGAGGGGGGGAGGAGGTAGGGGAAGGTGGCGGTCGGCGGACCCGCTCCGGTGAGGGGGATGGAAAATCCCCACAGGAGGAGGAGGTGGGGCGGCCAAGCGTGGGTCGGCCAACCGGCGAAGGACGGAACGGCGGAAGGCTCCCATGGGGGAGCGCGCCCTGGGGCGCAGCCTGCCAGGCCGGCCACCCGACCATGAAGGCGAAGAGGGGGTGGCGAGCAGTGGCGCTCCGTCCGGAGCTCGAGCGCGAGCTCTCATCTCCTCTTTATATATATATATATATATATATATATATATATATATATATATATATATATATATATATATATATATATATATATATATATATATATATATATCATCTCCTCTTTGTATATATATATATATATATATATATATATATATATATATACATCTCCTCTTTATATATATATATATATATATATATATAAAGAGGAGATGATATATATATATATATATATATATATATATATATATATATATATATATATATATATATATATATATATATATATATATTTATGAGCTTATATATATATATATATATATGCTCATAAATATATATATATATATATATATATATATATATATATATATATATATATATATATATATATATATATATATATATATATATATATATACGACTACAGGACGCGTTGCCCTAGAGCACCGCGGCAGGAGATCTTGGTAGAACTTTGCTCCTTTCCAACTCCGGCTAGGCCTTTGGCCGGGCGACGTCATCTAAGGATGGCTAAGACCTTTGCTGACGCCGTCTCCGGTCGGGTCGAGGAACCCACTCACCTGGCCGCGAGATCGGTGTCATTATATAAAGGTGCCCCTGCTATCTCATTTTCAGATGAGAAGGAACAGTCTTTGGTGTCCCCTCTCCGTTTTGCTCTCGTGGAAAAATTCTCCCGCATCAAACCCTCCATTGAGGTGATCCGTAATACACTCTCGGGCTTTCAATTCAACGGTGAAATTAAGGCGGGAGTCATTGACCGCAAACACATCCTCATAAGGCCTTTTGGTGAGGACGACTACCTTCGACTCCGTACGAAAGATACATGGTTCATCTCACGTGGTCCGATGCATTTTTTTATATGGGAGCCTAATTTTTCACCAATATATGAATCATCCCTCATGCTTGTTTGAGTGGATCTTCCAGATATGCCTCATCATCTATATGCAAAGGAGGCGTTGTTTGCAATCACTTCAGCGATCGGGACACCATTGAAAATGGACAATGCAAAGGCTGACCTATCTCGGCCTAGTAGGGCTCGTGTCTTCGTGGAGGTAGACGCGAGTAAACCTATACAACAACGCATTTGGATCAACCGATCGAGAAGAAGAAGCTTCTGGCAAAATATCGAATACGAATACATTCTATTATATTATTCTCATTGTCATCATCAAGGACACAAGATTTCCTCATGTAAGTTGAAGAATAAAGGTAAAGGAGCTGTCCAAGCTGGCCAACCGAAAACACAACAGCATCATAATGAAGACGCAGAGGACACGCGGCCAGGGTCGATAGGATTAAAGGTCACGTCTATACTGCAGCGAACCAATGGGGAGCAGCTCACTTCAGAAGGTCAGAACATACAAAACCACGATACTGTTACCACATCCAATTCCTCATCCCAAGGAAGAAGTAATGATAAAGCCGCTCAGGAGACTGGGAATGAAAGCCTTGACAATACGCCAAATAAAGAACCATCTATTCCTAAGGAACCACTGGTTATTGCTCAGGAAGCACATTTATCATTAAATGAGTTGACGTATGTGCCTATAGTGTACGAGCCGATCGAGACAGAAAAGGAAATGGCGGTTGCTGTAATAATTAGTGATCCGGTGACTACTGCTGCATTATCTGACCAAGCCAATGACGCTGATCTCGCACTCGAGGAGGGTGAACTATTAGAAGAAGACACAGGCATTGAGCAACCTGGAGAAGGGGGAGAGCAGTCTGCATCAGTCAGCAACGATCCACCCATTGTAGAAGGCGAGCTGTATGAGCCTATTACTAGTTGGGCCGATGAAGTCGATCGTGAAACACTCGAGGACGAGCGACAAACTAAAAGAATCAAAGTGGGAGATGGGCGTTCGGATGTCACTCGAACAGAAGTCGATGGGCTTCCGATCACAGAAGCTTCAGCAACACAATAAAGGAGAAAAAAGACTAAGAAGACGGTGGAGCCTTCCGATCGAGTCACTCGGCAAGCCGCAAGCTCTACAACAACTAGTAAAACCATAACTTCCTTTCATATTTAATACACTCATATGGAATATTCGTGGCATAGCCAATCAGATGAATCTTAAAAGGATCAAATCTTTGGTGAGAGTTCACAAGATCGTCTTTATAGGCATTATTGAGCCTAAGGTTGATCGTAGCCAATTACTGTATTATCAATTAAAGCTGGGCTTCTCTAGTGGTTTTTCAAATGATCAAGGAATATATGGGTCACGGCCAAATCCAGTTGTGATATTTCGCTTCGAGATTCATTTGATCAAGCTCTGACCATATCTCTCTTTCATCATAAACTTCCCTTACCGATAACATTCACCATTGTACATGGTAATAATACTAAGGAAGTTCGTCATCTTCTTTGGTCTATACTCACATCGCTGTAATCTTCTATCAACTCCCCTTGGTCAATAAGGGGTGATTTTAATTTAATTCTGCAGACTGAGGAGAAAATTGGAGGCGGTCGGTAGATCCAGTTTCTATTGAGAAGTTTGTTAATTTTAATCTCGTCACTGGATTGTCTGAGTTGCAATATACAGGCAGTTTCTATACATGGCTCAAGTCGTAGCAGGATGGAAGGCGGGGATCGAGATTAGATAGGGTTTTGGTTTACAATGCTTGGTTAGAATTGGCTCCTCTATCTTCAGTAGAGCATCTTAATAAAGCTAAATCCGATCATGCTCCATTACTCACTAAATTCAAATCCAATTCGGCTGAGGACAGGAAATAATTTAGATTTCTAGGCTTTTGGGTTCAGCATAAGGATTTTAAGTCCTTGATTCAACAAGCTTGGATATCTGTGGATCACCGAAATGGTATTACCAGATTAGCACTCAGACTTGACGCTTACAGGAAATTTCTATCTAATGGAGCCGCAACACATATGAAGATATATTTCAGCAGGTAAAGCAAGCGGAGGATGAAGTTCTGGCAGCAGAAATCTGCAATAAGAAACATAATTCACCAGCGAGTTGTCAGCATCTGGCTAAGCAACTGTCATTCTTAAATAATGTGTGTGCATTGATGAGGCATATTGGAAGCAGAAGTCTCGCTTAAAATAGGATCTAGAAGGGGATAAAAATACTACCTATTTTCACGGTTGTGTGACTAATCGTAAGAGAACACTCCAAATTCACTCTATTACGATGAATATGGATGTGTATTGAAAGAAAAGTCTCTGATTCATGCATATGTTAAGGAGTTTTACTCCAAGTTATATGAAAGAGTTGATATTCAGGAGGAGAGTGATCTCTTATCGAACATTCCCTCCATAGTGATAGAGGATGACAATGATATATTGATTGCAGCTCCATCTTCGGATGAAATATTCGAAGCTATCAAGTCGCTCGATCCATATAGTACATCTGGGCCGGATGGCTTCACCCCCCTATTCTTCATTGCCTGTTGGGACATTATCAGTAAGGACATGACTGAGGTATTAGGAATGTTTGTAGATGGGTTTGTATTACCTCGATCATTCACAAACACCTCCTTAGTCCTTATACCTAAGGTGAAGCAGCCAAGAACCTTTGGGGATTATCAGCCTATCAGCCTATGCTCTGTTATGAACAAAATCATTTCCAATCTACTGTCTCGTCATCTCGCTCCTTTACTCCCACGTCAGATATCTGCAGAACAGAGTGGATTCATCAAGGGCCGAGAGATTGTCGATAACATATTGCTTGCTCAAGAAATAATGGCCAGAATGAACAAAAAACATAGAGGGGGCAATGCAGCTATTAAATTGGATATGATAAAAGCATATAACAGGGTGGATTAGAGATTCCTGATGAAAGTATTGCACAAATTCGGATTTCATAATAAATGGGTGGACATGATGCTTTGGACTGTCAACAATGTCTGGTATGCTCCTTTGATCGATGGTGAATCAACGGACTATCTTTAAGCCTTTAGAGGAGTGAGACAGGGGGATCCCCTATCACCGGCACTCTTCATTATTGCGGCAGAGGTATTATCTCGTACGTTGAAGAAATTGCCAGAGACTGATGGCTTCTCATCATTCATATCTCCTAGAGGATGTCCTCTGATTATTCATTTAGCATATCAGATGCATCCTTCTTTTTGCAGCTGGAGATCTTCGTTCTATTTCTAAAATTAATGATACTCTGACAAGTTATGAGGCTGCCTCAGGATAAAAAATTAACAAGGCCAAATCATCCATTTACATCTCGAAGAATATACTCAATGAAAGAGGCTCAAAACTGGCATCCAGAACAGGTTTTAACATAGGTACTCCCCCATTCACTTATCTCGGGTGTCCTCTAATGGCAGGACAACATAATGATGGCATGTATGAGGAGTTACTTAATAGAATTCACATCAAGTTGGAGGGTTGGCATAACAAAATTTTATCACTAGGGGGTAAGCTTATGTTGATCAAGGCTGTCTTAACTTCAATTTTTGTTTGTACTTTAGCTGCTTGCAATCCTCCTATTGCAGTATTACATAGAATTGAAAGTATGTTCTTGAGTTTTTTCTGGGGGCTCAAGATGGTGTGGCTAAACGAACATGGCTTGGATGGTACAGGATTGCCAGAACAAAACAGGAGGGGTGTTTGGGCATCAAGAGATTGGAGGACATGATCCATGCATAGACAATAAAATTATGGTAGAAATTTCTAACTCAAGACAGCTTATGGACTCAATTTTTCAAAGCCAAGTATTATTCTAACGCAACACCTTTGGATGTTGCTATTACATCCAATGCATCACATGTTTGGAAGAGACTTCTATTTGGCAGGGACATTTCACAACAACATTTGATGTTCATTAACGAAGCACGGAGATGGGGTAATACCCAGTCGAGAATATTTTTAGTTGCCTCTGCTTGGGAAATTGCTCGCGTACACAGGCCTGTATTACCTGATTTTAACCATATTTGGAGCACATGTATTCCTACTAAATGGTCGATGTTAATCTGGAGAATCCTGCATAACAAGCTCCCTGCAGACGACAATCTTGCATGTCTTGGCTATAGTCTAGCTTCGAAGTGCCATTGTTGGGCCAATAGTGCTACAGAAACATTGGAACACTTGCTGCATGAGGGTGATATGGCTACTGGGGTATGGAAATCTATTCAAACTACTTATCAGGTTCGAAGTGGAGGTTGAAGCTTACTTGATCGTTTACGAGACAGGTGGAGGAAGAAGAACAAACACAAGAAGGGAATAGCAGCTGCGGCGGTTCTTTGGGTCCTATGGAAAAATAGAAACAAATGGAGATATGAAAATTATGTGTACTCGACAGACAAGCTTATTGCAGAAGTTCATAGGCAAATTGGAAATGCAATTGTGAAGTGTAAACACTAGTATAGTGTCGCTATGTACTCTTCACTTTTTTGAATATTGAATAAATAGAGGAGGTTTTGATAAATATATATATATATATATATATATATATATATATATATATATATATATATAGGTTTTAACTATAGGATATAGCTTAGAGATTAATGAGTTAGTTTAGAAATGACCCAATAGGCCTAACTTGGCATAGTTGACTAGCAAGTTGACCAAGTTGACAAAAGTCAACTTTGGGTCAAACGTGACCTAGACTTGACCCAAATGGACTTAAAATGACAAGATAACTCAAGTTTGACCTAAATTTGGGATAATGGACTAGTTGACTTAGGGTTGACCTAGTTTGACCAGAATGGTTGACCTGAGTTGACCAGGAGTTGACTTTGACCTAGAATGACCTAGAAGCATGTAGTTTGTATTATAAACTTCATTTATTCTATCTTGAATACATTATAACCTGTTATGCTTTAAATAGGACATTGTGACTCCGATTCGGACATCTTTATTCATCAGTCACTTAGGGTATCAGGCGAGTACATTCTCTGATAGTTCTTTCATTTACTTGTCGATTTCTATATTTCAGTTCTAGTCAGTTCTATTTGATTCTATGTTACAAAGATGGATTAATATTTCTGGAGTTCATGTATATGACACACACACCTTACTTGTCTAGTCTCTATTACAAGAACCACTACAAGAATCACCTACAAGCATCTTCATATTACGGTTAGATTTATTCTTGATTTACGTGTCGTGTTATGGATTCACTCATACTAGTTGGGCGGGAAAATGCTTGAGTAGACATGTAAACAATTCAAGATACTCGAACCACCTCCCTGTGAATTATACAAGAACGATAGCAATCCCATACTTGGCCAGTGTGTGATATGTCGGATTACCCCTAGCCGTTTACATGTCGATCTCAGTATTTTAAAAAACACCTTTGAGTATTGTCTAGAATCATTACTTTAATCACCACAAAAATCTTTACTAGAATCATTGCAAGGATCATTAAAGAATTTTCCTACTAGAATCATTGATTGGAATCGCACTTGACCTACAGTGTACCACCTGGACTCATATCAGACTAATCTAGTTCAGCTAGCTTTTATTTACAGTCTTCATTGACATGATCTTCTTTTTTATAGCATTTACTTTTCTTATTTTTAATTGTTACTTTACATCTTAAACTGTTTAAAACTCCCATGCTTCATTAATATAATTGTTTTATAGTATTTGTCAATTACTTGGATTTTCTTGATGAGATGTATTCGTTCTTGTCGTGACTGGACCTGTTAAAAATATTACAGATGATAGCCCTGAGGATACATGCCTTACTTGCTATGGATCTGGAAAGATATTAGCTACCTTTGGCCCCGACTCTCAAGAGTGATAGGGAGGCTAGTCTAGTAGACTTGCTATAGAATTCATGTTTAGAATTTGAATTATAATAATCTGAGACTTGACTTGTTTTGAGTTATTTTGAGATATTATCATTTAGTAGTTTTTATTTATTTTCTTTTAGTTATAGAATTCTGTGTTATCCCATCGTGCTTAGACTGTGATTGAGTTATATTATTTCTATACTTGTCCTCCATTCAGAGTTAAGATTTAAGACAAGTACATTATATAATTGTGTGAGTTGTTTTAGATAGTGACCTAGAACAACGTTCTGCCGCCGATTTTGCGGCGTAGGCTGGGCGTTGTTACGCATTTGTACCCTTATACTGGGTGCGGGTCGTGACATTGACTCATTATGAATCTCACTCTTTTATAAATCAAAATAATGCACACTACATATACATGTCTGTTATTATATCCGGATTAAGAGTACAAGCATCCATAATAATATAGGTATTTATTTTCTTATGTAGTCAGTATAAAGAGAACAACCTCAAGTGGTCCTGTTCAATACACATAAAGTGTACTAGTATAAACCTATATTCAAGATAGACTAATGCCAGATTATACTATAACCTTACCAATGATTTGTCCAAATGCATCTAGGTTGTGAACCATTTATATATTCTACAAGGGACTGATAATATGATCTTTTGTGTGTCACTATATACCATATTCTTTATAATGTAGAATATCAGACAGTTGTATTAACATATAACAAATATAAAATGCCAATATTTGCCCATATGATTCTTATTCAAAAATAATAATAATAATATAGTTAATACAAAAGTGATATTTTTAGTACATAACCCTAACATTTATGAATCCTAAGATTTCGCTATAGCAGAGATACGTTCTTTGGCAGGAGATATGACATCTTATTTAATTCCTTGGCACAAAGTTCATAAGGTTATAATTGAGTCGGTGTATGTAAAAAACAGAAAAAGTCGTAAGACAAGTATTGAGTTAATACACTATGTTGCGAGGCACGGCCTTGAAGTTGACGCATAATTGGGTTTTGTATCACAGCCACAAGGCTTTAGTGCATGATCTTGTTGGTTACAACACGAATAGGCCAGGAGTCTATGTAATCGAATTTATCCCAAGGCAAGATTAGAAAGACCACAAAAGAATAAGTTGCACTCACTAAATTAACGTGTTAGTTTTGTATGGGTAGGCGAGATGCCTCCCACCAGTACGGTTGTGTACTGACACCCCACCAGTTCTTATGTGTAGGTACAGGTACTAGATTGTTTGAGGCAGAGCTCGCTTGGACGCGCTGAGGCATGGAGTTCCTTGGCATTTCGAGGCGTACGGCCGCATTAGAGTCTTCATCTTATGGAGCATAATATATGGACATTGCCTTCTGGATTCTTTAAGTTGTAAGCCTTCGGGCATGAGGGATTATAATTGAGAGAAGAGAGAGAGCTGAGTGTTTATATTCAGAGAGAAAGTTGTCTTGAGTGACTTGTAGTCTTGGCTTTGTGCCTTTGTAATCTTATTTTCATTATCAATAAGGAGTTCTCATTTTGTATATCATTGTGTTATTCAACTTCTCTGTTTGAGACTTCTGTGTGATGATCCGTCGCTAAGCTGTTGTAATCGGTCGTTATGGAAATCGCCTTGCACGAGCGCAACTTAGGCTCGCGCGGCACCATGCCCTAGACAGGACGATCAGTTCTGCAGAATCGGGGCATGACATGGTAGACCATCTTAATAGAACTAGTTCTTAAGGTTGTTGAGTTTGTTCCTTAGGAACAATTACCTCATCTTGAATAACGGGTGCCTTTATGTTACTTTCTTGAGATAGCTCAACATCGACTTATAGTGGTAATTCGACTTTGACTTATTGATTTTTCGAATTTACTTCATTATCCATGACAGGTATAGAAATTTGTACATCGTTAAAAGTGATAGTAAGAATCGAAATAGACTCATCTTTAAAAATAATGTCCCTAACTTTATTTCTTATCCCAAATTAAACATTCTAAAATAAAATAGTTTACATCAAAAAAATTATGTGTGGGATCGTAAAATTTATAACCCCTCGATCTCTTAGCATAGCCAATACAGTAGATGCTTGTAGTTTTATTACGTTTCCCTTTTGCACATTCAACACAGACATTATAGTCTGCAAAGTCAAGGGCCGGGAATCCAAAATCTCATCAAAAACAAGTCGTTCAACTCTATTTCTATACATGTGAGCTAGTCACTTGTGTCATAATAAGGCTAAATTTTTATTGTTAATTTTTTATTTAGTACCATGCTATTTCACATGCAAGGTTTCATTGTAAGATGCAATAGTTTCAAGCGAATATATGTTATCATAAACATTAAGTGAACCATTACCAACAATATTTAAATTTACATATATACTAAACTTATTGTTTTTATATGAACAATGATAACCAGATTTGTCCAATAAAGAAACTGAAACTAAATTTCGTCTAAAAGATGGTACAATAAAAGTTCCTATCAAATCTAAATAATAACCATCTCCCAATAATAGCCGAAAATGTCCTATTGCTTTCACTTCTACCGGCTTGCCATCACCCACATGGATGTGTCTTTCACTATCACTTGGCTTTCAGTAGCTCATGGAACCTTACAAAGATACATTAATATGGGTAGTTGCATCAGAATCTAACCATATTGTGTTTCTAGGTACTGAAGCTAAATTAATCTCAGAACAGTCCAAATTAAGAAATGTACTTTTGTTTATACGTCATGCGTAATTATTTGTACATTCTTTTTTACCACTACAACAAAAAACCTTTTTAATGACGGCTAAAAAGCGTCATTAATGACGAACCATGACGCTTTTTTTTCCACAGCAACCGTTATGAAAACGGGTGTTATAAATGTTTTTTAAAAGCGTCATAAAATAACCGTCATGAATAGTTTCTATAAAAGCGTTATGAATAGTTAATATATAGTGCACAATTCAGAACAATTTTAAAACGTCATGAATAGATAATATGTATAGGCTCAATGCAGCACATTTATAACACTTTATACTATTCAAATTAGCATATTTATAATGCTCTATACTGCACAGTATATATTACATTCCAAAAACTTAACATTATATATCACCATCTTTATTACATTTTTCAAAATAGAGTACATATCAACATCTTCATTACATTCTCAAAATAGAATATCCAAATATATATATATATATATATATATATATATATATATATATTTACAACTACCAAAATTGTCCACATCAAAACTTGGCCACATCAAAACTGTCCACAGAACATGTAGCAAAACCCTGAAAAAGATAAAAACAAGGTTCAATATACTTTATAATATAATGTTAAAAATAAAACTTTACATTAATGTAATAGATCATTATGACTGGTAAGAAGAATCAAACCTTGTGTTATGGCAAAGAATATATTATCTAGCTGAAACAATGCCATGTAATAGACTTTGAACCTCTTCCATTAAATTTGGGAACCTGAAAAACAGTGAAGCACATAAAGGCCATCAAAATTTGTTTTAATCTGTAATCATAAATACAAAATCACATAATGGTCATCAAGCAAATCTAGCTGGCAACATAATTTTGGGATTATAATTTGTACCTCATAGTTTAAGGTATCGGCCGATATCGATACAATATGGCTAACACCGATACGGTTTGGCATGTCCCAATCCGATACCAACCGATATCCGATACTGACCGATACCGACATTGGGGTTCTCTTTTTCCATCAATTTCACAAAGAAAATTGAAGGAAAAAAAAGACAAATAAACAAGGGTTTGAAGCATAATAAGGTTGTACCTATCTACAGGTTAAATACAAACTTATTTTCGAAATGAAGCATTTCCACAACTAAATGAAGCATTTCCACAACTAATTAAACACAAACTTATATTCGAAATTAGAACAACAGCTATAAATAACGCGGACATGCTGATTCCACCGATCTACAACTGCTTCCAAGATTAATGTCCCAATACGATACCGACCGATATCGACAATGGAAGTCTCTTTTCCAGTCAGTTGGAAAATTAGTCAAGGTTAATCCTAACTGCATCTAAGCAAAAAAAGATACAACAGTTAATCCCAGGACTTCTTTTAAAGCAGTTAATCCCAGGATTTATGCATAGGACTTCCCCCCGAAAATAAGCACTTAGAAAGGCATGATATAGTGAAGTTATAAATATGTGAAAATGCTAAGAATTACATACCTGATTTTGGACTGTTAATATGAGGCTTTTCCGGAGTTCTTCGCTGTATGGAATATCGTCCACTAGAGTGACAAATACATATATTCCCTGCCCTTTGACCTGGGACAGAACAAACATGATAGAAAAGCATATAAAAGAAGAAAGCAGAGAAATTGGCAATATCACAGGTCACAGAAATATAGGATATAAACCTCATGTTCAAAACCAACGACTGCAGCCTCAGCATATTGCGGATGCGAGACCAGTGCAGATTCTACCCCTGCTGTGCCAATACGATGCCCACTGCAGATCGATCCATAGTTCATGTATAAGAAGAATAGTTTTCATCAGAAACTTATAGTAATGCAAATACTATAAGTTTGTTTATTCTATTTTTTTCCCCTCCAAAGAGGAATGGCATCAGGAGAACATAAAATTAATTGAACCATTACTTTCTTCCCAATCAGCTACTAGTCCACCTTCTTTTATGAGCCGGACGCTGGGGCTTGACTTCAGCTCCGACAACACCTTCAGTCTGGGATGGATAGTTGTGATTCATGCTCTGGTTTCTTGCTCACAACCATATCCTTCTCGCTAGGCATAGGAAGTTTGAAACGTTCGCTGCGCTTCTTGAGCTTAGCCACTGTATCCAGGTGACAATCTCCATCATCCCCCAACTTATCAGTAATTTCTCCCTCATCAGCACCCAATAATTCAATCTATCCAGGAACACATCCAATAATACTATAATCAGGAATATCAAATTACTAAAATAGAAAAATGAATATCACATTCCTAATAATTTATTTATGATATGACATGTATATCCAAGTTATAACGTTACTAACACTGTAATTGAGAATATCTTAGAAAATAATACCTTGTAACGTAATTTCAGACTGTAAATTTGTGGTCATTTGTAATATAATTGAGAATATCTGGTAAAATAATAATGCCTTGTAATATAATATCTGCGCCCACCATCACGATGCTGTATATTGACCAAATGTAAGTAATAAAAAAAATTACTTGGATTACAAATTGACCAAAGTATAGGATTGTTATGCCAGAATGCAAAAAAATCTGGTTGCATTGGGAAAATAAGAGATTGCTACCAAAAGAAGGGTCAAATTGAAGTACAGCCTCGAGATTATGCTACAAGCTTGCAGCCTCGAGATTATGCTACAGGCATCTGGATCACTGGCATCGTTGCCTTCAATCTATCCAGGAACACATCCAATAATTCAGTAAGCAATCCATGAATCCATCAAGCAGCACATATGTTATTCTTCCAAATATTTTCTTTATCAAAAGGGGAAAAAATAGAATAAATAAACTGGAAGTCTGGATCCTGGAATTAGCTTGCAATCAACAGAATAAAAAGGCTTCACAAAGAACAAATACCATATAGCTCGCTGTCGGCGGTGGCATCCTCCTCCGTGGCGTCGAGCGTCGTAGGCTGCCTCGTCATCCTCCTGGACATGTGGAGCTCTCTAATTCAAGAAAAATGGTGAGGAGAGATATTAGAGAGAGAAAAATCGACGGAATGAAAAATCGACGGAATGAACCCTAATTCTGAGCCCAGGTGGCGTCGGGGGCGCTCCCGCGGGAGGCCAGGTGGGCCCGGGTCTCCTCGAAGAAGGGGCGTCGGAAGGAGTCGAAGTAGTGGTGTAGCGACCGGAAGGTCGGCGGGATGGTTGCTCCTGGCTCGTCGTCGTCGAGGAGGAGGCGTTCGTTGAGCAGGCCGTGGTGCGACCACTTGCTGATGACGTCGAGGAGTTGGTGAGAACTCGCCATGGTGAGGAGGGTGGAGAGTGACCTTGAAGTGGGCTTTGGAAAATTTTAGGGTTCAGGGAGAGGAGGGAAGAGGGGGAGGAGGGAAGCTCTAAAAAAGATCGGGAGGTGAAGGGTTTTGTTCGAAGTTTATTAATTACAAGTTTGTCACCGCTCTAAAATATTAATAACGCTTTGTTTTATAAACGTTATAAAAAAGCCCAGATTTAGTCCTAACCGTCATAGAAAAAAGGTATTTTTCAACTTAATAACGCTTATGTTTCAGCCGTCATTAAAACTCCTTGTCGAGCGTCATTAAAAGGGTTTTTTGTTGTAGTGTACGTATCTTGGCTTGTCACAAATAAACAACACTTAGCTTTATATTGTTG
>JANAVB010018199.1:12721176-12754964 GCA_029216955.1 Iris pallida
GACCTGGGCAGGTAGGTCCCCTTGACTGAAGATGTGGTCAACGATTTCTATTTGACGCGTCGTACAACAATTGCAGGCGGAGGCTAAGCTGAATCCTATGGAGTGCGTGATATCGTCGGTCGAAAGCTTCTTTCTGATGGCTCTCCAAATCAGGATAGACCACTTCTTGGGATGCACGTCTGCCAGAAGGTGACACTGATCAAAGAAGGCGTCTCTAGACCGTAGGCCACCTGTCTAGCCGAATAAGCAGAGAATTCGCCAGCCGAACTAGTTGACCATCGTAACTTGTCATATTCTGTACCTATTTTCAGTTCGAGTCGGCGAACGCACTCCTCCGCCTCCTCTCCTGCCCAATCGCGGATCTTGCTCCAATCACATTCGTTCCCGTTCGCATCCTATAGGTCCGTGATCCTGCTGTACACCGGAGCCTCGAGGAGGCGATGAAGCAGGGTATCACATGCCCAACGTTCTTGGAAGATAGAGGATTGTCCATCACCCAGGTGCAGACGAATAACCGATTCGACCATGGTACGCCCGATGATGATGCGCCACCATGCCACAGATGATCTGCAGTTAGTGGTCGCCTGTGACGGGTGAATGTACATGAAGTATCTAGCCTTCATGAATCTTGTCTATAAATTGCTACTCGTTCGAAGCTTCCACCACAGCTTCATCGAGAAGGTGTCAGTGATGTGAGAGAGTTTCAAAAAGTCCAGACCTCCCTCCTCTATGGGTTTGGCCATGGTCTCCCAGCTCGCCCAACTGTGCTTGACGTGCCCACCGCTGTGTCCCCAAAAGAAGTTGCTGAGGATGCTCTCGATCGAGGTCAGCACCTTCTTGGGAGTAGAGCAAGCGACGGGGGTGTAAATAGGGATGGATGTGAGCACGTGATTAATGAGGATCATCTTGTCCCCCGGGGATAGGGTTGCATTGTGCCACTCCTCCAGTCTTTTTCTGATTTTGTTAATGAGGTCTTCGAAGATGCCTGCATTCGACCTGCCGTACACAAGGGGGCATCCGAGGTATTGAAAGGGAGTGTGACTAATGGATAATGAGGTGATGTCGGATAGACAAGTTGTGTTCTCTATCTTGATGTTGTGGTGGGCGTAGATGACACTCTTTTCGGGGTTGACCTTCTGGCCATAGCAAGACACGTATCTTTGTAAGGTGTTATGAACAACTTCCACCGACCCGACGTCCCCGGAGATGAAAATGAGGATGTCATCAGCATAGGCTAGGTGGGTGATCATCGGGCAGCCGCTGGCAGTATGGAAGTGCTGGAAGTTAGGGGTTCTGATCATTTTGTTCATATTTCTACTAAGAGCGTCCGTCGTGATGATGAATATTGTAGATAATAAAGGGTCTCCTTGTCTGATACCGCGACTAGATTTAAAGAATTCGTCGACCTGGCCGTTGATAACCGTGGAGAACCAGCAGTTGCTGATCGATCTCCAGATGATGTTGATCCAGGATTCCGAAAAACTAAACTCCCTGAGGACCCAAATCATGAATTGCCAATCCACCATGTCATAAGCTTTTTCTATGTCAATTTTGATCGCAATGTTGCCCCCTTTGGCGGGGAGTTTCATGCAGGTGATTAACTCTTGAGCAAGCATGATGTTATCCTGGATGTTTCTACCTCTGACAAATCTGCTTTGTTCCTCAGAGATGATCTTCGGGAGCAACTCAGACATACGAAAAGTGATGATCTGGGAGATGATCTTGTCGGTAAATGTGCACAGACTAATGGGCCAGAAGTCCCGAAAAGTTTCGGGGCTGTCCTTCTTGGGGATGAGAATAAGGTTGGCGGATGAAATCGCCTTAGGGTAGGTAGCTCCTTGGATGAAAGCCGTAGCCGCTTCATGGATGTCTTTCTTAATAATGTCCCAACACTCTCTGAAGAATACCCCGGAGAATCCATTTGGGCCGAGCGCGCTGTGGGCATCCACGGCCCAGACTGCATCTTTGACTTCCTGTTCGGACGGAGGAAAATCAAGCTGGAAGTTATCTGCATCATTGATGAGGTGAGGGATTTTAGCCAGGAACATGTTGTCTCTTTATACCCGCTCTTTGGTGAACAACTAAGAGTAAATTTGGGCGACAACCTCTTGGATGCCTCGTTGGTTGCTGATGATGTTACCCGAATCATCTTTTATCTGATGGAGTGTTAGTTTCTGTTTGCAGCCATTGACGCATGCATGGAAGTAGGCCGAGTTTTTGTCTTCCTTATTATTCCATCTGAGCCTTGCTTTCTGTTTCCAAAATTCAGTTTCGACTTTCAGCCGAAATTTGAGGATGGCTTTAGTGAGATTAAGGGTGGTCCTAGCTTGAGGCGACCTGTTATTGACAAACAATATTTCGGCTCTAGTGACATCATCTTTCGCGACGCGGACTTCCTGAAAAATGTCTCCATAGGCCTGCTTACTCTATGTCGTCAGAGCTTTTCTGGTAGCCTTGAGTTTGTAAGCCACCCTAATGAGCGGGTCAGGGGAGTCCGCAAGGTTCCAGGCTTCTTCTACCACGTGTCTGAATTGCGGGTGTTCACTTCAGAAGTCGAGGAACCGAAAGTTCTTTTTAATATGATTGGAAGTGTTCCTCATCTCCAGCAGGATAGGTGCATGGTCGGATTCGGTAGCATTGAGATGAGACAGACCGGATGTTCTCCCCATATCTTGTCAAAGGTTGTTCGTGAGAGCCCTATTAAGCCGAGAGTATTTTCGTCGGTCACCTTCTTGCATGTTGCACCAGGTAAACTCATTGTCGATAAATTGGAGCATAGCTAGGTTGGCATTGAAAATGAAGTTGTTAAAGTCTTGCATGGCGGTGTGGGGGGCAGTCTGTTGTCAAATTTCTTCTCTCTGCAAGTGATGGCGTTAAAGTCTCCAATGCAGAGCCAGGGTTGGTTAATGTGGTTGATGTGGACATCGAGGAGGTTGTTCCAGAGTTGTTTGCGCTCTATCACATTGCATCTGCCCTGGACCGCCGATATGATGGCACGTTTGGGAAAAAGGGGTGCTCTATCCAGCACGTAAGGGCTTATCTGGATTCTTGGATGACGTCGATCTTGACGTCCTTCGAGCATAGGATCCAAATGTCGTGATTGCCAGCCACGACGTAGGTGAATCCTAGCTGTAGCTGAACGGACTTTATTTTCATGTGGGAGATCTTCGGTTCAATGACAATCAAGATATCGATTTTGTGAAGTTTCCTTAGACTAGTTAATCGTCTCTTGGTTGGTTTGTTAACCAGGCCACGAACATTCCAGGATAGGATGTTAAGCATTAATGTGGTTGGTGGAGGAGTTTTTAATCCACTTGGTTGCGGATCTGGTATGAATGGATGATGTTGGGGGTGCTTCCAAGTTTAGGATAAAAGTCGCAGCATCGGCCATAGGAAGGGCCTTCTCCGAGCTTGGACTACTCGGTTCGACTGCTTCCTTGAAGACTTCAAGTGCAAGCTCGCTGGCCTCCTGGTCCAGGGCTGAGAACTTGTTGGAGAGGGAGACGGAGGAGGGAGGGAGTGGGATATGCTTTGATCCTGGATAGGGGAAGCTGGCGAGCCTTTATCGTCACTAAATCTGACATGGGAGTTCTGCCTTAACAACAGGTGCTTCGGCTGATCTTCCCTAATTGGTTGGTTTTTCTTGATAACTTTAGACCCTTTATCGTTCTGGCCCATGGTCCTTTTTAACTCTGGGTGAAGGCGACGACAGTGTTCTACCAGGTGTCCCCGAAGATGGCAGTATTTGCAGTAAATGATGTGGTTGTCGTAGACAATAAGCTGGGTGTATGATCAGTCGCCTATCTTAATGAGGATCTGGTTGGGGGGATCGGTCAAGTTCCACACATATTTTGGCGTAGTTGGCTTTTGTGAGGTTGCTGGTTTCTGTCGCTGTTGCTATATACGTCCCAAAAGAGTTAGCGATCCGTCTAAGGGCTGCAGGGACGAAGCAGATAAGGGTAAGGTTGGGTAGGGTCACCCAGGTAGCAACCGTGGTAGAGTCCTCCTTGGCGTTAAAGTTTGTGAAATAACGTGTATAGGCAACTCTAGAGGGGGGTGAATAGAGTTTGTGTCGATAATCACCAAATAAAAATTAACTCTATATCACCTTCACAAAATAACTATCAAGATAGTAAATAAATCAGAAGGAAATACGGAAGTAAATAAAGATCAGAAGAGCATACGCAAACACAGCAGTTTTAACCTGGTTTCCCTCGTGGAGGACTAGTCCAGGCCTGAGAACTCTAGCTCAGGATTCAAATCCACTATTTGTGAAATAGTAGTTTACAACCCGTGCCTTTTCTTCAGAAGAGCACGTCAACTTCTTACAGAGGATCGCAGTGGCAATTTGCTTGGATTTTTCCAAGCGACTTGGAATTGTCCAAGTGACTTTTCTTTTCAACTCTTGCACAAAAACTTCTAGCTGAATCGCACTTGAGCACCTTGGGGCTTAGGAAGTTTTGTGGCTAGTAGATTGGAAGAGTAAGGCTCTTGACTATATAGGCTATGTAAGAGAAGAAGAATAGAAGAGTGGATGGTTTCAAATGAGAGAAACCAAGGCCTATTTATAGGGTTCGGGACAAGCAGAATTCGGCCAGAATTCGGTATGGATAATTCAAATTTTTGGCCATTGGACAGCTTGTAGCAAGCAGGCCCTAAAAATCAGGGTGCTGGAAATCAGGGGACAGAGTTCGGCCCGAACTCTGTGTGGAGGCAGAGTTCGGCCCGAACTCTGTCTCCAGAAGACAGAATTGGTCCATTGGGCTTTTGGACTTTGTGGAGCTTGGGCTTGGTTCAGGAATTGGTCTGTTGTATGGTAGAGCTTTGGAGAGATATGCTAGGGGTTGAGATGACTCAGTGCGACTCAACGTACACATTCTCCTAGACTCAATAAATTGAAGATTACAGACTTAGAACAAGTAGAAAAACCAAGAGCCCTTTGATGATGCCTTTCTTCTGATATTTGAGCAGCCCTGAAGGCGTCTTTTTCCCTGACAGCAGTCGTCCGAAGATAAACAGATCTGGAAATCTTTTCGTATGTCCTGGATAGGTCGCTAGGCGGTTCGAAAAACTAAGAACCCCCGATGCGAGGCCCCGGATAGGTCGTTAGGCGGTTCGGAGAAATCTTTTCGTATGTCGCCGTCTTTGGTCCATCATTAATTTTTCATTGCCTATGTCCTGTTTTGATCATGTTAGATCATGCTTACTGCATGTCTACAAATACATGTTAGGCCGGTAAAATATGTTGTAGTACGAAACAAGCATAGCAATATGATACATGACAATTAGGACATTGCTAAGTTTAACAACACGATAACATGTTAGGCCAACAAAATATGTTGCAATACGATACAAGCATAGCAATATAATATAGGACAATTAGGACAATGCTAAGTTTAAGCAGCAACATGATAGTGAGTATATGAATATTAGTGACATCATTATGTTAAACTTAACTGATTAGCCATATTCAAAAACACAATATAATCATTGGGCCAACAATCTCCCCCTTTTTGATTATGGCAAATCGGTTAAGTTTAAGACAGATACGATAGATGCATATATCACTAATAAACACATACTACGAGAAGATAGTGTGCTAACTTAAACTTATTTCTCCCCCTTTGTCATGATCAAAAAATAAGCTCCCCCGTAATAAGAGATAAAATGAACTCAAGCATAAGGAGGAAGGCATAGACAATCATGATCAAGATATACTAAATGAGGAACAATGGGAGAAGTGTGTAAAGACAAGTATAGAAACTACATACCAAATGTAGAGTGCCATACAGAAAGTAACTTGTCAAAACACAAATAGTTGGTAAAACTAAAAGAATTTGAAAATAATCAATAGATACTTTACCAACATGAAATCCAAAAAAGACATCCAAAAACATAGTATTACATGAAATCCAAGAAAGACATCCAAAAACTTTTGGAAGAGAAAAAATTCAGTCAAAAACCATAAGGATTAGATAATTGCAAATAATAGATATCAAAGAAGAAAGAAACCAGTTGAGATATTGAAATAGACAAACTTGATATCAATTGAAATATGAAAACTTGAAACATTGATCAATGAAACTATGATAGTCACAATTGTCCACAGATAAATAGTGAAACAAAATAAATGAATGATCAATGTAAAATAGAAGCAATTGATATAAAAAGATCTCATTATTTGCAAATCTATTTGCTTATCCAAAATTCATGCATTTGAACTCAATTACCTTATCATGCTATATGAAAACCCTTTGAAATAAACATGAAGGTAAAGGAGAAACAATGTTTGAGAAGGAGAAATTCAGTCGAATTGAATGCTCCCCCTCAAACTATGACCAATAAATAAAATCATAAATTTTGGGTAAGTTCTCAACAAGGAAAGTCAAATCAATTAAGCATACAAGGAAAGTCAAATCAATTAAGCATATAAGAAAAACCAAATCAAAGAAAGCACAATAGTCATCACGATAAGATACAAAAGTTAATATTAACGAGATGACTCATATAAAAGACAGAGATAATATGATGAAAATAATTGCATATACTCTCATAAACCTTTCACAAAATATCAGTATCCAAAAAAAATGGGTCAAAGATGAACTACATATACGACATATTAAAGGGTATAAATGAATTGAACCAATTTATTTGCTCCCCCTTAAAATATGCGTATCTAGTTCCAAAGCACTTATAAAAAAATAATAACTTCAAGATATAGGGGTAAATCAACTATAGATTTCTCCCCCTTGCTCAATGCTATAAAAACGTCTACAAAATGATAACTTATGACATAAAAAATGATATAAGGCTATAAAATTATCATAGAACGAAAAATATCATCTTTAGTCAAAAAGATATATCCACTAATAGTTACTAAAGATCAAAAGAATATTTCAATTTAGCACATGTAATCAAAAGACGACATACACTAACCTATATAGAAGAATATCATATTGAAGTATGATAGGTCAATGCATGTTATCTTTTGAGAAGAAGATCATCATGAAAAGAAATAAGGTCCATTAGAAAAATATCATTATGAAAAGAATAATAAGGACCATTAGAAAAATATCATAATGAAAAGGAATAATAAGGTCCATTAGAAAAATATCATCATGAAAAGGAATAATAAGGTCCATTAAAAACAATCATGATGAGAATCACAATATAGCTCAAAAGATAAAAATAAAACTAAAGAAAAATGTCATCATGAATAAAGTCAATTAAATTAATCACGAAGAAAGTCAAAATGTAGCAAAAAAAATAAAACTCAAATATCATGTCCATGATTATCTAATTAAGAAATGATCAACCAATTTATTGCTTTGCATTGACTATGTATGTTTTACCACATATGTACCCATCAATGGGTAATAATCCAACCTTGCTAATACTAAATGAGAAACCAATAAAGTTCAAATAGCAAAGAGCATATGTGATAATCCATGAGTGGTCAAAGTAGAGTAATAAATTAACTTGATAACCACATAATTAGATAATTTAGGACTACTCAACCATTAGGATCATTTATCAATAAAAGTAAACATGATCCAACGAATCTCATCAAGAGAAAATCCCAAATCCATATTTATAATACAATCTTACAAATCGATAAAAAATATGGAGAGAAAAAGTCAATCTCATTTAAAACATTGCAAATTTATTCCAAAGAAATGATAATATAATAGAATCATGACTCAAAAGATGAGAGAAATTTAAGAGATGCTTACTAATGACTAGTATGGAAGGAAGTTAAAGCGATGAATCACAAATCTCAATGGAAACATGATAAAATAAAAAATTGTCAAACTAATTTTAGAAACCAAACATATGTATCTAAAATAGAATACAAATCAGGAAGAATTCATAAATCTTGTTTTTGTAAACTAGCATAACACATATAGATTGAAATTCAAAAAGATAGCTAGATGAGTGAAAGTGAACAAAAATTATGTAGCTTAATCAATACATCATAAATAAGCAAGCTACATAACTAATTAAGATTAATGAGGTAGTCCATTAACAGGATAAATGTGCTCATTAAATCTTAAGTCACTAACACTAAAGATACATGCTTAAGCATAGAGTTCACAATAAGGGCAATACATTTTGAATGATCAAAATGATTTATATACTCTTTGTTAAGCAGGGATAAGAGTATAAGATAGCAAGTAAATAAATTAGACTCTCATCAAGTAAAGGACAAAAGAGATGTTCATGAAAACACAATAAAGCAAATCTCTTTGCCAAAAATATTGAGATTAACCCAAGATAATGAAATAATAGATTGATCTAGAGAGTGCAAAATTATAACCATTATGAAAGTGTATTCTCTAGAAATGGAAAATCTCAACATAAAAGATCAACCCATAGTAGCTAAAGACATGAGAAGTATGATATATCAATTACATGTATTCTCATGTGCTACAAAACAGCATTGGGCAATAATAATAAAATATTTATAGCTCAAATATAAGGCTAGATATGATGAAGTATTCTAGAACTTAGGAGAGGATCCAGAACTAGATAATGGTTGCAAGTAGACCTTAATAAATCTTAAGTCTATAAAGTGTTGATCACTTTGGGTTAGCTGTAGGGGCCGGTTCCCAGCTAGCAGTAGTCCGAAGACTGGTGCACCGTGTCGCTTCAGGCTATTTACACCTGTATGACAGAAGGACTCTTTCGGCTTGTTTCCAAAATGTTCTTTACTTTTAAGAACTTAGATTTAAAGGAATGTATGCAGTACTATCAAACAACATCAAACTCCAAAAATCCTTAGTATAAGAAAGGTAAATACCCAAATAGTAATCAAAGAATGATCATCAAAATTTGCTAAGAATATTTTCAAAACGAATATTTTCATAATACACTTATGGAGAAAAAATATATAGAAGATACATGCGCAAAATGTGCACTAATAAGTATGATAATTATAACAAGTAAGGTAAAGCACAAAACCAAACAATTCTTAAAAGAACTTCCATAAAAGTCATGAACAAGACACTAATAAATATTTTCTCTCAACATTCCAACTTAAAGGCATTTGAATAAATAAATATCAACATTTGGAATCAATAATGGCCATTGGATCTATAATTTGATCAACGGCTGAGGCTGTTTCCGGTTCTGGAACAGCCAGGCCGAATTCGGCCCGAACTCTGGTAAGGGCAGAGTTCGGCCTGAATTCCGGATTCTGGTGACAGAACTGGAATCAGGCTAAAAATTGGTTAAGCGAAAAAGATCAAAATAAGAGTGAAAGACATGTATCCATAAAGTCAACAAATAAAAGCCAATAAGATATCATCAAAAAGAAGACTTTAAGGAGGAAGCTAATTGATTCAAGAAAAGATAACACAAATATGGTCAAAAGAATTAATAGCCAAATTATAAGGTAAGCACAAGTATGAATAAATACTCTTCAAAATAATATGAAACTTGAGCTTATCTCATATGCCCACATAAAGATATTTATACAAAGATAGATGTCAATATAATAAATACATGATCTACATGTAAATGAAGATATAATGAATATAGTCATGTATCCATCATGAATGTTTAAAAAAAAAACTATCACAAATTCAAAAACACGTATAAATAGACTTTATTAGGCAAAGACATAATTGATTCTCAATAGGATAATCAAAATAAAATATGAGAATTGATAATGAAGATAGTATGCAAGCACAAGATTAAAAAGAAGTATAAGTATATACTTATCAAATTATAAGTAGCTTGTGCTAAACACATATATTCACAAATACCAATGATATATTAAATACAAATCGGCAAGAAGTAACTATCTCAAAACTTTTAAAGATGAAGAGTTAAAATCATATTAACTCAAATCAAAACCAAGGTTATATGGACTAGAGTGATATGCATGCTTTGTAAATAAGGATTAAGAATAACGAGCATGCATATATAAATGTATCATACTACTAAAAAATGAGTGATAAACTACATAGTGTGAACTAATCATATAAAGCTATGTAACTAGTCATGCTATATAAAAGAAATAGAAAGAAAATCAACTAAGCATGCTAGTATTATATCTCACATTAATTTATATAATAAGCAACTAAAAGATATCAATGTGAGCTAATAGCAAGACATCAAGAGAAACATGCTAGATTCAACAAATATCAACCATTTAAAGAGAATCGTTGAGCATGTTACCAAAGTGGCTCTAGTGGCCACACTTGTGTTGGTGCAATTGCTTGGAAGATGACCTTTGAGCTTTGCAACCACCAACACGCTCCTTGGTGCTATATCCCAATACAAGAAGCTCCACCTACAACATTAGGCGAAGACTTTGGTATCCAAATAAACTTGGATCCACATTTGTTAGCTTTAGGGACCCATATACTATTTACTCTAGCATTGGTAGAAAAACTCCTACGAATAGGACAAGTTACACTCATGTGTCCAATACGAGAGCAATAGAAGCACCTAATACTAGTGTGTGCACATGTATCGGAATGAGCATGATTATGAACATGTGACATACTAGAATGATGAATATTTCTAGAGTGAGCATGCATAGATTTGGTCTTAAGACTATCATGTTCTAATAGCAAATCATTATGCACACAAGTAAGAGAATCACTATGCATGGATTTGGTCTTAAGAATATCATGTTCTAATAACAAATCATTATGCAAACAAGTAAGAGAATCAAATTTAGCATTTAAAGCATAATTCTCTTTTTCAAATAAAGCAATTCTAGAAATAAAATCATTATTTTGTTTCTTTAAAGAGTCAATAGAAGAATCATGCAAATGATTTAGCTCATGTGCTTACTTCTTAAGATCTTCTATTGATGAGAAAAGAGATTTGATTTTCAAAATTAAAGAATCATTCAAACTCTTTAAAGAAACACAAGATGAGTTTTGAGAGTCAAGTCTAGATAATAAAACATTATTTTCATTTCTTAAAAACTCATTAGCTTCTTCTAAATGAATAACCTTTTCTACAAGTTCTTCATTTGTAGAATGAAAAGCCTTAACAAACTTTAAGGATTGGTTAGCCATGGCTTTCCACTTAGAGCACTTATTGCATTTAGAAGAAACATGATTGTCTATGCTACTAGAAGTAAAACCCTCTTCATCGGAGGAGGAAGAATACGATGCCATACACAAATAAACAAGGATCTACTCTAAGGATGTTAAGCCTTACAATAGAGACCTTGCTCTGATACCAATTGAAATAACGTGTATAGGCAACTCTAGAGGGGGGTGAATAGAGTTTGTGTCGATAATCACCAAATAAAAATTAACTCTATATTACCTCCACAAAATAACTATCAAGATAGTAAATAAATCAGAAGGAAATGCAGAAGTAAATAAAGATCAGAAGAGCATACGCAAACACAGCAGTTTTAACCTGGTTTCCCTCGTGGAGGACTAGTCCAGGCCTGAGAACTCTAGCTCAGGATTCAAATCCACTATTTGTGAAATAGTAGTTTACAACCCGTGCCTTTTTTTCAGAAGAGCACGTCAACTTCTTACAGAGGATCGCAGTGGCAATTTGCTTAGATTTTTCCAAGCGACTTGGAATTGTCCAAGTGACTTTTCTTTTCAACTCTTGCACAAAAACTTCTAGCTGAATCGCACTTGAGCACCTTGGGGCTTAGGAAGTTTTGTGGCTAGTAGATTGGAAGAGTAAGGCTCTTGACTATATAGGTTATGTAAGAGAAGAAGAATAGAAGAGTGGATGGTTTCAAATAAGAGAAACCAAGGCCTATTTATAGGGTTCGGGACAAGCAGAATTCGGCCAGAATTCGGTATGGATAATTCAAATTTTTGGCCATTGGACAGCTTGTAGCAAGCAGGCCCTAAAAATCAGGGTGCTGGAAATCAGGGGACAGAGTTCGGCCCGAACTCTGTGTGGAGGCAGAGTTCGGCCCGAACTCTGTCTCCAGAAGACAGAATTGGTCCATTGGGCTTTTGAACTTTGTGGAGCTTGGGCTTGGTTCAGGAATTGGTCTGTTGTATAGTAGAGCTTTGGAGAGATATGCTAGGGGTTGAGATGACTCAGTGCGACTCAACGTACACATTCTCCTAGACTCAATAAATTGAAGATTACAGACTTAGAACAAGTAGGAAAACCAAGAGCCCTTTGATGATGCCTTTCTTCTGATATTTGAGCAGCCCTGAAGGCGTCTTTTTTCCTGACAGCAGTCGTCCGAAGATAAACAGATCTGGAAATCTTTTCGTATGTCCTGGATAGGTCGCTAGGCGGTTCGGAAAACCAAGAACCCCCGATGCGAGGCCCCGGATAGGTCGCTAGGCGATTCGGAGAAATCTTTTCGTATGTCGCCGTCTTTGGTCCATCATTAATTCTTCATTGCCTATGTCCTGTTTTGATCATGTTAGATCATGCTTACTGCATGTCTACAAATACATGTTAGGCCAGTAAAATATGTTGTAGTACGAAACAAGCATAGCAATATGATACATGACAATTAGGACATTGCTAAGTTTAACAACATGATAACATGTTAGGCCAACAAAATATGTTGCAGTACGATACAAGCATAGCAATATAATATAGGACAATTAGGACAATGCTAAGTTTAAGTAGCAACATGATAGTGAGTATATGAATATTAGTGACATCATTATGTTAAACTTAACTGATTAGCCATATTCAAAAACATAATATAATCATTGGGCCAACAGTTTGTAGACCAGCGGATGATCTTTATAAGGTGGGAGTCCACCTGGCATGTCCCTTTGGACCAGACGGACCGGTGGTCGAGCTCAGAAAAAAGGTGCAGCAATAGGTGCCAGGGGTCCATAGGGACAACCCGGTAAGCAGCAGACAGCCGCCAGCTGGCAATGACCTCCTTAACCCTGTCAAGCTTCGGGTATCCGTTGGAGAATTTGAGGACGAAAGTATGGAGGAAGGAGGAAGAGAGAGGAGAGCTCCTTAGACGAGAACGGGACCGTCAAAACCAGGGACTCCTCGTTATACTCAATGTCGGGTAGAGAAACGTCGGGAAGGACGACACCCTTTGTGACATCATAATCCGGACTAAGCATGTCAGCGAAGGAAGGCGCAGGGACCCCGGAAGCAGGGGGGAGGGGGGTAGGGCCCCGCGAGGAGAGGTCTGCGGGCGAGACGGCTGTGGGGCCACCGAAGAGCCGACAGCAGGAGAGGAAAGCAGGCACAGGCCAGCAAGCAAATCTCTAGGGGCCGTTCAGGAAAAATCGGGGCCGAGATTGAAGGCACCGACGAGGGGCCGATGGGGAGGTCGACTGGGACTGAGCTAGCCAGACCTGCGACCTCGGCCGAGCCTGCAAGTCCGGGAAGGGCGAGATGAGGTTCGGTGGCCGTGGCGCCCACGAAAGCCGATGCCGCGACCTCCGCGGGCGAATAGCCATTCAGGTTGCCAGCAAGGAAGGGGGATTGAGGGTCCAAAGGGGGAGGGGAATTCTCCTAGGGAGGGGAAGCATGCGCCCCTCTGTAGCTGGTGGAAGGAGGGGGTAGGAGCTTCAGGCTGGTCGGCCAGAGCTCCGTAGCCCGGGCCCCAAGCGGCAATACTAGGGGCCCATACGCCCAAATGATGGGGAATCCTTGTGCTACGTACATAAGGGTGGAGCCATGCACCTGAATAGCCGAAGGGCAGTTGGTGGAGGTATGCGCCCATGAGTTGGTGGACGGCAAGTGTTGTACTAGCATCTGCACCAGCAGGATGATGAGGTGGCAAAGGGGCGTATGCGTCCACGGGATGCAAGGAGCCCGTCGGGGGCTGGACGGGGTATACGCCCACCTAATAGGTGGCGGCTATCGACGCTGGAGCAAGAGCGCCTGCAGACGACAGGGTAGCGAATGCGCCCGCTAGCTGCGAGGGAGAGCATGCGTCCAAGGAAGGGTGGGCGGCATAGTCGCCCAAGGGTGGGCAGCCATATGTGCTGCTAGACAAGGGGGGTACATAATGGCGCAACCCCCGGCCAGAGGAAGCGGGCGGGTTCTGAGGAATTCAAAATTTGAATTTCGAATCCAGGGTTGATGGGGGAAGCACCTGAGGAAGAAATGAGCGGTGCGCCTGATGGCTCCGGATGGGAGGAGGCCTGGTGGTCCTCCGCCCGGGGTAGGGGTGAGCGGGGCGGCGGTGATGAGGTAGGAGGAGTGTGCTGTCAGTAGAAGAGCCGATGGGAGATGGGAGGACGGTGGTGGAGGAAGCCGGGAGGGGCTGGGGAGCCAAGGCGTCGTCGAGGGAGGAGCAACGACGGCGAAAGTCGGGGGGCCAGACGAAGGAGCAGCAGCCGGAGGGAGGCCGAAAGTAGCAGAGAGTACAAGGGAAGAGGGGACGAGGGGAAGCCATGGAGGGGAAGGGCCACGGGGAGGGCGGGAGGGAGGGAGCGGTCGGCCGGCGGCCTAGGCCGGACCGGAGAAGGGAGCAGGGGACCAAAGGTCGGGTGTGTTGGGGAGCTGCTAGAGGGGGAAGCCATTATATATATATATATATATATATATTTATATATATATATATATATATATATATATATATATATATATATATATATATATATATTTATATATATATATATATATATATATATATATATATATTATATATATTATATATATATATATTATATTATATATATATATTATATATATTATATATATTATATTATATTTTATATATATATATATATATATATATATATATATATATATATATATATAAGTGAAAATATATATATATATATATATATATATATATATATATATATATATATATATATATATATATAAGTGAAAATATGGATTTGTACATTACATTTTGTTGGATGAATTAGATCTTGTTTCTTACAAGACTTGATTACTGTATTTTGTCATTCTTCATCATATTATCCTCAAAATATTATAATAAATGAGTTAAATATTACTGTAATGTTTTTTATTATAAAATTTTTGTCGTCAAAACTTTATAATAAATGAATTTAAATGTGGTTGTTAATAATACTTTAGAAAAAGTATTATATGTACATTTATAACGCATTTTAAATGTTTATAATACTGATATTTATAACACTTAGATGCTTACCTAAATTTTTTTATATAATGTGATTTGTCACACTTTTTAGTCATCATAACATGGTTTTTTTTTTTTGTAATGATGATACATAAATTTGATGTAATAATGATATTGTAACTTATAGACCTAGACAACGTATTACCACCGATACTGTTGTGTAGACGGAACGTATTACCATCGATATCATTGTGTATATCGAACTCTCATAATGCCACTGAACTCATCAAAATTAAATTGTAATTAAGTTTATTCAAATGATCCATATTTAATAAAACTATTTATTTCAACTAAATATGACTTCTAATTTTTAGAGAAAAAAATTCTCGTTTTTTAATGCTAGCTCCAAAAATGTCCTCTAAAGGACGTTTCTTGCTCATCCATTTAATTCCATGCACATCTGAAGTCTCCCCTTAACTCTTCCTATTGTTGTAAGCCCTCTAGATTTTAATTAGAATTTATTTGGATTAATTAGGGTTTAAATATGTTTAATTACGAATTTCTAGTTATTAATGAATTCCCACTTTTATTTTTGATTATCATATGCACATTGCCGTGACTTTTAATTTAGGAGTACAAGACTAGTCGTTTTCTCAAAACCAACTTCACATGCATGATCTAATCGAGACACTCTACACACATGACCTTCGTGTCCCACTCAAACACACCTCCTTATGCTTCATTTTAATCGTACAACTTTTCTGACACAAGATCCGATCTTGATTCATACTATGGTGTCACATTTATTTTCGACTCAAATTGGGGACACCATTTCGACCCAAACCTATCAACCCAAAATATGGGCATAATCCACATTAAGCCTACTACACACCTGACACTTATGTCCCATTCAATTGAGCCCCCATATGCTACTTATTTACTCATGATCATAAATGACTTAAATTAAGCCATTGGTCGCACCTAGCACAACTTTGACCCAAGCCCACTCAAATGAATAAAACCGAAGCATCATGTCATCCCCTTATGAACACCTACACTTATAACACTATACCATTCATACAAAACACCAAAAACACAACGCAAACCCACCCCTAAGCCTAATAGACAAAATCATTATTCCTAAAGGTTAGAGGGGAATTTACTATTAAGACACATTCAACCCTCACCATTTAAAATTTACCCTCTTTTGGCCAAGCCCAAGAGATGGCTTTAGAAAAGCCACCTATGACACACTCAATCCGTTGGCCAATCCCACTTCAACAACACATGTCACTTTTGAGAGAGATTCCAACAACTCTCTCTCTACTTTTTACAACAACCAACCCTTCTTCATAATAACACATCTTCCTCCCTCCTTCGTTTATATAAATAGCAGCTCCTCCCCTTAGCCGACACCCTCCCCACAAACCCTAACTCCTCCTCTTCATCTTCTTCTTCTTCCACCACTTCATCATCTCATTCTCATTCTCCTCATCATCTCCTTTTCCTTAGCACCCCCCATAGCCGAGCCAAGCATGCTACCACCGACACCAAACCACCTGCTACATGTGTCGCCTAGGCCGGCCGTCGTGCCACCCCCACCTCGGCGACCCCAGGGCGGCCCCCTCGCCGACCAAGGCCGCAGGAGCTTCCCCTACGCGTGCGCAAGCTACTGCTGCAACCGCTGCCGTGAACTGCTGTTGCATGTGTCGAGTGCCACGTCGGCCTCCGCCAGGCCTCCCCCGTTGCCGGCGACCCTCCAGGAGGGAGACGCCACCTCCAGTGACCCTCTACCGGCCTCTTCGACCTCGAGTGCGATGCATTCTGCCGTTTTCGAGATCCCGACATTCTCGCACCGACGAGACGCATTTCCATCACACCGTCACCGCTGCCCAGCTCCCTCACATGCCTTCACTGTCGTAGTGCACGCCTATGACAGGAGGTATACACTCCTCCTCTTCCATGTTTGATATGCTTCTATGCAATACATGCTTTATTACACTCTTTGAATGAACTTGTGTTAATGAACCTTGGTTAAGAGTAACCAAGCTCATTCAAAATGAACTTGTGTGATATGCTTCAAAATTGTTACCACAGCATGATCCACACCTTGCTTGAACCATCCATGCACATGGGAATATATGATACTATCACACTCTTAAGTTGTTAATGTAGCAGTAGGTTTCCATATGGGTATAAACCCTTTGTCAAAGTTTTCCTATGTATAAGTATATGTGGCACATATTTGAGAATCCTATATGAATATGTGTGACACCTATAGATGAATCCCAAATCACACTTTGCCCCTCTTCATGAATATAGCAAGAGTAGGTCATATATAGATTTTAACCCTCTTGCTTGACACATTTTCCCTATATTCATACTTGACACATTCTTCCTATATCATACATGAATCTTATGTATATCCATTATTTTCCTAAGTTGTTAATACAACAGTGGGCTTAAATCACACCCATACACTTGGTTGTGAAATCATTGTGTGTGATACCGACACTTTATTCAATAGTGATGCTAGAGTTGTATATATGTATTTACATGTATATATATATATATATATATATATATATATATATATATATATATATATATATATATATATATATATATATATATATAAATTTACATGCATATATATATATATATATATATTTTTTTTTTTACATGTATTTTATATATATATATATATATATATATTAATATATATATATATATATATATATATATATATATATATATATAAATATATATAAATATATATATTTTAAGAAGATTTTATTGAATAACAGAAAAGGCCACAAAGTACAACAGACCCGAACGGGCCACCACAAAAACCCAGAATGCAACCCAACACGAAAAACAAAAGCAAATATGAAATTCGAATTCCGCCAGCTGGGGGGGCACGTGGCGGGCCAGCGCGGGAAATGAGGGGGTCTGCTCCAGCGCTAGGCACGAAGCAGGAGAGCGGAGCCCGAGGAGTCAGGGGCGGGGCCCGAGGGGGCGCTGGTCCCGAGGAGGTGCCTCGGGACGCCCGCGCGCTGGCTGGAAGAGCGTCGCCGGGCGACATGGACTACGGCGGAGGGTGCAGGAGCTCCGGGGGGTGGGGTCCGTCCTCAGGGGAGCCGACCAACGGCGGGCCGAGCGAGGTGGCGAGGCTGCCGGAGGAGGATGCGGGATGGGAGAGGGCAGAGGCGGAGGGGGAATAGGAGCACCTGGCGGGGGGATCAGGCGGAGAGGGGCGCCGAGCAAAGGATAGAAAAAGCGACCCTACCCCTGGGAGAGGGCGTACGCCACCCACTGCGTAGCGGCGGAGGCCTGCTGGAGGTGCACGGACGACTGGGCGGGGACCCAGTACCACCGCGAGGTGGCGGGGTCTTGCCAGTAGGCCCCCGCTGGAGAGGAGAGAGCCGGAGGAGCCGCAAAACTCGGAACCGAGGCGATGGGGAGGCCTTCGGCTGAGGCAGGGAGGGAGGCTGCAGTTGGAGGCTCCTGGAGGAGGGCGACTGGCTGGGCGGGGAACTCCTCGGCCGGAGGAGCCGCAAAACCCGGAACCGACGGAGGATCCGATGGGAACTCAGGGGACGAACACGGCGTGGCGGGGCTGGGCTCCGGAGCCGCGGGGGCGCTAAGCGCTGGGGGAGGCGAGAGGGGCCTCGGGGGGAGAAGAAATGAAGGTGGGGCTGTGGCTACTGGGAGGAGCGGCGCAGCGGCGGAGGCGACTGTCGGAGGAAGAACGCTGGGGGGAGGGCCTGGGCGCCGGGGGAGACCACTGTGGGGAGGGCCCGGGCCAAGAAGAGAGGGACCCGGGTCTGGCCGAGGGCGCTGAGGCCGGCGGCTCCTGCGACGTCGAGGACGTCGGAAGCGTCGAGGCGGCGATAGGAAGGGGTACGGTCCTCCGCACGCCTGGCAAGCGCCTGCCGGCGGCGACGAGGGAGAAGGCGCTCCCCACTGGAAGAGAGGCCGAGGGAGACCCTGCCAGCCGCCGGGGCCAAAGAGGCCAGGGAGGAGGGGTGATATATATATATATATATATATATATATATATATATATATAATCTCCTATATACGTATATGCAATATTATATATGAGAATATATATATATATATATATATATATATATATATATATATATATATTCTATAATCTCCTATATACGTATATGCAATATATATATATATATATATATATATATATATATATATATATATATATATATATATATTTGAAAAAACCCCATATTATTCCCAAAAAGAGAGAAGACGAAGCTATACATGTATACCATATGGCGCAAAATGCCGAAGCCTATACACGTATACTAAACAAAAAGGGGGTGGAGGAGCTCAAAACGGCTAGGCCGGGCTGAAGAGGGAGTGCCAGAATGCTGGTTGGCTGTGATTACAGAGGGATTTCCTCTTACCACACTGTCGAATGAACTCTGAAATCAGCTGAGAAGCGAAGAATTGGTGACCTTCGTATCTGGCATTGTTGTGATTCTTCTATAGTACCTACGTGGTAGCGACCGCTATAATCTGGCGGCCATGGGACGCCGTTCCCCAGAACCTGATACAGTCTTCATAAGTACCATGACCCAACGTCATCTGGCAGAGCTTTGATAGATGGCTCCAAACCCAATTATGGATATCATCCTGGCGGACGATGTGCTCCATAGTCTTTGATTGGCGATCGTTGCAACATGTACAGGCTGATTCCATGCTATAGCCAATGGTGCTGAGGATGTCGTCGGTGGGGAGGATGTTGTGCAAAGCTCTCCAAATGGTAAAGATCTACTTCTTAGGAATGCGAGTCTGCCAGAACAGAGCGATGCAAGGGAAGGGGGTCACTACACCTCTAAGCATCCTTCTGGCGGATCTGACCGAGAACATGCCCGATGCGTCTGCCTTCCACCTGATCTCCTCGGAGTGGGGGCTAATCGTAACTCCACTATTACGAATGGGCTCAATCACCTCGGGACCAGCCTAGTCACGCACCTTGATCCAGTTCCAGTCATTGGTGTCGGTGTCCCATATGTCCTTGATCTTGTAGTACCTGTACGTTTCGGAGTGATTAGGCAGTAAGGCGTCTCCTACCCATCTTTCAAAAAAGCTGAAGATTCACCATCACCCACTATGAGATGCATCATAGGTTCGGCGAAGGAGCGCCCGATCAAAATGCCACGCCACGCTGCGGACGACCTACTGTTGCAGATGGCTTTCGACGGATGGATATGCTTAAAGTATCTGGCCTTCAAAAATCTGGTTCATAAGTTCTGGGAGGTACGGGTTTTCTATCTCAGCTTCATCGAGAAAGCTTTGACAATCTGGGATAACTTGGTGAATCCCAGGCCCCCTTCACTGGTTTGTCATGATATGGTGTTCCTGCTAGCCCAATGGTGTTTATTGGCGCCTTCACAGTGACCCCAGAAGAAGTTGCAAAAGATGTTTTCGATCGATTTCAGGACTTTCATAGGGGAAGAGCATGCGGCAAGGGGGTAGATGGGAATAGATGTTAGAACGTGCTTGATAAAATTATCTTACCCCCGGGGATAGGGTGGCATTACCATCCTTCCAATTTGTTCCTGATGCGTTTGATAAGATCCTCGAAGATCCCAGTATTGGATTTCCCGTACGTGAGTGGACATCCGAGGTAGTAAAATGGTGGGTGTTTGATGGGGAAGGAGGTGGTGTTGGTGAGGATGTCCGCTTGCTCTCTCTTGATCTTGTGATGTGTATAGATAACACTTTTGTCCGGGTTGACCTTCTGGTCGGAGCACCTGGCGTACCTCTGTAGGGTATTGTGGACGGCTTCTATCGAGCCGACATCCCTGGATGAGAAAATAAAGAAATCGTGTGCAAAGGCGAGGTGGATGATGATGGGGCAACCACTGGCTGTATGATAGTGGTGGAAATTGGTGGAGCCTGCCATTTTGTTTAAGTTCCTGCTCAGGGCGTCCGCCGTGATAATAAAAATGGTAGATGACAGAGGATCGCCTTGCCTAACCCCCCGACTAGATTTGAAGTAGCCATCAGCATGTCCGTTGATGACTATAGAGATCGATGAGTTGCTGATCGATCTCCATACTATGTTTGTCAAGGTTTTGGAGAATCCGAAGGCTCTAAAGACCCATATCATGAATTGTCAATCCAGTCTGTCATAGGCTTTTTCTATGTCTAGTTTGATCGCAATATTGTTCCCTCTCCTGGATGTTCCTGCCGCAAACGAACCCGCTCTGCTCCTTAGAGATGATTCTGGGAAGGAGACTGGAGGCGATGATTTTGGAAATGATCATGTTGGTGAAGGTACAGAGACTGATTGGGCAAAAGTTGCAGAATGTCTCTAGGTTGTCTTTTTTGGGGATGAGGATCAGGTCGGTGCTCGAGATTGCCCTAGGATACCTCGTTCCTTAGAAAAAAGCAATAACCGTTGCGTGGATGTCGGCTTAATGATGTTCCAGCAGGATCAAAATAAGACACCGGAGAAACCATCCGAACCTGGAGCACTGTGTTGGTCAAGAGCCCAGATGGTCTCCTTCACCTCTTACTCGGTCGGGGGGATCTCAAGCTGAATGTTATCCCCATCGGTAATGAACTGGAGAATTTCCTCCAGGAAGGTTCGGTCGTTGGTGATAGGCTTCTTCGAAAAAAGATAGGAGTAGTACTCCGCCGCCGTCGCTTGGATGCTCTTGTAATCTTTGATGGTGTTTCCATTGTTGTCAACAATTTAGTACAGAGTGAGCTTCTGCCTGTGCCCGTTAACACAGGCGTGGAAGTAGATGGAATTCTTGTCGCCATCGCTATCCCATTTGAGCCTAGCTTTTTGATTCCAAAAGTCGGTCTCCACTCTCAAACGAAACTTGAGGATGGCCCAGGTTAATAGCAGTTATATTCTTCGTGGATCTGTTGTTCAGGAATCTGATTTCGGCTCGGCTAACGTCATCCTCCGTCTCACGGATAGTCTGAAAAATGTCGCCATAAGCTTGCTTGCTCCAACTCGTAAGGGCTTTCCTCGTGGATTTGAGTTTGTTGGCCACTCGGGTGAGCGGCTTGACGTCGTCTGAGCTGGCCCAAGCTTCGATAACGATGCCTAAGAACTGGGAATGTTTGCTCCAAAATTCTAAGAAGAGAAAGCTCTTTTTGTTCATGCCCTCATTGCTGGAGATGCTCACAAGCAAGGGAGCGTGGTTGGACTCAATAGCGTTGAGATGGGTAAGCTTGGAGTTCATGCCCATATCATGCCATTGGGCATTCGTAAGGGCTCTGTCAAGATGGAAGTACTGGCGACGGTCTCCCTCCTGCATGTTGCACCATGTAAAGGCGTTGCCGGTGAATAGAAGGTGGGATAGGTGAGAGTTGAAAATAAAGTTGTTAAAATCTTGCATAGTCGGGAGCGGAGGAGGTCGACCGCCAGTCTTCTCATCTCTGCAGGAGACGACGTTGAAGTCCCCGATGCAAAGCCAAGGAATATTGATGAACCGAAGTTGGGTGCTCCGGAGGATGTCCCAGAGATGTTTACTTTCAGTAATGTCACAGCTACCATGAACTGCGGACAGGATGGCGCGCTTAGGTAAAGATGGGTGTTCCATCCAGCAAGATAGGGCTTGATCTGAGTCATTAATAACACCAATTCTGACATCCTTCGAACAGAGAATCCAGATATTCTTCCTGCCAGCGACGGCCGTAGAAAAACCCAATTGCAGCTGGATGGGTTTGAGTCTCTTATGGGGGATTTTGGGTTCAAGAATGATCAACACATCAATCTTATGGGTTTTGTTGAGGCTGGTGATTCTCCTCATGGTTGGTTTGTTCGCTAGGCCGTGGATATTTCAGGAGAGGATGTTCAGCATTAATGGAGGTAGGGGTGGTTGGTGGGCCCTCTTGGCTGCGGACCTAGTTCTGGTTGCTGGGGATTCTTCGTCTCTTTTCTTGACCTGTTTCCCTCTTTTGGTGGATACCGCCCCCGCAATCTTGGCGGATGTACCAGAGGTAGCTCCGGCAGAGTGGATCTTGATGCAGTGGTCTGTCGGTTCGATTGGGTCTCCCATCGAATTCGAAATCTGATCCTCAGGAGGTATGAGAAGGGAGTCATCAATGTTGTCACAATGGACTCCTTCCGATCGGAGGTCAACACCCGCCGCAAGGACCAAAAGGCCTCTCAGGGCTTGATCTGGCCCTAGAATAGCCATGGCTTCAATGGGGTCAAGGTCTCGGGAGGCCTGAGGCACAAGTGGCTCTTTCGAGATGGGTTAGTGGTTGTGGCTGGTCTCCTCTGCGGCCTCCGTATGGGAACGACCGTCGGCTTCGGGGGTTGGCAGGGACGCCACCTCAGTGCCTTCTCTAAAAGCGATCCCTTGTGTGAGTTCAGCTGCTTTAAAAATGAGAACATTGAATTGGTTGGAGAGGGTCAAGACCAGAGAGAGGGGGGCAGCTGATCTGGCGGGTGGCGGAGACACAGAGTCGTCCATCGAGGTGGCCTGGCTGGATTGGCTGTCGTCGGATTAGAATCTGGTGTGGGAGTTCGGCAGATGAAGCAGGGGGGACCAGTTTGTTGAATGATTCTTACTTTCTAAGGATTTGGTTGTAGGCTTAGCTGGCTTTCTCTTGAGTTCGGGGTGGAGTCGATAGCAATGCTTAGGTTGATGGCCACGCAGATGGCAGTGTGAGCAATAGATGATGTGGTTATCGTAGATAATTTCCTGGGTATGACTCTGGTTGCCCATTTCGATGAGGATGTGGGTAGGGGGCTCGGACGAGAGGTCGAGCTCGACACAGATTTTTGTATAGTAGGCTTTGGTTAGGTTGCTTGTTTCTGCTGCAGTGGCCACATAATTCTCGAAGGAATTGGCTATACGCCGGAGAGGTGCAGGAACGAAGCAAATGAGTGGAATATTTGGAGGGTCATCCAGGCGGCGACCGTTGAGAAATCTTCCTTGGTGCTGAAGTTTACTGACCACTTGATGATCTTCATCTGGTGGGAGTCCACCCTGCTGGTGCCCTTGGACCACACCGCTCTGTGGTCAGTCTTAAATGATAGGTAAAGAAGAATATGTTTAGGGTCGAGGGGGGCTACCCTGTATGTGTTGGTCAACTTCCAACTAGCGTTGGCCTCCTAGACTCTGGATAGCTTAGGACAGCCCAAGAAGAACTTGAGGATGAAAGAGTAGGGGAAGAAAGTGGCCATGGATTGAAGGTCCTGGGCTGAGAAGGGCACGGTTGGAGTAGGGGAGGGGGTCGAATATACGATATCAGGGAAGATGACGTCAGGGATCACGAGAGCTTGGTTGGCCGTACGGTCGGGCCTAAGGATGTCGACAAAAGAAGGAAACTGAGGCGCCATCGAGGGCTGGGACCCAAGGGTGCACAAAGGGGGGCTGGATCGATGGAATGGGAGGAGGGGGAGGTAGGGAGCAGGCATCCCTCTCCCCATACGGGAGGAGCGTAAGAATATCCGCAGGGAGGGGGAGGGAAGAGGGGAGGGAGGGGGACAGAGAGGAGGGAAACGCCTCAGGGGACCTGACGGGAACCGGAGAGGGTCGACAGCGATCAACTATAGCAGGACGAGAAGGGGGATCACAAGGGGCCTCGCGGGCTGGGACCGCCGTGAGGAAGGAGGTAGTCTAGTGAGCGCCCACAGGAAGACTCCGGAGAAGATTACTGCAGGCTGAAAGGGGGCACCGCAAGCGCCAGCAGAATGAGACTGGGTGTCCGTGCGACCGAAGTCGGCAGCAAACGAAAAGGGAAAGTAGTATGCACCCACGGGGAGGGGCATGGGCAGAGATAAGCCGACCGGATGGAGGTAGACGAATGCGTCAGCATAGGGGGGGACACCCGGGGAGGCAGATAGAGGGGCGGCTGCGGGCGACTGACACCAATCACCGACGAGGGGCGGAAGGCTTGGAGGGGGGTACCAAGCGGCTGCAGGGGGAGAGGGCAAGTATACGCCCCCATAGGCGAGGGGGGCTGGCGAGAGCAGCATGCGCCCACTGGGAGGTAGCATGCCCCCACAGATAGGGATGGGCATAGGAGCCCAAAGGCTGGCAGGTGTATGTGCCTGAATGGGAGTGGGCGTATAGAGGCGCGACCCCCATCCACGACCGGTAAGCAGAAAATTTGAAAATTGAATTCCGTAAGGGGGAAGAGCTGCCTACTGCTGGCACGGTCGTCGGGATATGGGGGGCCAGAAGATAGGGAGCCGTCGTCCTCCTGAGGGGACCAGGGATGGGGGCACCAATACCCCAAGACGGGGTGGCGATCGTCGGGAAGCCCGAAAGTACTGGAGCACCGGCGGCGGAAGGAGGTATAAGCGAAAAGGGGGGGCGGGTGGGCCGGTGGAATCTCCAGATGGGTGGCAGGCTAGAAGGGGGCGGATGAGTGGGGGAGAGGGGAGGTGAGGAGGCGGCGCAGTACGGAGGAGCCGCCGGCGAGGTTAGAGGGAGGGAGCCGAAGATGGCTGGTAGATCGAGAGAGTAAGGCCCCGACGGCTCGCGGGAGGGGAAGTCCATACCGAGGGAGGAGGAAGGAAAGAGGATGGGGGAGAGGGGACGGCCGGCCGCCGGCCTAGGCCGGGCCGAGGGAAGGGGGAGCGCCAGGAATCGTCAGGAAGAGAGGAAACCGCTTGAAGGATCCATCTTCAATATTATATATATATAGCTTGAGTATTGTGCATGAGACTTTATGAGTTAACATGACGTGCTCACGCTTGTATTCAATCCTCACCTAAAAATATGTAGTTGTTTAACTTATAGGACTTCATGATCAAGTCATGATCATGGGGGTTTACTTAACGTATCGTAAGCCTTGGTTGTTGTGTTTGTAGGCCCCCGTGACGACACGATCAAGACTGGAGGGACCGGAGCTTTGCTTGCGTATTTCAGAGTTACAAGCAAGTATACCTTGAATTGTATTAGTGATTTACATATACTTCATTATACTCTTGCTAGTGTGGACTTAGTTAGATGAGCCTGAGAATTCTCTCTGGTATGGTTGATGATGGCATCGATACTATGATATGTATACTTGACTTAGATCTAGGCGATATACCCTCAGTTACGGAGTCGTTATTATAACTTCCATGACCATGACACATTTTACGATACGGTACCGAGTGAGATCAAGTCATGGCAAGAGCTGACGCTTTTGACCGGCTATCAGTGCGAGTAGCACGTGTCACGGCACATATATAGTAGTGATGGTTCTTGAGAGCTGACTTTGCATTGAGTGTAGATGTTTGGGTCATAGATATGACTTGTATATTTTTTGGGCGAGAAAGACAACCAGTAGGCGTATGGGACATACAGTTACATTATTTTAGCCTCAGTGGGGACCCGATTACTGGCATGGATACCCGATTATGGGCCATACATACACCAGGGATATGTCCAACAGCGGCCACTAGATGTGCGCTAGGTACGGTTGGGAGGTATACTAGTGTTTGTATGTTTACATCGGCTCATGATCCAACATCGGCCCATGACTCGATGCCATTCCTTTATCTACCTACCAATACGTTCCAAAGTTGTTTTCACATGCATTCACTTAGACTGGTTAGCTCTCCTTTATATTTATATCAGTATTTACTTTATGTCATGTTCTTATTTGTATCTTGCTATGTCCCTTGAGGACCTAGTTCTTTTCCAGATCTCGATGAGCATCTGTACTCGACGATATATGGTTCCGGAGTTGAGACGGATACGTAGCGGAGGACTATGAGGTGCTTCCTGAGGAGTTCCATTGATTCAGGGTATGCTGCTACTTTGGTTGAGAGCTTCATTATCTAGTTAGTCGTTGCTCTTGGCTAGTTATCTTGCCATTTGCAGTATTTTCATTCTGTTGTATTGTGGGTTTGTTCCCCCCAGACTTGAATTCATTTTGTTGTACTATAGATATTCAGACTATGCTGAAATTAATTCAGTACTTTTCTTTACTATTTATGTGGATAAGATTTAGGTGATTGCCTACTATTTTTTAGTTTAGTTATATTTACAGCGTAGTACACCTAAGTGAGTCCATTAAATTGGAAAGCTCACTCTAGGCTATATCAGCTGGCCATGTTATGCCTAAATCACGTATATTTTGCGACTGGGGTGTGACATGGTTTTAGTGGTGGCCCATGTAGGTCTCTGTTTATCGCTTAGGTTGCAAACCGAAGCGAGCCTGCAATTAGGACTAGAAAAAATAGAATCTTATCCATATTTTGATATCGCCTTTGACTTCTACATTCCTGTCTTACAATTGAAAATCCAGCATCTTACTTGTTTTCTATACCTATCTTATAAAATTTTGTCTCTTTAAAAGAGATACATCTACACAGCGGACGCATAGCATATGGTACCCTCCCGGCACGTGAAACGACACCCAGGGATGTTAGGACTCCAGCTCCCACAGAGATCCGGACTCCCGGATGTGTTCAAACCGTTCCGACGACCCCGTCTACTCATGTGGGGTTCGTACCACAGCCTGTACCGATGCACCAGGAGGGCCAGATATCACAGACGCCGATGTGACAGGAGGAGAACCCTTTGCCACCACCACCACCCTTTCCTCCCTAGATATCGCATGGTGCATACCTACAGTAGGTGTTGTATGCACCCAATTTGCCCCAGATGATGCATGGAGCATACCCGCAACAGATGCCGTATGCACCCATTCTACCCTAGATGCCACAGCTGGAGGGTCTGCCCCAGATATTCCAGTTCTTCAAAGCAATGATGCAGCAACAGTGGCAACAGACGGAGGTCATGAGGCAGACTCTGATGACTACCTTGGAGAGGATGGCAGCCCCAGCACCTGTACCACCACCAGTCCCGATACCATCTTAGCCGGTGGGTAACATTCGGGGGTATCACCAGATGGACCCGAACCCTTCAAGGGTAATAAGAGCTAGAAGGAGATCTCTGATTGGATAGCCAACATGCAAAATATCTTCGATGCTTCATAACTACCTACTGACTTGTGGATGACTGCTGAGAGGACCCAGCTTAGAGGTGAACACCCATCTTTGTGGGGATCGAAGGAGCATGAAATCGGCAAGGACAAGACATTGGAGCAGTTTCTTGAGTACTTTAAGGTGAAGTACTTCCCAACTACCATCCGTGACGCTCTCTACGATCAGTTTCTCCACCTTAAGCAGGAAAACATGACCGTATACGAGTATGATGTAGAGTTCAGGCGCCTCAGTCGGATCGGCACACTAGTGATACCAAATGAGAGAGAAAAGGCCCGAAGGTTCTATTACGGCCTGAAGAAGGAGCTCTAGAGGTATACAAGCACATAGTCGAGGAATACCTACGATGAGGTATTAGCCGAGGCCAGAGTCCAGGAAGCCATCAACAGGGATCTGTTGAGCACGAGGCGCCCTACTCACACAGCCACACTAGCCAAAGTTCAGATAGAAAGCCCGATCAGACATCCGGAAACCCATCTTCAGCAGCGGGTCGCCCCATACAAGGCGAAGGAGCTCCCGACTTGTCACTATTATGGCAAGAAGGGACACGTTCAGAGGGACTACAAGAGGACACTCAACAAATGCTTGAGGTGAGGATCAGGACAGCACCAGGCCATAGACTGCCTGTAGCGTAATGACAGAGCTCAATAGTTGGCCCCAAAGCCACCTCCATCAGGACCCAGGCCACCAACGCAGGCGATTGCAGCCCAGAGAGAACCAGCATCCGGAGGATATCAGAGGGGACCACTGTCCATACAGGAGGCACAAGACAGACAGCAGACAGAGGCTCAGAGGAGAGGATGGGTCTTAGCTATAGCACCAGAGTAGGAGGAGCCAGATGGAGTGGCGATCACATGTACTATCTTAGTTGCATCGTTTTCTTTTATTGTACTATTCGATTCTGGAGCTATATTATCTTTCATATCTAGTAGTTTTGTAGCTATACACAAAGTAGCCACTTTGCCCTTGCCCAAGAGTTGGAAGATTCTTACAGGTGGAGGGATCATGCCAGTCACTAGCACGTGTAGGACGTGCTACGTGGTTGTGTGTGGGAGAGAAATAAGGGCTCAATTTTTGGTGTTCCCTATGCCAAATTTCGACGTTGTGTTGGGGATGGACTGGTTGATCCATTATCATGCCATCTTAGATTGCCGAAAGGGGAGAGTCATCTTTAGACCGCCAGATCGTCAGAAGTTTGAGTTTATAAGATGGATCATAGGACAAGGAGTAGGCCAGCCCGTCGGTGTCTACATGGCGATGGAGACAGCACCTATGTCGATCGTTACAGAGTTCATGGACGTCTTCTCGGAGGAGTTGCCAGGTCTTCCACCTGATAGACAAGTAGAGTTTTATATCGAGTTGGTGCCAGGAGCAGCACCGGTCTCTTCTAATATGTACCGGTTAGCAAAGAAGGAGCTAGATGAGTTGAAGCTTTAGTTATAGGAGTTGCAGGGCAAAGGGTTCATCCGGCCAAGTGCATCACCCTGGGGAGCCTCAGTATTATTTATACCAAAGAAGGATGGGTCCGCCCGAATGTTCATTGACTATAGAGCCCTGAATGCCTTGACCATCAAGAACAAGTACCCCTTACCTCGGATCGACGATCTGTTCGACCAACTGATTGGAGCCAGGGTGTTCTCGAAGATCGTCTTGATATCGGGATACCATCAAGTGAAGGTGGGGAAGGAGGACATTCCAAGGACAGCCTTCAGGACTCGTTATGGTCACTACGAGTTCCTGGTGATGCCTTTTGGATTGACTAATGCATCTACTGTTTCATGAATCTGATGAGCAGAGTGTTCCACCAGTACTTGGACCAATTCGTAGTCGTGTTCATTGGCGACATATTGGTGTACTCGAAGAGCCACGAGGAGTATAAAAAGTACCTACAGATTATATTGGAGACGCTGAGACACGAGAGACTCTATGCCAAGCTGAGCAAGTATGAGTTTTTTTCTGGATCGTGTCTCTTTTCTCGGATATGTCGTCTCAGGAGAAGGTATCTCTGTAGACCCAGCAAAGATTTCGACCGTAGAGACATGGCCGACGCCTACCAATGTCTCGGAGGTTAGAAGTTTTCTTAGACTTGCCAGATATTACTGGAGGTTCGTAGTAAACTTCGCGAGGATCGCTGAGCCAATGACCCGCTTGACCCGTAAGGAGCAGGAGTTTATCCAGACGGAGGAGAGCCATGTGGCATTCAATAAGCTGAAGAAGTACCTTACTACAGCACCTATTCTGACTATCCCATCTTGACCGGGAGGATTCATGATCTACAGCGATACATCCAAAAAGGGATTAGGATGCGCCTTGATGCAGCACGGGAAGGGGGTAGCCTATGCTTCGAGGTAACTGAGAATTCATCAGAAGAATTATCCAACCCACGACTTGGAGCTTGCTGCGGTTATCTTTGCCCTGGAGCTTTGGAGACACTATTTATATAGAGAAAGGGTAAAAATATTCACAGACCATAAAAGCTTAAAGTAAGTCTATACCCAGAAGGATCTGAATTTGAGGCAAAGAGTGTGGTTGGAGCTAATGACAGACTTCGAGATCGAGCTGCTAATGTTGTTGCAGACACCTTGAGCAGGAGCTCTATAGCGTACATTTTGAGGACTCAGCGCCATCTACTGGAGAAGGTGAGAGAGTTGGAGATAGAGGTGATATTACCAGGAGCAGATAGCCAGTTGGCTCATCTTTAAGTACAATCTTTGTTAGTTGAGAGGATCAGAGCCGCTTTGCCGACAGATGCCAGATTTCAGCAACTTCGGCAGAGGACGAAAGCTAGTATGCAAATGGGACTGCGCATTTATGAGGACGGAACTCTGAGGTGTGGAGATCGCCTCTACATTCCCAATAGGAAGCTTCGTTAGGATCTGATGACGAAGGTGCACAGTTTGGCGTACTCCATCCACGTAAGAGGCACGAAGATGTATAAAAATCTGAGACAGCATTTCTGGTGGCATAGAATGAAACGAGAGATAGCCTACATTGTAGCCAAGTGCTTGGTGTGTCACCAAGTCAAGGCTGAGCATCAGAGGTCAGCAGGACTGCTCCGGCCACTTCCAATATCGGAGTGGAAATGGGGGCACATCACTATGGACTTCATTATGGGTTTACCGAAGAGTCCGAGTGGACGTGATGCAGTTTGGGTGATAGTGTGCCGACTCACCAAGTCAGCTCACTTTTTGCCTTCAGAGTGGGACATTCTACAGAAGCCCTAGCTATGATGTATATGAGGCAGATCGTGCGACTTCATGGATCCCAGTTAGTATAGCGTCTGACCGAGATTCGAGGTTCACATCGGACTTCTGGCGGAGCCTACAGGAGATCCATGGGACCCGTCTAAAGTTTAGTATGTCATATCATCCCGAGATAGATGGGCAATCAGAGCGTACTATTCAGACTCTAGAGGACATATTGAGGGCATGCATGCTAAAGTTTAGGGGATCATGGGAGGACCACTTGCATCTAATAGAGTTCTTCTACAATAACAGCTCCAGATGCCCCTTTCGAAGCATTGTATGGTAGAAAGTGCCGTTCTCCAGTCTGTTGGAGTGATGTGGGCATGTCACGACCCGTACCCAATTTACAGATGCGAGCTCGTGAGCAAGCCAACTACGTATCGAGCAGATTCCAGCCTATCTCGAATATGTAAACGCTGTCTAGGCTATGGTATCTTGCCTAATCATGGCAAAGCTAATCTATATCTCAATCCACAATAAGAATATGAAACATGAATAAACACTATGGGTCGTGGTCTGCAGTCCACTAGCATATATGTCCGATTAGACTCCGCAAAAGAGTAAGAGTCTATAAACTAAACAAACAAGTAGAGTATATGTCACTCCCCAATCATGGAATACGTATTTTAATACGTAAACCGATAAATTGTATTTACCTTGAATTTATACTATATTTATTATGCTGTATTTCTTCATGCATTTCCTAAAAATATTCGACAAAATATTATTTCCTAATATATTTTATGCATTTGGGCCTACAGTTTTGGCTCATTTGGGTAACCTATTCTTGGTTCACCAATGGGTCATCATGAACCCTTTGGTTCATCATGAACCCATGGGTCCAAGAATTCTATATATATAACTCATCTCCTTCTCTCTCCTCTCATTTACTTCTTCTCATTTACTTCCTCCACCAACCAAGGCAAGTACCAACTTGCTCAAGAGAAGGATCCATTATTTTGTTAATGATTCTTACAAAACTATTTGCCAAAACATGTTCTTCTCCTCAATCTATACTAGTTTAGAACTTGGAAATTTCTATTTTGAAGCTTTGATTTTTGTAGATCTAAGTTTTAATCATTTTTCGGATTTTGTATGGTTTGATCTACTTTAGTTGGATTTTATGGGTTTTTGATGCTTCCATGTGGAAGAGAATTCCATTTCACCCAAGTTGGAACTTTGGAAATCCGGATTTGGAGTTCGAATGACCAAGTTATGTTGTTTTTGAAGTTTTGGGTTCTGCCATGGTGTTCTTGCTGTTTTGGAGAAGACAGTGAGCAGTGTGCAGAGCTCCTTAGCTCACGCATACCGAGCTACGCGCGCTCTTTAGCGCTGCATACGTAGACTTAGGTACGTTTCCTGTTGGAAGCGTGTCTCCCTTGAGCTTGCGTGACTTTTCACGCAGCTCTCCCCTTGAGCTTGCGTGACTTTTTCACGCAGCTCTCCCCTTGAGCTTGCGTGACTTTTTCACGCAGCTCTCCCCTTGAGCTTGCGTGACTTTTCACGCTGCTCTTTTCCTTGAGCCTGCGTGACTTTTCACGCTGCTCTTTCCCTTGAGCTTGCGTGATTTTTCACGCTGCTTTTTCCCTTGAGCTTGCGTGATTTTTCACGCTGCTCTTTCCCTTGAGCCTGTGTGACTTTTTATGCACGCTGCCTTGTTATGCGTATGCTTTTGATATTTTATTAGATATTATATGTCCATTTTATATCCTTACGTCTTTTGTCCCGAGCATGATATGAGCACTGATGTGACCCCGGAGAACAAAGTGTTCCTACCTGATACATGTACCTGAATGTCCCAGTTCTTGTTCATGCTCGACAAGTGACTCGTAACTCCACGTGGCGTATTTGTGATGATGCATTACACTAAGGAGGGTAGCACATGTTGACATACTGATTGACATGGATCCTCACTTAGGGTACTCGTACTAAAGTACGACTTTAGGAGGATAATCATGCAGGCCACAGCATGAGAGTCCAAGATTTCACCTAGGGTTAAACTAGACAACTGAATATACTAGATGCATGGGGAGGGCAGAGTCCCGAGATCGTGTTACACCAGTCGCCCTGAGATATTGTCTTGGCGCGCCGGCTGGTCTCCACGGATACTGTGTCATCCGCAACGAGTGGATGACTGTATCCGATTAATTCCTGCTATATATTACATGTCTTAGCAAGGTGGCCTCACGAGGGACCTGTGCTCCATGACACCTGTCTACGCGAACCCCTGGGTTGGCTAGCCTTGCTGGAAAGATACGATCTGAGGATTTTCTAATAACATGACGCGAGGATAACCTCGTTCCACTAGAAACTCGTAGACTTGATTGGCCGTGAAAATGACTTGCATGTTTCCTATTTACCTTCCGTGAATAACTGAGGGAAGCGGACTGTCATGGTGCGTGATCCAACCCATGTTCTTATTTGATTGTTGGGTTGGTTATCGTACTATGACAGGCTGTGGACCGAAGTTATAAACGGAAGACTTATTCTGGTTGTGAAGTGCTACTTCTGTGAATGACTGAGGAACATGGTCTATCATGGTACATGATCCAACCCATGTTCTTGTTTGATTGTTGGGTTGGTATTGTGCTGCGAT